>OZ005740.1:133059327-133166165 GCA_963930735.1 Dioctria linearis | reverse complement strand
CCCGAATAGAGCAACAGACAAGAACTTTTCTCCTTTTTTTTTTACTTATTTATCGAAACTTCAACATAGTTCCTTTGAGCAATTAATCGCTCGAAATTGGGGAATTTCAATAAATATTGAAATATACGGATGCAGGTGGGTCTTCTATTTCCAGAATAAAGCTTGGACTAAGCATACAATTTTTTTATATTTTGTCACAGTTTATCTGTTTTTGTTGTTATTATTTTTTTCAGGTCAATTAAGTGATTCATTACCGCGCCTATCATTTAGAATAAGTAGTGTGTGAGGTGTTTTGTACTTCGTGGTACCGAGAAATACCTAAATATTGCGTTCCGCGTTAAGCCGCGTCTTCTTTGTAAAGGCAATTTGTGGACTTATATCGACGCACTGGCATAACCTGCTATTCGATCTCAAGGATAGAGCTGTGGCCAAGCATAAATATGTCTCACTTTTGCAACGGATTTCCAGTTCATTTCAAATTGTTCTAACTTTTGCTTTGAATTTCCAATTAATTTCCACAATTTTACCAGTGCATTTATCAAGGAATCCTAAGGCAAAAGTCTGTACATGCCAACGGGAAATCAGGGGATTCTCTACGCCTTGTAAATTAGTGGAAACCGACAGTAGTCTAGTAATCCTACGTTACTTTCTGCCTAATTTGCGCTTCACTTCCTCCATTTTTCGTTGAAGTTAAACAGGCGAGCCTAAGAAGTAAGTCTCGACGGCTAACCTTAGCAATTGCTTAATTACCCTACTTTCTGCCGGATTTTCTACTTACGTCTAAGAATTTTAAGGAGATATAAACACCAAAGCCTAGAAAAAAACCTTATAAGTTCCGACGGCAAATCGATGATTTGTCCATTGGCTTAAGTTCATAAATGCCGACGGAAAATCAATACCCTTCGCTATAAACTGTGTATCACCGAAATCCAGCATACAATTCACAATTGATTTTTTATCTTATCTTCTGCCTAGTTTCCATCTACGCTTTTAAGTTGATATATCTAAACCGAAAAACCTAAGGTAGAAACCTTATCAAACGCCGACGGCAAATTGCAGAATTTTCTATTAGCTAAACTTAGCAAATGTCGACGGCGAATCGACGAATTTTCTGTTTGCGTGAGCTAATACGTAAGTACCGACAGCGAATCGACGAATTATCTACACACTCCACACACTAAGTCCATGAAAACATGCGGCCTATTAGTGCTCGAGCCCGCGATTGTGTTTCGCGGCGGAAGTAAAAAGTGATAAGGAAATTTTCACCGTCTGGCCCCGCCCACTATTTCAAGAAATAGGTGAATAGACAGAACTTGGTTTCCCCTTAGAGGAGCCAGTGTCTGGCCTAAGTGTTCTACATCGAATATACGGCGAGTGTTAAGTTCAATCGAGAAACTTTTAAATGCAGTTTTCCCTGTCAAAACTCTCCCAACTATCCCCACGTTAATTTATAGATCGTTAAGTTGAGTCGAGACACTTTAAAGTGGGCTCTAATATCTCCGATCAAGCTTTTTCCAATATTTCTACGTAATTAGTTAGAGTTAGCACATGCTTAAGTGGAAGCACAATAGCAAAGAAGATTCGATACGGCGGCGTGCCGTGTAGTAAAGTGCTCCCTCGCTACCGCTCGGCCGGAACAATTTTCTACTTGGAAAATCGATACAATATTTTAATAAAGTCCCCACCACCTAACTGCACTATTTCACTGAGTTTGATACTAGCAGAAGTTATAGCCACATCACCCGTATTTCCTAATACGTTGGTGCAGAGAGTAGACTCACAAATATCCACTATGGCCGAAATGTGTGGTTTGTTTTGGCTGGATAAAACGCTTACCTTTTCTAAGATAGAAATAGCTTCTTGAACAGAAAGGTTTTGGAAGCAGTCCTTATTAGAAATTGCATATTTAAAAATAATTTTATGTACTTTTAAAATATCTTTTGTTGTTAAAGCAATATTATTTTCAAACATTTGGTTTAACCATGATCAAAAAAAACATGGGAAAATCTCTTCACCCTTTTCTACAACTAGTTCCAAAATATTTAAAAACTTATCTGTTGACATGACTCCGGTATTTTATTAATCTATTTAGGCTGATGATACTGCTGAGAAGTTGCTGTAACAAAAAACAATATATTAAAAACTAGCCCTTTAATTTACTTCCAAAATTATGTCTCTTACTTTTTACTTTTGATTTTTTTCTCTGCGCACTAACTAGGATTAATAAAACTATAGCTTTTCATTTTAAAATACGCACAAGATTTTGTGATAAACACAACATTTGCTTATATAACTTCGTTTTCAATAATAATTACGGTATTTTCGTCTACCTTTTATATACCCTAGTTCTGCTCTGTTTAAGTGTATGTCTTGCTTACAAAGTAATAAAATCCAATCCAATTGTTTTTTAATTTCGCTGTTGTATATAAAACGGAATTTTTCGTGTATATTTCACAGTTCTATATCACCAGTTGTTGACTCTTAAGAAATATTCGTAAAGTCATTGTTTTAAAATAATATTGTTGTAAAGCATGGTGAGTCAAAAATAATAGTTTTAGAACTTTTTACGCCTATAAAATAATATGATTAACCAATTCAGGCAAACTCCACATCGGAATTGTTGACGACAATCGGAAACGAGCCAGCGTATATACTTTTGAGAGTTGCAGAGCTGGAAACTGATAAGGAATATAAAATAAACCATTTCAAGTACGTGAAATCGCAATACGGTCAGAAATTAACGGTTTTCCTGAATGGTAATTCATATATACACCTTCGAAATCGAATCTCCGAAAAAATAAAATAGCTGGATGAAATCAACTCTATTCAAAATTATTTTACTGTTTTAACCAGTAGAGCGTGGAAAACAAGTTTCTTCACTTTTCATTCATTCAAAAATGAAAAAATGTTCATCGATTGTAATAAAAATACTTGACTGCTATTAACCACATCTTTTATTTCTTCGCCTGACTTTTTTTCAGATCATCGCATTAATTCGAAACGACGCAAAAACTTACCTTAGCCAACATTTATTCACCGCTTCTCTCTATAACCAGCCACTTTCGCTTTCAACACAAAAAAATATAAACAATAAACTTTGGCCCCAGCAGGTGTAACACAAAGCTTCTATGTCGGCAGATCTGCCTACATCCACTCTTACCTGGATATATACGGGTACCGCGTCCGACACCTCCTTGCTACAAAAAAACATGTCCGGGATATGCGTGGGTGGCTGCACAGCGAGTATGCCGCTAGCGATCAGCCGGCTTGGGGTGGTTCTTGCCACCCACATCCCTTCAATGCTTGTTAAGCTGTGCATGATCGACAGAATAACTGACCAGACAGACAGACGGACAGAAAAAAAGGAAAGGAACTTGCGAGTGACTGCAGAACGACAGACGGACAAAAAAAAACGAAGATCCATGCGGGCTTCCTTCTCCTTGTGGAACCTAAAAGAATAGAAAGAAGAAAAGGTAATTTATTCAATGCTGGAAAAGAAAAGAGCGAAAAACCTCAGCAATGCCGAACAATTATCAATCCACCCGGAGAGTTCTGCAACGCCGGCGAGAGAAAAGAATGAGAGAGAGAGAGCAGAGGAAGCTCCAGATGAAGTTGGAACTTCAGCTTTGGGGGTTGTTTTGGGCCCAGTCGCCCCCATCCACCCTGGCTAAGCCTCCAAAGCATCGATAACAATCTTAGTCCCCATTTGCGGTGTGTTTTTAGCTAGCGCGATCCATCCGCCGTCCACCCCTCATATGGCTATAATAATCATAATATCATAATAAAAGAAGAGAAAAGGAAAAGAAAAATCTTAAGTTAAAATCAAAAGGGAAATAAAGTTTAAAAGAAAAGAAAATGTGTACTCATATGAACAGCTGACTACTTTAATTTATTCGTTAGGATACGCAATTCGCCGGCGATTCACCTCATTGAGTATCAAAAGAAGCACTTTATGACTTAATCTACGCTCTTAGACCCTTAGTCTAAGTAAAAACAGATGTACCTGTCTTCATGCAAATAAAAAAATATATAATAAAAAAACATCTGTTGCAACATTGTACGCTTTGCCAATAATTATTCAAATATATTAAAGCAAAATGTAAGCAATGATATAAGAGATTTTAAGCATGCTTAACTAATTACGACACCTGCGTTCTACCGGTTGGCAGCTATGACATCCCACGCTGAACTGGAACTTGCTGTTAGAGTGCACCCAACTTTTCTTTCTTGCCTGCAACAGGACAAGTACGCTTCTACGACGTTCCCTTTTCTTTGTTTGTTTTGGGCGCATTGGCCTCTGTTTTTTTTTTTTTTTTTTTTTTTTTAGGTGGGTACATTGACCTCTTTCTTTTTATTTGTATTTATTCTTCTTACGTCTAATTGCTTGTGCTAACAAGTTGACAAACCGACGTGAATGTGGTGAAACGTGAAAATATGCGCTCGTATCAGGTAACTTGAAAAACAAATAGGATATTATACAGTCACCAAACCAATATTATTTCGACATTTCAGGTAATTAGCGCACATATGTCGCCTCTGCTCAACGCAGGTAATTTATAAAACAAAATAAGCTGCTGTAAAGTCACTAAACTAATATATTGCTCCACTTTCAGGTAATCAGCGCACATACGTCGCCTCTGCTCAATGCAGGTAACTTATAAGAAGGAAAAAAAATATTTTTGAGTCACTAAACTAATAACATTTTCACTTTCAGATAACTAACGCACATATGTCGCCTCTGCTCGGCGCAGGTAATTTATAAACAAAATGAAATGATTTCGAATCAATAAACTAATACTGCTTTCCACTTTTCAGGTAATCAGCGCACAGAAGTCGCCGCTGCTCAGCGCAGGTAATTTATAAATAAAAAAAATACAATATTCTAAAGTCACTAAACTAATAATATTCTCCACTTTAAAATGAAATGATCTCGAGTCAATAAACTAATATTGCTTTCCACTTTTCAGGTAATAAGCGCACATATGTCGCCTCTGCTCAGCGCATATAATTTGTAAAAAGGAATACATCCAAAAGTCACTGAACCTATAATTATTTGATTTCAGGTAATCGGCGCACATCTCGCCCCACTGCTCAGCGCAGGTAATTAATAACTCCTAATTCTAGATATTTTTCTCACTTTCAGGTAATCCACCCGTGATTTCCAAACAACTTAAAAGAAAATCGGAAAACGGCCCCGCTACAGTATTTAGTTGACGCGAACTCAGTTTTCTATTCACTTTTCTTTAATTTTCTTTTTGTTCTTTTTCAACCATTTCCTACTATCACAAAAACTTACTGGACGTGCGCCGACCGACCACCGTACTTTGCCAAGGTTCAACATCAACTTCCCGAGTTCACGCGGTCTCCCTACATCACAGCCGCTACGACACCCAACCAACAGACGAGCTGTTCGTCGTCAGTTGGAATCCGAAATTTTTGTAGACGACCGTACTGCTGGCTATATGAGCGGTTGTGTGTGTATCCCTACTAGGTAGAAAGAATATTTTGTTTTCGAGCAAAATTTTCTGGGATTTTTTTTTGCATTTTGCGGGCCTGCTGCAATACATTGCATGATGGTATCATGCGATGTATTACAGCTAGGCGAATTACCGTTTTCGTCGTGTCGATGTGGGTGACTAGTGGTAAGTTTTAAACGAAAAATTGTATTTTGTGCTCATTTTGCACATTTTAGAATTTTTCGACTGAAAATATTTTGCTGTTGTTGTTGTATCTTTTGTATTTCAGGGTTTTACATTTTATATTTGTTTTTTTTGTTTTCCAGGATGGATAAAACATGGAGAAGTAGCACAGAGCTACTTCTCAAAATGTATAACTTTTATGTTCAGGGTTTTTGTTTGTATGGAGAAGTAGCATAGGGCTACTTCTCAAAAATATGTACTTTCTCAACCCTTTTCAGGTACCCTGGGAAACTTATGGTGGTTTTTCTACCGAAGATAGAGAACCCGAAAAAAAGGTAAAAAAGGTAAAAAGAACGAAGAGGGGAAGGAAAAAGGGTAGCGTACGGGGAATACGCTTCACAGGCCCCCACGAAGACAGAGTGTAAACAACAACTTTGCCCACGATCGTCCCCCACGTAAACAAAACTTTGCCCCGTATGGTTCCCCCGCGGAAACAAAACACCACCACTAAAAAAACAAGTTTAATTTTAAATTCGAGCGCGAAAAATATAAACCCACCTCTTGAGCAGGTACGCTGCATGCATTCACATGTGTCCGAACATAACAGCTCTACTCTCATTTTTTCAGATCAACAGTGTCACACAGTATAAACCCACCGCCATATTCTGGAAGTTGTTTCCAATTCCGCCATTTACTTTCCGGCTGATTGGCAGGGGAAGAGCAATCAAACTTTTGAATGCCTTTTTTTATAATTTTATTTTTCTTGTGCTTTCTCGGTTACAGCTTTTTTCCTTCCTTCTTCTGAGATCGCAAAAAAATCACATCACACAGCATTCCAAAACCTTAAACCGAGTCCGAACAAAAAAGAAAACATTCAACATGGCTCCGGGAATTTTATCGACTCTCGTTCTAAGATCTTCGAAAGTTGAAGTTTCGGTGCTAAATTGGGTAGATTAGTGTCATCTACAATCTCAGGTATTACAAATGCTGTTTTTTTTTGTTCTATTTGTACAAGTAAAGTTAAAAAATTCAATTTCACATTTTTCATTTTACATATGTGTACAATTGTTTGTATGTGAATTTTCAAAGTTTAATAGAATATTACAAAGTTTTATGTTTTATTTTTGAATTATTTAATTTTTATGGTGTTTTAATCGCAGGTTCCTCTTCTGTTTTATGAGATGGCGGCGTTATATGGTGCAGTTGGGTTACACTGCCCCCCCCCACCGCCTTTTGGAAATATGGCTGTCCTGAGCTCGGGTCCTCAGCTCTGTTGTTCGAGGCGTTGGACTTGAGGAATTCACATGAGGAGCCGAATCCGCAATCTTTGTCATAACTCGGTGTTCGAAGCCATCAGAGATAACAAGAAAGTAAGAAAACAAAAGAGTTATTAGAAAGACCTCTTACTAATAATGGTAAATTATTCGACTCATTACGGAGTTAAAAATATTTCTGGATTCCACACATCTCGCGATGGCCCCTGGTGTCAGATGATGTTTATGAAACATTAGGGTAAGGCTGTTGGTATTTCCTTCCGGAATCGCGACTTATATTGTACGAGACGACCACCACATCCTAACGCATGACCGGCAGAGGTTAAAAAAGGTCGCCTCTGACTCGCCCCAATATGGATGTAGAGAGGTTTAGTGTCAAGTATTTTGTCCGTTACTCTCGCAATAAGGAGCAAAACGATTCTGGCGTACTATACGAATATTTACTCCATGACAACGCTTTATTTTATACACGACTTCCGCGGTTCGATCAACGATCGCGTACAGGCAATCCCAGTTATTCTGTAGTTTGTGGCATCGGCCTACAACATGCGGCGGGAAGTAGAGCCAAACGAATTGACCGGGTTCGAAAATGTGGTGATGATATCTCAGGTCATAGTAGTCCTTCTGATGTGGACATTTCGAGTTTCAGTTTTGTCCTATTATGGTCGTGAATTTCATTTAGCGTTTCTTCTAGCCCCTTATATATTGACTAGTAGGCGTCGCACTGTGTGGTGGTCGACCCATTACCATCTCGGATGGTAGGCGTATTTTTCGTCCAAATAATTGTCGTGCGGGAATGTGTTTGGTGCTGCTCTGAATATTGGATCTGTAAGACAGCAATAGATATGGCACGTGTTCGTCCCATTGGCTTTGCTTGTTCTTTACAAATTTCTCTAAATAGTCCAAAATGGTTCTGTTGAACCTTTCCACAAGACCATCGGATTGTGGGTGGTGGGCTGTGTTAAGAGTTTTTTTCAATTCCATACTTGAGCAGTATTTCCTAAAATACCATGCTTTCGAAATTCCTGCCCTGATCTGAGTGCAGCTGCAGTGGTGCCCCATATCGACTGAAGACATTTGAGATAAGTGTGTCTGCCACAGTTTCCGCAGTCTGGTTTTGAATAGCTATTGCCTCTGGCCACTTGGTAAAGTAGTTGATTAGACATCGGTTATTGTTATTGGTTTTGGGGAGAGGGCCAAGTATATCGACTCAGAAAGGCGCTCACACATTGCATGTATGTAAAGGTGCTCGTGATCTAGGGTAGGCCCTTTCCGGGATGGACATTGGAGGTATTTTGCACACCAGTCCTTAACATCTGTACTGCAACCAATCCAATAGGGCTTGGCACGTATCGTTTCCATTATCGTGTCGATGGTAAAGTGGCCTCCTGATGGCGCGTTGTGCCTTTCACTGAGAACAAGTTTTCTTAGTAACTTAGGCACGAGGATCTGCTTTATGCCGCCATGACCGTCAGCCACTGTGGGGTAAGCAATCTGATTATCTCAGCATAAAGTTGACCACATTGACCAGTACGACTTTATCTCAGGGCTAAGATGTTTTACAGTTTATTTACCTGGGCGTTTTCCTGATTGTAACTAACCCCGGATAAGCTTCAAATTTGAATATTGTTCTTGCTGCTCAGCTATAGTCCTTTGTGCCGCTACCACACGTAACATCATAGCATCTCGGTCTTCAAGTCTGCGGCAGTAGCTACAGTCGTCTTCAAAGCCAGGGTGTCGCGAGAGAGCATCAGCACTATGATGTCAGTTATCTGGGCGATGTATGTTCTCGAAATTGTACTCTTGCAACATTTCTATCCATCGAGCTACCTGACCTTCTGTAGACCGGACAATCATTAGCCAGCCTAGGGTACTGTGATCTGCCCGGATCGTAAATTTCCTGCCTAAAAGGTACGGCTCGAAATGAGCTCACGCTTTCACGATGGCCAGTAGCTCTTTTCGTGTTACACAGTAGTTGTGTTCTGCCGGGCTGAAGGTTTTACTGTAGTACTCGACCTTGGCGGTGCAAAGGGTTAGCGAAGCGCAGAGCTGCCAGGGGAGAACACATGAATGCGAAATGCCATATATGCGCACCGTGCTCCGTTGTGCTCAGGACATTGACACATCTGATTACTGATGATAGTGCGTGTACCTAGCGAAGCCTAGTGCGTACATGACCTAGTATGCAGCTGGGTATTTATACCTTGTTACGCTAAAAGACTACTGGCGTTAGACTCAAGCCTCCCCTTGCATAAAAGGGTGATCATAACCTTATAATGGTCCACTGCTGTCACTTTATAAGTGCTAATATGATTAAGCCCGAAAGGAGGTACAAATAACATTTTAGGATCTGCATCTAAGATGCATTGGGAGTAGTCATGATCGTATGATTGTGATGGCCCAACTTACGGAAGATGCTTCCAAGAGCCAAAGGCATTACAGCGAAATATTTAGCAATTGCTAAACAATAACCTCGCATGGAATTGTTCTGCAACTGTCGGTTGTATTGCTGATTAGCCCAACAGCTGGCTGCGTGGAGCATTCGACGATTACGATAATAAGTTACCTCGCATGGTAATTATTATGTAAGGCGCTTGTTTCCAACTAAGCAGCTCAGGAGCTGCAACTGGTAGAACAAACGACAAGGTTGTTGTCGTTTGGTTACATTCGCGTTGCGAGTACAAGTTTACTTCCGAATATTGGGGCAATAAAAGACCAATGACTGATCTGGCGAGTGCCGTTAACTGATCAGACGCGGTGTAACATTAACGCGTCATGTTACCGTTCGGTTCGCGTTAGCTTTGTTATAATTAACTATTAAGTTAGTTCAGTGTTGAGTAAAATAAAGATTTATATGTGAGTAACTCTAGTGTTGTCATTTTCATGCAGTTTCATTATAATTAATCGTTGGATTATCGTTCGATTGATTTTGGGACACGAAAATTGGCGCAGCCGGTGAAAGTGTAAGTGAGGTATGGTGTTTTTTGTTTTTGGTGTTTTTTAATATAATTATGTTAAAAAAAAAAAAAAAAATATTTTACTATCAGAACCAGCTTAACACAAGCTCGCTGCATGGACACGTTTAATAAATAAACGTCTCAACAATACATGCGTTTCATCACTTAGTCGGTGTTAGTATTAGTATGTTACCCTAAACATAGACCAAACACCAGATGAAATGTCATGCAATGCGACATAGAACAAAAAGTTAAAAAATTTAATTTAATTTAACAAAAGATTAAATATTATATAGACGTTTTTTTAAGACATGCTTAGAGTCGTCAACAACAAAATACTCAGCCAAATTATTAACATTAATGCACATGCGATTAATAGGTTCATACATGCCAAAGTTAGACTTTGAGGAGTTGACATGCAACAGAGGTAGCCTTCTCAAATTGTGCCTATTATCACGGAAAGAGATTTTGTCAAGTAATAACGGGGAATCAGCATTCGCGTTTAAGAGTTGGTGAACCAAAATTACATCGGCAACCATGCGACGTTTCTCAAGCGAGTGCAGATTCAAGAGCTGCAAGCGATCCTCATAGGGTGGAAGAATCAATGGGTTATTCCAGGGTAAGTCCCTAAGAGCAGAGCGCAGGAAGTTTCGCTGAACAGACTCGATACGGATGATGTGTGTACTGTAAAAAGGAGACCAGACCTGGCTAGCGTATTCAAGAAGTGGTCTCACAAACAAGTATATAAACGTAATGTTATGGAGGGATTCGAGAACTCTCGGGACCAACGCTTTATAAAGCTCAGCATAGAACTACTCTTAGATACCATGTGGTTTATGTGAGAGTTAAAATTCAATCTATGGTCACATTTGACACCCAAGTCACAGACAGAACTAACGTGGCGAATCGAGGAAGCCGACAACCCATAGACATAAGAGATAGGATTAGAATTCCTGTGGAAAGTCATCACCTCACATTTGTCGATATTGAGTACCAAATTATTGCTTTTGCACCAATCATAAAATTTGTGGAGGTAATCCTGCATCAGTTGACAATCATTAAAAGATTTAATCTGAGCGAAAAGTTTAATATCATCAGCATAAATTAAGACTTTGCAGTGCTACGGAGACAATGTCGTCAAAAGATAGAATAAATAGCAACGGGCCCAAATGACTCCCTTGAGGTACGCCAGGAGAGCTTTCAAGACTCTAGAATAGGAATGGCGGAAATAGATTTGGTATGTTCTGTTATCTAGATATGACTGCGTCCATTTTAGGAACGTTGTGGGAAACCCATACTTTTCCATTTTGAACAGTATCACGGAGTGAGATAATTTGTCGAAAGCTTTACTAAAGTCTGTATAAATACAATCTGTCTGGCTGCCTTTTACAAACCCGTGAATGGTATCAGAGACAAATTCCAATAAGTTAGTGGTTGTAGACCGACCCGAAACAAACCCATGTTGGTTTGAAGAGAGCAAATTCTTGCAGGTTATTGATAACGGAGAGTAGATGATAGATTCAAATAACTTGGGCATGCAAGATAATTTTGCAATAGGCCTATAGTTAGGGATTTCTTTTTTACTGCGTTTTTTGTAGACAGGTATGATAAATGAATTTTTCCATAGCTGAGGAAAACAACCACTATCGAGCGATTTTTGGAAAATAATTCTCAGCGGGGTTGCCAGGGAGAGGCAACATGACTTAAAAAAGGCTGGAGGGATCCCATCAGGATCCGTTGTAAAGTCATTTGGAAGCCTATTAATATGATCAAGTATATCCTCTTCTGAAATTGGAGGGATAGTGAATGAAACGTTATGAGAGTCGTTCATATGACTGAAGTTGCTACTTTGAGGTTGAAAATTTGACGAGACAAAGGCACTGTCAAAAAAAGAAGCAAACATATCGCAAATCTCAGACGAATCATCACTAGCAGAATCCTTGTACCTCATGGTATTGGGGTAATTGTGCGTTTTTTTCTTCATGTTAGTAAACTTAAAAAAGTTACGAGGGTCACTAAATAATTTCGCATGCATACTTTGAATATACTCGTCATAGAGTGAAGAGGAAAGATCTTTGAACTCATTATATGAAGTGAGGAAGTTGTTGTGACTTATAATGTCCTTTTCCCTCATATAACTTTTCCACAATTTAGTCTTTTTATTTTTTAGACGCTTCACTTCTTTATTGAACCATGGTGGAGACGTTTAAGAGAGCCGCTGACGCTCGCGGGGAACGTGAGAGGAAAACAAATCGAAAAGAATTATATAAAATTTAGGAATGTCTTCTTCAACGTTATTGCTAGCCAGTAATGTGTTAAAGTCAATAGATGTAAGTGTACTGGAAATTTCCGAAAAGTTAGCCTTTCTAAAATTGAAAAAGTATTCTGTTTCGTCACAATTTGTAAAGTTTTCAGTTTCATAGCAATATGTAATTAGTAGCGCGGGTGATAATTGTCAAGAGTAGACATTATAACTGGGCTAGGTTCAACTAATAAGTTACCCGTGTCAGTAGAAAATACCAGATCTAACTGCCTACCCATGTCATTCTTAACATTACTGATTTGACTGAGACGAAGAGATTAAGTAGTGTCCAGAAAGAGTGATTCTCTTATTGTCAAGTTATTAAGTGGGAGATAGTCTTCGTTATCATCGTTTAATACCCATTGTATATTGGGTAAGTTAAAGTCACCAATAAGTAGTAATTCGTCAAGAGGCTCCATCTTACCATGGATAAAATTAGAAGTTGAAATGAGCAGGTCGTATAAATATTGACCTTTGTCATCAACAATATTTATACAATCTGGAGGAATATAACAACAAAGTATATATAAGTCGTATCTTAAGAGAGACAGCTTAAGAACTATAAGTTCGGTGTCAAGAGAGTTGGAAAAACTGGGAACCACAATTTGGGTGCAATTGAAATGGTTTTTACATGCGAGGAGTACGCCACCTCCGCGAGCTTCAGAGTCAATATATCTCTCTTTTCTAAAAATTTGGTAAGAATTGTCTAAGATTTCGGCATCGCGAAAGCCATGATGCAACCAAGTTTCAGTGAAAGCAACTATACAAAAACAAGTTGCAGTAGAGGATTTGAAGATGTTAACAGTTTTTGTCTGAAACCCCCTTACATTTTGATAGTAAAGGTAAATCGACTTCAGTTTTTTGAACAACATTGCTTGTCTTGGATGTATTTTTGGAACAACATTGCTTGTCTTGGATGTATTTCTGGGATGGCGCTCAAAAGGCACAAATAATTTAGTAAAGGCTCCGGAGGGCCAAAATAAGGGATCCAATAACCGGTCCCGCAGATCCGCTGAAACAGTTAGGACAAAGGATGCAACCGGTTTAGAGGATTTACTAATCTTACGACACGAAATACTCTCCGCTGCAAAATTTCTGGACCTTAGATATTTCAATATGTCCTCACACAACGTTTCAGGAGAGAAACGGGTGACGAAAATACTCGAAGGTTTTGGTACTGTTCTCAAAGAGGGACCAATAACACTTCCAAACGAGGACACAGGTGAAGCAACATTCATAGCTGTGGAATTAGATGCAGTATTAGATGCAGGTGCAAGCGAGAATTGACGCACAGCGTTTCCTGAGGCGACATCAGTCGAGGTACTCGGACTGATATTGGTAGCGGAAAGGTGCAAATTAGGTCGCTTTCCATGGCGCGACTGGCGCTTGCGACGAGGCTTAGAAGCAGGTAGGATAGGTGGCACATCAGTTCCTCTATTTGGAGCAGAAGTACTTATATCGGAGGCTGTATTCTTTAACAATTCAGCATTATTAGTTAGAGCATTATTAACATTGACATTATTAAGTGAGGTAGAGGGCGAGTTATCATTAAGCACAATGATATCGTTAATGGGCGAAACCGGCGAGTTACCAATAGACCCATTATTTGGAGTAAGCACTGCATTGAGTTCACTGCGTAAATCAGAGCAGCAAGTGGTGGGAGTCGGTAGATTATATTGGGTAGCGGGCCGCACCTTTATTTCATTAGCTATGTCTCCAATTAAAATTTTTGCAACAGATACCTCATCAGCAAGCTTTACAAGAATAGAATTGTACTCGGATTTAGAAGCTGTATCCTGAACGAAGTTTTCAATCGAATGTGGAATATCGTTGATGTATGTTTTTAAATCCGACAGATGATTATTTAATGACGACGAGATCACCTCATAATGTTTCGAATATGTAGCACAATCCATGAATTTGCACGCGAGGGAATCGAAGAGCTTGCATATCTTCTCGTCAAGAGTTTGAGCATTTTGTGAAAAGCTGCTCTTGAGTTTATTGCTGAGGAAGTCAAGTTTGATCTCAATGCCTTCAAGCTTCTTACCGAGGGCGTCAATGTTGTTTACCTTGGCAGCGACGGAAGTAATCAAGTCAGCTTTAGAAGACAGAACGTGAAAAGCAGACAGCATGGATGCAACATTTGAGGCCAGCTCAGTTTGTGTAGATCTAATAGAACTAAGGTGAGTGCTCAGATTGTCAGAGTTGCTGGCCAAGTCCTTCAATTGATCATTGTTACATTTGATGGCAAGCAATACATTTGGAAGGGTAATTTCCTTGCACTCAGTACAATAAAAAGAGAAAGCGTTGGTAATCTCCTGAACAGACTTTATGGATAAACGACCGAAATTGGAGAGTCCAACACAGGATGGATGGAACGATCTGCCACGGATGGAACGATCTGCCACACAATCCACAACAATCAATCAGGGAAGAGCTATTGTCGGAGATGGGAACAACTAGCATAACCACTGCGAGTCATATGTAGTGAGGAAATGATCCCAAAAACAAAAACAGTGTCCAGGGTTACCGGATAGATTCAAGTTAATGCGGTTGGAGTAATTAATTCAAATTAATGTGATTAAACCCTGAAACACAACCAAATGCGGTTGGAGCAATTGATTCAAAATAAATGTGTCTAATCCTGTGTCACTACTAGAGGTTGGAGCAATTGGAAGATTATTACGAAAAATGGTGTCCTCGATTTCCGGATAAATTGGGGATTGTATCACAGCTAATGTGTCTCCGAAATTCTAAATGGTCAGTGTACTAGGATAAAAATTAAAAAATTATACCAAAAGAAGAGGAGAACTGATGCAGATGCCCAGTGGGGCTGCGATGGCATACAAATAAATCTAATCACATAGGCAAAATCTCCGCAGGTGCTCCGTGAAACAGGTGTAAACAGCTGTTAGTGGTGTCAGCGTGAGGAAAGAAAATCTTTTTGTTTCTACACGAATGCAGCCTTGGTGCAATCAATCAGCGTCAGCACAAACTCTCAGGCAGTGAGGTGATGTAGCGCTCCGGTAAAAATATAATTTAAGTTTTTCAGAAAAATTAAGAGCTTCAGCAGGGTATATGCTCCCAGAACGAAATAAAGTTTTTTACCTTTCCGAAATATAATTCTAGAAGAGATTTCGAATTCTTGATGAAAAAGATGATCAGGAATCGACGTCTGACAGAACTGTCAGACAGAACTGTCAGACAGAACTGTCAGACAGAAGCAGGTGAAAAGGGTTAAAACCTTTAATGCAGGCAATTTCCCGTGTGATCTTTAACAAATTAGCTGATATCAAACACTGAGGAGACTAACTTTATTGTACGATCACAACAAAAATAAAAATAACTCGGAAAACTTTAAAAATTAGAAGTCAGAAACAAAACACATTCTTCTTCTTTTTGTTTTTGGATAATTAATTTTATTTTAGCGGTTTTTAAGTATTCTGATTTTTTAAATTAATTTTTGTTATTGTGGGAGCTAACGCTTTTCAGCTGCTCCGTTATAAATTTTCCTTTCTTTTCAGATTAAATTAAGTCTTGTTTTTGTGGTTTTCATGTTTTTTTTGTTGTGAAATTAAATTAGAAATTACAATAACATCATTTGAGGGGTTGACATTTATCAGCTATTCAACACAAACATACACTGGGAGAAAAGCTAATTTAGCTACTCCAAATACACACACTGGGAGCAAGGCTAATTTAGCTACTCCAAATACACATTGGGAGTAAAGCTAATTTACCTACTCCACACACACACAAATGGGAGAAAAGCTAATTTTAGCTGTTCCAACAAACACTAGGAGCTGAGCTATATTAGCTACTCCAACATATATTGACAAGATCCAGGAGTTGTGCTTTTTAAGCCACAACAGCATATACGTCATAATACATACACACTTATACCTACATTAGGGGCGATCGAGTAGTTGTGCTTTTACAAGCTACTCCCGCATCCCGAATTAACACCATTCACCATTTTCGGATAAAAAGTTACATCCGCGGCTTCATCATTATACACAATAATTAGTGGCGATCTTTCAGGTTACAGATGTCATTTTTTGCATGGAATGGAGTTCGAGAGTAATGTGTAAATTGTCATAAATATCATTTAGATAACTTTTCAACGTCGTAGGTCGGTTAGAGCGTTGATTACCACGCTTTTCTGTAATTTCTCGCGTTATTAATAAGTTGTAACAACTGCCTCCAGTAACTACTAGACTAATTTAATTAACGGGAATAATCTTGGGTTCAAGTAAAGTATGGTTTTTAATGTTTGTTATTGTGGGCATCTGAAGAAGAAAAAATTAATAATATTGAGCATGTTTATATGTAGGTACGCAGTATAGCTGAGTTGTAATTGAGTAATTGAGTGTGTTAATTATATAATAGTTTTGAATGTTGAGCGTTATAATTTTGAAGCAAAATTACCGTAACGAGTTAAACAAAAACAGATAAGAAACCAATAACTGTATATGATGGCAGATTCATACGAAAAAATGATGAACATGGTGTCTAAATATGTGCCAATGTTTTCGGGAGAAATGTCACCAAAGTTGGCAAAGGAGGTATTTCGTTTCATCAATTGCATTAAGACTTGCTCGACCGTCTGGAACCAGCAGAGCAAAGCATTTTTATTAAATGCATAAAGTACCGCTTGTCCGATGACGCTTATAACCTAATAAGTTAACATGAGCCAAAGAACTTCGCATCTTTGCAACAGGCGATTAAGGCAGCCTACATGCCATGGAAATCTGTCAGTGAGCTACGCACAGAAATATTAGCATGTAGGCAGAGGGCAGGTGAAGATGTTGGAGAGTTTGCGGATAGGATGGTGCAGCTGCTGGACCAGATTAAGTCTGCGGTATCAGCCAAATACCCGAATAAGGATGGAGGTCTGTTAGCCGAACTAGAGGTCAACGCGGTAACTACTTTTAAAGCTGGTGTCGACAGCCAAGCCACACGGGTATATCTTACTGGAAGGAAGTTTGAAACACTGAAAGAAGTTCGAGAAGAAGCTCCTTACTTCGAAAGAGATTTAAAAAGGCTGGAAGCGAAGGCACCAGGGAAATGGAGAAAAGCACCACAACTCTCCAACGAAACTGCACAGGGAAGTTGGAAATCCGTAAATTTTAGCAATGTAAGACAGAAACAACCACAAAGGCATCTCCAAACAGTACAAAGATCAGCAAAGAATTGTGAACTTTCACGGAGGACCACGCATCAGTCTAGAGTTGCCAAATGCTTCGAATGCGGTCAGCCTGGGCACTTTTCTAAAGAATGCCACTGGAGAAAGCAACCTCATTACTGTACTGGACGTCAGGAGTATGGGCACGAGGTGGCAGATTGCCGAATTCATCACGTTAGAGTGACAAACTATGCATCTGGCATATGAAATGAATTCCATTCAGGAAGGGAGGGGCTTTATTGCCAATTTTGCTGAACTTGTGACCATTACACGGATATCTGCGTAAGGAAGTATTTAGTAGATAGACAAACAGGAAAATTGAATTCCAGTAATAAATTTATCATCACAGTCGCAGCAGATATAGCTGTAGAAGGTAGGTTTAGGCTTTTCTTAGATACGGGATCCACATGTAGCTTAATGAAGCTCAATAAGATAAAAAAAGATACCTTCATACACACACAATATAAAACAAGGATTTGAAGACAACTTGGAAACGCGAAAAGCTCTATAGGTACTTGTGAGGCAAAGTTACTGATAGATAACGGTCAGCAGGTTTGCCAATTTAATGTCATTGGTGACACTAACTCCGTTCCCGCCGATGGTATCCTTGGAATGGATTTCCTCAGCGACAAAGCTGTGATCGATTGTGTAAATATGAAATTGTGGATTCCTGATGCCAAACAAGTGCAGAAAGAAAATTCTGTTTTTAGAAATGTAACAGCAAGTGGTCCAGTGGTATCCAATAATTACAGTCCTAGAAATCAGTTTTATTCCAGAATAGAGGAGGCTCACAGGAACGTGGTAGAAAACATCAGACCAGATATCAGTAACCCAGACAGCAACCGGAATAATATAAAATGTAATGTAAATGAAGCTTGAGGACTGGGGGAGAAAAGTATACCCATATTGGATAAGGCAGTCCTGCCACAACAAGGGGAGAAGACTTTGACCATAGCTTGCGACAGTGCGGAACTTGATAAAGTAAGAAATGAAGAGGTCAATGGTTCAAGAAGGGACCATCACAGGTATTATGGGTACAGTGAAAATAGGCTGGGGGATGAAGGTGCAGTCGTAAGAATCGCTAATGCAACAGCCTATTTCGTAAAAAGTCCTAATTCTTTCCATGGACAAACGAAACCTCACAAATTTGACAGACGATCTGCATGGCGCTATAATTGTAGGAACAATATCTATCCTCAAATGGGGAAAGGACAGGGGATTAAGCAAAATTTTAAGTTGAAGATGCCAAAACATACTTATCAAACAGGTGTAGTAGCGTCGCCGGTCCGAAATAAGCTTAATAGGATAAATCTTACGCCAAATTTGATAGGGCTGTACGAGGTAGGTAACGGTTATGACCCGGGAATCGGGGGACTTAACCAAGAGATTGGCAACATATTCCCTCCAATTTCAGAAGAAACTCGATGAAGGGAGTTTGACAGTATATAGCCGGAAAGAGATGGAAATGAGGTACCAAGAAAACCCAATGGATCCATTCGGTAAGGTAAATTTATAAATTAAAAGGTAAGAAAATGTTATTAAAAGAATATTTTGTGAGATTCATAAGAAACAAAGAGAATGTTTTTTTTTAATTACGTAAATAATGAGAACTAAGAAAACAAAACAGATAATAGTCAGATTCAAAGTAAAAGGTTCTTGCAAGAAGAGAAAAAGGAATAAGAAATTAAATAATAAGAGATTTTAAAAAGAAAAAAAGGGGGCTTAGAAATTTAGAAATTTAAAAATTTAAAAAATAGTTCTCTGGTAAAAAGAAAGAGAAAGAGTCGAGGAAATAAAGTGTAAGAAAAATGAAGATTTAAAAACAAAAAACCAAAAAGAAGAAAGAATTGAAATATATAACAAAGGTAAAGATTTCTAAATAAAAGAAAAATATAGAAAATTTAAGTCTTGCCCTTGGCTGCTTTAAAAAAAAAATAATAAGGAATATTACTTGAGTAGAAATAAAAAGAAAAAAGTCGTAAAGATATATTAGAAAAAAAAAAGTTAAATGGGAAAAATATTTCCTACGTATAAAAAAAAATATTATAAACTCATTGAAAAATGATATCAGACATGTTAGAGCAATATTCCTTACATTGAAAGAATAAATGTATAAAATATGTAACAAATGATTAAAGCTTAAACTCATAAAAAATTAATGGAAATAAGGAAACATAAATAACCTAAGTTAACATTTGGAGGTCTGGTCGGTTGATTTCGGTTTGTTTTGCAGCTGGGGGGGGGGGGGCCTTTGGGCCATCTTAAATTCCCCTGGATCTAGTTGAAAAGGGGGCTTATGAGCCGTCTTCGATTTCCTCTTCAACTCAGGATCGCTGTTCTTCAAATGGCTGATGATTTGATTCCGGGAACTTCGAGCTGGTTGTCGGGCTACTTCCAGCTGGGTTAATGCTCGTCCTTCTGGGAGTTTTGGATGGTTTTCCACTTCCTTCGGTAGACTGTTCACTTGTATCCCTCGGTGGTGCTTTTGCACTAAGTGGGGTGAACTCTTGCCCGCCTGGAGCAGAGGCGCCTAGAGATGGTATCTACCCGAGTGTTGGGGGTGACTTAGCCTGAGTGGCTTAATCAATGGAGCCCCTTCGGTTCGTAGGATAGCGGATTTTATAGCTCTTATACTTTTCTATTTTTGACTTTTCGAAAAGCGGGCTTCCACTATCCTGCCGGCTGCGCCAATTTTGTTGTATATATTTTTGAAATATATATATATACTGGGTACTCACTGAACGGTCGGTGCTTCAGGTGTCAATACCTTAGCAGCACCTTATCCTTTTTGCCCTCACAAGAAACTCTGGGGCGCTGACACTTTCTCTGTAAATTCCCTTTTTAATATTACGGGTCTGTCCAACGCGTGGAGAGGGGTATAAAACACCTTTAATCTCGTTTTTCTTTCTTTTTAAACGTTTACTCACTTTATAGCTATACACTATCTTAATTTTATACACCAATTTAATGCACTATTTGTAATTCGGTGCAGTTATATCTGCTTAATTTTAGATCCTGTGCCGTAAGACCAGCGGAAAAACCGAGGTTAATCTTTTTTCTTTTCAAACCAACCTGCTGTACCGAGACGTTAATTTTTAAGGTTTTCTTTTCAAGCGTGACGATCCCGATCGCGTACAAAAATCAACTCCTTTTCGACTACTCTCCAAAAACCGACTGTGTCGAGACTTAGATTTTTCAATCGTAAGTCTCTTCGTTCAGGATAGGAAAATGCTTAATTAGCATTCCTATCCTGAGAAAATTATTTTACGATGGGCATGTTTAAACATGCTCAGAATTATCGCGACGGATGATAGTTGAAATTGAAATTTGATATTTTCATAAATCCAACCATCGTCTTGCTGTCGTGCATACATTGTTGCGATCACAATGTATGCAGCTCGCGACAATTTGCTGATAAGAGCTTTTTTCGGTGAACACTTGATCGTTTCAGTCTTCACCGACGTAAGATTTTCTTGCGTCCGATATGTATGTATGTATGTATGTATGTATGTACATACATATCGTATATACGACAAATCTTACTGAAGGTAAGATTTCTCGTGGGGCTATTTTTCTATAGAAACGACTTGGGTGGAAATTTAAAACTTTTATTTTTCCCAAGTCGTTTTGTGGGAAAATATTTTTATTTGTTGCAAAGGAATTTGAAGAAATTGCTGATGGCAATTTCTTCGCCTTGTAGAGAGATAAGCTAACCATGTTTTGAGCATGATTAGCTTATTTCTATTTATGAAATATTTATGAATATTCTCCAATTTTTTAAAAATGATAATTATTAATTATAATTAACGTTTTTAACCCATTTTAGGTATACAACATGCGCGTGCCCTTGCAAAAAGGTAAATCTTTGTCATTGTGTTATATATTTTTCCTCTATTAATTTTTTTGTCTAAATTTTGGGCATGGCGCGTCTTTCTAACCTCATCAAAATCCCACCGCTGCCAACATTTTTGTAATAATTATGTGAGGAAAAAAATAAAAGGGATAAATAACAGACTGAACTTCAAGATGTTAAATTTATTATTTTAGAACAACTTAGATCTCTCTGCTAACTTTGTTTTGAGGTGTGCGCACCGCGATAACTTCAATTCAACTCCTCGTATCTCGTCTTCATTAAGAAGCGACAGCCGTAAAGTGAAAATTCTTAATTCGCAAAAAATGGGCAACTCAAGAGATTTATGTTTTGCAGTCTGGCTCGCAGTACAAATATTCGTGTTGGTAAAAAATAGATATATGAGCTTTGGTCACGTTGGAGGAAAATGTGACCAAAGTGCATACGTAATGTTTTATTTATTGCTATATTTCAATTATTACCGAATATTTGAATTGTTGGGGATCGCGTCATTCACAACATCGTGGTTCTTGCCACCCACATCCCTTGATGCTTCTAAAGCTTTGCACAAAATCAACAAGAAGATTGACCAGACAGACGGACTGACAGTAAAAAAAAAAGAAATTGTAAGTTTGACTGCAGACGGACAGACCGACAAAAAAACGAGGAAAAGATCCATACGGGCTTCGTCCTCATGGGGGGGACTTAAAAGCTTAAAAAAAGAAAATTTATTTATTTAAGTTCTGCAAGAGAAAACGGAAGACTTCAACAACGCCGAACAAGCTGTGATCCACCCGAAGAATTTACGACGCTGGAAAGACGAACGATCGAGAGAACGAGAGAGCTGAGAGGAGTCTCAGCTGATTTTGAGACACCGGCTTTGGAATCAGTTGGGACCAATCGCCCCCATCGACTCTGGCTAAGCCTCGAAAGCTTTATCTATCAACTTAGCCGCATATGTCGTGCGCTATTAAGTTATGTCATCCTGGCGTGCCGTCATGCCATCCACCTACGTTCAATAAGTCCATCTTACAGTAGCCAGGCCAACGAGGAGAAAGCAACGAAGTCATAAAAAAAGAGATTCACTGTTAAAATAATAAAAAAAAAGTCAGTGATGTAACAGTATCACCTCACGGAAAGGGAAGAAAAGTAGCCCCAATTCAGCTAGGGTGGTATTGACTAAATATGGAACGCTCAGGTGTTCAATTCATGAAACTTTTGTAACAAGGATTGGTTAGTGCATAAGGCACTAAACATATAAGAAACTCTTGGCCCTGTTCCTGTTAGTCACTTACAATGAGTTTATTCGTTACACTACTTTCCTTATACTATCCTGCACCCTGCTAGTTACACTTACTGCTAATTAAAGTAGGACAAAAAAAAGAAAAAACAGTATATAGATCTTACATCTAAACGAGGCAAATATATATCCATGCCTTCACGAGTTCGGAATCTTTGAAAGCTGGTATTAGCTCTCTTTTGGAATTCCTCAATGGTAGTGGTCAGCAGAAGCCTTGTCAAGGCAGAAATGCGATTGCCATTGACGACTGCTGTCTGTTGTGGATGTGGAGCCGTCTAGGGAGTAGGGCCCACAAAGGCTTGGTTTGTCACCCTGGTAGCTTTGCTTGTCGTTACTTGGATTGTTGTTGCTTGGCTCGTTGATGCTTGGCTCGTTGATGCTTGGCTCGTTGATGGCTCTCCTCTGTTGTGTGGTATTAATTCATGAGCCAATTCTGGTCGAGGCATGCCGCAGTCATCACACCCTGATCACGAAGCATCCCGAGTTCTGGACTTCCTGGTGGGCTAAACTACTTCTAAAATATGAAGTGTATCGTCCTACTCGTACGTAATCGACATCTGAAATAATAGCTTTTAGTCTACTGCAACTGAATGAAAAACAACCCTCAGCCAGTAGTAACACATAGATGGACGGACACTTGACGACACTAAGAACAGGCAGTTAATATATTGCTAATGGTAGAGGACTAATTTTGGCAATAGGTCGTAGAAAGCTACCGTTTTGCGTTTTTACTTTTACTTCCCGTACCTGGAAGCACTTGCTCGATTATGCCCATGGCACAACTAGTGGGTGGCGAGGACAACCTCTCCAATCTGAAGATTAGGTTGACTTGTGTACCATTTTGGCCGGGTTTGTAGTTGGTTAAAGTAATCCCTTGACCATTTATCCCAAAACAGTTTGTTGGTTGCTGGGTATTGGTCAATCGTTTGGAAAGTACTACCGCTTCGTTAGTGTAGTCTGGCTCTGGAATGGCCTTAGGCGCTTGGCTCATCAAAAAATGTCCGGGTGTGAGGATAAGTAACTCCTCTGGATCATTTCTCAAATAACAAAGCGGTCTAGAATTTAGACATGCTTCCACCTGAGCCAAGACCGTAGAATATTCTTCAAAAGTGTACTTGGATTGTTGTAAAGTGCGTTTTAAATTAATCTTTATCAATTTCACTCCAGCTTCCCATATCCCTCCAAACTATGGAGAGGCTGAAGGATTGAAATGCCAATTGACTTGCTTGGAGGCAAGATATTGTGCTGCTACGGGAGTCGCATCGCGAAGTGATTCTCTCAGATCTTTTTCTGCAATGAACTTTCCTTCAATGAAGTTGGTGCCACAATCTGAATATATGCCACTATATAATTCTCGTCTAGCCACAAATCGCTTTAATGCGGCGAGGAATGCTTCAGATGTGAGATCTGACACCAATTCGATATGCACAGCCTTCGTGGCCATGCAGACAAATATGCAAAAAATATGCTTTCTGTAGTTTTGCATTTCGTAGATTTGATGATTTTATTATTACCGGTCAGGTATAATCAATTCCTACTTTCATAAAAGATTTTGTTATATTAACTCGGGAAGTGGGCAAATTTCGCATTAATTGGCTTCTTGCGATCGTTCGATGTTTGAAGCATCTAATGCATTTGTGAAGCCTGCTAGTAATACGGCGTCGTGCATCTATTATCGAAAATCTATCACGAATAGTGCTCAGAACCAATGAAGGACAGCCATGAAGAGTTTCTAAATGTAATTTATCAATTAAAATTAATGTGATGTGATGATCACGTGGTAGGATGATTGGGTGCTTCCTATTATATGGGATTGACGCGTTCTGTAATCTACCACCCAATCGTATCAAACTATTCTCGTCCATAAAGGGATTAAGCTTTATTAGTTTACTATGTTGTTACAACGACTTCTTGTCCAACATATTGTATTTTCTGCGAACGCAGTTTGTTGTACGAGTTTGGGTATGGTTTGTTCTGCCTGGTTCGATGCTTGCACAATGAAGTATCGTAGGCGCTTAGCTTGAGGATGGCTAAAATGTATACGAAACGTTGTATGTGTGCTATGATTCGAACTAAGCGAGTACATGACGAGTAACGCACAAGAAGATTGTTCTCAAACTTCGCTAATAAATTTACTGTAGGAGGTTCTTTCGCTTATAAATTTGTTTGTTCCGATATATCCTTGAGTTTTAGCCATTTGTCCTGTTCCTCGGACAGCCATGATGGTCCATGCCATCTGAGATGATTGCCAAGTAAACCTGCTGCAGGTACACCTCTTGAGTCTAAATCGGCAGGGTTTTGTTTAGTGGAAGCGTGATACCATTGATCAAAGCGTACGATGTCCTGTATTTCAACTACGCGATTTGCCATGCAGATTTTTCACCGTGCTGGATCCTCTCTGATCCATTGCCAGACATTCATAGAATCTGCGAAGATTCGCACTTGATGTAGGCGCATATCCTTGATTGTAGCCTGAAGCAATCTTGCAAGTAGTAGAGCTCAGTTAAGCTCCAATCTGGGAATGGTTGTCGGCTTAATTGGAGCTTCCCTATTTTTCCAGTGAGTAAATTTGTGTGGATTAAGCCATTCTGGTCTTCTACTCGTATATAAACTGCAGGTGAATATCATAAAATCCAAGTAGTCGGATGCACGCATTGGACGAATAGTTGATCCATCTAGGAATCTGTAACCTTTCTATATATTTTAAATTAACTTTGAACCTATTCAATTGTTGTTCAATAATCTCTGACACCTTGTGTTGCCCCATGGACATCCTGTGATCCACAATTCTTGCATCAGCACCTTGGCTGTAATTACCCCTGGTGTTAACCAGATGGTGGGTTTGGATACCTTGGTGACGAATAGTTTGGTTGTAGTACTGGTCCCTTTAATAGGATTTTGTTGTGCGAATTGCCGTTTGAGGATTTCGCTGACGCATCAAATACTACTTTCACCTTTGTTGTAGTACTTTCTTTAACAACAGCATGATGAGATACATAATAATGCGGTTCATTTATGTTGGGAGGAAGTATTTCTTCCATGTGACCCAACTCGAGATATTCGTCTAAACATCTGTCATATTCAGTTTTTAAGTCTAGATTCCTTTCAAGTTGTCTTTGCATTCCTTGAAAGCGCTTGACTGCTTGGAGTCTTGAGTGCCCTAAGTTCGGTACTTCGTTGTTCACAAAGGGTAACTTCACTTGGTATTGTCCATTATGAAGACGTTGGTGATTGAGTTGGTAACTTTGTATGCATTCCTTGTATTCTTTGTTAAAGATTGGGTTCATGGGATACTCTACCTTTTCCCAGAACCTTGTCAGTTGCCGAGCAAAATCATCCGTTGCGATAGTTAACGACGATGTGTTGTGCTCTGTAGTGTCAACTATGGACCCTAGTAGAATCCAACCACACTTTGTGTTTATGGCTGTAGGGGTGGTATTTGATCCTTGCTGAATACTGAATTCGAGGAAGGAATGACTCCTGTTGAACAACAGTTGTAGAGTGAATCGGTACTGTTCCCCTTCTTGACGTTTCAGCAGCTGGGACGAATTTTCGCAGTCCTTCCACTAATTTTCTTATATATTCGGAGTATTTTAACTCTCTTGTACTATAATTATCTTCATTTAGATAGTCATGTGGCTTGTCATCAGAATTTTTTAATAAAGCCTGATTGATTGCCATATCTGTATCACTATAAACTTCCCAGAGTTTCTTCAACTCTGCCATTTTAGACTCGTAGAAGCCTTGCGTTCTTTTAACAACGTTCGTTCTCTTTCCATTTTCAATCAATCTCTCTATTCTTTTTTAATTAATTTTTCGACTGACTCCATGTTAATTGCTAGCATACTATTATCGTTGATTGACCGTGCGGGTACAACCGTCGTAAAACGTGTTCGTAATACATGAAAAAATGAGGATGCGCAAATTGGCAATAAATTGTATCTATTACTTAGGTAGCACGCGTGGTCACAAATTCGTTTAAAATGTCCCTACTGCTGTGCTGCTACTTGCGGGCACAACTTGTAGCACAATTTGAGAAAAAATTATGCGAAGTACTTCAATACCCCGTGTGGTATGTATTATAAAGTATTGAAACTAATTTAATTTGAACGCCACATGTAAATTAAATTATCAAATCAGTAGGAGTAAATTGATGTTGGTAGATAGTGAAGACAGCTAAATAACAGTGTGAGCACAACTGTTATAAACTCTTTAAGAACTACTGGTATTCATTCAATGCCGTATATAGGCACAACTTTTAATTAAATTAATTTTCAATAATTTTAAATTTAGTTTAGTTTTCGCCGTACTTGAAGCCACGTTTGACCAAATTGACGTGTAAAACATTTGAGTGATTTGTTGAAGCAATTTCTGATTAATTTGTCTAACCAACTAGATATCACGAGTCGCTGATATGTAAGCTCAGCAATTGTAACAAAAATTTCGACTTTTTATTCGAGTTGCACGTCTGGGCACCCTGAAGTTTTTACAGACTGTACGTCTAAGAATACTTGTAAATTAATTTTCAAAGTTTTTTTTAACTAGAACTGGCACGTCTAAGCACAATTGTAAATTAATTTTCGAAGTTTTTTATTTAAAACTGCCACGTCTAAGCACTTAATTTTGAAAGCTTTTAACTCGAAACGATAATTTTTTAAAGAAATATTTATCACTAAATTGAACGTAACTTGAATTGTTCGCAATTACAAGAGTAAACATGCACACATTCCTGGATAGAACCACCAAAAAATGTATTGTAATGTTAAAGGTTAGTGTAGCGGTATGTTAAAATAAGAAGATATGTGGGCTTGTGTTTACTGTTGTTTTATTAAACAACATTCTTTATGTTACGTTCTTCTTAATTCGTTCTAATTTTTACCAATTTAAAGTAATTATTTTAGCTTAACTAATTATCTGTAGGTATGTGTGGGTGAGGTGTCGTAGCGTGACACGTGCTCAATATTATACCTCAGATTTATCACGAATTTCACCTTTATTTCAAATTTCACTGTCAATTGCTCTGAAATTCTAACTAATTCAATTCACTTATATCACTCTTAATATTAATTAAACTAATTTATTTTTCCACATGAAGCGTCGAAAATGCAAAGCTAGCATAAATTCAGCCGTTATGTGAAAAAACATAGATCTAAAAATTTTCCGTCACCAACATGAATTAATTTCAGAAATAAATGAAAAATACTTATCCTGAAATTCCGATTACCACAAGACAATTTTTCACACAAATTTTCCTTAAACACCTTTAATTTTGGAGCATGAGAATAATGCACTTTATTATACGTTTATTTATGCTGCTAAAATTTTCCTGAAGTTCACTTTTTATTTTTTGCTTGGTTTTATCACTGTGATTTTATACCAAATTGGCATGTAAAATCACTATCACCGACTGAGAATGATCTAAGGGAGCACTACCCTTTTATAGTGTCGAAACCGACATTTTCTGATAGATTCCACACAAAAATATGGAATTTCCACATATGTTTCATGTTTTCTCATTTTGCACAACTATATCAAAATATGCTAAAATATGTCGTCTAATTTATTCTTCATTATCCACGAATTTTCCTTGTCGATTTATTTAATTAGTTCAATTTTTCGCAAAACTACCAATAGGGCGACTCCATATAAATTATTTCAGTTTCCAATATGGAACCTAAATTCCCTCTCTAATATCGTCAGTCTCGTTCCGACATCGTTCTCTTTCCGACTCATTAGGGGAATTAATTTCACCTATTTTCTTTAATATCTTCTTACTTGGTGAAATTCGCACTTTCTAACCTTGCTTGTTCCGCGCATTTCATTTCACCAAATTGAGCTCTTCGCGAGTCAATTTGACAGTCGCGATCGCGATGTTTTTAAGTGTAAATATCGCGTTTGTTGTGAGTGTTTTCGTCAATATACAAGGATTAATTCTTAAGGTAAGTGTATAAATATATTCTCTAATTCTTTAATATTAGTTTTACTACGCATAATTTGCAAGAAATTTGCATATTCTAAAAATGTTTCACGAACTGTCAACAATGGCGAAAATAGTTGAATTTCGTAAATTATTGTGTATATAGATGCTGCGAATTTATGTTTGTCGCATGTAAGAACTTTTCTGCACATTTTGCAATAGTTCTTAATGCAGGGAACAGACCTAAACCTAGGCCTTTCTTCTTTCTTCGCACAAAACTTTGATATATGGTATAAACCACATAAAAACAAAATATAAACGTGAGCTTAAAGTTCACTGTTGGTGCAGGTACGTAGTAGAATAAAATAAAAAAAAAATCACTAATTGCACTAATTCCCTATTATTCCAGGGAAACGGCGTGAAAATCCGAGATGTTCCGCCAGCGCAGGTAAATAATTATCGTAAAAAATAATTAAAATTGACTCACATCCTGTTTAAGGAAAGCTATTATTCGACCAAATTAATAATAAATATTCTGCTGTGGCAGATAAACATTACTCGTATAACTAATAGCACAAAATTTGGTTTATTCCAGGAAACTGCATGAAAATTCGAAATGAACCGCCAGCGCAGGTAAATATCAATAACATAAAAGTCACAGCACTAAATGTTGTTTATTCCAGGGAAACTGCATGAAAATTCGACGTGTATTCCCCGCACATGTAGATACTTATATGTAAAAACTAATGAAACTTAATTTCCCTTCTGTTTCAGGAAAACTTATTACTCGACAAAATAAGCACAAATCTTCTGCCGTCGCAGGTAAGTATTAATAGCATAAAAATCACTACCACACTAATTTCCGTTTGTTCTAGGAAACCTGCGTGAAAATCCAAAATGTACTGCCCGCACAGGTAGGTACTTATACGTAAAAACTAATGAAACTTAATTTCCCTTCTGTTTCAGGAAAACTTATTAATCGACAAATTAAGTACAAACCTTCTGCCGTCGCAAGCAAGTATTAATAGAATAAAAATCACTATCACACTAATTTCCGCTTGTTCTAGGAAAACTGCGCGAAAAGTATCAGTAAGATAAAAATCACGATCGCACTAAATGTTGTTTATTCCAGGGACTGCATAAAAGTTCGAAAAGTTCTCCCCGCACAGGTAGTTAATTACACAAAAAAACTAAAGAAACTTAATTTCCCTTCTGTTTTAGGAAAACCAGAAAAAAACTAATATCAAGACGACGTTTAGTACCGAGTGTAACGCAAAGCGTGTCAGGCGACAGATCTACCTACATTCACCTGTACCTGAATGTAGATACATTCTGCATCCGACACCTCTTTGTTACAAAATCATCGCAGGATTAGCGTGTGTGGCTACACAGCAAATATGCCGCTAGCGATCAGCCGGCTTGCGGTGGTTCTTGCCACCCACATCCCTTGATGCTTGTTAAGCTGTGCAAAAACGTCAATATAACTGATCAGACAGACGGACGGACAGGAAAAAAAATCTAATGCAGGCTTTCTTCTCATGGTGGAACCTGAAAGCCTAAAAAAGAAGAAAATTGATTTTATTTATATGCTGCAAAAAGAAGGAGAATAGAAATCCAAGCAAGTGCTAATTCACCCGGAGAACTTACTGCGTTGGCAAATGGACGACTGAGAGAGAGTAAGAGAGCTGAGAGGGGTCTCTGATGTTGTTGAGACCCCGGCTTTGTGTAATAATGGGCCCGATCGCCCCCATCCACCCTGGCTAAGCCTCCAAAGCCGCATCGAAATGCTCATCCCATCTGTACGTGTTTTACATCTATTGCCGTGTACGTGTAGAAACGACCTCCCTCCTGTCCGCGACCATCCCCTTTATGGAACTACTCACTCCATCGCGCTGAATCCGTTACCAACCTGTAAACAAAAGAAGAAAGCAACTTGGAGAAGGGCGGCCAAAGGTGACCAAATTAAATCACCCAAAAGAAGAAGGAAGGCGTATCAACGAACTCAAAATTTCATCAAGTCCAAGTCAAAGTAGTTTATTTATTGAGGATGTTCAAGCATATGAATCACTTACGGGGGAGGAAACCCGATCACAAAAAGACTAACACGGTATATATACAAAAAAAAAACTAAAAGAAACAAAGTCTCCGGTTAATATTAAACTAGATCTGTATGCTTACGACTAGCCCTAATAAGCGCTTTCCTATTATGTGACTTATCGAACCCTGTGATCGACGTCTAACTTTAGATGTACACTAAATGATTTTAACACTGTAAAATTAGGAACAAAAGAACACAAAGCAAATAATAGTACTTAGAGAAAATTTGAACTAACCTTGTGGTCCGCTATGGACTTACATAACACCTGATTTAATCATATTCGGGGTTTCCTCCTTTACCAAAAGAGTTGGAAACTGGTTTTCCAACTACTTGCTAGCTTCTTCAGGACCACGTTGAAGTCTGAGTTCACCTCCTCGCTACCCTGCTCCTTCGGATATGTAAGAGCGAAATGTTTTGCCGTAACTTCTGCCAGAGGGATACTTCCTCGCCGGTATAAATCCAACTTGCCGTCACGCAGGAAAAATTTTCAAAATGATCTCTGTTACGTGCAAGAAAACTTTTCCCCAAATTTTCTCTCAGGTTCGCCACTACTATGGTATATAATACTTACCGACGCACAGGTAAGTATTTCAAATAATGCAAATGATGTGTGCACAGAATGGTTAAACCGAAATTTGCTCTACAGTTTCCCAATATGATGATATATGAAAATCACTGTCGCAGGTAAATATTCTAATTAATACAAATTACGACTGCACAGAATCAATCAACCAAAATTTTCTTTTCAGTTCACTAATAAGAGGATCTACATAAAAAAATCACTGTCACAGGTAAATATTCTAATTAATACAATTTACGACTACGCAACATTAATTCTAAAATTTCCTTTCAGATCACTATTAGAAGGATCTATATGAAAAAAATCACTGGCCCACAGGTAAATAATTCAATTAATAAAATTTCTTGAATGCGCAACCTTAATAACAACATTTTCTTTCAGTTCACTGTTAGAAAGATCTATATGAAAAAAAAATCACTGGCGCACAGGTAAATACTTCAAATAAGAAAACTTATAAATGCGCAGCACTAATACTAAAATTTTCTTTCAGTTCACTATTAGAAAGATCTATGTGAAAAATCACTGGCACACAGGTAAATAATCTAATTAATATCATTTATGAATGTGCAACATTAATACTAAAATTCGCTTTCAGTTCACTATTAGAAAGATCTTTAGGAAAATCACGGTCGCACAGGTAAGTATTCTAATTAACACAATTTATGAATGTCCAACATTAATAACAAATTTTTTCTTTCAGTTCACTATGAGAAAGATCTTTAGGAAAAATCACTGTTGCACAGGTAAATATTCTAATTAACAAAATTCACGACCAGAATGAATAAACTAAAATTTTTCCTTTCAGTTCACCAAAATCAAAAAAAAAACTCTAAAGACTGATTTTAAATAAAGAGGAATCGCGACTCAATTTTTCTGCGACCGTTCTCGTTCAACGCCAAAAGCAACTCCCCGACTACCAGCAGTCTCCCTACATTCCATCTTTGTTCACTCAGCCACCGGCAAGCGAGCGCCTTTTTTCTTCTCTGAATTTTTTTGTTCTTGTTTTTTCAAGCCTGCTGCAACACACTGCATGATGGCATCACGCGATCTGTTACAGCTAGGCGAATTGCCGTTTCTGTCGCTTTGATGTGGTTGACTAGCGGTAAGTTTTAAACGAAAAATTGTATTTTGTGCTCATTTTGCACATTTTATAATTTTTCGACTGAAAAATATTCTGCTGTTGTTGTTGTTTCTTTTAGATCTGGACTTGTATGCGGGTATGTATAAATATATCTTTATCTTTTCAGGAATTTTTTTAATATGAAGAAGTAGCATAGGGTTACTTCTTGTAAATATATAGATTTTATCTTTTATTTTTCCAGGAATTTTTGTACTATCGAGAAGTAGCATAGGGCTACTTCTTGAAAATATATAAATTTTATCTTTTCAGGAATTTTCTAATATGAAGAAGTAGCATAGGGCTACTTCTTGAAAATATATAAATTTCATCTTTTCCGGAATTTTCTAATATGAAGAAGTAGCATAGGGCTACTTCTTGAAAATATAGAAATTTTAACTTTTCAGGAATTTTCTCATATGGAGAAGTAGCATAGGGCTACTTCTCGGAAATAGCTAAATTTTATTAAATTATATACTCTGGGAAATCATGGGGTTTTCTCTACAGACATAGAGAAGCCAAACAAAAGTAGCGTAAGGGGGTATACGCTACACGAGCACCACACTCAATCATTGCCCTAGTCCCACTAACCGCACCGCATAACCGCACTCCAATTACCTTACCTATCGCCGAGAAGTTTTTTCGTCTGCAAACTCTACTGCCTGCTGCGCTGCTGGCTCAGTGCGGGCGTCCGTGCATCCTTTCTAGGCAAAGAATATCTATTTTTCGTGCAACATTTTCGGGGATTTTTTCATGCGGGCCTACTGAAATACATTTCGTGATAGTCTCATACGATCTGTTTATTTTTCGCATAAATGATAGAAGCGCTGGAGGCTGAAGCACATGCTATATTTCATTGAAATATATATGATGTTATGGTGTGAGCATATAGGTGCACCACTCCCATTACGCATTGGTTGTTTGGCAAAGTGCCTGAGATTAGACTAGATCACATGAACTATAGTTAACAATTATCTACGAAAGTTACATGTATGTTAATCACTGTATCCAAATATCATGAGTAAAACAATTGAAATAAGGATGCATATCCCTTATAAATATATGTTTGTTTATCATGGCCTGTAAACTGTGTGAACTCATCATAATCTTTTAATTGTTTGTTGGGTATATGTTGTTCCAGTATTCCTCAATTGTGTAGTTGCATTTAATTAAACTTGGCTTAATGAATAATCAAAACTTGTGTATAGTATGTTCCATTACCTTCCCGGTAACTGGTAATTAATGTATGAGTGGAATCATATTCAACGGTTTGAATAAGTTCGTAGTTAGGAAATGTTGTGCAATGATTTTATTAACTTTAATTTACATTTTAGGATACATTTCGGATGCCGTTTAGGCTCCTACTGGGCTTTTCCGGAAGTTTCTCTCCCGCCACGGAGTTTGTTCAACGGTTATGCTATAAAATGTGCTAAATTATCAAATGTACAGAAATGTGTACAAATTGTAAGTGGGTATAGTTAACTAATTCAAGAAATACTGTGATATGGTCTGAGATGTTTGTTAAATTATTTATGTACTTTAATTGATTATCCAGATTTCCTTCTTGGTGGACTAAAAATTTTTTAGTATGTGCAAGCTATCTTTATTCTTGAAAATTTATTAGAACTTAACCAATTAATTGACTATTTTCAGTTGTTACCAATATATTTACTTGTTTGTGATGAAGCAAATAAATATTTTACAAGGAGGAAATCTGTAATGTTATTGGTTTAGGTTTTCTAAAGGTTTATACAAACTTCCCTCTTAGTGAGTTAAATATCTAAGTTGCATAATATGCATTAAACCAATTCAAATTTTAATATTATTTTAGCACAAGATTGCAAATGGATAATTAATGTTTAATTGTTATCAATTAATTTATTAGTATGTGATAATGTAATTAGATATTTACAAGGAGGAAATCTGTAAAATTTGGAACTTTATTATAAAGTTAAAATCTGATTTGTGTATGTATGTGTACATTGTAGGTAGGTATCGCTGACTAGTGTTAAATATTTTTGTTAAATTGTTCAAAAATTATGTTAAATTGGTAAATTGTTCAGAAATTATGTTAAATTGGTTGTATTTTATTTATATTTTGTTTAAGTAAACTAATTAATCACTTCGATTTCCTTCCTAGTAAACCAAACAACCACAATCTATAATTTTTATATGACATATCTAGGTTTAGTGATGGATTTAGAAATAGATTTAGCATAAGAAATAGATTTAGCATAAGATTGCTAATTGATTGTTATTAATACATTTATAGAATGTAATAATGTGGTTAAATTCCACTTGTAGGAAATCTGTAAAATTGATCTATATATTAAATTTTGATTGGAAAGTACTAACCTTGTTTTACTATTTTCAATATAATTCCTAAGCTTGGGTCGTGATTTTACTAAGAGGGTTGTTTGTTTGGGCTGTGATATTATTTTCTTCAGTAAAAAATTATTAGGATAATCCAAGCTGGTAAAATATTCCTTCTGAGATTAAGAGGATTTTCTGGTGTTTTGTTTTGTAGAATTAATTGATGGTGCTTTTATTTCACTAATGAATGTAATGTTAAGTTTATTAATATGTTGATGATTTACTGTTATTATATGAAGCTACTTTAATTAAATTTGAGCTTATGAACACAAAATTGGGATTACACTGATTATTTACTTTAAACTTTCAAGTTCGTTCTAATTGGAATACTAAATCCACGAGTTCGTTGCCTATAAGTAGGTAAGTGGGTCAAGTTATCTTGACGTGTTATGTTCCTTGTGTTTTGTTTCGTTCTGCCCTAATTATTCTTGTGTTTTAATCTTATGCCTTCCAGATAACTATTCTCGGAACCATTTGTGTGTTTGGGAAAGTTTCCAATAAAATATGACAGTTTGGTGTTAGGCTGCCATGTATGGTGAATTATTTTAGTAGGGCCATATTTAAGTAAATATTAATTTGATAATTATATTTTATTTTAGCAATGATTTCTCATGCTGAAAGGATACGGTTCCTGTAATGTCGATAGACTATTAGTTTATTATTTGAACAGGTTTATTGTCTATCATCTGATTATTTTTGGAATAAATGCTAGAAGTGCTGGAGGCTGAAGCACATGCTATATTTCATTGAAATATATATGATGTTATGGTGTGAGCATATAGGTGCACCACTCCCATTACTCATTGGTTGTTTGGCAAAGTGTCTGAGATTAGACTAGATCACATGAACTATAGTTAACAATTATCTACGAAAGAATCACTGTATCCAAATATCATGAGTAAAACAATTGAAATAAGGATTGATATCCCTTATAAATATATGTTTGTTAATCATGGCCTGTAAAATGTGTGAACACATCATAATCATTTAACTGTTTGCTGGGTATATGTTGTTCCAGTAGTACTCAATTGTGTAGTTGCATTTATTTAAACTTGGTTTACTGAATAATCAAACTTGTGTATAGTATGTTTCATTACCTTCCCGGTAACTGGTAATGGACTTATGAGTGGAATCATATTCAATGGTTTCAATAAGTTCGTAGTTAGGAAATGTTGTGGTATGATTTTATTAACTTTAATTTACATTTTAGGTTAAATTTGGGATGCCGTTTAGGCTCATACTGGGCTTTTCCGGACGTTTCTCTCCCGCCACGGAGTTTGTTCAACGGTTTTGCTATAAAATGTGGTAAATTATCAGTTGTACAGAAATGTGTACAAATTCTGGGTGGGTATAGTTAACTAATTCAAGAAATATTGTGATATGGTCTGAAATGTTTGTTAAATTGTTTATGTACTATAATTGATTATCCAGATTTCCTTCTTGGTGGACTAAAATCTTGAAATTTTATTAGAACTAAACAACCAATTAATTGACTATATTCAGTTGTTTCCAATATATTTACTTGTTTGTGATGAAGTAAATAAATATTTTACAAGGAGGAAATCTGTAATGTTATTCGTTTAGGTTTTCTAAAGGTTTATACAAACTTCCCTCTGAGTGAGTTAAATATCTAAGTTGCATAATATGCATCAAGCCAATTCAAATTTTAATATTATTTTAGCACAAGATTGCAAATGGATCATTAATGTTTAATTGTTATCATATAATTTATTAGTATGTGATAATGTAATTAGATTTGTGTATGTATGTGTACATTGTAGATAGGTATCGCTGACTAGTGTTAAATATTTTTGTTAAATTGTTCAGAAATTATGTTAAATTGGTAAATTGTTCAGAAATTATGTTAAATTGGTTGTATTTTATTTATATTTTGTTTAAGTAAACTAATTAATCAATTCGATTTCCTTCCTAGTAAACCAAACAACCACAATCTATAATTTGTATATGACATATCTAGGTTTAGTGAAGGATTTAGAAATAGATTTAGCATAAGAAATAGATTTAGCATAAGATTGCTAATTGATTGTTATTAATATATTTATAGAATGTAATAATGTGGTTAAATTCCACTAGTAGGAAATCTGTAAAATTGATCTATATATTAAATTTTGATTGGAAAGTACTAACCTTGTTTTACTATTTTCTATATTATTCCTAAACTTGGGTCGTGATTTTACTAAGAGGGTTGTTTGTTTGGGCTTGTGATATTATTTTCTTCAGTAAAAAATTATTAGGATAATCCAAGCTGGTAAAATATTCCTTCTGAGATTAGCAGGATTTTCTGGTGTTTTGTTTTGTAGAATTAATTGGTGGTGTTTTTTATTTCACTAATGACTGTAATGTTAAGTATATTAATATGTTGATGATGTACTGTTATTATATGAAGCTACTTTATTTAATTTGAGCTTATGAACACAAAATTGGGATTACACTGATTATTTACTTTAAACTTTCAAGTTCGTTCTAATTGGAATACTAAATCCACGAGTTCGTTGCCTATAAGTAGGTAAGTGGGTCAAGTTATCTTGACGTGTTATGTTCCTTGTGTTTTGTTTCGTTCTGCCCTATTTATTCTTGTGTTTTAATCTTATGCCTTCCAGATAACTATTCGCGGAACCATTTTTTGTGTTTGGGAAAGTTTCCAATACAATATGACAGCTTCGTGTTAGGCTGCCATGAATGGTGAATTATTTTAGTAGGCCCATATTTAAGTATATATTAATTTGATAATTATATTTTATTTTAGCAATGATTTCACATGCTGAATGGATACGGTTCCTGTAGTGTCGATAGACTATTAGTTTATTATTTTAACAGGTTTATTGTCTATCCTATGTTGATTATTAAGTTGAACCTACTCTAATATTGTGCTATATGTAGGGGTATTAATTATCTAGGTGCTAAGTTTAGAATATGGGTCAGTTATGCCGTGTAGGTCTATGATGGGTAGTGAAGTAAGGATTAGCCTATGTTAGCTGATAGTGATAGTACTTGATGATATTGTTACTAACATGTCAGTGTTTGGCTATTGAATTTGTTTTGATTGGATAAATTATATATGTAAGTTGCAAACATTATATTATCATGGGATCATAATAGGTTTATAAGAAAATATGTGTTATTATTTTCTACCCTAAGTATGATGCTCATGTATCCATCCGGAGTCAGCGATGAACAACATATATGTGTTATTCAACAATTTATTTAAATATTTCATGTATAATGTCTTCAATTATCAGGTTAGCAGCTGATGTGTTCCATTCCTCACCCATTGCACCCACCGTAGGTTGTTGGTGGTCTCAACTCACGACCAAATTATTTAAATTGTTTACCCTCCCAGATCTATATCTCAACAACAAGGTCTGCTTTTAACAAAACTAGGTAAATCCGCAGTGGTCAGCAATATGTGAGTTTATTATGTATACTGCCGATCTATTACCAGTTTCAAGTGACATTGTTCGAGCTATGTCCATTTTAAAGGAGCGGAATCATCTGATTATTTTTCGCATAAATGCTAGAAGTGTTGGAGGCTGAAGCACATGATATATTTCATTGAAATATATATGATGTTATGGTGTGAGCATATAGGTGCACCACTCCCATTACTCATTGGTTGTTTGGCAAAGTGCCTGAGATTAGACTAGATCACCTGAACTATAGTTAACAATTATCTACGAAAGTTACATGAATGTTAATCACTGTATCCAAATATCATGAGTAAAACAATTGAAATAAGGATGCATATCCCTTATAAATATATGTTTCTTTATCATGGCCTGTAAACTGTGTGAACTCATCCAAATCTTTTAATTGTTTGTTGGGTATATGTCGTTCCAGTATTCCTCAATTGTGTAGTTGCATTTAATTAAACTTGGTTTAATGAATAATTAAAACTTGTGTATAGTATGTTCCATTACCCTTCCCGGTAACTGGTAATTAATGTATGAGTGGAATCATATTAACGGTATGAATAAGTTCGTAGTTAGGAAATGTTGTGGTATGAATTTATTAACTTTAATTTACATTTTAGGATAAATTTGGGATGCCGTTTAGGCTCCCACTGGGCTTTTCCGGACGTTTCTCTCCCGCCACGGAGTTTGTTCAACGGTTTTGCTATAAAATGTGGTAAATTATCAGATGTACAGAAATGTGTTCAAATTCTGGGTGGGTATAGTTAACTAATTCAAGAAATATTGTGTTATGGTCTGAGATGTTTGTTAAATTGTTTATGTACTTTAATTGATTATCCAGATTTCCTTCTTGGTGGACTAAAAATTTTGGTATGTGAAAGCTAACTTTAATCTTGAAATTTTATTAGAACTAAACAACCAATTAATTGACTATATTCAGTTGTTTCCAATATATTTACTTGTTTGTGATGAAGTAAATAAATATTTTACAAGGAGGAAATCTGTAATGTTATTCGTTTAGGTTTTCTAAAGGTTTATACAAACTTCCCTCTGAGTGAGTTAAATATCTAAGTTGCATAATATGCATCAAGCCAATTCAAATTTTAATATTATTTTAGCACAAGATTGCAAATGGATCATTAATGTTTAATTGTTATCATATAATTTATTAGTATGTGATAATGTAATTAGATTTGTGTATGTATGTGTACATTGTAGATAGGTATCGCTGACTAGTGTTAAATATTTTTGTTAAATTGTTCAGAAATTATGTTAAATTGGTAAATTGTTCAGAAATTATGTTAAATTGGTTGTATTTTATTTATATTTTGTTTAAGTAAACTAATTAATCAATTCGATTTCCTTCCTAGTAAACCAAACAACCACAATCTATAATTTGTATATGACATATCTAGGTTTAGTGAAGGATTTAGAAATAGATTTAGCATAAGAAATAGATTTAGCATAAGATTGCTAATTGATTGTTATTAATATATTTATAGAATGTAATAATGTGGTTAAATTCCACTAGTAGGAAATCTGTAAAATTGATCTATATATTAAATTTTGATTGGAAAGTACTAACCTTGTTTTACTATTTTTCTATATTATTCCTAAACTTGGGTCGTGATTTTACTAAGAGGGTTGTTTGTTTGGGCTGTGATATTATTTTCTTCAGTAAAAAATTATTAGGATAATCCAAGCTGGTAAAATATTCCTTCTGAGATTAGCAGGATTTTCTGGTGTTTTGTTTTGTAGAATTAATTGGTGGTGTTTTTATTTCACTAATGACTGTAATGTTAAGAATATTAATATGTTGATGATGTACTGTTATTATATGAAGCTACTTTATTTAATTTGAGCTTATGAACACAAAATTGGGATTACACTGATTATTTACTTTAAACTTTCAAGTTCGTTCTAATTGGAATACTAAATCCACGAGTTCGTTGCCTATAAGTAGGTAAGTGGGTCAAGTTATCTTGACGTGTTATGTTCCTTGTGTTTTGTTTCGTTCTGCCCTATTTATTCTTGTGTTTTAATCTTATGCCTTCCAGATAACTATTCGCGGAACCATTTTTGTGTTTGGGAAAGTTTCCAATACAATATGACAGTTTCGTGTTAGGCTGCCATGAATGGTGAATTATTTTAGTGGGCCCATATTTAAGTATATATTATTTTGATAATTATATTTTATTTTAGCAATGATTTCACATGCTGAATGGATACGGTTCCTGTAGTGTCGATAGACTATTAGTTTATTATTTTAACAGGTTTATTGTCTATCCTATGTTGATTATTAAGTTGAACCTACTCTAATATTGTGCTATATGTAGGGGTATTAATTATCTAGGTGCTAAGTTTAGAATATGGGTCAGTTATGCCGTGTAGGTCTATGATGGGTAGTGAAGTAAGGATTAGCCTATGTTAGCTGATAGTGATAGTACTTGATGATATTGTTACTAACATGTCAGTGTTTGGCTATTGAATTTGTTTTGATTGGATAAATTATATATGTAAGTTGCAAACATTATATTATCATGGGATCATAATAGGTTTATAAGAAAATATGTGTTATTATTTTCTACCCTAAGTATGATGCTCATGTATACATCCGGAGTCAGCGATGAACAACATATATGTGTTATTCAACAATTTATTTAAATATTTCATGTATAATGTCTTCAATTATCAGGTTAGCAGCTGATGTGTTCCATTCCTCACCCATTGCACCCACCGTAGGTTGTTGGTGGTCTCAACTCACGACCAAATTATTTAAATTGTTTACCCTCCCAGATCTATATCTCAACAACAAGGTCTGCTTTTAACAAAACTAGGTAAATCCGCAGTGGTCAGCAATATGTGAGTTTATTATGTATACTGCCGATCTATTACCAGTTTCAAGTGACATTGTTCGAGCTATGTCCATTTTAAAGGAGCGGAATCATCTGATTATTTTTCGCATAAATGCTAGAAGTGTTGGAGGCTGAAGCACATGATATATTTCATTGAAATATATATGATGTTATGGTGTGAGCATATAGGTGCACCACTCCCATTACTCATTGGTTGTTTGGCAAAGTGCCTGAGATTAGACTAGATCACCTGAACTATAGTTAACAATTATCTACGAAAGTTACATGAATGTTAATCACTGTATCCAAATATCATGAGTAAATCAATTGAAATAAGAATGCATATCCCTTATAAATATATGTTTCTTTATCATGGCCTGTAAACTGTGTGAACTCATCAAAATCTTTTAATTGTTTGTTGGGTATATGTGGTTCCAGTATTCCTCAATTGTGTAGTTGCATTTAATTAGACTTGGTTTAATGAATAATTAAAACTTGTGTATAGTATGTTCCATTACCTTCCCGGTAACTGGTAATGGATGTGTGAGTGGAATCATATTCAACGGTTTGAAGAAGTTCGTAGTTAGGAAATGTTGTGCTATGATTTTATTAACTTTAATTTACATTTTAGGATAAATTTGGGATGCCGTTTAGGCTCCTATTGGGTTTTCCGAACGATTCTCTCCCGCCACGGAGTTTGTTCAACGGTTTTGCTATAAAATGTGGTAAATTATCAGATGTACAGAAATGTGTACAAATTGTAAGTGTAAACTTTCTTTGCATTGTGTATTACTACACTTTGTATAGTTGGTGCAGGGGTCTAAAATACATGCTATATTATTGTTTAGGTAATATATATGATGGTTAAAGTGGTGGAATGGTGCACAACTTTCCATTCCACCATATGGTTGTGTGTGGGGTGCAGTATTGGCTAATCTGAACCAGACTTAGGATTGTGTTTTCATTTTATTAAGTTATAATGTAATTGAACATTGTTTAATGAAGTGTTATGTTTTGCGTATTGCATTACCTTCCCAGAACTGGTAATGGATAAATAAGAGGAATCATATTCAACGGGTTGAGTACGTTTGATGTTTGGAATTTTGTGATATAATTTAATTAACTTTAATTTACTTTTAGGATTAATTTTGGAATGCCGTTTAGGCTCTTACTGGGCTTTTCCGGACGTTTCTCTCCCGCCACGGAGTTCATTCAGCGGTTTTACTATAAAATGTGGTAAATTATCAGAAGTACATAGGTGTGTACAAATTGCAAGTGGGTATAGTTAACTAGTTTAAGAAATTATTGTTGAATGGTCTGAGACGTTTGTTAATATTGATGTTTATGAACAATATTCAGTATTACAATTAAGAGTTTTATAATTTTATATTTGGAATAGAATGTTAAATTTTATAATATATGTGAATTTATTGTATTATTATCATGGTTCAGGTTAGGTTACTACATCTCCACATTGAAATGGTTAGAATTGTTAGATTTGTTAACCCTCCCGGATCTATCTCCCTTTCCCGTCACACCAAACCAGCGAGACATCAGGAGAAAGTCACCATTCCACTTGTTTCCTGATGTAAAGCTAGGACCGTTAATGACATGATTAAGTGATGCCCATTTTGAGGAGCGTAAAAGCATAAACTTTCTTTACGTTGTGTATTGCTACACTTTGTAGAGTTAGTGCAGGGGTCTAAAATACATGCTATATTATTGTTTAGAAGATATATATGATGGTTAAAGTGGTGGACACTTTCTTTACATTGTGTATTACTACACTTTGTAGAGTAGGTGCAGAGGTTTAAGATACATGCTATATTATTGTTTAGATAATATGTATGATGGTAAATGTGGTGGAACGGTGAACAACTTTCCATTCCTCCATTATGTTGTGTGTGGGTGTAGTATGGGCCAATTTGAAGCAGACTTAGGATTGTGTTTAACATTCTATTTAGTAATAATTTATTTAATTTACTTCACTTCATTTAGCAAATTAGTTATTGTTCAAAGGACTCATAATTGAAAAATTGTGAGTGTAGGAAGATAATTTGTTACTATGCATGCATTATTGGTGTTTGTTTTAGGTTGTATTAATAGTTAACCTTTTATGAATGTTTGTATGAATACTTATTGGGGAATTGTGTTATGTTTATTTTATGGATTTTGGATTATGAATTATGGAACGGGAGTTGTATATTACAATTGAATTATATCCTAATAGTCAGGTCAGTTTGAAGAAGTTCGTAGTTAGGAAATGTTGTGCTATGATTTTATTAACTTTAATTTACATTTTAGGATAAATTTGGGATGCCGTTTAGGCTCCTACTGGTCTTTTCCGGACGATTCTATCCCTCCACGGAGTTTGTTCAACGGTTTTGCTATAAAATGTGGTAAATTATCAGATGTACAGAAATGTGTACAAATTGTAAGTGTAATCTTTCTTTACATTGTGTATTACTACACTTTGTAGAGTTGGTGCAGGGGTCTAAAATACATGCTATATTATTGTTTAGGTAATATGTATGATGGTTAAAGTGGTGGAATGGTGCACAACTTTCCATTTCACCATATGGTTGTGTATGGGTACAGTATGGGATAATCTGAACCATACTTAGGATTGTGTTTTCATTTTGTTAAGTTATAATGTAATTGAACATTGTTAAATGAAGTGTTATGTTTTGCGTATTGCATTACCTTCCCGGAACTGGTAATAGATAAATAAGTGGAATCAGATTACAAATTACTGATTATTTAGAATAAATACTATATGTGCTGTGGGCTAAAACATATGCTATATTTTAACAAAATATATATGATGCTAAGATGTGAGCTTATAGGAGCACTACTTCCTATTTCTCATTGGTTGTTTGGAAATGTGCCTGAGATTAGACCAGACTGCATCACCTAGAGTATAGCAAGTATATTAGAAACTGATATGTATGTTAATCATTATATCCAAATGTTTATGAAAACACAATTGGAAAAAGGATGCTTAAATCCTCATTTATATGGGTTTAATAGTTGGAGTTCTAGTATGCGAAGGTTTCAGTTTGAATTATGTGTGGGCTTATTTCACTTAGCTATTGTTAAATTGGGTAAACCTGCTAGAGTAGTTTGCGTTAGATTAGAATTTATGTGAGAAAGTGTTGAAATAGAAAATATTGGAAGTTTGTTCTAAGATTAGTTTGAATTTAATTTTGACTACTAAGTTTTTGAGTATTAATCTAATTTATTTTAAATCTATTTCTAATTTAGGTTTGTAGTATTGGAAAGGATTGTGATGGAATTAGTGTGGTTATAACCAATATTTATGAAATGATGTGTACCATTACTGTCCCGCAACTAGTAATGGATTAATGAGTTGAATCATAGTCAGCGGTCTGATTATGTTCGATGGCTGGATAGTTATGATCAATAAATTTGATTAAAGGATAAAAAAGGGGTGCCGTTTAGGCTCCTACTGGGCTTTACCGGACGTTTCTCTCCCGCCACGGAGTTCATTCAGCGGTTTTGCTATAAAATGTGTTAAATTATCAGATGTACATATGTGTGTACGAATTGTTGGTGGGTATAGTTAACTAATTTAAGAAATTATTGTTGAATGGTCTGAGAGGTTTGTTAATTATGATGTTCATGAACAATATTCAGTATTACAATTAAGTGTCGTATAATTTTATAATTTTATATTTGGAATAGATTGTTAAATTTTATAATATATGTGAATTAATTGTATTATTATCATGGTTCAGGTTAGGTCACCACATCTCCACATTGAAATGGTTATAATTGTTAGGCTTGTTTACCCTCCTGGATCTATCTCCCTTTCCCGTCACACCAAACCACCGAGACATCAGGAGCAAGTCACCATTCCACTTGTTTCCTGATGTAAAGCTAGGACCGTTAATGACAGGATTAAGTGATGCCCATTTTGCAGAGCGTTAAAGCATAAACTTTCTTTACATTGTGTATTACTACACTTTGTAGAGTTGGTGCAGGGGTCTAAAATACATGCTATATTGTCTAAATACATGCTATATTATTGTTTGGATAATATATATGATGGTTAATGTGGTGGAATGGCGCACATTTTTCCATTCCTCACTATGGTTGTGTGTGGGTGTAGTATGGGCTAATCTGAACCAGACTTAGGATTCTGTTTTCATTTTATTAAGTTATAATGTAATTGAACAGTGTTTAATGAAGTGTTATGTTTTGCGTATTGCATTACCTTCCGGGAACTGGTAATGGATAAATAAGTGGAATCAGATTACAACTTACTGATTATTTAGCATCAATGCTATAGGTGCTGTGGGCTAAAACATATGCTATATTTTAACAAAATATATATGATTCTAAGATGTGAGCTTATAGGAGCACTATTTCCTATTTCTCATTGCTTGTTTGGCTATGTGCCTGAGATTAGACCAGACTGCATCACCTAGAGTATAGCAAGTATATTAGAAACTGATATGTATGTTAATAATTATATCCAAATGTTTATGAAAACACAATTGGAAACAAGGATGCTTAAATCCTCATTTATATGGATTTATTAGTTGGAGTTCTAGTATGCGAAGCTTTTAGTTTAAATTATGTGTGGGTTTATTTCACTTAGCTATTGTTAAATTGGGTAAACCTGCTAGAAAAGTTTGCGTTAGATTAGAATTTAAGTGAGAAAGTGTTGAAATAGAAAATATTGGAAGTTTGTTCTAAGATTTGTTTGAATTAAATTTTGACTAATAAGTTTTTGAGTATTAATCAAATTTATTTTAAATCTATTTCTAATTTAGGTTTGTAGTATTGGAAAGGATTGTGATGGAATTAGTGTGGTTGTAACCAGTATTTATGAAATGATGTGTACCATTACTTTCCCGCAACTAGTAATGGATTAATGAGTGGAATGATAGTCAGTGGTCTAAATATGTTCGATGGTTAGATAGTTATGATCAATAAATTTGATTAAAGGATAAAAAAGGGGTGCCGTTTAGGCTCCTACTGGGCTTTACCGGACGTTTCTCTCCCGCCACGTAGTTCATTCAGCGGTTTTGCTATAAAATGTGGTAAATTATCAGAAGTACATATGTGTGTACGAATTGTTGGTGGGTATAGTTAACTAATTTAAGAAATTATTGTTGAATGGTCTGAGAGGTTTGTTAATTATGATGTTCATGAACAATATTCAGTATTACAATTAAGTGTTGTATAATTTTATATTTGGAATAGATTGTTAAATTTTATAATATATGTGAATTAATTGTATTATTATCATGGTTCAGGTTAGGTCACCACATCTCCACATTGAAATGGTTATAATTGTTAGATTTGTTTACCCTACCGGATCTATCTCCCTTTCCCGTCACACCAAACCAGCGAGACATCAGGACAAAGTCACCATTCCACTTTTTTTCTGATGAAAAGCTTGGACCGTTAATGACAGGATTAAGTGATGCCCATTTTGCGGAGCGTTAAAGCATAAACTTCTTTACATTGTGTATTACTACACTTGTAGAGTTGGTGCAGGGGTCTAAATACATGCTATATTATTGTTTGGATAATATATATGATGGTTAATGTTGTGGAATGGCGCACAACTTTCCATTCCTCACTATGGTTGTGTGTGGGAGTAGTATGGGCTAATCTGTTAAAGCATAAACTTTCTTTACATTGTGTATTACTACACTTTGTAGAGTTGGTGCAGGGGTCTAAATACATGCTATATTATTGTTTGGATAATATATATGATGGCTAATGTGGTGGAATGGCGCACAACTTTCAATTCCTCACTATGGTTGTGTGTGGGTGTAGTATGGGCTAATCTGAACCAGACTTAGGATTCTGTTTTCATTTTATTAAGTTATAATGTAATTGAACAGTGTTTAATGAAGTGTTATGTTTTGCGTATTGCATTACCTTCCCGGAACTGGTAATGGATAAATAAGTGGAATCAGATTACAAATTACTGATTATTTAGCATAAATGCTATAGGTGCTGTGGGCTAAAACATATGCTATATTTTATCAAAATATATATGATGCAAAGATGTGAGCTTATAGTAGCACTACTTCCTATTTCTCATTGCTTGTTTGGCAATGTGCCTGAGATTAGACCAGACTGCATCACCTAGAGTATAGCAAGTATATTAGAAACTGATATGTAAGTTAATCATTATATCCAAATGTTTATGAAAACACAATTGGAAACAAGGATGCTTAAATCCTCATTTATATGGATTTATTATTTGGATTTCTAGTATGCGAAGCTTTTAGTTTAAATTATGTGTGAGCTTATTTTACTTAGCTATTGTTAAATTGGGTAAACCTGCTAGAGTAGTTTGCGTTAGATTAGAATTAAAGTGAGAAATTGTTGAAATAAAAAAATATTGGAGGTTTGTTCTAAGATTTGTTTGAATTAAATTTTGACTACTAAGTTTTTGAGTATTAATCTAATTTATTTTAAATCTATTTCTAATTTAGGTTTGTAGTATTGGAAAGGATTGTGATGGAATTAGTGTGGTTGTAACCAGTATTTATGAAATGATGTGTACCATTACTTTCCCGCAACTAGTAATGGATTAATGAGTGGAATGATAGTCAGTGGTCTGAATATGTTCGATGGTTGGATAGTTATGATCAATAAATTTGATTAAAGGATAAAAAAGGGGTGCCGTTTAGGCTCCTACTGGGCTTTACCGGACGTTTTTCTCCCGCCACGGAGTTCATTCAGCGGTTTTGATATAAAATTTGGTAAATTATCAGAAGTACGTATGTGTGTACGAATTTTTGTTGGGTAGGGTTAACTTATTTAAGAAATTATTGTTGAATGGTCTGAGAGGTTTGTTAATTATGATGTTCATGAACAATATTCAGTATTACAATTAAGTGTTGTATAATTTTATAATTTTATATTTGGAATAGATTGTTAAATTTTATAATATATGTGAATTAATTGTATTATTATCATGGTTCAGGTTAGGTTACTACATCTCCACATTGAAATGGTTAGAATTGTTAGATTTGTTTACCCTCCCGGATCTATCACCCTTTCCCGTCACACCAAACCAGCGATACATGAGGAGAAAGTTGTTAGGGAGTTATAATTAAAACGACTTAACTTCACGACAATTTTAATCAAACTCTATTAACTTCTTTCTTATACATGAAATTACATTTATTTCTTAAGTAAAATTATTTCGTAATTCTTGCATTATTGCTTCTTGTTATTCATTGAAATGATCGACAAATGTTTATTAAGCGCTTTATTGTCTTATTGGAAAATTTGACATAATTTACACAATAAAGCCAAAGTAAGTTTATTACGTTGGTGCTCTAATTGAGCTCTTTCATAATAAATAACTTTTGTCTGATCATTTCGATGAATAACAATTTCTTGTTTCCTAACATGCCTCCCCCTTTACAGATTCTATGTATTATTCTAATTTTATTTTAACGTCGTTTTTTTTTTCACTTTACTTATTTATTAATTTTTGTGTCTTTTTGTGTTGGTAATATAATAACATAAAAAGAATTTAAAAACCATTTGCAAATGTCGGATTTTGTATATACCTCATATTAACTTTTGTTCTAAACTCCCTAAATTATTAATTATTTTAGATTATTTGTAACTCTTCTTTAACTGCTAATTAATTAATTTATTCTTGTTGCTAGATTATAATATCATTATATGTATACTTATTTTTATAATATTACCATGAATTTATTATTTATTTCATTTATTATTTATATATACTATATATACATATATATTTTTTTTTGTTTTTTTTTTTAGTCTTGGGTAGTAAATTTTTTTTAATACTTAGTTATTGGATATATATATATTACTGTTAACTAATTAATCTTATTCCCTTTTTCTTTTTAATTGTTAGTATCAGTAGTTGCAGGCTGGCATGTTTCAATGCAAACATCATTGTTTTGTGGCGAGTTATGTATGGGAACAATGATTTGTTCTCTTCTGGGAATTATTATAGTTTGAGAAATGAATTCACTCCTCCGTTTTACCTCTGGCGGATGACTGGATTTTTTACATCGTTTTTTTATTATGATTATAATAAGAAGAGAAGAGCAAACAATTATCAGAATAGTACCAAGAGAAGAAGTTAAAATATTAAACTTCTTGTGTAAGTAAGCAGTTGATTTACTTGCTTCGCTTTGAGCCATGTCGTACTCTAAATGCTCAATAGTCTTGCTACTTTCCTTAAGAATGGAACGTAACGATGATGGTTCTAGTACCTTTAATCTTTTTAAGTCGCCCTTATTAATCTTCTGCATTCTTAAAATTGGTTTGTATTTATCCAGTATTGGTATTTCTGGATTTTCTGGTTGGGTGAATGATAAATTATACAACGCATTTGTTTTAAAAGGAATAATAAAGTCTTCAAGTCTGAATGTACAAGGTTGTAAAAGTCTAAATATACCTACACCTTGTAAATGCACAGTGGATAAGCCATCTGGACACTGACAATATAGTGGACTACGGTTATGCATCCAATATAACCAAGCATTTTCATGCTGCATGGGAACTAAAAGATTGTCAAAATGTTTGAGTATTCGATGAGCACAGGTAGGTGATTCTGAGAAGGGATTTTTGAACAAATTTTTGATGCAATCTCCTTCCTTTGGGATGATACGCATGGGCTCTACTGATTCACAAGTGAAGAATGTAGTGTTTAATGGGATGCAACGTGATTTGAATTTTTCTTCACTTAATTCAAAGTTTTTATGTAAAAATGAACTATGAAATAAGTAGTCCGGTATATCGTCAAAAATGGAATAAATACCATCTTTTATTGGTGTGGGAATTAGGTAGATCTTATTTACACTGAAATAAGGACTTTCAAGAATAGGTATAAGGATTTTAATGAGGATTCTATCACCTAAACATTGAGAAGATGTTTTAGTGAAAAGCTTTGTTATGGAAAAATCAGATTCTATATCATGTTGAGTTGATGTTATTTCATCATATAGTGATTTAAATTCTTTAGCGGGAAGCATTAATGGACTTAATTCCTGGCGTTGAATTGATTCCAAAACAAAAAATGTTGTTGTAAGTTGTTCCGAAATTTTTTGTAATTCATTTAACATGAATAAAGCGACTTCGTTCATTTCTGTCATTACGTGAATCAGTCGTACTTCAGTTGTGGTATTCTTTAAAGTATCTTCCACAAACTTATCGAAACGATTAGTTTTTTCAACTAGTAAATTATGTTGAGATGTGAGGTTTAAGAGTGAACTTCCCATAACTTCTGTATTTGTTTTTATGAGTGTTAGTAGTATAGCTATGTCGGTTCTAGACCACTTTTGATCGAAATTTTTCTAAGTCCAGAAATGACATTTGGACTTAGAAAAATTTCGATAAAAATTGGTTTAGAACCGACATAGCTTTTTGGGGGTGGTATTTGTGAAAAAAAATTTTATACGACATTTGGACTTAGAAAAATTTCGATAAAAATTGGTTTAGAACCGACATAGCTATAAAAGAAATTTAGCAGTCATGAAGGTAAGGGGCTCATGAAGCTTCCAAGAGACACTATTGACTATGTTTACTGGGACGATCTTATTTTTAATTTTTAATACATAACACATGTTCAGGATGTTGTGGTTTCATATATGAGGCAAATTTTTGGGTGTGGGAAAAGCCCCCACCATTTTTTTCTTTTTATATTTGCTCTATAAAACCTTTCGATAATAATTGTTTGGACGTTAGTAAGGCTTTGAATTTTGTATAATAAAGTACTATCTGATACATCACTCAGGATAAAATGGATTGTGATAATTCAAAAAAGTTGCATATTAAAAGAACCCGGGGGATGAGAGATGATAATTCCGTAACTCGAACGTCAAAACCTGATACTAAATATCTAGCTATTTTAAATGGATTTAACTTCAAGCCGACACTCTCTGTTACAAAAATGGATGTAAACAAAACATATAAAATTCTCAACGTTACTAGGAAAAGTACTAGTTTTGGTGAAAAGCTATTGCTGGAATTGGATGATAACTACCTATATTTACCAGCCCGATTCAATAACCTCTCGGAAGATGTTATCAATGACATCAATAACAAGCAAACCTATAAAATTATTAATGAATTTCATCCCAATAAAACTTATAATTTAAAATTCATTATTAGTGACAATGATGATGGTGATGATGATGATGACAATGATGATGATGATGTAGAAGAAAATGAAATTAATTATCCTCATAAAATACCAAATATGTACAACTATTTAAAATAAACAAATAAATATTTATATATTTGAATAACATTTATTTAGTTTCATTTAATTTTATACAGTCAAAGGGTGGAAAAAGTAAGGTGGTGCAATTTTAGAGTTATTGGTATCAATGTATATGGGATCATTATTAGTACGTTCTTGAGTCCTGAAAAGGGTGAAAGAAAATGAATAAATACATTTTCATTTTTAACACCTGATCATTGGTAATCTGACAATAGAAAGGTTAACATAGTTTCAACGGGAGGGCATAAAAAAAAAAAAAAAAAAAAATGTTTTGGGTTGATTCTATATGGGATGAAACGCATTTTTGTACCTGTCTGAATGGTTGGATGTATATGAAGATTGTGCATTCGGTTGTAAGATGTGACTTAATGAAAGTATATATGACTGCTGAAAATGGTAAAAGATGCAAGGTATTAACTTTGAGTAGAGGTCAACCAATTCCCTCAAATTTTGGGGAGATGCGCATCAATCCATTTGAACATGTTAAGATTGAAGTCAAGGGAGGAGAAATAACTGTAATAGGCTGGCTACAAGATGGGACGATCAGACGTCCAAGTACTAATTTCTTCCTACATAACTGCCCGTTTGCAGGTGAGGAGGAGTGGTATCGAAAACCAATAAAGCAACAAGAAGCATACAAATCAGAAAAAATAAAAGATGTAAAAGAGTGTGAAAGCAGTAATACCCAAACAAATTCTGATATGAAAATTGAGTGATAAGGGTGGAATTATATATAATCAATTAAATTACCGTAATAATGCATAGTCTTTGTCAACGTTTTGAGCAATCAACAGCTAAACAAATAAAGAGATATTATGTCATTCAAAATTTTTATTGCATTTGCATTAGTATGCTCTTTATATCCAAATTGCTTAGCACTCCCAATCAATTTAAACTTAGGGCATAAATCAAGTGATAATATCGATTTTAATATACAGTTGCCAAATAATGATTCCGTTCAAATTTCTTTATCATTTCGGTTACTTACACTAAGTAATGCTACTTATGATGCATTACCTACAACAACAACAACAACAACTAATATACCCTTAAATGATGATTCTTCTGTTATCTCTTCAGAAAATGGAACTGAATCACCTAAGGAAACTGATGTGGAATTAATACCAGAAAATAGTGTAGTGAGTGTTGAGGAGGCAATTGAGGGATTTAGGCAAAACTTAATAAGCAAAGAAAAAGATATAGGTGGAATTATAGAGAGTGATCGTGTGTTTTACAGGCATTTTAAATTAAACTTTGAGGAGGACAAATCAATGAGAGTTCGATGTACATATGATAGCAACTATGAGCATAGAACTCTAAAAATATCCTGTTATGAATATCATGAACTTGAAGGAGAACGGATTTTGAGTAATGGTGAAATTGAATACTTCAGAGAGAATGACTCTACATATAAATCTGACATCACATCTGTTGATTTGAGGAAAATGAAGCAGACTTACAACATGGTCATTTCATAAACTGTAGAGTTCCAGCTAAAGTGAATAGTTTATATATTATAAAATTGTGTGAATAAAACAATTGATTTTTTTTAAAAAATGTATTTTATTAAAAATTATCCATAAATTTCTTATACAGACAAACATTTTGTAATGCACATACACCACTATGTATTACGCATCGTGGTACATCAACATAAGTTTTTCGTAATTCTTCTGATATAGGACACCCCTTTTCATCTAAATTGTAAATTGGTACATTATTTTCCAACTTTAATATATCGGTAATCCACTTGATTTTTTCATTTCCTTTCACATATATGATTTTGTCTTGGAGAATATCTTTAAAAAGGGTAGTGACACTATCTTGTGAAGTAAATCCTCCATTCCAAACAAATCCATGGTGATATTGATTTAGCCATCTTGCTTGATTTTGTAGTTCCGGAGGTAGATTTTCAAAGTTGTATATTGGTTTCAAAATAAAGTGCTGTAGTTGATTATTCTGAGTTATAATGGCAATTTCCTTTAAGATGAACGTATTTCTAGGTCCTTTGAACCCTTGAATATCAATGATGCAATTCATTTTTACAGTTTATCAACTTCACTAGTTAGAGGATTGTACTGAACTATTCTATCATGTATAAGTAGACAGTATGCAGCAGTATTTTTTGGTATATTTACAGATGTTTGAAACTCTATGCTGACATCTACAGGACCAGTTTTGAGATATTCATTTTGGCGTGAGCAATCAATAACAACTAAAGGAGCCAAATTTTTGAACTGCTCTTTAGTGAGTAATGGTTCAGATCGGCGGTTGTAATATGACTGTTGGAATTTACAATACATCTCATATAATATAGCGTATTGATCTATGTTATATTTTATATTCAAATCATTGTATGGATATTTTTCAGAATTTAGATAAACTTTTAGGTCTGTTAGGTTGCAGTGATCAAATTTGGACGCATCTTTTTCACTCGAATCTTTACGGTCAGTTTGTAAAGCAAAAATCACATATCTTGGTTTTTCTAGTTGATTAACTGTTTTAACAGCCCATGTATGTCGCGTGGACTGCGGTGGTGATGGATATTCATACAAATCCCAACTTCGAAATACCATTTCAATCGACCGATTACTTTCGGTAATTTTCAATAGAGACAACTTTTCCATATCAGCTACAGTAACATGTGGCAGATGCCATTGTAATTTAAGTATATTTACTGAGCCATCACAATCTTTGGCATAAATTGCATTTAGGTCCGTTCTGGAACGAACCAAAACTAGTTCATGTTTGGCATTAATAACTATTTTCTTATAATCCTCAGCAAATCCAAGAAGATATTTTAGTGGTATGCAAAAATTAAAATTTCTTTCTGTGTTAAGAGTTATATTGGTGAGAGACCATCCTGAATTTAGAAGCATTTTACTTTCACTTTCGTTTAATGAAAGCTTATTCTTCATCGTTGAAGTAAGACCAACATTTTTATTTCGATCAATTTGTACTCCATTTATTTCATATCGGATCTCCTCAAATAAAAATGCCATCGCATTATTAGTTAACTTTACATCGGGAGTTTTGTCAGCCGCCCTAGGAGTACATTCCAATTTCCCTTCAATGTAAATAAAACTTTCACTTGGAAGTACATAGATGTCTTGATGTTGAATAGCTATACGTATTTCATCATTGTTTTTGAAAGAGTTCGTAAAGGGTGAGTAACTATGATATTCAATTTTTGCGACACTATTATCATAGCTTACAGCATCCTTGATACTCAAAACTTCACTCATTGCTCGTCTTTTATGATAAATCCTAAAGATCTCAAGTAATTCTTATTTTGTGTGGTAAGTTTGACCTTTTTTTCTCTTTGTGGTCTAATTTCGGTGAGAGTTGCAGGAGAACTGTTGTTGAGGGTAGCTAATGTACGTAATTTATCCTTATTATATATTATCATGTTGCGGTTTTAGATGTAACCGAGCTGTTATTGTCTCTCCCCTAAAATTTATTAAATCACCGTCCTGATCAATGAGCTTTAAGCTAATGGAAGTAATTCTTCGAGTGGTTAGCGGTAAATAAATGACGTTCTTTGGTACCTCAACTATCTTATAACCAGGCCCCACCTTTGGGGAGAATTCGTGTATTGTATGTACTCGGGTATCGTTCATGAATGATCCACTTATTATATTACATTCCACTCTTATTGTATTAACTTTAATTATATTAACTGGTAAATCTGATACATGCAATTTATTAGGTTCCAGTTGTCGCTTACTAAACCCTAAAAGTGATCCAACTGTACCCTCTTTGTTAAAGTAAATGGGCCCACTAGATTTGATTTCACTTTTCAAAGTGTTATTGTTCGCACGCAATTTTATATGGTAACCCTCTTCACTTAATTTACTTAATTGATTCTCCAGATATTCAGCTATGTCATCTATCTCATATGATCCTGTAGGTATTTCTATAACCGCACCCCCAATGTGAAGTAGATTATTTTTGTTATTCTCAATATTTGGTATTGAATTGTAAGTTTGGAAATCAATTAACCCACATACATAATCCCCCGACAAATCTATGGGTGGGAAATACTCGGTTGTTAATATAGATGAATTTCCGCTTAATGTAAGTGTTAATGACATTGTGGTGTAATTTAAAATGATGCAATTATCTGATTTCCTCCTCATTTATATAGATTTGTTAGGGTATGAGAATCATTTCAGTTTGAACCACTGGGGAATTCAGTAGTACAAGGAAGAAATAAAAAAATATGGAAAGATTAAATGATGAAGTGCAAATATTTCTTAAACATTTCGATATTAGCAGATTCTTGCAAGAGTATGACAAGTTGTTACTAGAAGAACATAAGGAGGAAATAGAAAAATCCTACCGCTTTTTGCATGAATATAAAGAAATGAACATTTTGACTTCAAAATATGGGGAGCATTATGAATCCTGCAGTTGGGCTTACAATACTTCAACATCGGGTCCAGATACTTGTAATTGCCGGCATGTTAAAAGAGAATTTTTGCGAATATCCAAACTATTGAAGTTATATAATAGAATTAAGGGGCCTTGTTGTTCCTATTGTATAAAGGAAATATTTTAAATAAATAAATAAAAATACATACATATTCTTTTATTTTTCGTAACAATCATACAAAAATTTCAAACATAAATGACCACATATTACAGAGTTATATGTTTGATATGGGGAATAATTATACCTTACATTACTAGTTAAATATTTTATAATTTCTAATGGTGGTTGTAGATTTCCAAAGCTATCAAAGTACTGAATATCTTCATCATTTTTATAGTACGCTACCCAATGAGTTCCTGGACCGGATGATATATCCAAGTTGATAATACCGCATTCCTTCTTGTTAAGTTTCTTTGGAAGCTTATCACGCATGAAAACTCCTCGAAAATGTGGTAGATCCTTTGCATATTTAAGTAAGTCTACCTCAGTTAGCGGTCTTTTAGGCAGCGTTTTCAATAGTTTTTTGGTTCTGGGTTTAAGTACAACCCCAATCCTTTTTTATGAGGTTTTAAGTAAAGGCCTTTTCCTACTAGCTTGGATTCCATTTCTACATTATGCCTCTTACTCTCTTTGAGCTGCTCTTTTGCATCTTTAACAGAATTAACAGCGTTTACAATAGCTGATGCACCTCCTCCTAGCGATCCTAAAGCAGAAAGACCTGCAAATAAAGGAACGAGGAATGGTAAAATACCGCCAGTTTTTGGTATAGGTATGACTCGTGGAACTTTCACATATTTCTTCCTATATTTAATTGTATCTCCTACTTCCTTTCGTGCCAACGCAATGGCTCTTTGCAAAGAATCAGGTTTTTGCCTTTGAATAGATTTTCGCACCTTTGAGATAACCGCTCTCAGGGTAATGTTTTTCTTAACTTTTTTATTTTTCTTTCGTGTGCTCATTTTCGCCATACCCACCCCGAATTTAGCCTTAGCATTCATGATATTGGTAACTAGCAATGCGTTTGCACGCTCACCTAGGTTTGCGTCAGTAGATTTAACTCGACTCCAAGCCTTTTCAGCCAAAATCCGATCTGCTATGTTGCGATCTGGTGTACTTTTAAATTTAGAGTAGGCAATATCGTGTTCTTTACATGCGCTATCTAAAGGATTAATACCAGGATCACCCCGAGCTAATCTTTTTGCTAGTTTCGTACCAGGTCCGCAATATTGGTAGCCTGGTAAGTGTAATTCAAACGGCAACCTATTAATGAGTGTGTTAATTACCCCCGCTCCTTTCTTATTATGCTCAAGCATAAGTAAAATGTCTTTAGCCTTCAACACTCAGATACAAACTAAAAAAGTATTTAAATTCAGTAAGCATTTATAGGTTGTAGTTAGTATTCAAAATGAAGTTCATTAAGCAAAATCTATCGCTGCCAATAAGAAATAATGATTTTCAGAGCAATGTTAAAGAAACTGGAAGACATAGTTCATTATTACCCAATAGTATACGTGCTCTAATAGTTGGTCCCTCCAATTGTGGAAAAACAAATGTTATGATTAGTTTGCTGGAACATCCTAATGGTTTGAGTTATGAAAACGTTTATGTATATTCAAAATCACTCTACCAATCAAAGTATTTATACTTAAGAAAACTTTTGTCACCCATACAAGGATTAGGCTATTATACATTTTCTAATAATGATGATGTTATACCATTTGATGAGGCAAAACAAAATTCAGTTTTTATTTTTGATGATGAAGCATGTGGGAAACAAGACAACATACGCTCTTATTTTTGTATGGGTCGACATAATAACATTGATAGTTTCTATCTTTGCCAGACTTATACTCATATACCAAAACACTTGGTACGAGATAATGCCAACTTTCTCATTTTATTTAAGCAAGATGATACAAATCTTAGGCACGCTTATGATGATCATGTTAATACGGATATGAATTTTGATACTTTCCGAGATATGTGTGCTAAGTGTTGGGGGGATAAATATGGGTTTCTGGTAGTAGATAAAGACAGCCCCTTAAGCAAGGGACCTTATCGTCAGGGATTCGATACATATATTTCTGTATAAATATAACAGACCCGTTAAAGCAGTCAACAGATCAGTTAAAGCTGTTAACAGATCAGTTAAAGCGGTTACGACAGCAGTTAAAGCTGTTAACAGACCAGTTAATAAAGCCGTTAACAGATCGTTTTAAAAATAATTATCATTACAAATGGGTAAAAAGATGGAAATCATTACGAATAAGAAGGAGTTAATCAAGGATATTATTAAAACTAGGAATGCTATCAAGAAAAAGTATCGAACTATAAAAACGGGGCGAATCGATGTTGAATCTCAACTTGAAGAAACATTTAAGCCCATAACAAGACCACTTAAAGAGCTTGTAAGTGATACAAAAGCAAAACAGAGGCTTCATGCTGATATCAAACCAGAACCAAAAAAGGAAAATGAAATAAATGATGAAGATGATGATGATTATGATGGCTTCGAGTTAAACCCAAAACAAATGTATATGAAAATGGAACCAACAAGCACACCGCTAAAGTATAGAGACTCTTCTTTAATGTCATCACTAGACGAGTATGGAACACCTACTCATTCAAGAACCTTAGCTAATAAATCGGATTCCACCCTCAACTTATCAACTGGGTTAGTTAATAAATATTTAGAATTTTACCAAACCAAAAGTCCTAAAATTGACAACACTTATGGTGTTTATATGGATAATGGAGGGTGGAAAATTGGGAAATCTAGCATTGATATTGATTCACAACATTTTATTATTAATGGGAAGCAATATTACATAACAATGGGTTTATGCGAACTTCTTTTTATGAAAGAACCATCAAAGAGTTTATATGATGAAAAAGACTTGGCTAATTATCGAGAAATCTTGGAAAATTCTAATGCCCATAGACGTGATTATAGTGCAGATGGGCAAAGAGGTAGTAAAGGTCCTAAATATATGAGAATTATTAAGAAATTTAGCAGTCATGAAGGTAAGGGGCTCATGAAGCTTCCAAGAGACACTATTGACTATGTTTACTGGGACGATCCAAATGAATTGGTGGACAGATTACGACTTTTAATTGGCTCTCAAGTAGCTGGAAATAATAGTCATAACAATGAAATTGTTTCCATTATTGAGGAGTTAAGAGAGAGTCTGATTTAATTTTATAAAAAGCCTTCTTCCGCTTTTATATATTTATTCATGAAATGAGTGTTGACAAGTTCGGACGATCGCTAAGAGATGGTAATATTGGACGTGGCCCCCCCGGACCTCGAGGAGAACGGGGTCCCTCTGGACCACCAGGCGAAAGAGGCCTAAGCGGACCTGCAGGAGTGGGTTTTCTGTTAACTTCAGATAACAACTATGATATGCAATTCAAGAATATTAAGAATCTCAAAAATCCAGAAGAAGATAGTGATGCTGTAAACATGCTATATATAGATGAGACAATAGATAAATATTTAGATTTATGCAAATCCCATAGTAGTTTAGAAACAAAAACAGCTAAGAGTGAATTAGAGGAAAAGCTTGCGAATGTACATAATATTATTAAAATAACTAGAGAAAAACTGGAAACATTGACACAATCACACATAAATAAGTCATTTGAAAAGTTAAAAGTTTATATTGATACAAAGTGCGAAGACATTGAAAAGAACTTACGAGGGTTAATAAATGTAGAATCTCTTATAGTCAAAGCTAACAATGAGTAAAGAGGCCCTTGTGAGTGAGCTGCATAAAGCAGCTCGTCGAAATTTTCCCCGGCGTCGTGTCATTATGAAAGATTTGGATGATCTCTGGCAAGCAGATTTGGTTGAAATGGGTGCTTATGTTCGCGAAAATAATGGATACTACTATTTGCTAACAGTTATTGATACATTTTCAAAATATGCTTGGGTAAAGCCCATTAAAAATAAAACTGGAAAAGAGGTAACGGCTACAATGGAAAAAGTTCTAAAAAGCGGTCGGATTCCTAAACATTTGCAGACAGATGATGGTAAAGAGTTTTATAATAAAATATTCCAGACACTAATGGTAAAATATGGAATCAAAACACTATTCGACTTTTAGTATAATGAAAGCCTCAATAGTTGAAAGATTTAATAGAACATTAAAAGGTATGATGTGGAAAGAATTCAGTAAGAATGGTTCCTATCGTTGGATTGATTTTGTACATAATCTTGTTCATGAATACAATAATAAAAAGCATAGGACCATTAAAATGCGCCCCTCCGATGTTAATCACATTAATAAAAATATTCTACTACAAACAGTATACAATCACATAAAAATAGCGGGGGCAGCAAAATATAAGGTTGATGACTATGTTCGCATCAGCAAGCATAAACATATATTTGAAAAGGGGTACACACCGAACTGGACGACTGAGATCTTTAAAATTAAAAACATACAAAATACGAATCCGGTTACATATCTGCTAGAGGATTATGAGAGACACCCAATCAAAGGAGGATTTTATGAAAAAGAACTACTAAAGACTAAATATCCACATAATTACCTTGTTGAAAAAGTATTGAAGAAAAAACGGAATAAATTTTTTGTAAAATGGTTAGGGTTCTCTGCAAAACACAATTCATGGGTCAATAAAAATGAAATATTATAAATTTGCTGTATAAATAAATAAATGATTTATAAGACTAGTAATTAATCTTATGGGAACAATAAAAACAAAAATTCTTATAATATGAAGCCTTTTATTTTGCTAAAATTTCAATTGTTCAATAAACTGTAATGACCCCAAGGTAAAGTATATGTGGAGCCATTTATAATAAAACGTTTATCATCAAAAGGGCTTAAGGCAATTTTATTTTGAGTTATACTAAAAACATTATGATTGACAGATCGTATACAATTTTGTTGTCTATATATTTCAGTAAATTGATCTAGAACATTTTTATAATCTATAAAGCAAATTGATTTTTTAGAAACATAACTTTTAACTCCTTTAGCTTTATTTAAATAATCTTTACCATCAACTCGTAAACTATACATCTTGGCTCTCAAACCAATAAACTCAGTCATGACACGTCCATTCAATTCATCCTTCATCAAGCCTGGAACTTTCTTATTGCGACGTGGTAGATCATAAATGTTGTTTACAGAATAATCACTTGTATCAAACATATGTATATCTCTTTTCATTATTTCATATGGATCTATATCATCCAGTTCATAGATTAATGAATCTGTATCTGTATAGATACATCTAGATAAATTTCCATAAGCACGCTTCATATATCCATAATGAAATTCATATAAACATGTTTTGGATATATCCAGTACAGCTTGGCCTATATAAATAGGTTTATTCATAAGCACTTGGGTTTTATTTAATTCAACTGCAATTAAATTCTCATCGAATATAGTTCTACTGTGAAAATTAGGTTTAGCTATCATTGCTTTAACTCCATATCGACCATGCCACTTAGTGAGAAGTTTGATATTCACACGGTTCCGAACATTTTCCATCGTCTTGCCAAATACAGCATTATTCATAAGCTTAAAAAAATTTTTTCAAACTCATTCGTTGCTATTGTTCTAAAAGCTGTGTTTAAATCAATGTACTCTTTTAACCATGGTGACTGATTGAACTGCAAAATTCGATGTATTTTTTTTAATATCAAACCATTTTTTAAGCATTGCTTGAGACTGCGGTAATGAATAACGTATCGATCTTTATTATATTCGGTTAGCAATAGTTTTGAATTCATCGATTCAGGAGGTTTCATTTGCGTTGGAGCAAATGGTAAGTCTTTATGATGATCATGTATTTCATGTGGATACTCTAAGTCAACCTCCAACAAGTATCCAACATCTGAATCGTCGGAAGTATTTTCAATATCAGCACTTTCAATCCACTTAAAATTTCCTGTAGGTAAAAACTGTGACATTGCCCATCCATATAAATTATTCACATCAAAGTACATCAAATATTTTATTTTATCCTGCGGCTTATAATCTGCCATATATCTATTATTTGCTTTGCTATATCGCCCACTACATTGGGTTACACCCCCTCTAATACTTCTTTCAATAAATAATAGCATGTCAATATCTGTAATGAGCTCTAATTTCACTTTGGTGTGCATCAGCATAGCGTCCCAACTTAGACCTGGAGTTGTAAAGTAATGAGCTGGATCTAGTCGATGGCTTTGAAGACAACTATTACGAAAATTTTCAAATATTTCAGCTAATAAAAGAATATCAGTTTTTAAATATAGATCAGAGTATTCACCCACTGTTTGAATATTGAATACTCGCCATATATTTTGCGCATGTGCATAATCATCATCACTGATATGGCTATCGTTAAGTTTATTGTAGAAATTTTCTTTTGATGGAAGATGAACCTCATTTAATTTTACCCAGCTGTCTACGTAATCGTAAGGAAATACCCCCTTTCTTGAAAGAAGGTGATGATTAATAGGAAATTCTCTCTTTATTAATCTGAAGTCATCACAGTAAGAAGCTAATTTTTCAAGAGATGTTGGTAAAAATCGAAAGGAGTCTATAAATTTATATGTAGCTTGAAAACCTTCTACTTTTTTTGTGAAAGCAATGTATTTTTCTTTATTTAGTGGTAGTAAATTAACTTTACCATCAAAAGCTATAGCAATATCTTTAATAATAAAATGAGCATCGTATCCACTCAAATTGTGAAAGACCACTGGAATTACACGACTATCTTGAAAATTTATGTTGCAATTTTGATGAGCCATCCCCCGCACCTTCCCGGTCATATGGCTGTGATCTATTACACGTACATCTGAATTTAAAAATTCGGATTCACATATATGAGAAACGGTCTGACTTCTTAATTTACTGGCAAGTTCCTCTGTGATTTCTTCTATAGAAATTTCGCAAAGAAATGTTGCCTCAATATCCTCAGCTAAATTTCTGAGTTCACAGGCAAACCATTTTCCACAATCTGATCCTCGATATGAATGATAGAAATTGAGAGTTGGATCATAAGAACACATAAAATAAAGTCCAATGCTATGTATCTCATGCTTTTGATAACGCCTAGTACTACTTCCAGCTGCAACATTAATAGGATGTAACAAACTCTCGGTATCAGCATATACTATATATGGACATCGTTGTTTATAATTAAAATTCTTAAATGACAGCCACTTCGCATCTTCTGTCGGTAAGATTATTTTACATGAGTTAATTTGCTCGCAGTCCATGGTGTGGTGCTTTAGCTTAACTTCAGTATGGAAATAATGAAGGCATCGGTCGCATATCCACTTTTTATGTCCTTGCCGTGGTAACTGTGATGATACTAATCGTGATAAATTCTTTATCCAACAAAAATGATAATTAACTTCAGCATCATCGTCATCATCATCACTATCATTGCTATCAAAGTCATCAGTATTATCTACGTATTTATCCTGAAGCATTAACAAGTTGATATGTTGCAGTAATTTTTGGTTGGTTAATCTTGTTGGTACAACAGTAAAATCACCTCTCTTTTTTTTCATTATATATATATTAACACTAATGTTATTTTTTTTTTCAAACCTGGAGATGTCTTTCATTTGTATCGGGAAAGTGATGCCATCTAAATTAAGTATATTAGCGTAATATGGATATGAGCTTGGACGATCTGCATGTAAAGTAGTTGAATGTATAGCACTTACAACACTCCAAGCAAAACATGCGTTATCTGAATTTTTTACATTAACACAAGCTTTTTTCCGTTTTATTTGTGGAGGTAAATCTATATATGATGAGCCTGTAAGCGGTACATATTTGTTGATGTTCACCGCCAAGTTAATAATTTGACTTAAAGCCCATCCGCTATCACGCTCTTGAAACTCATCTAAATTAGTTAACAATACACCATGTATGTTCTTAACAAGTTCTTTTAAATTACTTCCACCATCAATTGTATTATTTCCTGTTGTTAGATACTTATATTCTCGAACTTCTGTACCATCAGTAGTTAATTTTTTAAATTCACAGCAAAAAGAAGTGTTCACTTTAATTGTATTAAACTTTCCCAATATTTTTTTCAATCGCGTCACTAACAGTGTTCCAACTCGTTTCAAAAACAGTTTAGGATCTTTAAACGTTTTATTAATAAAAACACCTGTTTGAATGCGATTTTTGAATGCTGAATTTATATCTTTCCACACTATAGACTCATTTCTTCTATCAAGTTTTACTCTACCACCACCACCACCACCCCCAACATGAACTAGTGATGTAATATCGCATAAAAACTTTTTCATATGGCCTATATTCGTTTCTAAGTTTTTCTTTTCACCTATTGTCTTAGCTCGTTTTAGAGCTTGATACATTAAACCAATATTACTTTTACAATATTTTATCCACTTCTTTAACTCATAAATATTATTTGCTTGAAGTAAAGGTATAACTTCTTTTAAATTATTTACTATTTCATTTGACATTTTTGTATAAGAAGCCATCTTTAGAAATAACTAAAATGCCTGATTCAATCAACGTGAGTAAACTGATCAACGAAAGCGAAAAGCTGTACTCCTTATATACCCCTCCAAGAAAAAAAGGTATGAAAATAGTTGAATAAAAGGCTATATGTATATACACACATACATCTAGAAGAAAAAAGTAGAGAGAAACGAATGAATAAAAGAAGATAAAAGACCTACGAGAAGTAATTTTCATATAATATTTATATCTAGTGCATTATTGCAATTAGTACATACTACAAAATGTTCAACCAAAAAATCATCCAAATCATCAAAATTAAAAACGACCTATTTACTAATACTTCATCATCAATTATAACATTTCTATTGATTGCACAATAGATGCAGTAGGGTTCAGTATTTGAAATTATGTAGTGGAATGATATTTTTATTTCAAAGTTATCGTCATCTTCATTATCGGAATCTGTATCAATCACTGCATGGTCCAAGTGTATGTTCATATCCTCATCTTCATCATAATCAGACTCAGGAATTTCTTCATCATCATCGCAAAATAAATGTAATATATCAAGATATTCCCGCAAAGAAGTAATACGATTTATCCCTCTTCTTATATCATCTTCCAAAGTATTAGATGTAGCACTTCTTTCCGAATTTATTGAACGAAAGTAGATTTGGCTATTAGATTTTGGGGCCATTGAAATTCCTGAGCTAGAAAAGTAAAATTGTACATGAAAGGGGGTGTATTACGCTGATACTTAAAGATCAGTCAGTTTTCTCAAGTGGCAGTTATTAATTTGTATCTACCTACCTTCTATTAATTTTCAAATTTTCCTTAGGTATTTCAAAAGCTTAAGAAATAAATAACTGATAATTGTATCATTTTTACAACTGTATTTATACTAATTTCCATCATTTATTTTTGGTGCGGTTACCATTTTCCTGTAAATTTATTCTAACGAAAAAAAGAAAACAAAGCGTTTTGCGGCTTTATTTTATGTATAGAATCTTTGTTCATATATGAGAAATTTAATTACAGTTAAATTGCTTAATTTCTATTTCTCATGAAATTTTTATCAAAAGTTGCGGCTTCTAATTTTTGGCATAACAGGATATAGTGGTTTGAAAACGAATTGACTTGAATTTCTCATGAAATTTTTATTCAAAAGTTGTGGTTGCGGGTCGCTTACTAAAATAGATGATGGGAATTTTACGCTCTAAATTTGTTAACCACAATTGATTAGATTTCATTGCATTTATAAAAATTTGGCAATTTATGATTGATGTCTAATTAGTTTAAATCGAGCAGTTGTACGTTATTCTTATCAGTTTCGTATTCTGGTCATCGAGCCAGTTTCATACGTGTTATCACCATTATGAATTTCAAGGCCAGTTTTACGCTAAATTTATTATTCGAAAAGTCTGGGGTCAGTTTTCTTATCAACCTCGTATTGCGGTCATAGAACTATTCTCATACGAATACATTATGCTGCCGGCGCAATTCTTATCAGCGATAAAACGTCATTATGCCAAAAAATATTTTTTTAGAAATTATCTCTGGTGAGGTAAAATAAAATAATCAACTTTAACAATTATTGCTTACTGTGTTTTAATGAATGTTAAGAAGTTCGAGTTGTGCGTTAGTAAAGATCAGCTACAATTATTGTGTGTGGGTATTAACAAAAAATAAATGTGTAGGTGTGTGTGTGTGTGTGTGCGTGTGTGTGTGTGTGTGTGTGTGTGTGTTTGTAAGGTCGGAGTATAAATTTTTTTTTTTTTTCAGAAATACCACCCCCAAAAAGCTATGTCGGTTCTAAACCAATTTTTATCGAAATTTTTCTAAGTCCAAATGTCATTTCTGGACTTAGAAAAATTTCGATCAAAAGTGGTCTAGAACCGACATAGCTATACTACTAGTGTTAATTGTTGTTTGGTAAGGCTTATACTCTTTTTGTTACTACCCTCTAATTCTTCCAATCTAGCATAGATTTGATCTGAGTCCTCGTGATCCATTGTTCCGAAAAGGAACTTTGCCACTGAACCACCTAAATTAACTAAACCTCTCTTCTTTCTTGATGTGTTACACTGCGTATAAATATTGATTTCATTAATTTTTTCCTCAATTTTCAAAATTCTTAAATTTATTTCTTTCCTCCAATGTTTACAATTACTCTCACCTGGGCCATAATTTATACCACTACATAGATATTCCAAAGTTTTTTCGCAGGATCGTACAAAACCCAGAGTGTCGTTCCACAAAGGGAATTTTATTTGCGTTAAAAATATCCAATGTTGTCGATATGTGAGAGCCCGTCCAACTTCTTTGAATATAATCCCCGTTTGCCTTACGGGATGTAGTTCCACGGGTTCTGTTCCGATCATGACTGGTAACCATGCCAAAATGAGGAGTGTGCGAGACATTCTGGAAAAGAATGTTTATATAAATAACTTCAGTCTATTGTTGTGTACACGGCGCTTTAGTTTTCTAATAAGTATAGTGCTATTTACAGGACTATTTATGTTGAGAACTGGAAAAGGTCCTGTCCAGTAAGGGGACAGTTTATTGCGTCTCGCTGAATTTCGCAATAGAACCTCATCTCCTACATGAAATTTTACTGGATGAATTTTTTTTATCATAGTACTGTTTTGATATATTCTTGCTTTGGAGTAAATTTTCTCTTGCGAGCTTATGCGCTACATGAATTTTATTTCTAAGGTATAAAAAGTAGTTCTCATGGTCATATATAGGCAATGGTTCTCTTTTCAGGTTATCAGGAATTCTGGCCGTAAAACCGAATAGGCAATCATTCGGCGTTAGTTTGGTACCTGCGTGAACACTATTGTTCCGTACGAACATGGCAGGTCTCAGGTGTTCATCCCATGTATTCAAATTTTCATCAACAAAACCTCTTAGATATTCTATTAATGGTCGATGCGATCTTTCCAATGAACCATTTGACTGAGGATGGTAAGCAGTTGTTTCTAGTTTTTTGATTTTTAGAAATTTGCACAAAGCTCGGAACATCTCAGAGGTAAAATTTGAACCCTGATCTGTAACCAAAATTTTAGGAATACGATATCTGCTAATTATTTCATTGAAAAATGCCTTAGCTACTGTTGTTGTTTCCATATTGGAAATAGCAACAACATCCATGAATTTTGTAAGATCGTCTTCGAAAGTGAGGATGTATTTATTTCCGTTAGTAGTTTCAGGCAGCGGACCTACAATATCCATGTATGTCTTATCAAAAGGTTTAAATGGAGTATCCGTTATCTCCATTGGCATTTTATGGTCTTTCCCTATTTTATTCTTTTGACAAACTTCGCATGCTTTTATGTAACTTTTAATGTCTTTTAACATGTTCTTCCATTTAAATCGGTTTCTAATTTTTTTGTATGTTTTAAAAGTACCCTGGTGACCGCCAAGGGGAAGATCATGGTAGTCACGTAAAATAGTTTTGATGTCTTTTGGGTCTGAAAGAATTACTGCTTCTGGATTAGATTCATTATCCTGTGTATATTTGATATTCAAATTTGACTCTCCTGTTTCATTAGTTGTGTTTTTTTTCATGTTTGTGCTTATTACTTGTTTTTCCTCACTTACTTTGTTTCTATCAGCAATTTGTTTCGTTTTCGATCTAGTGATTGCCAAGCACGCACTTTCAGTTGATTTTCCGGAAAAGGGTTCATTAACTTCGGGAATTCTACTTAACGCATCCGCATTTGTGTTATATCTTCCGGCTTTGTATTCAATACTACAGTCATATTCAGCCAGTTTATGTCTGAGACGGAGTATTCTACTTGTAGGATCTTTTATATTTACTTCACCGCGTAAAGGTTTATGATCTGTGTATACTGTAAAGCGACGTCCGTAAAGGTAACATCTAAAATTTTTTACTGCCCACACAATCGCAAGTAACTCTTTTTCAATCGTTGAATATCGTTTTTCGGCATCGTTGAGCGATCTGCTTGCATAGGCTATGGGTCTATCGTGCCCCATTGGACCTTGTGATAATACAGCCCCTAAAGCATCATTACTGGCGTCAGTGATTAAGCTGAAAGATTTGGCGAAATCAGGATATATTAACACAGGTGGACTCACAAGTGCTTGTTTTAAAGTCTCAAAAGCATTTTGACAATCAGGATCCCAGTTAAATTTTACATTTTTCCTGAGCAGTCTATTTATTGGTGCGGCAATTTTAGAGAAATTGCTGATGAACTTCCTATAATAATTTGCTAAACCTAAAAATGATTGTATTTGTCGGATTGTCTTTGGCACTGGGAAATTTTGGACACATTTACTTCTGCTCGGATCGGGGAGAACACCTTCAGTAGTACACTTGTGACCCAAATATACAATTTCCTTTTGCAAAAAACTACATTTCTCGGGTTGAAGCTTCAAGTTATGAGCTCGAAGCCTATTGAAAACTTCTCTCAATTTATCTTCATGATTTATTAGGTTACTAGCAAATATAAGAACATCATCAAGGTACGCCCATGACTTGAACTCGCATGTACACGAAAGCACATGATTCATTAGTCTCTGAAAGGTTGCCGGCGCCCCCTTAAGCCCAAAAGGCATACGTTTAAATTGGAAATGCCCATGAGGAGTGCTAAATGCAGTCTTCTCTCTGTCATTTTCACTTACTTCTATCTGATGGTAGCCGCTAGCAAGATCTAATGTGGAAAAATATCGGGCGTGACCCAACTGGTCTAGAATATCTTCTATTCTAGGCAGTGGATAGGCGTCCCCCACAGTAACTTCATTGAGCTTGCGATAATCGACTACAATACGCCAGCGCTTCTCCCCATCAGGTCCCGGCTTTTTCGGGACTACTAGAAGTGGCGAATTCCAGGGACTTTTACTCAGTTCAACTATTCTCTCGTTTAACATTTTATTCACTTGGCTATTTATTACTTCGCGTTGTGTTTGAGGAAGACGATACATTCTTTGATTTATAGGGGCTTGATTTGATTGAGTCGGAATGTCATGTTGGATACTTTTAGTATAAGTAAGTGCATCTCCCGGTAAATAAAAAATGTCTTCATACTCATAAAGAAGGTTGTAAATAGAATTTTCTTCCACTACATTAATATTTTCTCCTAACTGAACCATATTCATTATTTTATTAATACGTTCCTTTTTATAACTTTTTAAATTAGAGCTTTGAGTGCAAAAAATGTTTCTTATATCACATTCCACTTCATTGCTATTTTCAATATTTTCATACTGTTTAAAGGAATTTATATTTAGATTAATTATTTCATAATTATCAAGCGATTTCAACTGAGGTGAGTAATCTTTTATTTTCACACTGTACTCGTTTACATTAATAACACTTAAAGCGGCTGTATCATCCAAAGGCTTTATTAAACAATTACCAATGTACACACCTTTCTCAATCTCAGCAGCCAAACAGAGCAGTTCTGCTTTACTGTTTAATTTAATTGGCACCAATACCTCCGATCTAGATGGTAATTCAAAATTAATTTTTCCTTCGAATGTTATCAATTGCTTGGGATCTATGCTCCCTTTTGTATCACTTTTTAGCACACCAACTTTCTTAGCTTGCGAGTTAAGATTCGTGGCTTGTTGTGTTTCAATGCATACACTTGAGAGCAATCCTGTATCGATTGGCTTTTGAGACATGTATCTATCATTAGGCATCAAATCAACTCCCTTAGAGCGTGATCTAAGATTGATTTTTGCCAGTGTTGGAGTGTCAACATTCGAAGTATTTTTGACAAAGGGTACAAAAATATCTTCAGCGTTCGCTTCCGTGCGAGGAAACTTGAGACGCTGAGATGGTCCATCAACAACGCAGTGTGAGGACAAAAAATTGTTGCCTAAAATTCCATCACTTAAAATGTTATCATTATCAGAGATAATGTGAAATTTACAAATGTAATTTGAACCGACCAACAAATTACCATCACAAGTTCCCACAGTTGAACTTTGACCATTTATCGTTTTAAGCTTAACTTTTTCATGTTTGTTGATTTCTATATTATCTTTTAATTTGCTTTCTTTTATTAAACTCACTTCTGAACCGGTGTCAACTATCAAGTTAACGTTTTCATTTTTTGTAATGTTCAGTGGTATATTTACCACTGGAACATCACTCTCAGCGGAGCACCCTTTTACGGTGTTTTTAATTAGAGACGTGCCGGGGTGTCGGCGGACGTCTCCAAATCGTTTCCCGTTTCCAATCTTCTTAGTTTTTCTTGTAGCTGTCGCTTCTCCCATCTTTCTTTAGCTATGCAGAAATTTTCGTCATGTCCAGGTTGTAAACAAAAGTTGCATAGAACAGGAGGTTGTTCACTATAACCGGAACGGTCGACATGACTCATATTCACCTTTTTATATGAATTCCCCTGCTCATTCTTAATGAATTTATTATTATTATTTCTAAAATTGTTTTGCTTTCGTTGGCAATTTTGATAAGCATGACCATATGCCTTACAAAAAGTACAATACGGTGTCGACTTACGAGTTCGACATTCGTAATATGTATGGCCTAGGCGATTATAAAAACCACACTTGACCTGATTTTGCTTTTTGTGTTCAGGAGTTAACCTTGAGCTGTTTTCTGTAAGTTGGTTCATGGTAAAATTTTTATTCAAATTAAAATTATTATTGGCATTTATGGAATTGGGGTTTGTTAAAAGATTTGATTTGTTGTACAATTTAGTGTACCAAAATTTGGATAGAGCATGAATTGCTCTGCTTGTTCGAGTCGTTTAACTTTTGAAGTCAATGCCTCTAGTGTTGTTTCTGGATCTTGCCAAAGATAGAACTTTTGAGTTGGGTTAAATATTCCCATTTTAAAACTGTTAACCGCAAGTTCCTCTAACTCTGTATTAAGAATATGTGCACCCGCAGGGTATTGTTCCTTAGCTTTCAATTTACACTTTTCTAATTGTCTTTTTACACGATTTAGAAACGTTAACAGACTTTCACCAGGCACTTGTTGCATTAAACGAAGTTCATTATTAAGTAACATATAGGATTTTTCATCAGAAAAATTATCTTTAAAGGAAGTGAAAAACTCTTCAATGGTTTGGAAAGAATTATCGTGAAACAATTCTAATGCCCGACCACGCAAACGAGTGGGAATTAATTTCAATAAAAGAAGTTTTTCTTCGGGGGTCTCTAAAGATTCATATGCCAGCCGACAACAAGTCATAAACATACATATGTCATTCGACAAATTGGAATTATCTTCTCCAGAAAAAAGGGGAATAAGATTTAAAACAGTACTATTTACTGTCTCCATTTTTCTAATTTTAAGTAAATTTTTCGAATGCGAATTCGTCTTATTATTACTAAGAAAATTTCTATTACTAGGTTCTAAATCTACACAACTTTGTATTCCTATACTGGATGGCGCTGAGTTGAACCTTGGTCTCAAGTATTTCCTTCCGTGACGTAGCTGTATAATAGTCACGTCTCTCGTTTCATTTACTTTCTCCGCTTCTGGTTGCTGTTCGGCTATTTCTCCCATGCTTACTATTTTTTCCGCTGCGTGAACTTCAACTATTTTTTGTTCCCTTGTTGTTGTGATTGGAACCTCAGTTGGATTGTTGTTTTGGAGCTCAGAACTTGCAATTTCTGAGATCTTACTTCCGGATGTTGACGTAGAAAAGGTTGGGCTACTCTCCTCGAAACTGAAGGAATCTATTCTCCTTATAAATCTTTCCAACCTGTTGTCCAAAGGTAATTTCGGCGTGCTAGTCGTCCCAGACATGAAAACAAGTATCGTCTTTCATACACATGTATGTACATAACTGCCCCACATTTCTTTTTGTTTACTTATTCACATGAAAACTAAAATCCACTTTTATACACATGTATGTACATAACTGCACCACATTTCTTTTTGTTTACTTATTTTTTCGTTTTCCCATATAATTTTTCACACTGATTCACTTCTTTATTTTGCGCACGTGAATTCTAATAGTATTACAATGAACTAAATTTTTTTTTTTTTTTTTTTTTTTTTTTTTTTTTTTTTTTTTTTTTTTGTAAAAGCTACCGGCTGCGCCAATTTATGTTAGGGAGTTATAATTAAAACGACTTAACTTCACGACAATTTTAATCAAACTCTATTAACTTCTTTCTTATACATGAAATTACATTTATTTCTTAAGTAAAATTATTTCGTAATGGGGTCATTCTTGCATTATTGCTTCTTGTTATTCATTGAAATGATCGACAAATGTTTATTAAGCGCTTTATTGTCTTATTGGAAAATTTGACATAATTTACACAATAAAGCCAAAGTAAGTTTATTACGTTGGTGCTCTAATTGAGCTCTTTCATAATAAATAACTTTTGTCTGATCATTTCAATGAATAACAATTTCTTGTTTCCTAACAAAGTCACCATTCCACTTGTTTCCCTATGTAAAGCTGGGACCGTTAATGACAGGATTAAGTGATGCCCATTTTGCGGAGCGTTAAAGCATAAACTTTCTTTACATTGTGTATTACTACACTTTGTAGAGTTGGTGCAGGGGTTAAAATGCATTCTATATTATTGTTTAGATAATATATATGATGGTTAAAGTGGTGGAATGGTGCACAACTTTCCATTCCACCATATGGTTGTGTGTGGGTGCAGTATGGGCTAATCTGAACCAGACTTAGGATTGTGTTTTCATTTTATTAAGTTATAATGTAATTGAATATTGTTTAATGAAGTGTTGTGTTTCGCGTATTGCATTATTTTCCCGGAACTGGTAAAGGATAAATAAGTGGAATCATATTCAACGGGTTGAGTACGTTTGATGTTTGGAACTTTTGTGATATAATTTAATTAACTTTAATTTACTTTTAGGATTAATTTTGGGATGCCGTTTAGGCTCTTACTGGGCCTTTCCGGACGTTTCTCTCCCGCCACGGAGTTCGTTCAGCGGTTTTGCTATAATATGTGGTAAATTATCAGAAGTACACAGGTGTGTACAAATTGCAGGTGGGTATAGTTAACAAGTTTAAAAAATTATTGTTAAATGGTCTGAGAAGTTTATCTGATTATTTTTCGCATAAATGCTAGAAGTGTTGGAGGCTGAAGCACATGATATATTTCATTGAAATATATATGATGTTATGGTGTGAGCATATAGGTGCACCACTCCCATTACTCATTGGTTGTTTGGCAAAGTGCCTGAGATTAGACTAGATCACATGAACTATAGTTAACAATTATCTACGAAAGTTACATGTATGTTAATCACTGTATCCAAATATCATGAGTAAAACAATTGAAATAAGGATGCATATCCCTTATAAATATATGTTTGTTTATCATGGCCTGTAAAATGTGTGAACACATCATAATCATTTAACTGTTTGCTGGGTATATGTTGTTCCAGTAGTCCTCGATTGTGTAGTTGCATTTATTTAAACTTGGTTTACTGAATAATCAAACTTGTGTATAGTATGTTTCATTACCTTTCCGGTAACTGGTAATGGATTTATGAGTGGAATCATATTCAACGGTTTCAATAAGTTCGTAGTTAGGAAATGTTGTGGTATGATTTTATTAACTTTAATTTACATTTTAGGTTAAATTTGGGATGCCGTTTAGGCTCATACTGGGCTTTTCCGGACGTTTCTCTCCCGCCACGGAGTTTGTTCAACGGTTTTGCTATAAAATGTGGTAAATTATCAGTTGTACAGAAATGTGTACAAATTCTGGGTGGGTATAGTTAACTAATTCAAGAAATATTGTGATATGGTCTGAGATGTTTGTTAAATTGTTTATGTACTTTAATTGATTATCCAGATTTCCTTCTTGGTGGACTAAAAATTTTGGTATGTGAAAGCTATCTTTAATCTTGAAATTTTATTAGAACTAAATAACCAATTAATTGACTATATTCAGTTGTTTCCAATATATTTACTTGTTTGTGATGAAGTAAATAAATATTTTACAAGGAGGAAATCTGTAATGTTATTCGTTTAGGTTTTCTAAAGGTTTATACAAACTTCCCTCTGAGTGAGTTAAATATCTAAGTTGCATAATATGCATCAAGCCAATTCAAATTTTAATATTATTTTAGCACAAGATTGCAAATGGATCATTAATGTTTAATTGTTATCATATAATTTATTAGTATGTGATAATGTAATTAGATTTGTGTATGTATGTGTACATTGTAGATAGGTATCGCTGACTAGTGTTAAATATTTTTGTTAAATTATTCAGAAATTATGTTAAATTGGTAAATTGTTCAGAAATTATGTTAAATTGGTTGTATTTTATTTATATTTTGTTTAAGTAAACTAATTAATCAATTCGATTTCCTTCCTAGTAAACCAAACAACCCCAATCTATAATTTGTATATGACATATCTAGGTTTAGCGATGGATTTAGAAATAGATTTAGCATAAGAAATAGATTTAGCATAAGATTGCTAATTGATTGTTATTAATATATTTATAGAATGTAATAATGTGGTTAAATTCCACTAGTAGGAAATCTGTAAAATTGATCTATATATTAAATTTTGATTGGAAAGTACTAACCTTGTTTTACTATTTTCAATATTGTTCCAAAGCTTGGGTCGTGATTTTACTAAGAGGTTTGTTTGTTTGGGCTGTGATATTATTTTCTTCAGTAAAAAATTATTAGGATAATCCAAGCTGGTAAAATATTCCTTCTGAGATTAGCAGGATTTTCTGGTGTTTTGTTTTGTAGAATTAATTGGTGGTGCTTTTATTTCACTAATGACTGTAATGTTAAGTATATTAATATGTTGATGATGTACTGTTATTATATGAAGCTACTTTAATTAAATTTGAGCTTATGAACACAAAATTGGGATTACACTGATTATTTACTTTAAACTTTCAAGTTCGTTCTAATTGGAATACTAAATCCACGAGTTCGTTGCCTATAAGTAGGTAAGTGGGTCAAGTTATCTTGACGTGTTATGTTCCTTGTGTTTTGTTTCGTTCTGCCCTATTTATTCTTGTGTTTTAATCTTATGCCTTCCAGATAACTATTCGCGGAACCATTTTTGTGTTTGGGAAAGTTTCCAATACAATATGACAGTTTCGTGTTAGGCTGCCATGAATGGTGAATTATTTTAGTAGGCCCATATTTAAGTATATATTAATTTGATAATTATATTTTATTTTAGCAATGATTTCATATGCTGAATGGATACGGTTCCTGTAGTGTCGATAGAATATTAGTTTATTATTTTAACAGGTTTATTGTCTATCCTATGTTGATTATTAAGTCGAACCTACTCTAATATTGTGCTATATGTAGGGGTATTAATTATCTAGGTGCTAAGTTTAGAATATGGGTCAGTTATGCCGTGTAGGTCTATGATGGGTAGTGAAGTAAGGATTAGCCTATGTTAGCTGATGGTGATAGTACTTGATGATATTGTTACTAACATGTCAGTGTTTGGCTATTGAATTTGTTTTGATTGGATAAATTATATATGTAAGTTGCAAACATTATATTATCATGGGATCATAATAGGTTTATAAGAAAATATGTGTTATTATTTTCTACCTTAAGTGTGATGCTCATGTATCCATCCGGAGTCAGCGATGAACAACATATATGTGTTATTCAACAATTTATTTAAATATTTCATGTATAATGTCTTCAATTATCAGGTTAGCAGCTGATGTGTTCCATTCCTCACCCATTGCACCTACCCTAGGTTGTTGGTGGTCTCAACTCACGACCAAATTATTTAAATTGTTTACCCTCCCAGATCTATATCTCAACAACAAGGTCTGCTTTTAACAAAACTAGGTAAATCCGCAGTGGTCAGCAATATGTGAGTTTATTACGTATACTGCCGATCTATTACCAGTTTCAAGTGACATTGTTCGAGCTATGTCCATTTTAAAGGAGCGGAATCATCTGATTATTTTTCGCATAAATGCTAGAAGTGTTGGAGGCTGAAGCACATGATATATTTCATTGAAATATATATGATGTTATGGTGTGAGCATATAGGTGCACCACTCCCATTACTCATTGGTTGTTTGGCAAAGTGCCTGAGATTAGACTAGATCACCTGAACTATAGTTAACAATTATCTACGAAAGTTACATGAATGTTAATCACTGTATCCAAATATCACGAGTAAAACAATTGAAATAAGGATACATGTCCCTTATAAATATATGTTTCTTTATCATGGCCTGTAAACTGTGTGAACTCATCAAAATCTTTTAATTGCTTGTTGGGTATATGTTGTTCCAGTATTCCTCAATTGTGTAGTTGCATTTAATTAAACTTGGTTTAATGAATAATTAAAACTTGTGTATAGTATGTTCCATTACCCTCCCGGTAACTGGTTATGGATGTGTGAGTGGAATCATATTCAACGGTTTGAAGAAGTTCGTAGTTAGGAAATGTTGTGCTATGATCTTATTAACTTTAATTTACATTTTAGGATAAATTTGGGATGCCGTTTAGGCTCCTATTGGGCTTTTCCGGACGATTCTCTCCCGCCACGGAGTTTGTTCAACGGTTTTGCTATAAAATGTGGTAAATTATCAGATGTACAGAAATGTGTACAAATTGTAAGTGTAAACTTTCTTTGCATTGTGTATTACTACACTTTGTATAGTTGGTGCAGGGGTCTAAAATACATGCTATATTATTGTTTAGGTAATATATATGAAGGTTAAAGTGGTGGAATGGTGCACAACTTTCCATTCCACCATATGGTTGTGTGTGGGTGCAGTATTGGCTAATCTGAAACAGACTTAGGATTGTGTTTTCATTTTATTAAGTTATAATGTAATTGAACATTGTTTAATGAAGTGTTATGTTTTGCGTATTGCATTACTTTCCCGGAACTGGTAATAGATAAATAAGTGGAATCAGATTACAAATTACTGATTATTTAGAATAAATACTATAGGTGCTGTGGGCTGAAATATATGCTATATTTTAACAAAATATATATGATGCTAAGATGTGAGCTTATAGGAGCACTACTTCCTATTTCTCATTGGTTGTTTGGAAATGTGCCTGAGATTAGACCAGACTTAGAGTATAGCAGGTATATTAGAAACTGATATGTATGTTAATCATTATATCCAAATGTTTATGAAAACACAATTGGAAAAAGGATGCTTAAATCCTCATTTATATGGGTTTAATAGTTGGAGTTCTAGTATGCGAAGGTTTCAGTTTAAATTATGTGTGAGCTTATTTCACTTAGCTATTGTTAAATTGGATAAACCTGCTAGAGTAGTTTGGGTTAGATTAGAATTTAAGTTAGAAAGTGTTGAAATAGAAAATATTGGAGGTTTGTTCTAAGATTTGTTTGAATTAAATTTTGACTACTAAGTTTTTGAGTATTAATCTAATTTATTTTAAATCTATTTCTAATTTAGGTTTGTAGTATTGGAAAGGATTGTGATGGAATTAGTGTGGTTATAACCAATATTTATGAAATGATGTGTACCATTACTGTCCCGCAACTAGTAATGGATTAATGAGTTGAATCATAGTCAGCGGTCTGAATATGTTCGATGGTTGGATACTTATGATCAATAAATTTGATTAAAGGATAAAAAATGGGTGCCGTTTAGGCTCCTACTGGGCTTTACCGGACGTTTCTCTCCCGCCACGGAGTTCATTCAGCGGTTTTGCTATAAAATGTGTTAAATTATCAGATGTACATATGTGTGTACGAATTGTTGGTGGGTATAGTTAACTAATTTAAGAAATTATTGTTGAATGGTCTGAGAGGTTTGTTAATTATGATGTTCATGAACAATATTCAGTATTACAATTAAGTGTCGTATAATTTTATATTTGGAATAGATTGTTAAATTTTATAATATATGTGAATTAATTGTATTATTATCATGGTTCAGGTTAGGTCACCGCATCTCCACATTGAAATGGTTAGAATTGTTAGATTTGTTTACCCTCCCGGATCTATCTGCCTTTCCCGTCACACCAAACCAGCGAGACATCAGGAGCAAGTCACCATTCCACTTGTTTCCTGATGTGAAGCTAGGACCGTTAATGACAGGATTAACTGATGCCCATTTTGCAGAGCGTTAAAGCATAAACTTTCTTTACATTGTGTATTACTACACTTTGTAGAGTTGGTGCAGGGGTCTAAAATACATGCTATATTGTCTAAATACATGCTATATTATTGTTTGGATAATATATATGATGGTTAATGTGGTGGAATGGCGCACAACTTTCCATTCCTCACTATGGTTGTGTGTGGGTGTAGTATGGGCTAATCTGTTAAAGCATAAACTATCTTTACATTGTGTATTACTACACTTTGTGGAGTTGGTGCAGGGGTCTAAATACATGCTATATTATTGTTTGGATAATATATATTATGGTTAATGTGGTGGAATGGCGCACAACTTTCCATTCCTCACTATGGTTGTGTGTGGGAGTAGTATGGGCTAATCTGAACCAGACTTAGGATTCTGTTTTCATTTTATTAAGTTATAATGTAATTGAACAGTGTTTAATGAAGTGTTATGTTTTGCGTATTGCATTACCTTCCCGGAACTGGTAATGGATAAATAAGTGGAATCAGATTACAAATTACTGATTATTTAGCATAAATGCTATAGGTGCTGTGGGCTAAAACATATGTTATATTTTATCAAAATATATATGATGCTAAGATGTGAGCATACAGTAGCACTACTTCCTATTTCTCATTGCTTGTTTGGCAATGTGCCTGAGATTAGACCAGACTGCATCACCTAGAGTATAGCAAGTATATTCGAAACTGATATGTAAGTTAATCATTATATCCAAATATTTATGAAAACACAATTGGAAACAAGGATGCTTAAATCCTCATTTATATGGATTTATTAGTTGGATTTCTAGTATGCGAAGCTTTTAGTTTAAATTATGTGTGGGCTTATTTTACTTAGCTATTGTTAGATTGGGTAAACCTGCTAGAGTAGTTTGCGTTAGATTAGAATTAAAGTGAGAAAGTGTTGAAATAGAAAATATTGGAGGTTTGTTCTAAGATTTGTTTGAATTAAATTTTGACTACTAAGTTTTTGAGTATTAATCTAATTTATTTTAAATCTATTTCTAATTTAGGTTTGTAGTATTGGAAAGGATTGTGATGGAATTAGTGTGGTTGTAACGAGTATTTATGAAATGATGTGTACCATTACTTTCCCGCAACTAGTAATGGATTAATGAATGGAATGATAGTCAGTGGTCTGAATATGTTCGATGGTTGGATAGTTATGATCAATAAATTTGATTAAAGGATAAAAAAGGGGTACCGTTTAGGCTCCTACTGGGCTTTACCGGACGATTCTCTCCCGCCAGGGAGTACATTCAGCGGTTTTGCTATAAAATTTGGTAAATTATCAGAAGTACGTATGTGTGTACGAATTGTTGGTGGGTAGGGTTAACTATTTTAAGAAATTATTGTTGAATGGTCTGAGAGGTTTGTTAATTATGATGTTCATGAACAATATTCAGTATTACAATTAAGTGTTGTATAATTTTATAATTTTATATTTGGAATAGATTGTTAAATTTTATAATATATGTGAATTAATTGTATTATTATCATGGTTCAGGTTAGGTTACTACATCTCCACATTGAAATGGTTAGAATTGTTAGATTTGTTTACCCTCCCGGATCTATCACCCCTTCCCGTCACACCAAACCAGCGATACATGAGGAGAAAGTCACCATTCCACTTGTTTCCCGATGTAAAGCTGGGACCGTTAATGACAGGATTAAGTGATGCCCATTTTGCGGAGCGTTTCTTTACATTGTGTATTACTACACTTTGTAGAGTTGGTGCAGGGGTTAAAATGCATTCTATATTATTGTTTAGATAATATATATGATGGTTAAAATGGTGGAATGGTGCACAACTTTCCATTCCACCATATGGTTGTGTGTGGGTGCAGTATGGGCTAATCTGAACCAGACTTAGGATTGTGTTTTCATTTTATTAAGTTATAATGTAATTGAATATTGTTTAATGAAGGGTTGTGTTTCGCGTATTGCTTTATTTTCCCGGAACTGGTAAAGGATAAATAAGTGGAATCATATTCAACGGGTTGAGTACGTTTGATGTTTGGAATTTTTGTGATATAATTTAATTAACTTTAATTTACTTTTAGGATTAATTTTGGGATGCCGTTTAGGCTCTTACTGGACCTTTCCGGACGTTTCTCTCCTGATTATTTTTCGCATAAATGCTAGAAGAAACTTTTTTTACATTGTGTATTACAACACTTTGTAGAGTAGGTGCAGAGGTTTAAGATACATGCTACATAATTGTTTAGATAATATATATGATGGTAAATGTGGTGGAATGGTGCACAACTTTCCATTCCTCCATTATGTTGTGTGTGGGGTTAGTATGGGCCAATTTGAACCAGACTTAGGATTGTGTTTAACATTATATTTAGTAATAATTTATTTAATTTATTTCAATTAGCAAATTTTTTATTGTTCAAAGGACTCATAGTTGAAATATTGTGAGTGTAGGATGATAATTTGTTACTATGCATGCATTAGTGTTGTTTGTTTTAGGTTGTATTAATAGTTAGTCTTTTATGAATCTTTCTATGATTGCTTAGTGGGAAATTGTGATATGTTTATTTTTTGGATTATGGATTATGAATTATGGAACGGGTGTTGTATGTTATAATTGAATTATATCCTAATAGTCTAATAATCTAATTGTCTGGTGATGCCCATTTTACGGAGCGTTAAAGCATAAACTTTCTTTACATTGTGTATTACTACATTTTGTAGAGTTCGTGCAGGGGTTAAAATGCATTCTATATTATTGTTTAGATAATATATATGATGGTTAAAGTGGTGGAATGGTGCACAACTTTCCATTCCACCATATGGTTGTGTGTGGGTGCAGTATGGGCTAATCTGAACCAGACTTAGGATTGTGTTTTCATTTTATTAAGTTATATAATTTAATTAACTTTAATTTACTTTTAGGATTAATTTTGGGATGCCGTTTAGGCTCTTACTGGGCCTTTCCGGACGTTTCTCTCCCGCCACGGAGTTCGATCAGCGGTTTTGCTATAAAATGTGGTAAATTATCAGAAGTACACAGGTGTGTACAAATTGCAGGTGGGTATAGTTAGAAAGTTTAAGAAATTATTGTTAAATGGTCTGAGAAGTTTATCTGATTATTTTTCGCATAAATGCTAGAAGTGCTGCAGGCTGAAGCACATGCTATATTTCATAGAAATATATATGATGTTATGGTGTGAGCAAATAGGTGCACCACTCCCATTACTCATTGGTTTGTTTGGCAAAGTGCACGATATTAGACTAGATCACATGAACTAGAGTTAACAATTATCTACGAAAGTTACATGTATGTTAATCACCGTATCCAAATATCACGAGTAAAACAATTGAAATAAGGATGAATATCCCTTATAAATATATGTTTGTTTATCATGGCCTGTAAAATGAGTGAACTCATCATAATCTTTTAATTGTTTGTTTGGTATATGTTGTTCCAGTATTCCTCAATTGTATAGTTGCATCTAATTAAACTTGGTTTAATGAATAATCAAAACTTGTGTATAATATCTTCCATTACCTTCCCGGTAACTGGTAATGGATGTATGAGTGGAATCATATTCAACGGTTTGAATAAGTTCGTAGTTAGGAAATGTTGTGCTATGATTTTATTAACTTTAATTTACATTTTAGGATAAATTCGGGATGCCGTTTAGGCTCCTACTGGGCTTTTCCGGACGTTTCTCTCCCGCCACGGAGTTATTTCAACGGTTTTGCTATAAAATGTGGTAAACTATCAGATGTACAGAAATGTGTACAAATTGTACGTGGGTATAGCTAACTAATTCAAGAAATACTCTGATATGATCTGAGATGTTTGTTAAATTATTTATGTACTTTAATTGATTATCCAGATTTCCTTCTTGGTGGACTAAAAATTTTTAGTATGTATAAGCTATCTTTAATCTTGAAAATTTATTGTTACCAATATATTTACTTGTTTGTGATGAAGCAAATAAATATTTTACAAGGAGGAAATCTGTAATGTTATTCGTTTAGATTTTCTAAAGGCTTATACCAACTTCCCTCTTAGTGAGTTAAGTATCTAAGTAGCATAATATGCATTAAACCAATTCAAATTTTAATATTATTTTAGCACAAGATTGCAAATGGATAATTAATGTTTAATTGTTATCAATTAATTTAGTATGTGATAATGTAATTAGATATTTACAAGGAGGAAATCTGTAAAATCTGAAACTTTATTATAAAGTTAAAATCTGATTTGTGTATGTATGTGTACATTGTAGGTTGGTATCGCTGACTAGTGTTAAATATTTTTGTTAAATTGTTCAGAAATTATGTTAAATTGGTAAATTGTTCAGAAATTATGTTAAATTGGTTGTATTTTATTTATATTTTGTTTAAGTAAACTAATTTATCAATTCGATTTCCTTCCTAGTAAACCAAACAACCACAATTTATAATTTGTATATGACATATCTAGGTTTAGTGATGGATTTAGAAATAGATTTAGCATAAGATTGCTAATTGATAGTATATTTATAGAATGTAATAATGTGGTTAAATTCCACTAGTAGGAAATCTGTAAAATTTATCTATATATAAAATTTTGATTGGAAAGTACTAACCTTGTTTTACTATTTTCAATATTATTCCTAAGCTTGGGTCGTGATTTTATTTAGATCGTTGTTTGGGCTGTGATATTATTTTCTTCAGTAAAAGATTATTAGGATAATCCAAGCTGGTAAAATATTCCTTCTGAGATTAGCAGGATTTTCTGGTGTTTTGTTTTGTAGAATTAATTGGTGGTACTTTTATTTTACTAATGACTGTAATGTTAAGTTTATTAATATGTTGATGATGTACTGTTATTATTTGAAGCTACTTTAATTAAATTTGAGCTTATGAACACAAAATTGGGATTACACTGATTATTTACTTTAAACTTTCAAGTTCGTTCTAATTGGAATACTAAATCCACGAGTTCGTTGCCTATAAGTAGGTAAGTGGGTCAAGTTATCTTGACGTGATATGTTCCTTGTGTTTTGTTTCGTTCTGCCCTATTTATTCTTGTGTTTTAATCTTATGCCTTCCAGATAACTATTCGCGGAACCATTTGTGTGTTTGGGAAAGTTTCCAATATAATATGACAGTTTGTTGTTAGGCTGCTATGTATGGTGAATTATTTTAGTAGGGCCATATTTAAGTAAATATTAATTTGATAATTATATTTTATTTTAGCAATATTTCTCATGCTGAACGGATACGGTTCCTGTAGTGTCGATAGACTATTAGTTTATTATTTTAACAGGTTTATTGTCTATCCTATGTTGATTATTAAGTTGAACCTACTCTAATATTGCGCTATATGTAGGGGTATTAATTATCTAGGTGCTAAGTTTAGAATATGGGTCAGTTATGCCGTGTAGGTCTATGATGGGTAGTGATGTAAGGATTAGCCTATGTTAGCTGATAGTGATAGTACTTGATGATATTGTTACTAACCTGTCAGTGTTTGGCTAATAAATTTGTTTTGATTGGATAAATTATATATGTAAGTTGCAAACATTATATTATCATGGGATCATAATAGGATTATAAGAAAATATGTGTTATTATTTTCTACCCTAAGTTTGATGCTCATGTATACATCCGGAGTCAGCGATGAACAACATATATGTGTTATTCAACAATTTATTTAAATATTTCATGTATAATGTCTTCAATTATCAGGTTAGCAGCTGATGTGTTCCATTCCTCACCCATTGCACCCACCCTTGGTTGTAGGTGGTCTCAACTCACGACCAAATTATTTAAATTTTTTACCCTCCCGGATCTATATCTCAACAACAAGGTCTGCTTTTAACAAAACTAGGTAAATCCGCAGTGGTCAGTAATATGTGAGTTTATTACGTATACTGCCGATCTATTACCAGTTTCAAGTGACATTGTTCGAGCTATGTCCATTTTTAAGGAGCGGAATCATCTGATTATTTTTCGCATAAATGCTAGAAGTGCTGGAGGCTGAAGCACATGCTATATTTCATTGAAATATATATGATGTTATGGTGTGAGCATATAGGTGCACCATTCCCATTACTCATTGGTTGTTTGGCAAATTGCCTGAGATTAGACTTGATCACATGAACTATAGCTAACAATTATCTACGAAAGTTACATGTATGTTAATCACTATATCCAAATATCATGAGTGAAACAATTGAAATAAGGATGCATATCCCTTATAAATATATGTTTCTTTATCATGGCCTCTAAACTGTGTGAACTCATCATAATCTTTTAATTGTTTGTTTGGTATATGTTGTTCCAGTATTCCTCAATTATGTAGTTGCATTTAATTAAACTTGGTTTAATGAATAATCAAAACTTGTGTATAGTATGTTCCATTACCTTCCCGGTAACTGGTAATGGATGTATGAGTGGAATCATACTCAACGGTTTGAATAAGTTCGTAGTTAGGAAATGTTGTGCTATGATTTTATAAACTTTAATTTACATTTTAGGATAAATTTGAGATGCCGTTTAGGCTCCTAATGGGCTTTTCTGGACGTTTCTCTCCCACCTGGTTATTTTTCGCATAAATGCCAGAAGTGCTGGAGGCTGAAGCACATGCTATATTTCGTTGAAATATATATGATGTTATGGTGTGAGCATATAGGTGCACCACTCCCATTACTCATAGGTTGTTTGGCAAAGTGCCTGAGATTAGACTAGATCACATGAACTATAGTTAAACAATTATCTACGAAAGTTACATGTATGTTAATCACTGTATCCAAATATCATGGGTAAAACAATTGAAATAAACTTTCTTTACATTGTGTATTACTACATTTTGTAGAGTTGGTGCAGGGGTTTAAAATACATGCTATATTATTGTTTAGATAATATATATGATGGTTAATGTGGTGGAATGGTGCACAACTTTCCATTCCTCCATATGGATGTGTGTGGGTGCAGTATGGGCTAATCTGAACCAGACTTAGGATTGTGTTTTCATTTTATTAAGTTATAATGTAATTGAATATTTTTTACTGATGTGTTATATTTTGCGTATTGTATTACCTTCCCGGAACTGGTAATGGATAAATAAGTGGAATCATATTCAACGGGTTGAGTACGTTTGATGTTTGGAATTTTTGTGATATAATTTAATTAACTTTAATTTACTTTTAGGATTAATTTTGGGATGCCGTTTAGGCTCTTACTGGGCTTTTCCGGACGTTTCTCTCCTGATTATTTTTCGCATAAATGCTAGAAGAAACTTTTTTTACATTGTGTATTACAACACTTTGTAGAGTAGGTGCAGAGGTTTAAGATACATGCTACATAATTGTTTAGATAATATATATGATGGTAAATGTGGTGGAATGGTGCACAACTTTCCATTCCTCCATTATGTTGTGTGTGGGGTTAGTATGGGCCAATTTGAACCAGACTTAGGATTGTGTTTAACATTATATTTAGTAATAATTTATTTAATTTATTTCAATTAGCAAATTTTTTATTGTTCAAAGGACTCATAGTTGAAATATTGTGAGTGTAGGATGATAATTTGTTACTATGCATGCATTAGTGTTGTTTGTTTTAGGTTGTATTAATAGTTAGTCTTTTATGAATCTTTCTATGATTGCTTAGTGGGAAATTGTGATATGTTTATTTTTTGGATTATGGATTATGAATTATGGAACGGGTGTTGTATGTTATAATTGAATTATATCCTAATAGTCAGGGATATTGGCTTGTATTAGTTAAGTTATAATTGAACCTGGTTTAGTGAATTATTACCTTCCCGGTACTGGTAATTGGTGTATAAGTGGAATCATATTCTACGGTTTGATTATGTTCTATGTTTGCAATTGTTGTGATATGGTTATGATAGTTTTAATTTGCTTGTTGGATGAATTTAGGGATGCCGTTTAGGCTCATACTGGGCTTTTCCGGACATTTCCCTCCCGCCACGGAGTTTGTTCAACGGTTTTGCTATAAAATGTGATAATTATCAGATGTACAGATATGTGTACAAAATGTAGGTGGGTATAGTTAACTAATTTAAGAAATAATGTGATATGGTCTGAGATGTTTGTTAAATAGTTTACGTGTTTCTAACTGATTATCCAGATTTCCTTCTTGGTGGATTAAAAATTTGATATGTGCAAGATACCTTTTTAATTTTGAATCTATTTTAGTACTAAATAACTAATTGATTAACTATATTTAGTTGTTATTGATATATTTATTTGTTTGTTATGATGTAATTATATATTTTACAAGGAGGAAATCTGTAATGTTATATGTTTAAGTTTTTTTAATGTTATACTAACTTTCCTCTTAGGTAGTTAAGAATCTACAATTTTACAATATGTATTTATCCAATTCAAATTTAATGTTACTTTAGCATAAGATTGCAACTTGATTATTACTATTTAATTGTTATTAATTAATTTATTAGTATTTGATAATGTGACTGGATATACATATGAGTTCTTCATATTGGGTGTTGGTTTATTGGTAGAAAATTATGTGGTGTGGGTGATTAAAACTATTGATATGTTAAAGAATTGTTGTATTATTAGTTTATGTATTTATTTATTTGATATATATGTTGTATTATATTTGATTCATTATTATTTGTTGCATGTTAATTCTTTAATTTAATTTGTTTGTGGATTGAAGATTGCTTATATTGGGTTTGGGTATCATGTTTTGTTTGGTGATATTTCGTAGTTTTTTTAGTTTTTTTATGTTTTTTTAGTTCTTTCGGAAATAGTACTTCAGTAGTTTGATTATAGTTGGTGTTAAGTGTGTTGCGATATTGTTATCTGTAAGGTGAATTATTTCCTGCTTCTTATTTTTATTATTTTTTCGTTTGGCATAAATATGTGCTGCTATATATTTGTCCGCTTTTCTATAATCTGCCATCTTAGTGATGATTATTATGTTGTTATCAATATTGTGTTGTAGTATATTGTTGTGTAGGTAGATTGGTTTGTTGGGTTTGGAGTATTTGATGATAGTGGGTTCAATGCCTAGTTTATTTGTGTGTGCAATGTATTGGGTATTACAGTTGTATGATTCTATACCAATGTCATTAACGGACCTAGCTTTACATCATGAAACAAGTGGAATGGTGACTTTCTCCTGATGTCTCGCTGGTTTGGTGTGATGGGAAAGGGAGATCGATCCAGGACGGTAAACAAGTCTTACAATTCTAACCATTTCAATGTGGAGATGTAGTAACCTAACCTGAGCCAAGATAATAATACAATTAATTCACATATATTTTAAATTTAACAATCTATTCCAAATATAAAATTATAAAATTATACAAGACTTAATTGTAATACTGAATATTGTTCATGAACATCATAATTAACAAACTTCTCAGACCATTCATCAATAATTTCTTAAATTAGTTAACTATACCCACCTACAATTTGTACGCACATATGTACTTCTGATAATTTACCACATTTTATAGCGAAACCGCTGAATGAATTCCGTGGCGGGAGAGAAACGTCCGGAAAAGCCCAGTAAGAGCGTAAACGGCATCCCAAAATTAATCCTAAAACTAAATTAAAGTTAATTAAATTATATCACAAAAATTCCAAATATCAAACGTACTCAACCCGTTGAATATGATTCCACTTATTTATCCATTTCCAGTTCCGGGAAGGTAATGCAATACGCAAAACATTACACTTCATTAAACAATGTTCAATTACATTATAACTTAATAAAATAATAACACAATACTAAGTCTGTTTCAGATTAGCCCATACTGCACCCACACACAACCATATGGAGGAATGGAAAGTTGTGAACCATTCCACCACATTAACCATCATATTTATTGTCTAAATAATAATATAGCATGTATTTTAAACACCTGCACCAACTCAAAAAAGTGAAGTAATACACAATGTAAAGAGAGTTTAACAATCTATTCCAAATATAATATTATAAAGCAATGCAACACTTAATTGTAATACTGAATATTGTTCATGAACATCATAATTAACAAACTTCTCAGACCATTCAACAATAATTTCTTAAACTAGTTAACTATACCCACCTGCAATTTGTACACACCTATGTCCTTCTGATAATTTACCACATTTTATTGCAAAACCGCTGAATGAACTCCGTGGCGGGAGAGAGCCGTCCGGAAAAGCCCAATAAGAGCCTAAACGGCATCCCAAAATTAATCCTAATAGTAAATTAAAGTTAATTAAACTATATCGCAAAAATTCCAAACATCAAACGAACTCAACCCGTTGAATATGATTCCACTTATTTATCCATTACCAGTTCCGGGAAGGTAATGCAATACGCAAAGCATTACACTTCATTAAACAATGTTCAATTACATTATAACTTAATAAAATGAAAACACAATCCTAAGTCTGGTTCAGATTAGCCCATACTGCACCCACACACAACCATATGATGGAATGGAAAGTTGTGCACCATTCCACCACTTTACCCATCATATATATTATCTAAACAATAATAGAGCATGTATTTTAGACCCCTGCACCAACTCTACAAAGTGTAGTAATACACAATGAAAAGAAAGTTTATGCTTTAACGCTCCGCAAAATGGGCATCACTTAATTCTGTCATTAACGGTCCTAGCGTTACATCAGGAAACAAGTGGAATGGTGACTTTCTCCTGATGTCTCGCTGGTTTGGTGTGACGGGAAAGGAAGATAGATCCGGGAGGGTAAACAAATCTAACAATTCCAACCATTTTAATGTGGAGATGTAGTAACCTAACCTGACCCATGATAATAATACAATTAATTCACATATATTATAAAATTTAACAATCTATTCCAAATATAAAATTATACAACACTTAATTCTCATACTGAATATTGTTCATGAACATCAATATTAACAAACTTCTCCGACCATTCAACAATAATTTCTTAAACTAGCTAACTATAACCCACTTGCATTTGTACACACCTATGTACTTCTGATAATTTACCACATTTTATAGCAAAACCGCTGAATGAACTCCGTGGCGGGAGAGAAACGTCCGGAAAAGCCCAGTAAGAGCCTAAACCGCATCACAAAATTAATCCTAAAAGTAAATTAAAGTTAATTAAATTATATCACAAAAATTCCAAACATCAAACATTCTCAACCCGTTGAATATGATCCCACTTATTTATCCGTTACCAGTTGTGGGAAGGTAATGCAATACGCAAAGCATTACACTTCATTAAACAATGTTCAATTACATTATAATTTAATAAAATGAAAACACAATCCTAAGTCTGTCTGGTTCAGATTAGCCCATACTGCACCCACACACAACCATATGATGGAATGGAAAGTTGTGCACCATCCACCACTTTAACCATCATATATATTATCTAAACAATAATATAGCATGTATTTTAGACCCCCTGCACCAACTCTACAAAGTGTAGTAATACACAATGAAAAGAAAGTTTATGCTTTAACGCTCCGCAAAATGGGCATCACTTAATCCTGTCATTAACGGTCCTAGCGTTACATCAGAAACAAGTGGAATGGTGACTTTCTCCTGATGTCCTCGCTGGTTTGGTGTGACGGGAAAGGAAGATAGATCCGGGAGGGTAAACAAATCTAACAATTCCAACCATTTTAATGTGGAGATGTAGTAACCTAACCTGACCCATGATAATAATACAATTAATTCACATATATTAATAAAATTTAACAATCTATTCCAAATATAAAATTATAAAATTTTACAACACTTAATTCTAATACTGAATATTGTTCATGAACATCAATATTAACAAACTTCTCCGACCATTCAACAATAATTTCTTAAACTAGTTAAACTATACCCACTTGCAATTTGTACACACCTATGTACTTCTGATAATTTACCACATTTTATAGCAAAACCGATGAATGAATTTCGTGGCGGGAGAGAAACGTCGGAAAATCCCAGTAAGAGCCTAAACGGCATCCAAAATTAATCCTAAAAGTAAATTAAAGTTAATTAAATTATATCACAAAATTCCAAACATCAAACATACACAACCCGTTGAATATGGTTCCGCTTATTATCCATTACCAGTTCCGGGAAGGTAATGCAATACGCAAAACATAACACTTCATTAAACAATGTTCAATTACATTATAACTTAATAAAATGAAAACGCAATGCTAAGTCTCGTTCAGATTAGCCCATACTGCACCCACACACAACCATATGGTGGAATGGTAAGTTGTGCACCATTCCACCACTTTAACCCTCATTTATATTATCTAAACAATAATATAGCATGTATTTTAGACACCTGCACCAAATCTACAAAGTGTAGTAATACACAATGTAACGAAAGTTTATGTTTTAACGCTCCGCAAAATGAGCATCACTTAATCCTGTCATTAACGGTCCTAGCTTTACATCAGGAAACAAGTGGAATAGTGATTTACCCCTGATGTCTCGCTGGTTTTGTGTGACGGAAAGGGAGATAGATCCGGGAGGGTAAACATATCTAACAATTCTAACCATTTCAATGTGGAGATGCAGTAACCTAACCTGAACCATGATAATAATACAATTAATTCACATATATTATAAAATTTAACAATCTATTCCAAATATAAAATTATAAAATTTATACAACACTTATTGTAATACTGAATATTGTTCATGAACATCAATATTAACAAACTTCTCAGACCATTCAACAATAATTTCTTAACTAGTTACTATACCCACTTGCAATTTGTACACACCTATGTACTTCTGATAATTTACCACATTTTATAGCAAAACCGCTGAATGAAGTCCGTGTCGGGAGAGAAACGTCCGGAAAAGCCCAGTAAGAGCATAAACGGCATCTCAAAATTAATCCTAAAAGTAAATTAAAGTTATGAAATTATATCACAAATTCCAAACATCAAACCATACACAACCCGTTGAATATGATTCCACTTATTTATCCATTACCAGTTCCGGGAAGGTAATGCAATAACGCAACACATAACTCTTCATTAAACAATGTTCAATTACATTATAACTTAATAAAAATGAAAACACAATCCTAAGTCTGGTTCAGATTAGCCCATACTGCATCCACACACAACCATATGGTGGAATGGGAAGTTGTGCACCATTCCACCACTTTAACCATCATATATATTATTTTAAAAACAGTAATATAGCATGTTATTTTAGACCTCTGCACCAACTCTACAAAGTGTAGTAATACACAATGTAAAGAAAGTTTATTCAATGTGGAGATGTAGTAATCTAACCTGAACCATGATAATAATACAATTAATTCACATATATTATAAAATTAACAATCTATTTCAGATATAAATTATAAAATTATACAACACTTAATTGTAATACTGAATATTGTTCATGAACATCATAATTAACATACTTCCTTAGACCATTCAACAATAATTTGTTAAAGTAGTTAACTATACCCACCTACAATTTGTACACACATATGTACTTCTGATAATTTACCACATTTTATAACAAAAACCGCTGAATGAACTCCGTGGCGGGAGAGAAACGTCCGGAAAAGACCAGTAAGAGCCTAAACGGCATCCCAAAATTAATCCTAAAAGTAAATTAAATTATATCATAACAATTCCAAACATCAAAGGTACTCAAAACCGTTAAATCTGATTCCACTTATTTATCCATTACCAGTTCCGGGAAGGTAATGCAATACGCAAAACATAACACTTCATTAAACAATGTTCAATTACATTATAACTTAATAAAATGAAAACACAATCCTAAGTCTGGTTCAGATTAGCCCATACTGCATCCACACACAACCATATGGTGGAATGGGAAGTTGTGCTACCATTCCACCACATTAACCATCATATATATTATCTAAACAATAATATAGCATGTATTTTAAACCCCTGCACCAACTCTACAAAGTGTAGTAATACACAATGTAAAGAAAGTTTAACACATATATGTCGTTCATCACTGACTCCGGATGTATACATGAGCATCATACTTAGGGTAGAAAATAATTACACATATTTTTCTTATAATCCTATTATGATCCCATGATAATATAATGTTTGCAACTTACATTATCCATCAAAACAAATTTAATAGCCAAACACTGACATGTTAGGAACAATATTATCGAGCACTATCACTATCAGCTAACATAGGCTAATCCTTACTTCACTAACCCATCAATAGACCTACACGGCATAACTGACCCATATTTTAAACTTAGCTCCTAGATAATTAATACCCCTACATATAGCACAATATTAGAGTAGGTTCAACTTAATAATCAAAATAGGAAAGACAGTAAACCTGTTAAATATTAATAATAAACTAATAGTCTATCGACACTACAGGAACCATATCCATTCAGCATGCGTAATCATTGCTAAAATAAAACATAATTATCAAATAATATTTACTTAAATATGGCCCTACTAAAAAACAATTCACTACTACAATGGCAGCCTAACACCAAACTGTCATATTGTATTGGAAACTTTCCCAAACACACAAATGGTTCCGCGAATAGTTAACTGGAAGGGTATAAGATTAAAACACAAGAATAACTAGAGCAGAACGAAACAAAACACAAAGAACATAACACGTCAAGATAACCTGACCCACTTACCTACTTATACGTAACGAATTCGTGGATTTAGTATTCCATTAGAACTAAACTGAAAGTTTAAAGTAAATAATCAGTGTGATCCCAATTTTGTGTTCATAAGCTCAAATTTAATTAAAGTAGGTTCATATAACAACAGTACATCATCAACATATTAATAAACTTAACATTACAGTCATTAGTGAAATAAAAGCACCACCAATTAATTCTACAAAACAAAACACCAGAAAATCCTGCTAATCTCAGAAGGAATCTTTTACCAGCTCGGATTATCCTATTAATTTTTTACTGAAGAAATAATATCACGCCCAAACAAACTACTATCTTAGTAAAATCACGACCAAGCTAGGAATAATATTGAAGATAGTATAGCAAGGTTAGTAATTTCCAATCAAAATTTAATAAATAGATCAATTAAAAATTTCCTACTAGTGAAATTTAAACTACATTATTACATTTTATAAATATATTAATAACAATCGATTAGCAATCTTATGCCAAACATATTTCTTATTCTAAATCCATTATCCATCCAGATATGTCATATATAAATTATGAATTGTGGATATTGGTTTACCAGGAAGGGAATCGAGTTGATTAATTAGTTTACTTAAACAAAATATAAATAAAATACGACCAATTTAACATAATTTCTGAACAATTTAACAAAATTTTTAACACTAGTGAGCGATACCTACCTACAATGTACACATACATACACAATCAGAATTTAACTTTATAATAAAGTTCCAAATTTTACAGATTTCCTCCTTGTAAATATCTAATTACATTATCACATACTAATAATTAAATGATAACAATTAAACAGTAATGCTCCATTTGCAATCTTATGCTAAAATAATATCAACATTTGAATTGGTTTAATGCATACTATGCAACTTAGATATTTAACTCACCAAGAGGGAAGTTTGTATAAACATTTAGAAAACCTAAACAAATAACATTACAAATTTCCTCCTTGTAAAATATTTGTTTACTTCATCACAAACAAGTAAATATATTGGTAATAACTGAATATAGTCAATTGATTGGTTGTTTAGTTCTAATAAAATTTCAATATTAAAGAAATCTTACACATACCAAAATTTTTAGTCCACCAAGAAGGAAATCTGGATAATCAATTAAAGTACATAAATAATTTAACAAACATCTCAGACCACATCACAGTATTTCTTGAATTAGTTAACTATACCCAACTACAATTTGTACACATTTCTGTACTTCTAATAATTTACCACATTTTATAGCAAAACCGTTGAACAAACTCCGTGGCGGCAGAGAAACGTCCGAAAAGCCCAGTAGGATCCTAAACGACATCAAAAATTTATCCTAAAATGTAAATTAAAGTTAATAAAATCATAGCACAACATTTCCTAACAACGAACTTATTCAAACCGTTGAATATGATTCCACTCATAAGTCCATTACCAGTTACCGGGAAGGTAAGGGAACTTACTATACGCAAGCTTTGATAATTCATTAAACCAAGTTTAATTAAATGCAACTACACAATTGAGAACTACTGAAACAACATATACCCAGCAAACAATTAAAAGATTATGATGAGTTCACACATTTTACAGGCCATGATAAACAAACATATATTTATAAGGGATGTGCATCCTTATTTCAATTGTTTTACTCGTGATATTTGGATACAGTGATTAACATACATGTAACTTTCGTAGATAATTGTTAACACTGGTTCATGTGATCTAGTCTAATCTCAGGTACTTTGCAAAACAAACCAATGAGTAATGGGAGTGGTGCACCTATAAGCTCACACCATAACATCATATATATTTCATTGAAATAAAGCATGTGCTTCAGCCTCCAGCACTTCTAGCATTTATGCGAAAAATAATCAATACTAACAAAATTATCAGGACTATTCAACAAAAATTTCTTAAACTAGTTAACTATACCCACTTGCAATTTGTACACACCTATGTACTTCTGATAATTTACCACATTTTATAGCAAAACCGATGAATGAACCCCGTGGCGGGAGAGAAACGTCCGGAAAAGCCCAGTAAGAGCCTAAACGGCATCCCAAAATTAATCCTAAAAGTAAATTAAAGTTAATTAAATTATATCACAAAATTCCAAACATCAAACATACTCAACCCGTTGAATATGATTCCACTTATTTATCCATTACCAGTTCGGGAAGGTAATGCAATACGCAAAACATAACACTTCATTAAACAATGTTCAATTATATTATAACTTAATAAAATTAAAACCCAATCCTAAGTCTGGTTCAGATTAGCCCATACTGCACCCACACACAACCATATGGTGGAATAGAAAGTTGCGCACCATTCCACCACTTTAACCATCATATATATTATCTAAACAATAATATAGCATGTATTTTAGACCCCTGCACCAACTCTACAATGTGTAGTAATACGCAATGTAAAGAAAGAAAATGATAGCTAAGAGCTGCTTTTCTATTGTTGAGTAAGGAGTCTCTGCACCATTGAGAACTCGGCTCACATAGGCGATTGGATGATCATCAACTTGTGAAAGAATAGCTCCGATGGCGTATTCACTGGTATCTGAGGTGACAAAAAATTCTTTGTCAAAATCGGGATATGATAGAATTGGTGCTGAAATAAGTTTATTGCGTAATTCGCAAAATGCTTCATCACAGATTGCGTCGAACTTGAAAGGCGTATCCTTTTTCAAAAGATTTGTGGGTGGTTTGGCTATCTTCGAAAAATTTGGTATAAATCGCCGATAATAGCCGACGAAACCAAGGAAGGCTTTAATATCTTTCTCCTTCTTGGGTCTAGGATATGACTGAACTGACTTGATTTTAACTGGGTCTGGTTTGACTCCATTTTCTGTAATTATGTGCCCTAAATACATAATTTCCTTTCTTAGGAAGTGGCACTTGTCGGGTTGAAGTTTGAGGTTGAAATTGCGGAGACGGCTAAATATTACTGTGAGTCTTGTATTATGATCTTTGAGAGTGTATCCATGGACTACAATATCGTCCATGTATACGAAGCAATAGATACCTTGGAGTCCAGATAGAACATTATTCATGCGTCGCTGAAAAGTAGCAGGGGCTCCTTTTAAACCAAATGGCATACGATTTTATCCGTAGTGCCCATAGCGTGCGCTAAAGGCAGTTTTCTCCCTGTCCTTCGAGTCCATTTTTATCTGGTAAAATCCACTGGCTAAGTCGATTGTGGTAAAATATTTCGACTTCCCCAACTGGTCTAATATATCAGTGATATTAGGCAGTGGGTACGCATCGCCAATAGTAATGTCGTTAATACGACGAAAGTCTACCTCTACTCGCCACTTTTTGTTTCCATTCTCATCTCGTTTTTTAGGAACCAGGAGAAATGGAGAATTCCAGGGACTATGTGAAGGTCTGATGATGTCTGACTCAAGTATTTCTTGTATTTGCCGATTTATTTCCGTTCGGCTTGCCTCAGAAAGTCTATAAGGCTTGGTATAAATTGGCGGTTTTTCCTGGAGGGTCTCGATTTTGTGGATAATCGCATCTGTATATGAAAGGAAAACCCCTTCTATGAACAAGAGATCGTTGAATTCCCTACAAATATTGCGAACAGTCTCAAATTCCTCTGAATTACAGTGATCCAATTTGATAAGATTTTGTAGTTTATTTATTCTGTCCTTAATTGGATCTCTGTCAGAGTCTGTGGAGATGACCACAAAGTCGTCCCAGTCTTGGTAAATTGGGTTCACCTCGTAAGGTGCCAGATCGGCGTCCTCCTCATTTGTGTTGAGGATTAGGACTTTTGCCATACCGTTGACTGGTTCGACTATCGAATTTCCAAGAAATAAACCAGACCTTATTTCCTTCTTGAAACAGACCGATTGATTTTGAATAGAAGGAGTTGGAATTTCAATGATGAATTCTGATCGAGCCGGAATTTTAATTTAATTTAATTTATCCGATTCTTTCGGATTTTTAAAAGGAAGGAGATATGATTCCAGCTTTTGTGGAATTCTGATTCTGCCTCGATAGAATTTGAAGGAGATAAAACTTTATTGAAATTCTTTGACTTCTTTGATTTTATCTTGGAATGCAATTTTTGTGAATCTATTGATGATGGAGATAGAATTTTACTAGATGCGGCCATTTGTGCGGCTGTAGATGAAGATATACTTTTACGTTCTTGCTTCATATCTTGTGAAGCTTTGGATGGAGATAGAATTTTATTTAATTCAGCCTCTTGTGTGGCTATACATGGAGATAGATTTTTATTAGTATAAATATCGGAGAATGTTATCTCCGCTTTTTGTTTGAGACCTTATTTCTGGGTCTTCGCTTTTCAAATAAACGTATGGATAATTGGAATAATATTCTTCGTTCGGATAAGATGAATCAGATTCATTAAAAAATTATGACCAAGCAGACCATCGTATGAGAGGATGGAATTATTTCCCACTATTTGAAATGGGTGTTCTAAGATGGAGTTATTATTATTCGAAGATTCTAAATTCAATTTAGCAAAGATGAGACCTTCCGTAGAATTGGACTCTGTAAACAAAGTATTTATATAGCAGACAGCATCTCTTTAGCAGATACTGTCTGGCTTTAATGGATGTAGTTTTATTAAACTGATCTCTGCTCCTGTGTTGATTAAAAAAGTAAGTTTTGGAGCAGATCAGATATCGACAGGCAAAGAAATTGTTAAAGATTTATTATTTACTTGGATGCGGATACGTATCAATTTTGTTCTGACTGTGTCGATATTGTTTCGGGATTCCTGTGGACTTGTGCTGTAGTTTCTATATGCGAGGGTTTGCCGAATGAGACGTGGCCAGGCAGGGACTTTTGCTAATTCTCCTCTTTGTAGGTGGCGATCTAGCCGAGATATTGGCATTATTATATCTCGGCGGTGGAGTTCGATTTTCTCGGAATACTGGCTGCTGCCAGATCCTAATTTGAGGCTGTCTGTCAGCCGTGTTTGTTAGTGGAGTATTTTTCACTTTTGGAAATTATTTCGATATCTTGGGCTGTCGTTAAAGCGATTATTATTGGCAGTTCTTGTCCTGCATTCCTCGATTGTATGTCCCATCCGATGAAAATATCGACATGAAGGAGATTGTGATGGATATTTAATTTTATTAAAATCTGGAGAGCGTTGTAATTGGGGGTTTAGCTTTGGAACTGCATTGAAATTTCGCGTGGTGCGTTGTATGACTGGGCAGCTTGATGCAGCATGCCCCAGTCTATTACATTTGAAGCAACGAAGATTTGAATTTATTGTTTGCGCAACTGGAGTTTGATTTATCTTGTTTTGTGCTTGGGAAACGAGTTGTTTCTGCTATAAGCGTGATGCATGCTTCAAGATGTGTGATTTTAGTACAGAAAAGGATTTATCGGAATGCACTTTTGCTAAGGTCTGTAATTGTGTATTGGATAACCGATCTTCAATTGCTCGCACAGCCTGACACTCATTATCTTTTAACAAAGACCGTAGGAGCACCTTGTCTGTTGTATAGGAATGTGTTGCCGCATTTAGCTTGGATAGTGTTGTATTTAATCTCTACAAAAAGTCTTTTACACTTTCCTCTCTAACTTGTCTTGAATTATTTAATTGAGGCTGTAGGGTGGATCTAGAGGTTTTGATTTCGAAGGTTTGAGTTAAATGAGATTTTAATTCAGAGCAATCTGATATTTGATTGTACCTATATACATCATACGACTCTGCAGATAATTTACTCCTTATTAAGATAAGGAGGGAGAGTTTTTCGCTCACCGTCGAGGCTGTTGCGTACATGTCATCACAACTTGAAATAAATTTGTGGAAATCCTTAGAATTTCCACTAAAATTTGGGATTAAAGACCTTGCGCCTGATAAGGAGAAATGCGACTGGTCTCTAAAAGAGACATTATGGTGGTGATTTGTTAAATCATTTATAGTATTTGATAACCCTTCAAATCGCGAATGTAGCTGTTCCTGAAGTTCGATTGTAGTATCTGAATATGATGTTTCCATTTTTATATAAATATCTTCCGTGAAGTATTCGCTGCCTTTATCTTCGGGGCCAGCATTTGAAATTATTTCAATACGAGTTGTTTTGAAATCATCCCAATACCCATGCAGCGAATGTAGTTTTTGAGTTAAATATGCCTGGCTTGCAGTTGGTAGCGAATTAAGATTGATAGACTGGATAATATGTGTTATAGATTTTTGTCTATCTTCTTGCAGTCTAAATCGTATTGCATTAGACTGATCCTGGTCTCCACATTCCTGCATAGCTTCAGTATTGGTACTCTTTTGTGAAATTTTGGGAGGAAGGAAATAAAATGGGTTGTTTTCATTATCCGCGTGGCTAGAAATTGATTTCAATCTATCAGACAGTGTTGCTTTGATTAGGTTGTACTAATCCTTTGTCTTATCAGAGCATGATTGTTTAAAATATTCATGAGTTTCGTCGAAATCTTTATATCTTTGGATAATGGATTCTGTTTCTTCAAAGTATGTCCAGTACTCTTCTAATTTTTTGATCCTTTCGGAAACTAATTCTGGAGCTCTGTATTTTTTGTTAGTACTGTGGTATTCCTTTAATATTTTTCTGATTTCTTTGTTTTTTGTATTTGTGACAAGCAAAGCTCGTCAAAATATATGTTTTCTTCAGTCATGTTGTTAGTACGTGGTAGGTGTTATTAATTTCGATGGGAAATAAAAAGGGAAACGAAAGCAAAAAAAAAGGCTCCAGTAAAAACCAAGAAATATGCGTTAAAATAAAAATATTAAAACACTGGTTTGCTAATAATAATTCTGGTTGTGTGTATATATATTGTTGCTGATAAGCAGCTGGTCTGTAGAATTTATCTTTGGTTGAGTTAAGTTTACACAAATATATATATTTAATTAAAATGTCGAAAACCTTTCAGAAGCAAGAGTCCGTATTTCTCAAAGTTGTTTGTGTGCAATTATATTTTTGATAAAATTCCAGGCGGAATCGGTTAAAACAAAATTTTGTAGAAAATACGAATATGATTTTTTTTTTCTCACTATATAGGTATATATATATTTTCCTTTTCGCGAATTTTTGAATTAACAGGGTGCAGCAAAAATCCCTATCTTCAACAAGTATCTTTCTCTTGGTCAATTGGCTTATGGGGCTCTATTGAAGGGGATCGAATGCTGATTTATCGAAGTCCTCTGGCCAACAAGTTCACGAAACCTTGCCGCAGAGGTCGCTTCGTGGAGTAGTGTATTTCGTTGCACGCACACAAAAAATAAAAGGAAAAAGAATAAATTCGTATATGCATATAAAAAAGGATATATGTATATATGTCGTAGACAATTGACGTAACTCAGCATTTCACGAAAAGTCTAGACACTTCATGGAGAGTAGGCAAATAATGTAATGCTTTTGACTTTGCCCCTTTTTACATTATGTGTCTGAAATTTTTAGTCACTTCTTCAAATGCTAAAAGTGTTTACGTCGATACTGTAATACCACCCTATATAACCAAATACTAGTAGTGGGAGATGGGTGGTGGAGGGGGAGGTCGCACCCAGGGCTGCGACACACACACCCACACAGCACACATAAACACCCACCCACATACACACATATATGCACACATACACACACATACACGCGCGCACCCATCTCCCACTACTAGTTTTTGGTTATATAGGGTGGTATTACAGTATCGTACACTTTTAGCATTTGATGAAGTGACTAAAAACTTCAGCCACATAATGTAAAAAGTGACTAAGTCAAAACCGGTACACTATCTGCCTACTTTTCATGAAGTCTCTAGACTTTTCGTGAAATGCTGAGTTCCGTCAAATGTCTACGACATATACATATATACATATATACGGAAAAATTTGTTTGATTATTTTACAAGAAAAACAAAAATTGGAAAATTTTCTCTACCTTATATTTATTCCTTGTATATGATCGTTGTGCTTGGTTTTTTTTTTGCTGGATGATGTAGATATTGTTATCGAATGCTTCCAGTATTTTTCGCTGTTGAAGCCGCTGACTAAGTTGGCGGATGGTTTAAGGTTGGTGCTGGTACGTCACGCGTCCGGGGTGACGATTTCATGCAGTCTTCCTTCTTTGGTACGTCTCGTTTGAGGCAGGGATGAAGCCTCGCAAGGGTCCCACGCTGAGCGCTGTGGCACTTGAACTGTTATATTTTCCTCTAAGTACCTCCTGGGTACCCGGGCTTATTTTTTTTTATTTGTACACAATTTTTTCTTTCGTTTGTGTCATATTTATATTTTAATTATTATTTTGGTTAAGTAATTTTTTTTTAATTTTTTATTTTATTAACTTCGTTTTTATGATTTTTTATTTTATAATGTTATATTTTGATATTATAAATATTTTTCACACTTTAATTTTTTAAAAGGCACTGAATTTGGGGGAAAATACCGCTACCACCAGTTGTTGTATGTTGCCGTTCGTGCTGCCCGGTCAAAAGGGGGAGAAGCAGTCAGTCAGAGGGGTAAAAAAAAAGTTTTATTGTCGAAGTGAAATTCTTTAATTCTTTCCTTTTTATATAGAAGTTGAACCTTTACAATTTTTCACATTCTTCACAACTTTCACAATATTCACGATTATACAATTTTCACAATTGTACAATTTTCACAATATTCTCAATCTTCGCAAATTTACAATTTTACCACCCGTATTTTTTTTTGGGAAATTTTTGTTATTGATAATTAATTAATCAAACAATTAATTAATTTTCTTTGGATTTTAATTATTTTTGTTAACTTTCTGGCCCACGATCTTAACTCTTATGATCTTTTCATGCTACATCTACTCTTACTTTTCCCGACGGATTTCAAAAACCAACTCCTCGAGGATCGGGAGAATGGCGCCCCAGGTACCCATGAAAAGCTTGGAAGAGCTTTTTGTTCTTTTTTGTAACTTCTTGCTTTCTCACGACGATGAAAGATCGTACGTGAGAATATGCAACTTATTTTATGTGCACTCAATTTGCACGACGAAAAATGATATGTGATTACACGGCATGTAGGTAGGTATACCGTGTGACTGGAGTGCATTACTGATAACGAAATGCAATTTATGCTAAATTGCATTTTGTTACGATATGCAAATGCATTTTTAAATTTTTGAATTGAAATGAAGATTTAAATTGATATGATTTTTCGTTTTCAGGCTCGAGTTTTCAATGCATCAATATATTGAATAGGACAATACATTGATGTATTGAATATATGGTTGTGATTCGGGGCGATAGGTACCTGAGTCACAACAATGATAGTGGAAGTGCTCTAATATTGCCTTACAGTAGTCTCCATCTTCTGTGAGGTTACATAACTGGCTAAATCGTTTTATTCCCCTTTCAAAGCTCTTGAATTCCTTCCAGTAGTTTTCCAAATCATAGAAAATAAGTAGGTTCCATTCACTCGCCGCAAGATTGGTGATACGCAGATGCTCAAAATATAATCCTGGTTGATGATCAAAGGGGTTGATTTCTACTGGCTCAAGAGTTCTACTAAAAATTGGTAATATCAGGGAGATACGTGGTTCCCTTTGTTTCTTTTTTACTGGTTGTTCTGTGCCTATGTCTTCTTCATTATTCGTACTCTGCTTGGGTGTGGTATGATTCCTTTAAGACCTTTTAAGCCAATTTGAATTTATGGGTAGAAACCGCCTTTTATATGCATGTTTTGTTGTTATTTTCGTGATGGGCCGTTGCATGGCCACAAGATTTGTATTAGCTTGATTCTTGTCCTCTTCCCTTTCGTCTTCTGTAATTGGCAAAGGACAAAGTGCGTGAAAAGGTTTACGAAAAACTCCAAATGCTGTCCTTACGTCTGCCACACGCACTAAACCATTGGCACCTTTGATGGCTTCAGTAATTCGTCCTAATTGCCATTTAAGCGGAGATAGTTTATCAACCTTTATAACTATCATGGTACTTGGCTGTATGTTTTGTGATCGTAACTTCCACTTATATCGTTGTTGTAATTCACCTAAGTATTATTTTGACCACCGCCTCCAAAATTCAGTCCTTATATAGCTGACTAGTTTCCACCTTTCGAGTAAGTTCGTTTTCACTGGGTTAGCAGTTGGATCTATTAACGACGTAAGTGGTTCCCCAATTATAAAATGTCCCGGAGTTAGAGCAGCTAAACCATTAGGGTCTGACGACAACGGCGCAGGTGGTCTGGAATTTAATACCGCTTCTATTTCTATCGTTACTGTTTCAAGTTCTTCGTATGTTAGTGATGCTGAGCTTACTGTTCTCTGCAGCAGTGTTTTGCCGATTTTACGGCTGCTTCCCATACTCCCCCAAAGTGGGGAGCTCGTATTGGAATGAAGTGAAAGTCAATCGTTTTAGTGGTACTTAAATTGACAATTTCCTCCCTTGACTGCTGAGACTCGAGTATTTGTGGCAGCGCTTCCAGTTGATTTCGAGCACCAGCGAAATTGGTTGCATTATCACAACATATGTTTCTGTACATTCCCCGTCTTGCGATGAACCGTTTTAATGCGCCGATGTATTAGTTGCGAAGCAACAAAATACCGCTACATAGGATTTTTGTGGACGCTTTCCTCTAATTTTGTAATGGGTCCAAATTGGTCCACAAAAGTCTACACATGCATTAAAAAATGGTCTCGCAGGTTGAACTCTGGTTGAGGGTAGGCTACCCATTAATTGAGAGAGTGGACGAGGTGTAGCCCTAGCACACCTAACACAATGGTGGACTAAAGATTGTGTAAGAAATTTTCCTCTAACTGGCCAGTAGCGCTGTCGAGTGATGGCAAGAAGTGTTTGTGGACCACAACGAAGTTGCTGGATGTGTAAATGATTCAGCGGAAGTTTTGTGAATGGATGTGAAGCAGATAACAATATTGGATATTTGGCGTCAAATGACAAATTCGAGGCTTCCAATCTACTTCCAACTCGCATAATATCCTTTGTCTCAACGAAAGGAGTAAGATTAGTCAATTTGTTCATAATGCTGAGGAATCCATCCCTTTTTAGTTGTGCCCGTTCATCCTTAAAATCTAATTGTATGGTCTTAATGATACCCTACTTTGCTGCTTCTAGTTCCGTAGCACTGAGAGCCATGCCACTTATCCTTTCGGACTTCCTCGTTCTGATGTTGTTTATAAAACGTAGTATATAGGCAATGATGCTCTGAAGACAAGGGAAAGAATTTCTGTTGTTTATTGCCAAGAGTAGAGGTGTGTGATCCTTTCCTGAGAGCAGTGTAACTCGACACGTCCCTTTCTCCATATCAGCTTCGTAAATTTGACTATGGACAGCGGTTGGTCTGAGTTTAAATGTGGGTTCTCTTAGAAATTGTGGACCGTTGAACCACATTTCAGAATTTAAGACTTGGGTTGGACCTGCTCCTCTTGATAATAAATCCGCAGGGTTTTCCTTGGTACCGACATGTTTCCATCTTTTTATGTCGCTTAATTCTTGAATGCATGCAACTCGATTTGCCACAAAGGTTTTATATGATGATGACTCGGACTGCAACCATAAAAGTACAATTGTTGAATCAGTCCAGGAATATGTGTGTGGGCAATTTGTCTCTGTACCTTTATGAAGACGATCAGTTAGTTCTGCTAAAAGTTTGGCGGCACAGAGCTCGAGACGTGGTAACGTCGTTGATTTGTTGGGTACTACTCTCGATTTTGAGCACATCAATTGAACAGTTATGTTTTCATGATGATCTATTGCCCGTATATATACTACTGCTCCATATGCCTTTTCTGAAGCGTCCGCAAATCCATGCATTTTCCTTGTTTTTACCTTAGATTTGGAGCACACATGCCTCGGAACTGTCACATTGTTAAGTTCCTTTAACTCATCACGAAACCTTACCCATTAAGTATGAAGTTCCAAGGGAAGTGCAGCATCCCAATCTAATTTTAAAAGCCATAATTTCTAAAGAAATTTTTTTGCTTGAACGATTACTGGATTAATGGTGCCGAGTGGATCGAATATATGGGCTATATCTGATAAGACGGTACGTTTCGTAACTTTAGTTCTTTCTGACCAGTTCGTTGTGATTGCGAAGATGTCAGATTGCGGCCACCACATTATTCCCAATGTATTGATATGGTCTTCTTTTTCATCATCCAGGTCTAGTTTTAGTTCAATGTCATTTTTTGGAACATGTTTAAGCAGTTCTGGATTATTGCTGCATCACTGTCACAAGCGAAATCCTCCAAATTTAAGAAACTCTGTTAGTTGTTTTTGCACGTTTAAAGCCTCCGTCATGCTGTCACTTCCTGTCATTACGTCATCTACATAAAAATCCTTTAAAGTTTCCTTGGCTCCGAAAGGGTATTCCTTGTTATTATCCTGTGCCAATGACCGTAAGTACTTTATTGCTAAATATGGAGCATAGGTAGTGCCATATGTTTTCTTTTCAGTCGATAATGTTTAAGTTCAAGTATCAATTGCAGATTTTGGTCAGTATCGTTCACCCGGCTTTGTCTATACATCTTCTCGATGTCAGCAGTGAAGACATATTTATGAAGACGGAAGCGTTTAAGAATAGTGGAGAGGTCATCTTGAATTGTGGGACCATTGTACAACACATCGTTAAGAGATTTGTTTGTTGTAGTTTTGGCAGAGGCGTCGAACACTACCCGCAGCTTAGTCGTGCTACTGTCTGGTTTATGCACGCAATGATGTGGAATAAAGTAATGAGGATTAGAAATAGATCTTGGGTCTATTTCTTCCATATGGTTCAGTTCCTCATATTCCCGCATGAATGCTACATATTGATCTCTAAGCTCTGGATTCCTCATTAATTTTCTTTCGATAGAGAAAAGTCGTTTCAGTGCTAAGTCCTTTGATAGACCCAAGGTAGATGGATCTTGTCTAAATGCAAATTTCACAATGAATCTACCCCCCTTGTCTTAGAGAGCTGTTTCCTTGAAATGTTGCTCACAGTACCGTTCCGCAGCTGTCATTGGTTTTTTGACTGATTCGGCTTCCTCTAGTGCCCAAAATCGTTCGGTCCGATTATCTGTACTAGCATTGCTGATTCCACAAAATGTTTCAGGGTGTGAGTAATTTTAAACCTTATCCATTATTAACCATCCGAGTACAGAATACTGTAGAGTTGGAAGGGAATCGTTAAACTTAATTTGTCCAACTGCCATGTCGATTTACTGTGGGATGTTAAACCGTGGGTCAGCAAGTTGAATGTTTGACGGAATAGGCCAATTCTCAATGTCGATATATTTATGTGGTTGATTGTTTGCAATATATGGCAAACACATATGCCTCTAAGTGTACCTTATAGCCACTGGTGCATGAATTGAGGGTTATATTTACCCTTCTTTCAGCTCGATGTTTGGAGTTTCCAATGCCAGTTATGTTTAGCTCCTCATTTACGTGATTAAGACCAAGCCTTCGCCACAGCCTGTCAGAAATAAAATTGGATTGTGATCCAGAGTCCAAAATGGCGCGACATTTAGTTGCTTGACCGTGCTTGTCCAGTACGTAAACTATTACAGTTGCTGGAAATACGTATTTATTACCCTTCTCAAGAGGCGGAGAAGGTATGGTTGCTGCCGCCAGACTTATTGGGTGGCCTTCAATTATTGTCTGATTAACGGGCCCTTGCGATGGTTTTTGGTTTTTTGGCTCGGGTTTTGTTGCTGGCCTTGGTTCATCGAAATGTACTAACGTATTATGCCTTTTTGAGCATTTTGAGCAATTTCTTGAGGTGCATTCAGATGCAGCGTGACCAGATATTAGACAGTTCACACAGAGCTTATTTTTCTTTAAGAAGCTCATTCGGTTTTTTTGGTGAATATTGCACAAATCTTTCACATGCAAAGAGTGGCTGATCCTTCTTACATGAAATGCAGCTCAGAGTTGAAGCACCAACTAGAGAAGAGAGCCTCGAGAGCTGCCGCCTTTGACCTCCTTTGATCTTGTCTTCTGAGTGTCCCTTGTTGCCCAGGGCTTCCAATGACTGAAAGCGAATTTCCAAAAAGTTTAGAAATGACGAGATGGACTGAAGTTCCTTGGGGGTTTCGAGGCTTTTTTCGTATAGTCCGTGCGTAATTCTGTCAAAT
>OZ005740.1:133017995-133059127 GCA_963930735.1 Dioctria linearis | reverse complement strand
GTAATTTCATCTGTGGACTATGGTTGGTAGCGGTTTGACAAAATTGTTCTAGGTTATGAGTTAATTCAACTAGGACTTCATGAACATATTCCTCTGTTTCTATAAAAAACTCTACTTGGTAGCCACCAAGGCTTGACCTGTCTGTGAGTGCCCAAATTGTCTGGTTGGTTGTGATATGTCTAACCAATAGTTATCAATGCTTTTATCTTGAGCTCGTAGTATGGTCTGGATGGGCTTCTTGTTTTGTGGATTGGATATCCTGCAGAAAACTAGTAAGAGCTTGGATGAGAACCTTCTGCTTTCTTATCAACCCTTGAAGTTGTTCATCGATATTTTCCTCATATTTATTGAATGAGAACTCTTCGGCTTCCTCCTCAGTGGCATTTGGTTCATCGTCCTTTGTCGATTCAGCTGCAGTTGACTTCTCCCCTCTAATTTTAGAGATGGTCAATGTCTTTATCTTCTCTTTAGTTTTCATGACACCACCCTGTACCTCCTTAAAGAAGTTGCTTTTGAAGTACGCATTGTCCGGGTCCGTATCTGCAAATTGTTGTAAACGTTCATCATTAGTCACGAACTTGGTCCATTTGGTCTCCAGAGTATCAAGCCTTGTTTTCAGGTACTCCTGGTGTTCTTCTGTCGATGAGTCCTTGTTATAATTAGAAATGAATTGCTCGATTGCCTACCCAATATTCCGCTGTTCGCAATGAGGTCCCCATGGTTGAAGTGGCAATTTGTAGAGTCACTGTCTTCCTTCCTTCCTTCTTTGGGCCAAAGCCGTCGTATGGAAGCTTCAATCCCTTGGGGCTGGATCCTCTTCTGGAATCACTGGCTTCCTTCCTTCCTTCTTTGGTCCAAAGCCGTTGTATGGTAGCTCTGAGCCTTTGGCGCTGGTTCCTCTTCTGGAATCACTGGCTTCCTTCCTTCCTTCATTGGGCCAAAGCCGTTGAATGGAAGCCCTGATCCCTTGGCGCTGGTTCCTCTTCTGGAATCACTGGCTTCCTTCCTTCCTTGGCCAAAGATGTTGCTGAAGCTGTGCTCCCTTGATCACAGCGGGGTCACCAAATGTTGATTTAGAGTGGATTGGAGCTTTTTCCAAACCACTTTATTCTGCCTGCTATTACAACCTTACCATTTGTGGGGGGGGGGTGGTGGTAGTAATAGCTTCGTAGTAGCAAAATAAAAACGTAGAACTTCGTATGAAGGTGTTTATTTCCTTTCTAACTACTATTTTGTAAATTGCTATGATGTATATACCAATTTTTCCTGTCTAGAATTTAATTTAATTTTCGTATTTTCCGACAAAAATTTTTTCTCACAAAATTATGCTTAGGTACTTTTCAAAAATTTAAGCTTCACAAAATTGGCCCATGCATATAAAGGATTCATGTTACATATTTGGTTTTCTAAAAATATGTGATAAGAAGAAATATTTTTCGTGGGAATGAAAATTTATCTATACACGAATTTTATGTTAGAGATAATGTGCTCTTGAGAATGAATTTCTGTATTTCTTGAATTGCAATTTCCTTTTTTCTGCGGGCCTTGACAGAGGGAGATCCATTTTTTTTTGCAAAAGGGCTGTGTGCTCTCTTTCCGGACCACGGCACACAGTTTATCACAACATGTTGCGGTCTGGCTCGCAATACAAATATTCGTGTTGGCAATAATTGATAAATGAGCTTTGGTCACGTTGGAGGAAAATGTGAGCAAAGTGCATACGTAATGATTTATTTATTGTTTTATTTAAATTATTACCGAATATTTGAATTGTTGGGGATCGCCTGATTCACAACATCCCTCACCCTTAAAAAAAAAGAAAACTGAATTTTTGAAGTTTTCGAAGCGAGCGCACGTCAAATATGATTTAAACAAATTTAAATTATTTAGCTTATTTATAATTTCATTTATATATTTCTTTTATGCAATAAGGATAATATAGCAATTCCTGTATTCATAAACAATTTTTTTTTTTTTTTTTTTATAATGCATATAAGAATTTTTATTTTATTTTAATTTATTTGTTTACATCAAATCAAATCAAATCAAATTCATTCTAAAGAAAAATTGTACAAAATAAGGCATAGCCTTTTAAAAAGTGCTTAGCATGAAAATTTATAAATTATAAAAATAACCGCAAGAAAAATATGAAAAAAATAAAAATAAAAGGAATACATATATAAAGACTAAAATAAACTTATGTAAAAGAAGAGAAAAAAAAAAACGATTAAATTGCTAAGTCATAAATAAAAAAGAAAGAAATACAGAAATAAGAATTACAAAGAAAGTGAAATAAAAACATTGCGTACAGAAACCAACAGCATTCCTAAAAGAATTTTTAATTTATTCAAGTGTGTCTGCAAGCCTATCCCGGAAACCGCCCACAGTTCCGGAATTGCGAATTTTGATAGGCAGTGAATTCCAGACGTTAATTGCATAGACGAAGAACATAGCGCCGCTCTGCAAATACCTGTGTCGGGGTATAAGAAGCTGTATATTACTAGATGACTGAAGGACAAAAATGTTTGAGAAAAGATACATAGTAGTCCTGTAATAAATTAGTTTGAAAAGATAGGTCATCAAATTAATTTGAATAAAAACCGACAAAGAACAACCCAAATCCTGTCTAGAATGCTCAGAGGCATGCTCATATCTACGCAGATTAAATACATACCTAACAGCAGAATTAAATGCCACTGTTAATCTCCTATCAGAGACAGAATCAAGATCGCAGTAAAGAACGTGTACATATGTTATGATGGGAATAATTAAGCATTTTACCAGTCGCAAACGAGTAGTCTGTGGTGTGAATTTGGCGGACTGCCTTGAACGTCTCAGGCATCCGCAAATACGTCCAACCACATAATTTATGTGATCATTTCAGTTTAGGGTCCTATTAAACATGACACCGAGATTACTAGTCGTAGTTACAAATGGAATAGAAGTGGAATTTAGAGAGATTTGAAGTAAACGACTAACATCAACAGTGGATTTATAAAAAGGAATAGCTTTGGACTTAGACTAATTAATTTTCAAATCAGTTGCAACCAACCATCGAGATATAGCTTCAACGTCCAGATTAATCAAAGCAATATGCTCGTTCAACCTGTTGGGATCAACAGCAGCGCAAACGTGCACATCGACAGCATAGAGGTGGATATTGATGAAAGACACCATTTGAGCAATGTCATTAATGAATATACTGAAGAGGAGAATCTTGGGGGACGCCAGAGCGCAAAGGTTACAACTCCGACTCATGATTGGTAATTGAGACACGTTGCTTGCGGTCGGAGAGAAAATTAAAGATGAGTTTCGCTGCTCTATGGATAAAATTATACTCAGTTCGGAGCTTTCCACAGAGTAAGAAATGGTTTACCGTATCGAAGGCCTTTGAAAAGTCTAATAATGTGAGAACAGTGAGCATATCAGAGTCGATATTCTCTCTTATGTAATCGGTAATACTGAAAAGAGCCGTCATACAACTATGCTTTGCACGAAAACACGACTGCCATTCACACGTAAGAGAATTGCCCTCCAGAAATCCCAACATTTGTTCCCGCATAAGATATTCCATCACTTTAGATAAAAAGGGAAGAATTCTAATAGGTCAGTAATCTTCAGGAGAGGATCCACTGGTCTTTTTTGGAACAGGGATAACGCGCGCGACTCTCCAGGCTACTGGGAAATAAGAAGTAGTTAAGCAAGAGTTAATGATATGAGTAAAAATTGGTACTAGAGTATCAGCAACTAATTTTATGAAGCGTGTCGGTATCAAGTCTGGACCAGTATCAAGCGACCTAATAGAACTTATGGCTTCATATACTTCAGGTTTGTCAACGCAGCGAAAATCAAAACCAGCCTCATTATTAAAACCTGGGGATAAGAAGGAGAAGGACAATCTTGCATTGGTATAAATATTACTGGCGGAAATAAAACCTGATTTAAAATGTTCGGATCCAGATCACAGTTTGAGTGTTTAATTTTACCGACTCCAATCTGGTTTAGATTACTCCAGAGTACCTTGGGGGGTAGATTAGGATTTAGCTTTTTCGCGTAAAATTTTCTTTTCATTTTTGATATGTCTGCTAGTAGCATTCCATAAAATACGAAAGCGTTCGTGTAGATAACTGATCCCGTTGATTTCCAGGGCACATAATCTTTGTTTCTTATAAATAAGTCTATAAATATCCCTGGAGTACCAGGGTGCAGAGATGCGTAAAACATTCCGCTGATGAATGGGAACATGGTTATGGAAAGCGCTTTGAATATATTCACCGAATAATTGTATCTTGTGATTGATTGAGGACTCACAGTAAATAAAACTCCAGTCAGTGTTTGATATATCTTACCACAGAAAAGGTAGATTGAGAGAGTGGTAATCTCTATAGAACACAGTCTCATTGGAATTCATTCTAGGAGTATTTAAGTCATATATCAAGAAGAGTAGATCATGATCGGAGAAACATGCAAGTGATAATTGATTAGAAAAAAGAGCCAGACTCCGATTATTAACAATGACTAAATCAAGTAAAGATGGACTATATCCTGAAAAGCATGTAGGGAGACTATTTAATATATAGAGTTAAAGAGCAATTAACGATGACGTGAGTGCATTAGACTGATTCGAACTAAGTAGCATGTTTATGTTGAAATCACCAGTAATAATAACGTTTGGATAGCTGGCACTTTCTGTTTGCAGGAAGTCAATGAGATCTAAGTAATACGGGTTTGAAGGTGGCTTATAGACGCAGCCTATCAAACATCTGTCGTCACCATTAAGTATGTCAAGGAATATATACTCAATACCCAATCCATGTCTTCTGGCAGCAACTCTAGCAGCAAATCGCCACACCTCTTCGCCGTTTATTCAAGCGATCATTTCGGAACAATCGATAGCCCATAATGCCAACCTGTAGTGATGTTATTTCTGGCTCCAACCAGGTCTGAGATATACAAATATACAAATAATATCTACTAAAGGGCTGTTGAACATCATGTTAATCTCATCAAATTTATTAACCATGCTTCTAGAATTCAGGTGGCAAAGCTGTAAACCTACCCGTTGAGTACACAAAACATTTAGCATGAGACGCGTCATATGTTCCTCGTCAGCACCGCTCGAGTGATTCATTTAAGTAGCAATCCAGACATGGATGGCATCCGGGGAAAACAAGCGTATACCATTAACACTAATCGAAGAAAAACACAAGCTGTAAGTCGCCGCAATATATCTAAAACTATAAAAATAGAAAATTGTAAACTAAATTTGCAAACTAAAAAATAATAAGGTACAAAAACAAATCAAAAAATGAAGAAATATATAAAACAAGATAGTTTATAGAAAAAAAGCAAAGAAGAAAAAATTATTACAGAAAAGAAAGGAAAACAATAACGAAATATATGCATTAAAATGAATCATCTAACAAACTTGTCATACTGCCTCCAATTGTATGGGATCCGTCGCATAGTCAGCTGTTTTCGGTACATGGGTGATTTCATCCGACTGTTCATGTATAATTACATAAAATAATAGTAAAAAAAACAATATCTTTAAAGTATTAATTTTTGTCCTACATCCTCTTTTTTTTCATATTCATTATTATAGAACTTAAAAAATGTTTTTTCTTTAACATAAAATATTACAACAAGTTTTGTTTGTCTTTAGTTTTCTTTTTCATATTTTTATTCTTATTTACCTCATCTTTATATTCTATAGTATTTTTAAAATGAAATAGCTACATATATATTTGATAGAAGAAATAAAAGAGCGAAACTAAAATCTTATATGTGTTTGATATGTATATAAGTATGTAGTGCAATAACCTTTTTTTTTTTTGTTTTTCAACTTTTATTGTGAGTTTAGTCGACTTGGTCTGACTTTTTTATCAGTGATTTCAACATTTTCTTCGTGGTCTTGTATCTTTTGTTTGCCTTTTTTAAAACGAATGTTTTCGCGTATTTTTCCAGGGGACAATTTATGCCATGTAAAAAGTTTGTACAATGTAAAAGCAAGTATTAGCAAGAGTAAAATATAGCCTAGGGAATAGTGGTGGACATGATGGGTATTTGTACCGTCTTGGGGAATTTCCAATTTTTCTTGGCCCTTAATGGCTAGTAGTAATGTGTTTATATCATTGCTGGATGAATACTTAAGCACGGCGGTTTGTGACTCATCAGGATAAGCTGACCCCACAGAAAAATTCAAAAGATGTTGTGTAATATTAAATAATGGAGTAAATAAGTACGGTTCCATGATTTCCTTTACATTATTAGCTTGTATCGTAAATTTTTTGCTGCGTAGATAACATTCACGAGGGATATGAAGAATGCCAGTATTTTTTAAAATCAAAGGATTAATTTCGGCTTTACAAATAATGTCTACAACTATATCTTTATCGATGAAGAATAACCAATTATTGGTAGTAGCCAATTGAATCCAGAAGGAATTGAGTTAAGTTAATTTGATACTGGAAATGTCTAATGAAGGGTTTTCTCTTCTGAGTAGGCTAATTTCACACAGATGATTCCTAGAAAGGGAGTTTAGCAGTGGATGATGTAATTGACATAAATATTCCAAATTATTTTCTACATGACGAGAGCATTTTTGTTAAGACTGTAATTATGCTTTCTGTTATAATCTACTGCTAGAAATTCAGTAGAAGGCTGCATATAGACGTGTCTTGTAAAAATGTGTGGGCAATTGAAGTACTTTGTATAATTGGTACTTAGTATTGAAGGGTAAGAGAAAAGTGAGTTCAAAGAATATTCTGTTTTTATACCCTAGATGAAATCTATAGGGGTATACTAAGTTTGTCATTCCGTTTGTAACACGTCGAAATAATGATGGTAGAGCAAAATGGATTGGACACTCATTCATAATATTCAAAGTTATTTTGATTTTTGCATGTCCGTCCGTCCATGCGCACGATAACTCGAGAACGCGTATACTTAGAGAGCTGAAATTTTGTACACGGACTTAAAAAAAAAAGTAGAATTAAGTTCGGAAATGTGACAAATCGGGCAACTCCTTCGTGGGGTTGCCATATAAAAATTTCCTTTTCCGCTATATATTTGGACACTGTCTGAGAACGCGTCGATATAGAGAGCTGAATGATGTTTTTGTTACATTAGCAAATAAAATGTTAAAAATGGACTAAATCGGGTAACTCCTTCTTGGTGTTGCCATATAAAAATTTAGGTTTTTTACGCATACTTTGAAAAAGATCAGTCCAAGACATTTTTATTGTACTAAAAACTTCTGCAGAATACGAAATCCTATAAAATTGGTATTAATCATTTTTTCTGTGCAACAAACCGTTCTAGAAATATATGCGAAAAACCACTTCAAAATCAAACTTGAATAGATCGGTGCCCATATGAAATTTAATAAGGGCATTCATCTAGGGTATCATAAGAATTGGTCTTAGACCAATTCTAGCTTTTTTACTTGTTATGTATTGCAGTGATCATTCTGGCAATTTTGTATATTATAAGCAGATTGTTCTCTCCTGGGCTTACTGGTAATGAAAAGAGCTAGGTATTTCCTTTTGAATTGTTTGTAAAATGATTTCTAACTGATAGGGTGTTACGATGGAGGGATGCGATTTTTCATGTCGAGCATCTGTAACTAAATCTATAAGGACATATTGTGTTGACAATATCCGGAACAAAAACAAATTTATTAAGGTGGAGATGGACTCAACATCCATAACAGCCTGGTTAGTTAAATTAGAATCCGAGATTCTCTGCAATTTGGATTCAATGGTAAGATATTGAGCATTAATTGTAGCGAGTGTCTCAATGAACACATTTACAGTTGAATCCAATAGGTAAGAATTGTTTCTCACTAAATTTTCTAAATGTTTGTCATTTTTACGTAATAGATCTATTTGGTCGTCATAATACTTTGCGTCCTCGTCATTTAAGATCCCGAAAAGTGATTTACTTACGACGCCTACTATATTGAATAGACCACATGTTTGTCGGATACGGTTTTTTAGAAAATTATTTTTTTTAGTTATGTCTGAAGAAATAATATGGTTCATTTCTGCAGCTATGGTCATACAAATCTGCGTTAAATTCTCATGTCTGTTAAGCATTCCACGAATTTTGTTTAATTGAGTATAATACCATTGTATACATTTTAGTTCCGTTCTCATAGTGTCAAGATCAAAATATGAGACAACTTTCCATTCCTTAGAATACAGCTTCACTCCCACTTATATACAAACTGCAATGTAGTAGTACTTAAATCTCGATAAGTTGTCAACACCCTTTTTGCTCTAATTATTATTATTGTAATTGAATTGAATTGAATTGTACAAATGAATTGGTTATTTATATAGATGTGTGAGTGTAATTAGAAACAAGAACGATGGAATTTTAGTTCAGTTAACCAGTTAGCGTCGAGAAGCTTGTTTGGAAAAAACCAGACATTTTGTAATAAAGTATCTCTTAAACAAGAAACTGAAGAATTTTATTTTATTAAAAACCTACGTGCTGGGCATATCTGTAAGCTCCTATGTGCTGGAGATCAAAGGAAAACAAAATTAAGGTATACAGTCCATATAGATCATTTCATGGTCCATCGTAGCCGGATCTTCTATCAACATAATCTGCAAAGCTAAGTATTCCTTTTTTGATTTGAATAAATATATTCGGATTCTATATAAGTCCTCAAAATTTGATCCATATTCATACATAATTTAGTGATTTATGAGGCAAACATTTCAATTAAAATATTCTTGAAGATATATACATATAATATTAAATATTGAACAAACAAATGTTTATTGCCGTAAAGGAAATTTGTGTAAGAATAATCTAAAAACAAAAGGTACAAATAAAAACGTGGTATAGCATAAATTGAACTCCCAGCAGAGTGACGTAATTCATTTACATTCTTAGTTAATTTGTACATTGTAGCGGTAATTCGCATCTCATCAAATTGAAACGCTAGCTACTAAACCGTTGGTTATCACAGTAAACAATTTCAGTCTCTCGAACAGTTCTGTGAAATTCTTTTTTTGGGCATTGTCTTTATCTATACTAATCGGCAAACAATAGACTGCATATGTCAGTAGTAATTCGATTTATTTAATTTTTGATTATACGTTTGTTTATCATGATGCCGGGCAATGAATCAGTTGAAAAATCGGTGCTTATTCAGAAGCGGGGTAGGGTAAAGGGTACGTTAACTAGAATCACGACATTCACTGAATAAATTGAGGAATCAACTCATGTAGAAGACATAAAATCGCAGCTTGATAAAATTGAAGAATACTGGTCTGAATTTTGTGACATTGAGGATAATTTGCTAACCATTGCGGGACAAATCTCCGAAATTGAAGAATTTGAGACATGGTATTTTGACACTAAATCGTTGTTACTCAGAGTTCTTAAGGCACGTTCACCTAACAATGGGCTACGTCAAGAATCTAATTCTGATCCGCAATTAAATAGTACCGTAAATCATTTTACATCTGGTGAACAATTAAACACAACTCTTAATAATTTTATCACCCGTCAGCAAACTCTGTTCGAGACCCTTGACCTTGTTCATCATGAAACTTTGAATTCGATTAGTACTGGTTCCATCGTGCAAGATATTCGGTTGCAAAGGTTGAATATACCTACATTTTCTGGTGATTACTAGGAGTGGCCTTCCTTAAATAATTTATTTGAGAATTCTGTTCATAATAAGGATTCTCTAACCCCTTGTCAAAAATTTTAATATCTGAGGGGCTTACTCAAAGGGGGGGGGGGGGGGTGAAGCTGCAATATTGGTCAGACATTTAGCTATCACTGATGCAAACTATGCTGAATCTTGGGATTAAATAAAGAAGAGATTTGGAAAAAACCGTCATATTATTTCAAGTCTGTTGAAAACGTTCTTTAATCAACCTATGTTAAGTCAAGTCAATATAAACAACTCCATCGTATGTGTGACACTTTCGATGAAATCGTTCGTGGACTAAGGGCTCACTCGACCAAATATCTTCAATCAACTCTGGTTCCAGTCCTTCAATCAACATGGCTACAACTGACAGTAATCAATCAGTTTTGCAAGAGCCCCATTAACATCTTCAATCAACGACACTTATTCTTCTTTCAACACTTACGTGTCGCTTGAAACCGCACAAAGAACATATCAGCCAAATGAAAGTAACACTCCTCAGTTTAATGCTGCTTTACTACCGAAAGCTGTTGTTGACATTCAAGATTCTCAAGGAGCTTTCAAAAGATGCAGAATACTTTAAGACTCTGATCACAAATTTCTCTAATAGTCGAACCACTTGTCCGTCATTTGACTCTAAAAAGAGCTCACGCTCGAATATTAGTAAGTGTCTTGGTTCAACTAAATCTGGAATACACAAGGGAACCTCAATATTCATTCCCGGTCTGATCACGCTGACAAGGTTAAATTTACTGCCTTTAACAACCTTAACGACAGATGATTTACATCAACTAAGGGATTGTAACTTAGCTGATTATAACCTCAAGAAAGTAAACTCCATTGACATAATAGTAGCAGCTGACGTTTTCTTTAAAATTTTGAAGCAAGAGCAAATAAAGAATTTATGTCATGGCATGATTGCGCAGAATACTCTTTCCGATTGGGTTCTTTCTGGTAACCCTTCCTGTGCCAATATTTCATTCTACAGCCTTCATTTAAGTACCGATCTTGATCACAGTCCTCTACGCTTCTGGGAAATGGAGGAAATGAATACTCAATTGACCAAAGTGGGTATTGCGAAAAATTTTCTAAGTCCACAGTATCACGAGATAGCACAGGGCGATACATAGTCCACTTGCCATTCAGAGGGACAAATATTGATTTAGGAGACTTATTGCCTAATCCTATAAAACGGTTGAAATTCATGGAGTCCAAATTCGTGAAAGATAAACTTTTGAAGGAAAAATATTCTCGATGTCCGAGTATCATGAATAAATCATATGGAGTTAGTACCACCTCAAGACCTGAACAAAGGTTCAACGGATTGTTTTAACGTGCCTCATAATGCGGTGTTTAAAAAATCACCTGAAGGAATAACAAGAGTCGTATTTGATGGTTCATGTCGAAGTTATAGCACGGTTTCCTTAAATGATGTCTTATTGGTAGGACCCGTTGTTCAGAGAGATCTGTTTTCCATCCTACTGAGCTTTCGAAAACACAGGGTGGTATTTACAGCAGACATCGAGAAGATGTACCGCCAGTTACTAGTAGCGGCCAAGAATAGATACTTTCAGAGGGTAGTCTGGAGGACCAGTCCTTTCTCACCTATCCAGCATTCTAAATTAATCACATTAACTTAAGGCACATCTTCTGCCCCTTTCCTGGCCACAAGAGTATTAAATCAAATTGCTGAAGACAACCAAATATCTACCCCGAGGCGGCACATTGCATTCGTACCGACTTTTACGTCGATAATATTCCCCCCGGTGGTCAATTCCTAGAGGAAACGAAAAGGCTAAAAACAGCATTGATTACAATTCTGATGGCAAGTGGAATGAACCTCACGAAATGGAGATCAAACCAACATGAAATCTTAGAAAATTCATATGAGTACTCCCAAACGGAACATTCATTTACCCACATTGGTGACAGTTCAGAGATAGAGAAGCTGCTTGGCTTAAAATGGGATTCACGAATAGATGTATTTTCCTCAACTATTTCTCCACTATCTGATGCAACGGCCACCAAGCGATTAATTTTATCTCAATCCTCCAGAATTTTTGACCCACTGGGTTGGTTGTCGCCAGTTGTTATATCTCAGAAGATATTCTTTCAACAACTATGGCGAATAAAACTGGATTGTTACGACCCTTTGCCACCTCACATTACTGAAAATGGAATTCTACAAAATCGGAGCTCCTAGATTGAAAATGATATCTGTTCCTCGACTTATATGCCACTCTCTCACTGAATTGCAAATGCACGGTTTTTTCAGCGTGTATACAGTGCTGTTATCTACTGCCGAAGTGTCGACGAAACCGAAAAGGTCACTATAAATATTGTGCTGCCAAGACGAAGGTTACCCCTCTCAAAGAGACTCCGCTCCCACAATTAGAACTTTGTGGGGCCCTACTTCTCTCCAGGCTGATGTCAAGGGATCTAAAAGCCATTTCATTTGAAAATGTGCAAGTGTACTCGTGGACTGATTCATCAATTGAGATCAGCTGGTTATGTGACATACCACGGCACTGGAAAACTTACATTGCCAACAGAACATCAGAAAATTTAGAAAGAATTCCCCGTTCATCCTAGAATCACGTAAATTTACAGGACAACCCAGCAGACTGCGTTTCACGAGGACTGATCCCGTCAAGAATAAAAGAATTCGACTTATGTTGGCAAGGACCGAAATCGCTGAAGTCTGAAATATGTGAATTGCCGCGCAAAACCTTTACGTGTGCTCCCAAGGTTGAAGAAAGAAAAACATATGTACTGGCTACTCTGGAAGAAACCCCTGAGGATTTCGTTTCCTATTTCTGCACTCGATTCTCATCTTGGTCAAAAATATGCGAATTTTAAGCTACGCCCTCAGATTTCTTAGTGCATGCAGAGGAAAGAAAGTTTTTGGATTTCTATAGTCACAAGAGTTACAAAATTATTCAATGTTATTCATTCGTCTAATTCAAATTAAGTCATTTTCCGACGATATTTTGAGAATATAATCAAGTAAGAATATCACCAGTAGGAGTCCTCTACTAATTCTCACCCCGTTTTTGGACGAAACGGGAATCCTAAGAGTTCGTGGAAGAATACACTATTCTAAGATTAGCTACAACAATAGACACCCAATATTTCTCCCAAGAAATCATCCCGTAAATGTGCTTGTTGTACGAGAACAGCTTGTGTTGCATCTTCATCCTGGTATATCCCTACTGACTTACATAATCCGTCAACAATATTTGATCATAGGTCTACGAAATGTCGTTAAGTCAGTCGCTCACAAATGTCACACTTGTGTGAGATACTGTTCATCCACCTTGCAGCAGGTCATGGGAAATCTTCTCGATTCTCGGATCACAATGAGCAGTGCATTTCAGCGTTGTGGAATCGACTATGCCGGGCCCATCGGAATCAGCAACAAGGTTGGTCGAGGTGTCAGAATGACATATAGCTTTGTTCATATGCATGGCTACCAAAGTTATACACCTCGAGGTAGTTAGCATGCCAATCAAGAGAAGGCTTTCTAGCTGTTCTACAGAGATCTGTTTCACGAAGAGGTCTTCCAAGTGATGTGTATTCTGATAATGGGTCAAATTTTGGAGGTGCAAACAGATGTTTGTCTGAAATGTATAAATTAGCCTCATCTTGCTATAAAAACGAAATTTTTGGCTACTTTATTTCCCAGAAAAACATCAATTGGCATTTTATCCCACTGGCTTCTTTGCATTTCGGTGACCCATGGGAGGCCGGAATTTAGTCCGTCAAGGGACACTTTCGAAGAGTAATAGGTGACACCATCCTGAGTTTTGAGGAACTTGCAACCTTACTTACGCAAATAGAGGCTCTCTTAAACTCAAGGCCTCTCTGTGCCATCTCCTCAGATCCTGAAGATCTTCATGTGCTAACACCTGGGCACTTCCGCATAGGCCGGGCGTTACGACAATTCCTCAAGCAGATTTCACCTGTCAGTAGACTGGGTCGCTAGCAATACATTCAATGGATGATGCAAGGCTTTTGGAAAAGCTGTCATATTGAATATCCTGGTAAGAGATCAATTACCAAACTTCGCAAATTACCAATGAAATAAGCATAAAGATAATGTAATCTAAAGGAATTAAATTAAGAAATAAATTTCTCAACTGCGGCCAGGATGTTTTGTACAAAGTGCAATGTAGTAGATCTTAAATCTCCATAAGTTTTCAACACCTCTTTGCTCTAATTATTATTATTGTAATTGAATTGAATTGAATTGAATTGAATTGAATTGAATTGTACAAATGAATTCGTTATTGATATGGATGTGTAAGTGTAGTTAGAAACAAGAACGATGGAATTTTAGTTGAGTTAATCAGTTAGCGTCGAGAAGCTTGTTTGGAAAAAAGCAGACATTTTGTAATAAAGTATCTCTTAAACAAGAAACTGAAAAATTTTGTTTTATCAAAGGAAAACAAAATTAAGGTTTACAGTCCATATCGATCATTTTACTCCACCCACTTGTTCGAAGGATATTCCCGGATTGTCGCTTATTTACGTTGTTCAATTGATAGGGTTTAGTACCTTTATCACAATAAATCTTACACTTGTTCTTTACGGTGTTTAGTGAATCTTTGGCTATCTGATACCCGTGCTGTAGCCTGGACCTTAACTCGTTAACATAGTTTTCGTAGTTATAGCAAACTTGTGGATCTACTGTAAGAGAAGAGGGAATCCTTGCAGGGAGTCCGTAGAGGAGTTCGAAGGGAGTTAAATTTGTACTGCTGTGTGGAGTAGTATTATATGTAAACATTGAGCATGGAATCCACGAATCCCAATTCATAGCATCTCTATTGACATAATGTCGAAGATATTCCGCTAAAGTACGGTGGCTTCGCTCTAAAGCTCCGTTTGATTGCGGATGGTACGGTGTAGCTTGCAATTTCTTAATTTTCCATAATTTGCATGTTTCTTCAAATACTTTGCTCAAAAGTTCGACCTTTAATCTGTGAGAATAAATGCCGGAAGGGCAAATTGACATACTGGTGACCACCGAGAGGATTATCGTGAAACTCGCGGAGTACCTTATCTATTTCATCTCTGCTAACTAACTTTGTTTTATTGTCAACGTTTAAGGTGCAGGTTATCTTATTAGGTTCGAATATATATGAGCACATATTTCTTATCTTGTCCAATGAGTTTTGGTCTACTGTAGTAATTAATATATTCACCCTATTTAAATGGTGTAGCAGACTATATGCAAGGAATTCAATTAATTTTCCGAAGAGTATTTTACTGCCGTTTTCTGATCGGATGGGTAGGAAAGTTTTTGAAACAAAATAACTTGATCCATTCGACTTTTTAACTTCAATATCACTAACTTGAGGGTTCGTACTATCGCCGATACACTCTTTCAATTTATCTTTTAAATTTCCCGTAGTGCATAAAATTACGAATTTGTGCATTATCTTGTTTGATTCTATCAATGAATCTGGGTTTATTTTTACATGCGAACCACTTACTTCAGTTTTCAAGAAATTTGCTTTTGTTTTCGTTGTTGGAACTGGAAGCGGGTTACCTTCTTCCATTTTTTTTTATTTGCTGACGGGTAACTACCATTATATCATTTTTGCTGTTTATCTGGGTCACGTCTTCTGTAGCATTGTCTATGTTAATGCGGCTTAAAGCATCCGCATTGACGTTATATTTCCCTGGTTCTTACCGGGTGTCCGCCGGGACATTTTTGGTTAAATGAAAGAGAATGGATCTTATATTGATAAATGTTTTATTTAATGTCGGCAATTATGTATGGAATACAATATCAGATAAATATCCGCCTCTGTTAGTCTCACAAATGTGAGCCCTTTTGAGCACATTTTTCATTACATTCTCAAACATTTCACGCGGTATTTCATTAATTTCAGCACGAATATTTTGTTTGAGTTGCTCAAGCGTTTCTGGTTTGTTTGCATAAACCTTGCTTTTCAGATATCCCCACAAAAAGAAGTCCGGAGCAGTAAAATCAGGCGACCGTGGAGGCCAATCAACATCACCATTTCTTGAAATAACTTGTTGTGGAAAGAGGTCTCGCAGTGATTCCATTGTAATCCTGGCTGTATGCGATGTGGCACCGTCTTGTTGATACCACATGTTAATCAAGCCCAAGTTGTGGCGTTAAAAAGTTTTCAATCATATCACGATATCGCTCCCCATTCACAGTTACCGTTACGCCGTTTTCATTTTCATAGAAGTAAGGTCCAATGATACCTCCTGACCAAATTGCACACCATACTGTCACTTTTAATGGATGCAAAGGTGACTTTCCCACTGCCCACAACTGACTATTCTGTTTATTCACATATCCATTCAAATGAAAATGTGACTCGCCACTCATTATATTTTTTTCATGAAAGTCGGGGTTGTCACGGGCGAGCTGTAACATCCTATTGGCATATGTACGGCGGTGTAAATGGTCTTGTGGAAGAAGCTCTTGTGTCAACTGAATCTTAAATGGAAACAAATACAAATCCTTATGCAGAATTGTGGCCAAAGTTGTTCTTTGAAGACCAAGCTCCTGAGCACGTCGTCGAATTGAGGTTGATGGATTGTTTTGAACACTTCCTTGAGCAGCAGTAATGTTTTCAGTCGATCTTGCAGGACGTTGTGGTCCATACCTGGGCCTATCACCTACAGAACCTCTTTCTTCGAAATCATTCACTACACGATAAATAGTGCGTTTAGTTGGCACGTTGTTTCTCCCAAAAATTTCACGTAACTTTCTCATCGTCACAGTAATCGATGATTGATTTTGATGAAATGTTTTAACGATTAAGATACGTTGTGTTATCGAATATTTTTCCATAATAAATTTGCCACGTACCTAATTCACGACTGCCAAATATGAACTGTCAAGACTAATGTTTACCAAAATGGCGGCAAAACAAAGTTGTATACCTTTCCGGCGGACGAATATTCCTCCAGTCGGATTCGCCATCGTGTTAAACTAGAAGTAGGACTTTTAAGGCTACGAAGCCATATAAACGGTTTGTGACCCGTTATTATCTTGAAGTTTTTACCATATAGGTAAGGCCTAAATTGTTCCACTGCAAACATAATTGCCAAAAGTTCTTTTTCCGTAGTAGTGTATCTAGTATCTGCGTGATTTAGGATTCGACTGACAAATCACACTGGTTTGTCTGACCCCATATTTCCCTGTGAGAGTACTACGCCAACGGCTTGGAAACTGGCGTCAGTATTTACCAAAAACTCACGGTCGAACTGAGGATACCCAAGAACAGGTGCAGTTGCAAAATTTTCCTTCAGACAATGAAAAGCTTCATCACAGAAAGTATCCCACTTAAAAAAGAAGTGTTTTTCTGGGATAAACTCGTCAGTGGCTTCGATACTATCGCCAAGATATCAATAAAGCGTCTTTAATATCCCGATATCACGCTATCGATTCCAACTTCTTTGGATCAGGCTTCAATCCTTTTTCGCTCACTATATGACCAAGTTCATTAGTTCTTTCCTCAAAAAGTTACATTTGTCTGGCTGGAGTTTCAGTTTATGTTGGTTAAGACGTTCTAGAACACGTATGAATTCCTCATTGTGATCATTTAAATTACAGCCATGAAGAACTGTGTTATACAGCAATGTATACCAGCAATGTATACTTTGGAGGCCTTTCACGTCATTATTCATGAGACTCTGAAAAGTGGCAGGAGAGTTCTTTAGGCCGAATGGCACTCGGTTGTAGTGGAAGTGCCCAAAATGAGTGCTGAAGGCAGTCTTTTCTTTATGTTCTTTATTTATACGTATTTGATGAAAACCCTTCGCTAGATCTAGTCGGCTGAAGTATTTAGACTGACCCAACTGGTCTAATATATCTGATAAATTAGACAGTGGGTACGCATCGCCTACGGTGATTTCATTCAACCTACGGAAATAGACCACAACTCTCAACTGTTCACTTCCGGCACTATCGGCCTTCTTTGGGACTAAGAGTAGTGGCGAATTCCATGCGCTGTTGCTTGGACTGATAATTCCATTGTTCAGCATTTCTTGCACTTCTTTATCAACTTCAACCTTTTGGCTTTCGGGCAGACGGTAGGGTTTAACGTAAATTGGGGGTCTGTCCAGAGAAGTATGAACATCGTGCTTTATAGCATCGGTAGAGGTAAGAACATCTCCTTTAAAATAAAATAGTTGGTTGTATTTACGACAAATGTTTAGTATAGATTTCTTCTCTTCACTGTTGCAGTGATCAAGCTAAAGCAATTCCTCTAATTTCTTTAGTCTATTGACAACAGGATCTTCCTCGCAATTCATGACTAAAATACTGTAGTTGTGTAAATTATCATATGGGGGTTTTATATCGTTTACATCTAACTCTGATTGTACTGTGAACTTATGGATATAAAGTAAACTTGATCGATTGCTATCTGATAATCAATTCAAATTTTATTATTTCGATTCGCTTATTTATACAATTATTCATATACATACATACATATGATGACAATAAATTAAGAACAAATATAACAAAAATTTATGTCAATGAAACACAAATCACAAGATCAGCAGAAATTCACTTCGTAGGAAATGTCACCGACCGTAATTTCACTTGTACTTCCATGCATTTGCTGACAAAGAACTTTGGTGAATGTAAGAAATGCATAGCTAAGTGAAGGTAGAAATTGCATATTAAAAATGAAATTATAGTCGTTGACTTATTGAGATTGTTCTGTAATAAGTTATGACTAACTATGGATTTTGTATCTCTACATTCTCCCGCCACGCATTACCAAATCGGTGATAGAGGCAGTAATCTGCTCTTCTTATTTAGTGGTTGTTCTATTGAACACTGGGCTGTTACATTTTTAAAGACTTGCTGTTGGGTAGCCTTCACTAGCGGTACTAGTGCTACTTCGATTTCATTTACTCTGAAGTACCCAGACGGTTCGCCTTGCTTACCTCCATATTTAGCACAAACCTTTTAATGCATGCTATTACTCTTTGTGATTTTCCTAATGTTGAAAATGTTTCGAGCAACTCTTGATACAAGTTTAGTTATTGAAGATCATCTTTCTCGTGTTTGGCTTTGGTATCATAACACCATGTATTTCTGTCTGATAATCCATGTATTTGTGCAACTCGATTCCCCACAAATGTTTGCCACTTTTGCGCATCTTCTTGTACCCATGACAAAACTATCATTGAATCTGTCCAGACATAGCACTTTAAGTCATCGATTTCTAGACTTTTTCTAGTTTCGTTTATCAGTCTAGCGAATAGTGTTGCTTCAGATAATTCTAATCCTGGAATTGTCAGCTTTGTTTTCAGTGGGGCTACCTTAGTTTTGGCGGTTATTAAGTTTGTCTGAACATGCGATTTTCGTGTAACTCGCAGATATATTACTGCACTGTAGCCCTTTTCTGACGCATCTGAAAACCCGTGAAGCTCGCAGCTAGTGTCCTTTCCTGTAAACCCAATGCATCGTGGAATCTCAATTTTTTCTAATTTTGGGAGTTCAGACTTTATTTGTAACCATCTAGTTAATAATGTACTTGATAATGGTTCATCCCAGGATGACTTCTCTAGCCAAATATTCTGTAGGGGTATTTTGATTGAAATTACTACCGGCGATAGTAATCAAACGAGATCAGAGATCTTCGCCGCCTCAGATGCTACACTCTGCTTTGCTGTGGGGTTGTCGTACATGCTTATTGAAACGTGTATTTTGAAATTGTCGGTTATAGGGTTCCAGTGCACTCCAAGTGCCTTAATTGTCTGTTCTTTCTGAAAATCTATGAAGCCAGTTTGTTCTCGAAACTCATAGGGAATATCCTTAACAACCTTGAATTTATTGCTTGTCCACTTGCGAAGCTTGAAACCTCCGCCCTTTAGCCTGTTTATTAATGGCTGACAAGATTCTTTTGCTTCTTCCATGGAAGCGCCTCCTGAGAATACGTCGCCTACATAAGTATCGCTCAGGATGATTCTGAATGCGATAGGGTATTGATTTTTTGATCTTGCCCAAGTTGCTGCTGAGTGCGTATTGCGAGAAATGGTGCTGAGATTGTGCCGTAAGTAACTATCGTCAGCTTATATTCCTTGATAGGGTGATGTGGAGACTCTCGCCAAAGAATACACTGATATTGCTGATCTGTCATATCCACTTTTATCTGGCGGTACATTTTTTCTATGTCCGCCGTAAATACTATTTTATGTTTTCTCCATCTTAACAGACTAGAGATTAGGCTCCCTTGCGGTTGAGGACCCGTCATCATGATATCATTTAGACATCTGGTGTTGTTTCTTTTGGCCGAAGGGTCGAAGACTACACGTAATTTGGTTGTTGTACTGTGTTGTTTGAAAACAGCATGGTAAGCTAGGTAGCATTTTATCTCACCATCATCTTTGCCTGGAACCATATGGAGCGTTGGGTTCCTTCATAAAATCCTTATGCATGGTTTCAAATACTTTGTCTTGGTTCAATTTTCGCTCCATTTGGAACAATCGGGCAAGCGCTAGTTCTCTTCATCTGCTCAAACTGGCTTCTTTTGAATTTTGTTTAAATGGAAGGCGAACGATATATCGACCATTCTCGTCCCGTCTGTGCGTTTGTTGGTAGTAACCCTAAATCTGATTAACTTTCAACATATGCAAAGGAGCTTGTCAGCTGTGGTAGCCGAAACAAAACACGGAAGGCTGAACACACTGCGCTGACAACAATTAACTGCAGACACTAAGTTCTGCAGAAATTTTGTACTGCTTTGAAGACACTAAGTTCAACAGAGCAAGCTCGAAGGACCAATGATTGTACTGTGAACTGATGGATATAAACTAAGCTCGATCGATTGCTGTCTGATAATCAATTCAAATTTTATTATTTTCATTCGCTTATTTATACAATAATTCATATACATATATACATATGATGACAATAAATTAAAAACAGATATAACATAAATTTATGTCAATGATATACAAATCACAAGATCAGCATAAATTTATTTCGTAGGCAATGTCACCGAACGTAATTTCACTTCTACTTCCATGCAATTGCTGACATAGAACTTAGGTGAATGTAAGAATTGCATAGCTAAGTGAAGGTAGAAATTGCATATTAAAAATGAAATTACGGTCGTTGACTTATTGGGATTGTTCTGTAATAAGTTATGACTAACTATGGATTTTGTATCTCTACAAACTCAATATCATTTTCATTACAATTTAGAATTGAAACTTTCGCTATCAAATTCCTTGACCGGACCACTGTATTACCTAAATATACACCAGGCTTTGCATCCTTTTTAAAATAAACGAAATCGCCATCACATGTTGTGGTCAAATTTACAATTGTTTCACATCTGGCCGGGACGTTAATCTTATTCACTTTGCAAAGACGTGCTGAAATTTGTTTGGGACCACTTAATTTAATTTTACTAAATTGTTCAGCAGACAATCCTATGGAATCACTTTATTTAATACATAATTCTAATTTATTAGTTAAATAATCTATCTTAACGTTATATCTAGTCAAGAAATCGTTTCCAAGTAGGCCGTCATATTTCAAATGGGAGCTTTCAAGTATAAAATGATATAAATGATTATAGTTGTATTTGTTAGCTCCATCAAATAACTTAAAAGTACCAAGAGCCTGGCCAATAGTTGCAACAAATTCTCCTCATAAAGTCGATATGACACACCTTTGCAAATGTACGCTGTCATTTAGGGGCACATTATTTGATTTAACTAAACCAATTTCGGCACATGTATCTATAAGGAATGTAAGGAAAAACTTTTTGGAAGGAGAAAATGGTACACACACACTCAATGGATTTTCAAATTTTTTTAACATTATAGATACATTAAAATTGTTATCTTTTTCGTAAGTTTTTAAAACTCGTGTATGTCGGCTGTTACCTGCTGCATTTGGGGTCTGCCGGCTGTTACAACCCGCGCTCTTTCGTTTCCCTTATACTGAAACTCACTTTGATCTTGAATTTGATTGATTTGATTTTCATTAGTGTGAGCGTTATGGGCATTTGGAGCGTAGTGAACATTTCGACGGACTGGCTGAGATATTGCTCTATTGCGACATTCTCGACAGTAAACTTCACTAGCTCTATACGAGTTTTGTTAAGGGGTTTGATTAGATATTGACTTAGAAGTTGCTAAATTATTTCGCCCCATTCTTGCATAACAAGTATCAATAGTTTGGTTACGTTTCCTACAGTAACTCCAAACGATATGTTGAACCTCTCTTTTTATCAGTGCTGGTTTGAAATTTGGTAAACTTTTATTGTGATAACAATTATCCTTATAGTGTCCTATGCCGCCTCAGATTTGGCAGCTGGGAGGAGGAAACCTTGATATACTTCGATTAAATTGTGTTGTTTGAAGATTCCGTTCTAGCCTATTAGAATGATCTATAGCAAATTCTATAGCTTTTCGCAGACCATCCTCACCTCGAACTTTTACTAATAACCGAACCCTATCATTTCTTAGGCCGTCTTCAAAAGTTTGTGTTGCTAATTTTTCATTTTCACGGAGAAGGAATTTCTGAGCTTCTGTCTCAGTCACGCTTTCTTACGTACTAGTATTCAAACTGGATAATAACTTTGAAACTGTTTCTCCAAAATCTCTCACACTTTCTCGAAAGGTTTGCCTTACCGCTAAAAGTTCGTTTTGGGCGACTGAGCGTGATTTTACTTGCGAAAATTCTCCCTTGAGAGATCTTCCCAATTTGAAAAAGTTTTATATTTGATAAATTCATAACTAGCGCCATTTAGTCGAGTTCTTACTATATTAAGATATAATTGTTTATCCTGCTCGGAAACACTTGAGGTAAGCAATAAGTTACAACAAACCAAAAATTTGTGCAATTCTGTGGCGTTACATTGTACTGCGGTACCATACACCTGACATCAGAAAGATTGAATGACTTTACTTCGCCTCCGTCTGGCATGGTGAATGATTCCGAGTGGAACGGAAACTCCTCAAATACACTAACAAGTCAAGCACGAAGTCGGGAAAGAATTTTTGCGGATTACTATACAATTTTAGTCAAACTTAGAATTCCAAATAAATGAAACGAAAAGAAGTTGTTTAATTTCACAGAAAAAATTTCATTTTGGAATCACCATTCATATAAGTTATAGATATATGTATATATATATATATATATATATATATATATATATATATATATATATATATATATATATATATATGTATATATATATATATATCGGTATCTACATTTATTTTTGTTAATCCCTATAAATAAGTGGTACGAACTACGAGTAGATAAGAAAATATTCACCGTGTTTTGGATGTAAAATTACACCGAATATATGAACAAAATAAAAACAATCGACCAAACTTGCACTTGGAAATAATTTCAAGAAATTATTTTATACTACGAATTTGCGCACTTTATTTCCATACACTATACTTCACTTTATAACAGTATGTATAGCTTTACATAAACAATTATTCATTCATTTATCTATTTCTTTTATAGGTATTCACACAATGACTATGTATATATGTAGATATAAATGTTTTTTTTTTTTAGATATTTACACAATGAAACTTACGGACTTACTATAAAAGTAAAAAAGAATTCCTCGTGATAAGTAAAAAATAATTTCCTCGTGACCTACGTAGACATGTGTGTGTGAAGTTTTGCTGACTGGATAAGCGAAGTCGAAATTTAGCCTTGATCTACAAGTATATGTATGTAGGTACTAGGTATGTAATTAATTCAAATTGTATTCCTATCTCTGCTGCTCGTGCCCTTGCAAAAAGGTAAATCTTTGTCATTGTGTTATATATTTTTCCTCTATTAATTTTTTTGTCTAAATTTTGGGCATGGCGCGTCTTTCTAACCTCATCAAAATCCCACCGCTGCCACCATTTTTGTTATAATTATGTGAGGAAAAAAATAAAAGGGATAAATAACAGACTGAACTTCAAGATGTTAAATTTATTATTTTAGAACAACTTAGATCTCTCTGCTAACTTTGTTTTGAGGTGTGCGCACCACGATAACTTCAATTCAAATCCTCGTATCTCGTCTTCATTAAGAAGCGACAGCCGTAAAGCGAAAATTCTTAATTCGCAAAAAATGGGCAACTCAAGAGATTTATGTTTTGCAGTCTGTTCGTGTTGGTAAAAAATAGATATATGAGCTTTGGTCACGTTGGAGGAAAATGTGACCAAAGTGCATACGTAATGTTTTATTTATTGCTTTATTTAAATTATTACCGAATATTTGAATTGTTGGGGATCGCTTCATTCACAACATCGTGGTTCTTGCCACCCACATCCCTTGATGCTTCTAAAGCTTTGCACAAGATCAATAAGAAGATTGACCAGATAGACGGACGGACAGTAAACAAAAAAGAAATTGTTAGTTTGACTGCAGACGGACAGACCGACAAAAAAACGAGGAAAAGATCCATACGGGCTTCCTCCTCATGGAGGGGGGAGGGGGGGACTTAAAAGCTTAAAAAGAAGAAAATTTATTTAATTAAGTTCTGCAACAGAAAACGGAAGACTTCAACAACGCCGAACAAGCTGTGATCCACCCGAAGAATTTACGACGCTGGAAAGACGAACGATCGAGAGAGCGAGAGAGCTGAGAGGAGTCTCAGCTGATTTTGAGACACCGGCTTTGGGATCAGCTAGACCAATCGCCCCCATCGACCCTGGCTAAGCCTCGAAAGCTTTATCTATCAACTTAGCCGCATATGTCGTGCGCTATTAAGTTATGTCATCCTGGCGTACCGTCAAGCCATCCACCTACGTTCAATAAGTCCATCTTACAGTAGCCAGGCCAACGAGGAGAAAGCAACGAAGTCATAAAAAATGAGATTCACTGTTCAGCGAACCTGAAACAGAAAATGGGAGAGAAATAGTCAAATTTTACAATGACGATACATAAAAATATTGCCTGCACCTAGAGACTGCACAGGTGAAAAAAAAACTCCAGCGAAAATCTGAAACTAAACAATGAAATGGATTAAAAACAAAATAAATCAAGAATTTTATTATAATAATAATAATAAGGTCATTGACATGAACTAAAAGCAGTGTTGTATGTACATATGTACAACAACAATGCCACGGAAATTTGGATACATGAATAAACATGAATGAATTCCTGTTCCCCATTAAATATTCAACATAAAACATTAACTAACACGACAAATTACATAATTAAAAGAATTATGTTCAATATTAGTGGGAAAATAAGGTGAAATTTGCTAGATAAGCACTCACCTGACATTTGTCCACAAATTCTCACAAAATCGCATAATTACGAAATTAAACACTAAATTCACCAAGTAAATAAATAGATATAATTACCTGTTGCTAAAGAATATCCTCAGTGAAGGAAAGTACCTGAAAAACACTAAAAATTACGTAAAAGCACATTAAAAATAATCTTGACACTCGCGCGCGAAAGTGTCAAAACAACGAAAACTCCACACTACCGCGACGTTTGACGTATCAAAATCACGTAAAATCGAACCGTGATTTCAATGGTCGCGTTCGTTTCGCGATATTTTCCACGGGAAACGCGAAATTCGCGATTTTTTAGTTACACATTTCCCACAATGAGTGCGAAAGAGACTCACAGTGGGAAGAAGACAAAAAATTATTACAAATGACAGGAAAATCTACTATATCGAAATGAAACGTAACGAATCGACATTTTTATAGCAAATGTTCCAAAAATTACAAAAATTGATTAAAATCATCAAATTGACAATCAATTTTTACGACAAAGGTATCAAAATTTAGATCGTTAAATTTGCTATCGATTGACAACAAGAAAAATTCAACTTTTTGTCATTTTCAGTGAAAGTTTCGAATATTTCACTTTATAGACAGCGAAAATGGAACGAATTTTTCTATAAAATGGAGGCCATTAGTTCATTCTGTCTTCTATTTTGCAACAAATTGTCAAAGAGAGTACACATGCTATATAAGACATAGTATCCTCAATTTGCAATTTTTTCATCAGTGCCTAGTGACATTTTGGACTTGTAGTTTTTCTTCAGTTTTTTGTTATCTTTTATTAGTAATTTCACTTAAGAGTTTTTTTTTTATTTTCATTTAAAGTCAGTTTTTTTCATTCTTCAAAATTAAAGTAGTTCTGTCATTTTTTAGTTTATTTTCCTTTTTTTGCTGCTTTTTTTTGGAGAGAATTTTGTTTTCCAATGGAATTCGGGAGTTAGTCAATCTTGACGTGGTTTTGCCAGTCTACAGCGAATTCAAGGTATTTTTTTGTTTTCATATAAATCTTTGGTTAGGTGACGGGTATTAAAGTGTATGATACCATGCCAATTTTTATTGGACACATTACACAAAGTAACATCACCAAATACTAAAAATTTATTGATTATAATTTTCTTGAGTTTTCAGTTGTTTGTTCATAAATTTTCGTCAATTAATCGATTCATCAAGGTATAAAACTGTGCCCACACGGGTCACCTTTACACCACATAAGAATTGATTCACGATTGACAGTTAACAATAATTTTTATTTTCAGCATTAATTAATTTACAAAACATAGAAAGGAATTTTAAATAGTAATATAAGTCTAGTTAATAAATTTGAGTAGAATTAGAAAAAATCTATAATAGTTTTTTGCTGCTCAATAAATTTAAATGAATGAATAACCGGTGATTCTTTCATTTACCGCTACACTACCGCCATCTAAGTGTGATTGTGCTCGGCCATCGTTTTCATTTTAGGTTTCTACGTTGTTTGACACTAGAGAGTAGGAATTGGTATCGTGAGAGCTTATTGGAAGCTACGCGCATAGCCCAGACGTGGCAGTTTTGAGGTGGATCATTTCAATCTCGTTGTTATAGACCACACGCATCACCCAGACGTGGCAGTTTTTGGGTGGATTATTAAAATCTCGTTGTTTTAGTCCACACACTGCAGATTCAGTGTGTTTGAGTTACTATTTCACAAGAGACGTTTACACTAGCAGTAACTTATAGGAAGTTGCACTAGTGCGTAAAGGTTAGAAAGTCAACTCATCGTTTCATTACAGGTGCCCACTGAGCAGTCAACAACAAAGCTCTAATTTAGGAACGTACACAATTTCGATTCTATAAGAGGAACAACGAAATTGGGTAAAGTTCAGAAAATTGAGCATTTCAGATTTTCTTGTTTTCAGGACGTCAGCTGTCAGTCTAGTTTTTAGCGAAGCACAAGGCATCACATTTAAACATTCACTGTTAAAATAATAAAAAAAAAATCAGTGATGTAACAGTATCACCACACGGAAAGGGAAGAAAAGTAGCCCCAATTCAGCTAGGGTGGCACTGACTAAATATGGAATGCTCAGGTGTTCAATTCATGAAACTTTTATAACAAGGATTGGTTAGTGCATAAGGCACTAAACATATAAGAAACTCTTGGCCCTGTTCCCGTTAGTCACTTACAATGAGTTCATTCGTTACACTACTTTCCTTATACTATCCTGCAACCTGCTAGTTACACTTACTGCTAATTAAAGTACGAAAAAAAAAAGAAAAAAAAAAAGTATATAGATCTTACATCTAAACGAGGCAAATATATATCCATGCCTTCACGAGTTCGGAATCTTCGAAGGCTGGTATTAGCTCTCTTTTCAAATTCCTCAATGGTTCTTGTCAGCAGAAGCCTTGTCAAGGCAGAAATTCGATTGCCGTTGACGACTGCTGTTTGTTGTGGATGTGGATCCGTGTAGTGAGTCGGGCCCACAAAGGCTTGGTTTGTCACCCTGGTAGCTTTACTTGTCGTTGCTTGGCTTGTTGTCGCTTGGCTCGTTGATGCTTGGCTCGTTGATGGTTCTCCTCTGTTGTGTGGTATTAATTCATGAGCCAATTCTGGTCGAGGCATGCCGGAGTCATCACACCCTGGTCACGAAGCATCCTGAGATCTGGACTTCCTGGTGGGCTAAACTATATATTTTCTAAAATATGAAGTGTATCGTCCTATTCGTACGTAATCGACATCTGAAATAATAGCTTGTTAGTCTACTGCAACTGAATGAAAAACAACCCTCAGCCAGTAGTAACACATAGATGGACAGACACATGACGACACTAAGAACAGGCAGCTAATATATTGCTAATGGTAGAGGACTAATTTTGGCAATAGGTCGTAGAAAGCTACCGTTTTGCGTTTTTACTTTTACTTCCCGTACCTGGATGCACTTGCTCGATTATGCCCATGGCACAACTAGTGGGTGGCAAGGACAACCTCTCCAATCAGAAGATTAGGTTGACTTGTGTACCATTTTGGCCGAGTTTGAAGTTGGTTAAGGTAATCCCTTGACCATTTGTCCCAAAACAGTTTGTTGGTTACTGGGTATACTTCAATCGTTTGGAAGGCACTACCGCTTCGTTAGTGTAGTCTGGCTCTGGAATGGCCTTAAGCGCTTGGCTCATCAAAAAATGTCCGGGTGTGAGGATAAGTAACTCCTCTGGATCATTTCTCAAATAACAAACCGGTCTAGAATTTAGACATGCTTCCACCTGAGCCAAGACCGTAGAATATTCTTCAAGGGTGCACTTGGATTGTTTTAAAGTGCGTTTTAAATTAATCTCTATCGATTTCACTCCAGCTTCCCATATCCCTCCAAAGTGTGGAGAGGCTGGAGGATTGAAATGCCAATTGACTTGCTTGGAGGCAAGATATTGTGCTGCTACGGGAGTCGCATCGCGAAGTGGTTCTCTCAGATCTTTTTCTGCAATGAACTTTCCTTCAATGAAGTTGGTGCCACAATCTGAATATATGTCACTACATTATTCTCGTCTAGCCACAAATCGCTTTAATGCGGCGAGGAATGCTTCAGATGTGAGATCTGACACAGCCTTCGTGGCCATACAGACAAATATGTAAAAAATATGTTTTCTGTAGTTTTACATTTCGTAGATTTGATGATTCTATTATTACCGGTCAGGCATAATCAATTCCTACTTTCATAAAAAAGTTTGTTATATTAACTCGGGAAGTGGGCAAATTTCGCATTAATTGGCTTCTTGCGATCGTTCGATGTTTGAAGCATCTAATGCATTTGTGAAACCTGCTAGTAATACGGCCTCGTGCATCTATTATCGAAAATCTATCACGAATAGTGCTCAGAACCAATGAAGGACAGCCATGAAGAGTTTTTAAATGTAATTTATCAATTAAAATTAATGTGATGTCATGATCACGTGGTAGGATGATTGGGTGCTTCCTATTATATGGGATTGACGCGATCTGTAATCCACCACCCAATCGTATCAAACTATTCTCGTCCATAAAGGGATTAAGCTTTATTAGTTTACTATGTTGTGACAACGAATTCTTGTCCAACATATTGTATTTTCTGCGAACGAAGTTTGTTGTACGAGTTTGGGTATAGTTTGTTCTGCCTGGTTCCATGCTTGCACATTGAAGTATCGTAGTGGCTTAGCTTGAGGATGCCTACAATTATATACGAAATGCTGTATGTGTGCTCTGATTCGAACTAAGCGAGTACATGACGAGTAAGGCACAAGAAGATTTTTCTCAAACTTCGCTAATAAATTTACTGTAGGACGTTCTTTCGCTTCTATATTTGTTTGTTCCGAAATATCCTTGAATTTTGGCCATTTGTCCTGTTCCTCGGACAGCCATGATGGTCCATGCCATCTTAGATGATTGCCAAGTAAACCTGCTGCAGGCACACCTCTTGAGTCTAAATCGGCAGGGTTTTGTTTACTGGAAGCGTGATACCATTGATCAAAGCGTACCATGTCCTGTATTTCAACTACGCGATTTGCCACGCAGATTTTTCACTGCGCTGGATCCTCTCTGATCCATTGCCAGAGATTCATGCAGTCTGCGAAGATTCGCACTTGATGTAGGCGCATATCCTTGATTGTAGCCTGAAGCAATCTTGCAAGTAGTAGAGCTCAGTTAAGCTCCAATCTGGGAATGGTTGTCGGCTTAATTGGAGCTTCCCTATTTTTCCAGTGAGTAGATTTGTGTGGATTAAGCCATTCTGGTCTTCTACCCGTATATAAACTGCAGGTGAATATCATAAAATCCAAGTAGTTGTATGCACGCTTTGGACGAATAGTTGATCCATCTAGGAATCTGTAAACTTTCTATATATTTTAAATTAACTTTGAACCTATTCCATTGTTGTTCAATAATCTCTGACACCTTGTGTTGCCCCATGGACATCCTGTGATCCACAATTCTTGCATCAGCACCTTGGCTGTAATTACCCCTGGTGCTAACCAGATGGTGGGTTTGGATACCTTGGTGACGAATAGTTTGGTTGTAGTACTGGTCCCTTTAATAGGATTTTGTTGAGCGAATTGCCGTTCGAGGATTTCGCTGACGCATCAAATACTACTTTCACCTTTGTTGTAGTACTTTCTTTAACAACAGCATGATGAGATACATAATAATGCGGTTCATTTGTGTTGCGAGGAAGTATTTCTTCCATGTGACCCAACTCGAGATATTCGTCTAAACATCTGTCATATTCAGTTTTTAATTCTAGATTCCTTTTAAGTTGTCTTTGCATTCCTTGAAAGCGCTTGACTGCTTGGAGTCTTGAGTGCCCTAAGTTCGGTACTTCGTTGTTCACAAAGGGTAACTTCACTTGGTATTTTCTATTATGAAGACGTTGGTGATTGAGTTGGTAACTTTGTATGCATTCCTTGTATTCTTTGTTAAAGATTGGGTTCATGGGATACTCTAGCTTTTCCCTGAACCTTGTCAGTTGCCGAGCAAAATCATCCGTTGCGATAGTTAACATCGATGTGTTGTGCTTTGTAGTGCCAACTATGGACCCTAGTAGAATCCAACCACACTTTGTGTTTATGGCTGTAGGGGTGGTATTTGATCCTTGCTGAATACTGAATTCGAGGAAGAAATGGCTCCTGTTGAACTACAGTTGTAGAGTGAATCGGTACTGTTCCCCTTCTTGACGTTTCAGCAGCTGGGACGAATTTTCGCAGTCCTTCCACTAATTCTCTTATATATTCGGAGTATTTTAACTCTGTTGTACTATAATTATCTTCATTTAGATAGTAATGTGGCTTGTCATCAGAATTTTTTAATAAAGCCTGATTGATTGCCATATCTGTATCACTATATACTTCCCAGAGTTTCTTCAACTCTGCCATTTTAGACTCGTAGAAGCCTTGCGTTCTTTTAACAAGGTTCGTTCTCTTTCCATTTTCAATCAATCTCTCTATTCTTTTTTAATTAATTTTTCGACTGACTCCATGTTATTTGCTAGCATACTTTTATCGTTGTTTGACCGTGTGTGTACAACCGTCGTAAAACGTGTTCGTAATACACGAAAAAATGAGGATGCGCAAATTGGCACTAAATTGTATCTATTACTTAGGTAGCACACGTGGTCACAAATTTGTTTAAAATGTCCCTACTGCTGTGCTGCTACTTGCGGGCACAACTTGTAGCACAATTTGAGAAAAAATTTGCGAAGTACTGCAATGCCCCGTGTGGTATGTATTATAAAGTATTGAAACTAATTTAGTTTGAATGCCACATGTAAATTAAACTATCAATGCAGTAGGAGTAAATTGATGTTGGTAGATAGTGAAGACAGCTAAATAACAGTGTGAGCACAACTGTTATAAACTCTTTAAGAACTACTGGTATTCATTCTATGCCGTATATAGGCACAACTTTTAATTAAATTAATTTTCAATAGTTTTAAATTTAATTCTAAATTTAATTTTAATTAATTAATTTTCGCCGTACTTGCTGCCATGTTTGACCAAATTGACGTGTAAAACATTTGAGTGATTTGTTGAAGCAATTTCTGATCAATTTGTCTAACCAACTAGATATCACGAGTCGCTGATATGTAAGCTCAGAAATTGTAACAAAACCTTCATCTTTTTATTCGAGTTGCCACGTCTGGGCACCCTGAAGTTTTTACAGACTGTACATCTAAGCATACTTCTAAATTAATTTTCAAAGTTTTTTTTAACTAGAACTGCCACGTCTAAGCACAGTTGTAAATTAATTTTCGAAGTTTTTTATTTAAAACTGCCACGTCTAAGCACTTAATTTTGAAAGTTTTTAACTCGAAACGATAATTTTTTTAAGAAATATTTATCACTAAATTGAACGTAACTTGAATTGTTCGCAATTACAACAGTAAACATGCACACATTCCTGGATAGAACCACCATAAAATGTATTGTAATGTTAAAGGTTAGTGTAGCGGTATGTTAAAATAAGAAGATATGTGGGCTTGTGTTTACTGTTGTTTTATTAAACAACATTCTTTATGTTACGTTCTTCTTAATTCGTTCTAATTTTTATCAATTTAAAGTAATTATTTTAGCTTAACTAATTATCTGTAGGTATGTGTGGGTGAGGTGTCGTAGCGTGACACGTGCTCAATATTATACCTCAGATTTATCACGAATTTCACCTTTATTTCAAATTTCACTGTCAATTGCTCTGAAATTCTAACTAATTCAATTCACTTATATCACTCTTAATATTAATTAAACTAATTTATTTTTCCACATGAAGCGTCGAAAATGCAAAGCTAGCAAGAATTCAGCCATTATGTGAAAAAACCAAGATCTAAAAATTTTCCTTCACCAACATGAATTAATTTCAGAAGAAGATGAAAAATACTTATACAGAAATTCCGATTACCACAAGACAATTTTTCACACAAATTTTCCTTAAACACCTTTAATTTTAGAGCATGAGAATAATGCACTTTATTATACGTTTATTTATCCTGCTAAAATTTTCCTGAAGTTCACTTTTTATTTTTTGCTTGGTTTTATCACTGTGATTTTATACCAAATTGGCATGTAAAATCACTATCACCGACTGAGAATGATCTAAGGGAGCACTACCCTTTTATAGTGTCGAAACCGACATTTTCTGATAGATTGCACACAAAAATATGGAATTTCCACATATTTTTCATGTTTTCTCACTTTGCACAACTATATCAAAATATGCTAAAATATGTCGTCTAATTTATTCTTCATTATCCACGAATTTTCCTTGTCGATTTATTTAATTAGTTCAATTTTTCGCAAAACTACCAATATGGCGACTCCATATAAATAATATCAGTTTCCAATATGGAACCTAAGCTCTCTCTCTAATGTCGTCTGTCTCGTTCCGATATCGTTCTCTTTCCGACTCATTAGGGGAATTAATTTCATCTATTTTCTTTAATATCTTCTTACTTGGTGAAATTCGCACTTTCTAACCTTGCTTGTTCCGCGCATTTCATTTCACCAAATTGACCTCTTCGCGAGTCAATTTGACAGTCGCGATGGCAATGTTTTTAAGTGTAAATATCGCGTTTGTTGTGAGTGTTTTCGTCATTATACAAGGATTTATTCTTAAGGTAAGTGTATAGATATATTCTCTAATTCTTTAATATTAGTTTTGCTATGCATAATTTGAAAGAAATTTGCATATTCTAAAAATGTTTCACGAACTGTCAACAATAGCGAAAATTGTTGAATTTCGTAAATTATTGTGTATATAGATGCTGCGAATTTATGTTTGTGGCATGTAAGAACTTATCTGCACATTTTGCAATAGTTCTTAATGCAGGGAGCAGACCTAAACCTAGGCCTTTCTTCTTTCTTCATACTTCGCGCTCATTGTCCGAGATACTAAGCCCACTGCAAACGCAGGTAAATATGCGCACAAAACTTTGATATATGGTATACAACTCAAAATATAAAAGTGAGCTTAAAGTTCACTGTTGGTGCAGGTACGTAGTAGAATAAAATAAAAAAAATCACTAATATCACTAATTCCCTATTATTCCAGGGAAACGGCGTGAAAATCCGATATGTTCCGCCAGCGCAGGTAAATAATTATCGTAAAAACTAATTAAAATTGACTCACATCCTGTTTAAGGAAAGCTATTATTCGACCAAATTAATAATAATATTCTGCTGTCGCAGATAAGCATTGCTCGGATAAAAATCACTAATAGCACAAAATTTGGTTTATTCCAGGAAACTGCATGAAAATTCGAAATGTACTGCCAGCGCAGGTAAATATCAATAACATAAAAGTCACAGCACTAAATGTTGTTTATTCCAGGGAAACTGCATGAAAATTCGACGTGTATTCCCCGCACATGTAGATACTTATATGTAAAAACCAATGAAACTTAATTTGCCTTCTGTTTCAGGAAAACTTATTACTCGACAAATTAAGCACAAATCTTCTGCCGTCGCAGGTAAGTATTAATAACATAAAAATCACTACCACACTAATTTGCGTTTGTTCTAGGAAACCTGCGTGAAAATCCAAAATGTACTTCCAGCACAGGTAGGTACTTATACGTAAAAACTAATGAAACTTAATTTCCCTTCTGTTTCAGGAAAACTCATTACTCGACAAATTAAGTACAAACCTTCTGCCGTCGCAAGCAAGTATCAATAGAATAAAAATCACTATCACACTAATTTCCGCTTGTTCTAGAAAAAGTGCGCGAAAAGTATCAGTAACATAAAAATCACGATCGCACTAGATTTTGTTTATTCCAGGGACTGCATGAAAGTTCAAAAAGTTCTCCCCGCATAGGTAAGTAATTACCCATAAAAACTAAAGAAACTTAATTTCCCTTCTGTTTCAGGAAAACCAGAAAAAAACTAATATCAGGACGACGTTTAGTACCGAGTGTAACGCAAAGCGTGTCAGGTGAAAGATCTACCTACATTCACTTGTACCTGAATGTAGATACATACTGCATCCGACACCTCTTTTTTACAAAATCATCGCAGGATTAGCGTGTGTGGCTGCACAACAAATATGCCGCTAGCGATCAGCCGGCTTGCGGTGGTTCTTGCCACCCACATCCCTTGATGCTTGTTAAGCTGTGCAAAATCGCCAACATAACTGATCAGACAGACGGACAGACAGGAAAAAAATCTAATGCAGGCTTCCTTCTCATGGAGGAACCTGAAAGCCTAAAAAAGAAGAAAATTGATTTTATTTATATGCTGGAAAAAGAAGGAGAATAGAAATCCAAACAAGTGCTAATTCACCCGGAGAGCTTACTGCGCTGGCAAATGGTCGACTGAGAGAAAGTAAGAGAGCTGATAGGGGTCTCTGATGTTGTTGAGACCCCGGCTTTGGGTAATAATGGGCCCGATCGCTCCCATCCACCCTGGCTAAGCCTCCAAAGCCGTATCGAAATGCTCAGCCCCATATGTACGTGTTTTACATCTATTGCCGTGTGTGTGTGGAAACGTACTACCTCCAGTCCGCGACCATCCACTTTATGGAACTACTCACTCCATCGCGCTGAATCCGTTACCAACCTGTAAACAAAAGAAGAAAGCAACTTGGAGAAGGACGGCCAAAGGTGACCAAACTAAATCACCCAAAAGAAGAAAGAAGGCGTATCAAGGAACTCAAAATTTCATCAAGTCCAAATCAAAGTAGTTTATTTATTGAGGATGTTCAAGCATACGAATCACTTACGGGGGAGGAAACCCGATCACAAAAAACTAACATGGTATATATACAAAAAAAAAAACTAAAGGAAAGAAAGTCTCCGGTTAATATTAATCTAGATCTGAATCCTTACGACTAGCCCTAATAAGCGCTTTCCTATTATGTGACTTATCGAACCCTGTGATCGACGCCTAACTTTAGATGTACAATAAATGATTTTAACACTGTAAAATTAGGAACAAAAGAACACAAAGCAAATAATAATACTTAGAGAAAATTTGAACTAACCTTGTGGTCCGTTATGGACTTACATAACACCTGATTTAATCATATTCGGGGTTTCCTCCTTTACCAAAAGGGTTGGACACTGGTTTTCCAACTATTTGCTAGCTTCTTCAGGACTACGTTGAAGTCTTATTTCACCTCTTCGCTTCCCTGCTCCTTCGGATATGTAAGAGCGAAAGTTTTGCCGTAACTTCTGCCAGAGGGATACTTCCTCGCCGGTATAAATCCAACTTGCCGTCAAGCAGGAAAAATTTTCAAAATGATCTCAGTTACGTGCAAGGAAACTTTTCCCCAAATTTTCTCTCAGGTTCGCCAATACTATGGTATATAAAACTCACCGACGCACAGGTAAGTATTTCAAATAATGCAAATTATGTGTGCACAGAATTGTTAAACCGAAATTTGCTCTACAGTTTCCCAATATGATGATATATGAAAATCACTGTCGCAGGTAAATATTCTAATTAATACAAATTACGACTGCACAGAATCAATCAACTAAAATTTTCTTTTCAGTTCACTAATAAGAAGATCTACATAAAAGAAATCACTGTCACAGGTAAATATTCTAATTAATACAATTTACGACTGCGCAACATTAATTCTAAAATTTCCTTTCAGTTCACTATTAGAAGGATCTATATCAAAAAAATCACTGGCCCACAGGTAAATAATTCAATTAATAAAATTTCTTGAATGCGCAACCTTAATAACAATATTTTCTTTCAGTTCACTGTTAGAAAGATCTATATGCAAAAAAAAAATCACTGGCGCACAGGTAAATACTTCAAATACTAAAACTTATATATACGCAGCATTAATAGTAAAATTTTCTTTCAGTTCACTATTAGAAAAATCTATGTGAAAAATCACTGGCACACAGGTAAATAATCTAATTAATATCATTTATTAATGTGCAACATTAATACTAACATTTTATTTCAGTTCACTATTAGAAAGATCTTTAGGAAAATCCCGGCCGCTAAGGTAAGTATTCTAATTAACACTATTTATGAATGTGCAACATTAATAACAAATTTTTTCTTTCAGTTCACTATGAGAAAGATCTTTAAGAAAAATCACTGCTGCACAGGTAAATATTCTAATTAACACGATCTATGAATGCGCAACATTTATAACAATTTTTTTTCTTTCAGTCCACTATTAGAAAGATCTATATTAAAAATCACTGGCACACAGGTAAATAATGTAATTAATATCATTTATGAATGTGCAACATTAATACTAAAATTTTCTTTCAGTTCACTATTAGAAAGATCTTTAGGAAAATCACGGTCGCACAGGTAAGTATTCTAATTAACACAATTTATGAATGTGCAACATTAATAACAAATTTTTTCATTCAGTTCACTATGAGAAAGATCTTTAGGAAAAATCACTGTTGCACAGGTTAATATTCTAATTAACAAAATTCACGACCAGAATGAATAAACTAAAATTTTTCCTTCCAGTTCACCAAAAGCATAAAAAGAACTCTAAAGACTGATTTTAAATAAAGAGGTATCTCGACTCAATTTTTCTGCGACCGTTCTCGTTCAACGCCAAAAAGCAACACCCCGACTACCAGCAGTCTCCCTACACTCCATCGTTCTTCACTCAGCCACCGGCAAGCGAGCGCCTTTTTTCTTCCCCCGAATTTTTTTGTTCTTTTTTTCAAGCCTGCTGCCAGACACTGCATGATGGCATCACGCGATCTGTTACAGCTATGCGAATTGCCGTTTCTGTCGCTTTGATGTGGTTGACTAGCGGTAAGTTTTAAACGAAAAATTGTATTTTGTGCTCATTTTGCACATTTTATAATTTTTCGACTGAAAAATATTCTGCTGTTGTTGTTCTTTCTTTTAGATCTGGACTTGTATGCAGGTATGTATAAGTATGTCTTTATCTTTTCAGGAATTTTTTTAATATGAAGAAGTAGCATAGGGTTACTTCTTGTAGATATATAGATTTTAACTTTTATTTTTCCAGAAATTTTTGTACTATGGAGAAGTAGCATAGGGTTACTTTTTGAAAATATATAAATTTTATCTTTTCAGAAATTATCTAATATGAAGAAGTAGCATAGGGCTACTTCTTGAAAATATATAAATTTCATCTTTTCAGGAATTTTCTAATATGAAGAAGTAGCATAGGGCTACTTCTTGAAAATATATAAATTTTAACTTTTCAGGAATTTTCTCATATGGAGAACTAGCATAGGGCTACTCCTCAGAAATAGCTAAATTTTATTAAATTATATACTCTGGGAAATCATGGGGTTTTCTCTACAGACATAGAGAAGCCAAACAAAAGTAGCGTAAGGGGGGTATACGCTACACGAGCACCACACTCAATCATTGCCCAAGTCCCACTAACCGCACCGCATAGCCTCACTCCAATTGCCTTACCTACCGCCGAGCAGGTTTTTGGTCTGCAAACTCTACTGCCTGCTGCGCTGCTGGCTCAGTACGGGCGTCCGTGCATTCTTTCTAGGCAAAGAATATCTATTTTTCGTGCAACATTTTCGGGGATTTTTTTCTTGCGGGCCTACTGAAATACATTTCGTGATAGTCTCATACGATCTATTACAGCTAGGCGAGTTAAGGTTTTCGTCGTCTCGATGTTGGTGACTAGCGGTAAGTTTTACATGAAGAACTCTAAATTGTGCGAGTTTTACAAAATTTAACAGTTTTTGTTTTGAAAACAAAAAAAAACAAATACTTCTTTCGACTTTCCTTTTGTTGTTGCATTTTCTTCACTTCAGGGATTTTTTCTGAATTTTTCTCTTCTTTTCAGGACTCATCTGAAAAATCGTAATTTGTGCGAGTACTGCACAAATTGGAATTTTTCTTTTGAAGGTAATTCATTATTTTTCTTCTCTTTCTCTTTCAGGCTTGAAAAGGAGTCTTTCTTTTAAAAATATTTAGTTGGTTTTTCTGCTTTTCAGGTTTTATGGTATATGAGAGAATAACATGGGGCTACTTTCCGGAATTATATTACTTTTCGCCCATTTTCAGGTGTCTTCGGGAAATATTATGGGGTTTTCACTACATATGTAGAGATGCTGAACACGGTAGTGTATGGGGGATACGCTACAACAATTTGATTTATTTATAGTTATTCCGGATAACTATAGTATAATTATAACCTTAGTGCTTACAAATTATAAAAAAATAACTGTTTTTTCTCACAAATCAAATTAAATTCGACTTTAATGTCGAATGTTGCAAAACCAAAAAAAAAGCTTTATACAGTTGTTGTGTTTTTACGTAGTGCAGTAATACTGCATCTCTATCAAACTGGGAAAAGAGGCAGCTTTCCTTAAGAAATCTTCTATGTACCCCACACTTGACACCAATGTAACAATTTTTCCTGCTGTCCGAGCAAATACCTGAAAAAGTGTAGCCCCAACTTAAGGACGTTGTGGTGAATGAGTGCAGTCCTCTCTGCTATGCTTGCCTCTTGCTTGTTCACCCAAAGATGCCAAACGAGAAACAGATCCGCAATATTTTCCAAACGTCCGATCTGCAATATTCTCCAGCGGGAAGAAGCACGGGTTTACTAAACTGAGTCCCTAGACGACACGGACACTGGCAACCATGCTAGATGTACAATGTTTACCACTCCTGTACACGAACAGTGTTTTCTGCTGAAGTTACTGCTTCATAAAAGATTTAATGTGAGAGGCGGGAAGTTAGCTTTTGCCCATTTGATGCTTGAGTGTAGGTATTTGTAGTTATGCTGAAGTGATTGAATATAAAATTCGACGCTGTACATTGAGATACCGAGTGGTATTTCTTCTATTTTGATTCTGGGTTTGACTTATGTGTGTTTATATTCAAGTGCTTGAGTATTAATTGACTGCTGTATGTTATTCCGAGTAGCGTCTTGCTAAAATTTGTTTTATGTTGGATTAAGGTTAAGTGTGTGTAATTATGCTCAATGTAAGGCTGAATCCGGTGTGCAGACGTAAAATAAGAAAAAGTTTTAGAGGATACCTGCTTCAGGGCTTGATGCTACCTGAACTAGCCGCATATTTATAGCTTATATTTGCTAGGTGTTGTCCTACAGCGGCAGAGCTTGGCGTAGCTGGCGTGATGCTTATTGTTTTTTCTTTTCTAGGGCTGCCCTTGGCAGCCGGAATGCAGTGCTTTCTACAGATGGGGCCTTTGTAGGCAGCAAAGCCTAATTCGTAAACTTCAAACGATCTTCATCCGGAGCGTCTGTGCCAAGCATCATAAAGTTATAACACTTTGGGTGTTAATTACATACAAGTTTGCTCCTGCGGGAGATTAAACACCTATTCCTCTAAATACAAACTATAGGAGCAATACTTGGCTGCTGGTGGATAGAGGACTGTTCCTTTTCAATCGGCTTATCGGCAGAGCAATAACACTCTTGGAATGACTTCTTTCTTTATAATTTTTTTTTCTTGTGGTTTCTCGGTTACAGCTTTTTTCCTTCCTTCTTCTGAGATCGCAAAAAAGTCACACACCATTCCAGAACCTTCGACCGAGTCCGAAAAAAAGGCATTTAACATGGCTCCGGGATTGTTATCGACTCTCGTTCTAAGATCTTCGAAAATTAAAGTTTCGGTGCTAAATTGGGCAGGTTAGTGACATCTACAATCTCTGGTTTTACAAATACTATTACTTTGTTCTATTTGTACAAGCAAATTTAAAAATTCAATTTCTCGAAAGTTTACATCTGTGCATAATTGCTTGTATGCGAATTTTCAAATTTTAATGAAGTATTACAAAGTTTTTTGTTTTATTTTTGAAGTATTTAATTTTTACGGTGTGTTAATTGCAGGTTCCTCTTCTGTTTTATAAGATGACGGTGTTATATGGTGCAGTTCGGTTACACTTTCGGAAATAGAGCTGTCCTCGGCTCGTTCTTCAGCTCTGTGTACTTGAGAAATTCACATGAGGAACCGAATCCTCAATCTTTGTCGTAACTCGATTCTCGAAGTCACAGAAATAAAAAGAAAGAAAGAAAACAAAAGAGTTATTATAAAAACCTATTACTAATAATGGTAATTAAATCGACTCGTTAGGGAGTTAAAAATATTTCTGGATTCCACACATCTCGCGATGGCCGCTGGCGTTAGTTGATGTCTATAAAATATTCGGGTAGAGCTGTTGGTATTTCCCCCCCCCCCCCCCCCCCCCCCCCAGTCGCAACCTATATTTTACGAGACGAACAGCCCATCTTAACGCAGGAACGGCAGGTGTCAAAGCACGCCTAGTGTACTATACGAATTTTTCCTCCGCGAAAACGCTTTATTTTCTACACGACTTCAGTGATTCGATCAACGATCACGAATGGTCAATCCCAGTTATTCTGTACTTTGGGTCATCGGCCTATAACACGCCGCGAGAAGTAGAGCCAAACGAATTGTCCGGGTTCGTAAATCTGATGCTGACATCTCAGGTTATAGTAATCCTTCTGATGTCGACTTGCGATTCTCAGTTTTGTCCTATTATGGTCGTGAATTTCATTTAGTGTTTCTTCTAATCTTTCTATATATTGACTAGCAGGCGTCACACTGCTTGGTGGTCGACCCATTGCCATCTCGACTGGTAGTTATATTTCTCGGCCAAATAATAGTCGTGCGGGAGTTTTTTTGGTGCTGCTGAGAATCCTGGATTTGTAAGACAGCAGTACATACGGTATGTAGTCGTCCCATTGGCGTTGTTT
>OZ005740.1:132830908-133017795 GCA_963930735.1 Dioctria linearis | reverse complement strand
TCGCCCAAAAGTGGCCTCTTGATTGCGCGTTGTGCATTTCTCTGAGAACAAGTTTTCTTAGTAACTTAGGCACGAAGATCAGCTTTATGCCGCCATGACCGTGATACACTGTTCGGTAAGCAATCTGAGTATCTAAGCATAAAATTGGCCACATTGACCAGTACGAATTTATCTCAGGGTTAAGGTGTTTTACAGTGTCTTTACCTGGGCGTTCTCCTGATTGTAAAAAGCTCCGGATAAGATTCAAAGTGGAATCTTATTCATGCTGCTCAGCTATAGACCCTTGTGCCGCTACCATACGTAACATAATAGCATCTCGGTCTTCAAGTTTGCGGCAGTAGCTATAGTCGTCTCCCAAGCACGGGCGTCGCGAGGGAGCATCAGCATTATGCTCTCGGCTACCTGGGCGATGTATGATATCGAAATCATACTCGTACAACCTTTCGATCCATCGGGCTACCTGACCTTCTGGAGACCGGAAATTCATTAGCCAGCGGAGGGAAGCGTGGTCTTTCCGAATTGTAAATTTTCTGACTGAAAGGTACGGCTGGAAAATAAGCGCACGATTTCGCGATGGCCAGTAGCTCTTTTCGTGTTACACAGTAGTTACGCTCTGCCCGGCTGAAGGTTTAACTGTAGTACTCGACCACAAGCTCAACACCATCTTTGATCAGCGATAACACCGCACCCCACGTATGTTGACTAGCATCGGCGTCAATCATAAATGGCAGGTTGTCTTCCGGTGCTATTCAAACAGGAGGCTCCGTGAGGTTATGTCTTAGGTTTTGAAAGGCTTCCTCGCACGCATCAGTCCAGCAAAATTTTTGCATATTCTCGGATAGCTCCGTAACCGCTCTACGATGGCCGTGAAATTTTGTACGAAGCATCTGTAGGAAGCCCATAAACTCAAAAATTATTGCACGTCCTTTTTGGTCTTTGGTGTGTGCCACTCTGGAATTGCTGCCACTTTTTCAAAATCCGTCGCAACTCCAAACGCGCTAATAATGTGTCCTAAGAACTTTACTTCACGCTTAGCCAACTGACACTTCTTTAGCGAGGCTTTAAAATTGGTTAGTCTCAGACATGATAGGACAACCCTCAGATTATCCACCATGCTCTTGAAGGTCGATCCGTGTACGATCACGTCATAGAAATAAACGAGACAAGTTTGAGGGGTGATTCGTTGGAGTACAGCTTCCATTAGGCGTTGGAATGTAGCTGGTGCATTTGTCAATCCAAATAGCATGACGCTGAATTCCCACAATACCTGACCGGGTGTAAACCATGTCTCCTCGCAATCGTCTTCTGCTACCTCCACTTGCCAATAGCCAGACAGCAAGTCCAACGTCGAAAACCACTTGGAGTCGGCCAGCGTATCCAATATGAGGTCAATCCGAGGAAGTGGGTATGAATCCCTTTTTGTCTCTGCATTTAGTTGCCGGTATTTGACGCAACATTGTGGGGCGTTATCTTTCTTTTTGACTATCGGTGAAGTCCACGCCCTGGAAGGGTGGCCCATTCCTTGATCTTGCATGTTTTGCAGTAAACTACCCGCTTCTGCACGCTTCGCCAGGGGGAGTCTCCGGGGTGGTTGTTTTATAGGCGCACTATTTCCCACGTCAATTGGTTTCTCCGACATCTTGTTTAGTATTTGGGGTGCAGAACTGAGTTTGTGTTGCCGGTATCGATGATTGCTCTGCAAAGGACTCCGCCTATTAAACCAGGTATTTGAATAGTGCTGCAAATCGCATTCTGGCTTGTTGGAATTATTGGTTGATGAACGCACATTTTTTTTTGGTGTGGAGCATCTACCGACCACACTGATCCGTGCTCCCTAAGGCCATCGCATTGGGGTTTAACTCCTCTCGTTGTAGACCTGATTGTGGATGTGGTGTTGTGTATCAGTATGTGGCTTGTGGTAGTTTTGTGGGCGCAGGTGGTGATATTTGCCCGTGTTGATTCTGTTCGTATAGCTGACTTGGATCGCTATGGTGTACAGCTGATTGAAAATTGCGGTTGTTGTCGATCACTGAAATGCCAAAAGAGAGTACAGAGTGGAAGTCCGTACGATGCCGTACGAAGGCCTCATGAACAAAGAAAAAAAAAGTGCAGGGTGAAGTAATCAAAAGAAAAGGACCCGAGAAAAGGCCAAGGCTGGCGAGAAGCCGCCGAAGCGTCCCGTTTATTCTAGAAACGGAAGTCGCCAGAAATCAAAAGGAAAATTGTGCGTGTATGTATTCGAAGAGACTTGACTTCAGGTAGTTTATAACATTATATTATATTTCAAAATTCTAAAACAGTGTAAGGAGAGGCAACCCGATCACACGGTTTATAAATATACATCGGAATGAGCTTACACATAATTATAGAAAACAAAAGCGCTTTTTCCTGCCTTGAACTTATCTAGCCCTGACTCCTGCTCCTCAAAATTAACTGCAAATACCTTACGCTCAGAGGGAGGTAGGTATATATATATATATATATCTGTATGTTCCTTCACTTACTGGTTAGGATAGTCTATTTTCCTACATACCTTATATAATTTCTTTTTATTTCTTTTTGTCGTCCTTTTCTCTTTCTTTTCAAAGCCTGACTTAACTATGGAATGTAATTCTAATACAAATAAAACGCTCCACTAACCTTCGGATACACTTGGGACTTACTATCATTATATTGAGACTCTAGGTTTCCTCTTCTTGTTAGCCGCAGGGATGGTATTCAAGCTTCTAATCCTTTCGTTTCTTTGCGGTTTCAACCGTACTTCGGGCACGCTTTCCCACAAGGTTTTTCCTTTCTTTCATAAAACTTTGAAGGTAATTTATACCGAAGTCGCAGGTAAGTGAATTTTATTCACAAAAAAAAAGGACTTTTGGCTTATCCTTAAACTTTCTTATCCACAGTTTTTTTAAGCAGATAGAAGCGAAGATTTTCCTCAAAAACCACAGATAAGTGATTTTTATTCAGAAGAAAACGCTCATTAATTCTTACAGTTTCTACTCCATAGATTTTCACACCCACATATATGAAGTTGTTCTTCAAGAATCACAGGTGAGTGAGTATAATTTACCATAAATGAAAACTTTCCTTAATTTTCAATTTTTGTCTTTCACAGATGTTCCACATACATATGGAAGAAGATTGTATGCACAAATTGCAAGTAAGCAAATTTTATTCACAAGAAAACTTTCATTAGTTCTAGAAATCTCTTCTCAATAGATTTACGTACTAACGTATATGAAGATATTCTTCAAAAATAACAGGGGAATGAGTTTAATTCACCACGAAAGAAAACTCTAATTAATTCTCCAAAATTTCTATTCCACAGTTTTTCCACATACGTATGGTCGAAGATTATCCGCACAAATTGCAGGTGAGGAAATTTTATTCACAAGAAAACTTTCATTAATTCTAGAAATGTTTTCTCAATAGATTTACGCACTAACGTATATGAAGATATGCTTCAAAAATAACAGGGGAACGAGTTTAATTCACCACGAAAAAAAACTTTATTTAACTCTCCAAAATTTCTATTCCAGATTACTATCCGCACAAATTGCAGGTAAGTTTTATACACACGAAAACGTTTACTAATTCTAGAATTTTCTTCTCCATAGATTTTCGCACTAATGTATGGACGACGATTTTCCGCACAAATTTCAGGTAAGTACCGTTGACTTCACGACATGCTGCGGATTTTCATGTTATTTACTATAACGCTTTTACTTTAATTTTTGGAAGAAAAAAACTCAACGCGCTCATAGAAAGTCACAAATATAAGTCTTAAACAAAAAAAAGCTCGATACCGCGTAGACACTTTGAACTCAGTACTGTCCTCTACCATTGCTCAAGAGCAACCCCCCAAATAATCACAGCCTCCCTACATCGCAGCCATTCCTTGCTTAGCCACCGGCAGGCGAGCGTTTACGTTCTTTTCGGCCGACTCCCGAAATCTCTTCGTTTCCTCTCGACCCACAGGCAAGAATCGTTGGTACCAGCGATTTGCTGTGTAGCGTCAACTTTTTTCCTGAGAAATTCGTTCGGGCTTGCTGTAATGCATGGCGTGTTGGTATCGCGTGATGTTTTACAACTGGGCGAGTTGCCGTTCGTTCGTTGGAATTTCTGATGACGAACTGCGCCTGCATGGAAATCTTTTGTTGCACTGTTGCCTAACTTATGATTTTACATTTTCCAGGTAGATTGAGTGAAGAGATTTTTGCTGCGTTGCCGAATTATTTGTTCTGATAAATTCTTATGCTTTACCGGCTTTGCGGATTTTTGTATTGTTGCGTCTTTTCAGGTTTCGTAAGATTTGTTTTCTTCGATTTTTTTATGCTCACTTATGGATTTTTAGGAAAGATCATGATTTGTGCTTGTTTTGTACGAGGGCAACTTCTCGGATATTATATATGTAAAACTTTTGCCATTTTTGCAGGAATTTCAGGTCTCCATGAATTTTTATAAATATCAGGGATTTATGCGTCGTATTGAAAAGTAGCATAGTGCTACTTTTCGAAAATTATAGGACCTTTTTCCGGTACCCCTGCAGTTAAAATGGACAAAAGAGATAATTAGAGTTTAAAACGCTAATTAGGATAGGACAGACAGAATAATAAAAAAGCACATATAAATGAACCGTAGAAAAAAAGGGGAAGTAGCGTGAGGGCAGAACGCTACAAGACTCCCGATTTAGGGTGCTGAAAATATATTTAAATTAAATATTATAAATTTTGATTAATTTGTTAGTTAAAAGGGGTTCATGTACTTCCCTTGGTTTTATTTGTTAAACAAGACTTCAGTGGCTTCAATATAACTGCCGATCTGACTTCATATTCAGTCAGAATTCAAGTGATTTGCCACTTCCAGTAGCTTGCTATTTATAGGCAGAAACACAATAGGAATTGTTTCTGCCGGTGGCGTTGCCATGACGCCTGCGCCGTTTGTGAGTTTTAATATATTTAGTCACCCCGTGGCGTCATAACAGTCTAATGAGAATAATTTACTATGTACTGAGGGCTGCCATTTGGGAAATGTCAAACGAATTGGTGGCAGCTGCTTGGTTATAGGTAAGTGTTTACATTTTGAATGTTTATAATATTTATTTTTGTTAACGACTTGTTTTCCTTTTTAATTTTAGCTGAAGACATAGATGAACCTGCGCAGTAGCATAGGATTGGATTTCCCTTTTTGAGTTAAGTATGTGTTTTGGTTAAAGTATCAGATCATGAAATGGTTTGAGACTTTTAAAATTGTTTATGTTGTAACTGGTGCTTGTTTTTTTGTTTTATTTTAGATTATGTTGTTGATAGTACTGAGGGTTCTTCGAGTGTATCGTCTTCGTGGGAAATACTTGTTATTAATATCAAACTTTAAGTGTTAGTTTTAATTTTATAGTTAATTTTTGTTACGCGACCGAACATTCTCCCGCTTCCAGGAATGGCGAGGTAATACTTTGTGCTTGACCTACTTATTAGTTTGAAATTTATTTTGTGTACTTACTTGTGTTTTTTATTTGCAATCGTACCCTTAGTTTTTAGAAACCGGAGTGTATATCCATCTTTTGTTTCGAGTCGGTATCCCCTTCTAGCCGAAAATACCTTGAACCATGGAATAGGCTAGGTGAGAAATGTGATTATGTTGGGAGGCGGCCTTGCTGGTGGCATCATTTTGTGTCGTTTATTTAATGCTGGCTTATTGTGGGTTTATGCGTCGTGTGGTGATGTTCCAGGCCTTTTGCATGAGGTCTTGTGTTGCGACTTTGAGGAAGACGTCAAAGCTGGCTTTCTGACTGACGCGTCATGTGGCGCTGCGGTTGATGTTGAAGCCGACAGAGCTGGATTCTGAGGAAGTGGATGCGACGTCACTGCTGCCGGCTGTATTGTAGAACCTTTGCGTGACGCGTAATGTGGTATGCTTGCTTTGCTGCCGTTAAAGCCGCCGGTGCTGGCTTTTTGGGTAGCGAATTGGATGATGTCGCAGCCTTTGAAGTTGTCGGAGTTAGTCTCTTGATTGGCGTGTCATGCAGTGACGGTTATAAAGCTGTCAATACTGCATTCTTGACTGATGCATCCTGCCTGGCTATGTCTGGCGAATAGGCTATTGCCGCCTGACTGTACGTCCTTTTTGTGCCAGTAGGAAGCCTAGCAGGCCTTTTTGGGTTGCGTATAGTGGCCGCATCGGCTATCCTTTTAATTCTTGCTGACGCTGGAAGTGCCTCGACAGGAGGCGTAAATGTTTTTGGACGTCTTGGAAAGTCGGTCGTTCGCAGATTATTTTTTATCGGGGTTTCCCCTAATTCTGGAAGGTCGTTAGTGAGAATACAGTCTTCTAAACTTGGAAGGGCATTCATTTTCTCTTTTCCTGTTGTTTGGAGAAAAACAAAAATAGGAAGAAAAAACAAAATAATAAAAAAATAAAAATTACATGATATGATAATGCGGGCAAAAAACAAAAAAATGAAAAAATTATAAAAAAATGAAACAATAAATTAAATAAAAAGGAAGGAAATGTGCAAATTTCTTTTCTGCTTCTTTCTGCTTCTTTCTGCTTCACTAGTTGTCAAAATTTTGGCGCATTTGATCATAAGTGAAGTAGGTTTTAATTTGGTAGAGTTCTGCATTACCGACACTTTTTCATGGTATAATGCTTCCCATATATTCTGTGCGATGGCGTTAATGCTTCGTGCTGAAGAGTGTGGGTAGTAGAATATTTTTGATTAAACGTACTATTCTGCTCATAATTGGTTGTTTTATACTTTTGTAATCGGCTACAGAATTCTTGCTGTCTATTTTGCATATGTCAGTGGTTCTGACATTTACACTGAATAGTTTAAATTCCTGCTGACTAGTCAGTTGATCGACACGTTCAGTGTTTGTAATAACTGACAGTGATTTTTAAGTAAATACCGATCATTGGTTTTAAAGATTTGCAGCTGTCGTGAGTCTGATTTTTATGTCAGTTTTTTTGTATTTGGGTGATTTTTGTCGGTAATCATTTTGTCTGTTACCAGTTTTTGATGTGGTAGAACTGCCTTGCAGCTTTCTTTGAAATATTGTAGTAAATTGATGTTGCGGATATGTGGCAACTTAAGTTTTTATAATTTCCAGATGTAAGTGGATCTGGGGTAGACTGTCATGTGACAGATTGGTTTGACAGTTTTTTGCTGTTGGGGATGAGTTTTGTGCTGCAGTGTTGTGGTTGTTGTTACAACTATTTAATGTATATAGCATGTATGGCTAAGGATGCCTTCAGACTCTTATGAGGCTCGTTCCTTTTACTCCGTTGTGGTCGGATGCCGCAGATGGCGTTATTTTTGGAGTAGGTATATTTCCCGTTATTTGAACTACCATGGTTTGAAACAGTGCTGCGCCACAATATAGTCGATGCCTGATTGCAAGTCTGTCATTTGTTAGTGTTGGTTGACATAGCACTTGATTGTTTTCGTTTCAGTTTCGTCTCGTTTCGTTTTGATACGGTTTGTCGGATCTTTATGATATATACATGCCTTGTTTTCTGTGTGTGCTTTGACATGATTTTGGACTTGCCCAGACTATTTTACTGTCATGTATTTTGTTTGACAGATGCTTTCTTTATGTTATGCGTTGCCTTGATTTGTGTGTTGGAGAGAAGTTTTCTGGATTTTCTCTCTGGGATGCACGTTTCTTCTTCTTCTTCGTTGGTTTGGATATTGATTTCTGCTTATCTGTGCAGTAAGTGTAGTGATTTCGTAACTACTTTTGATTTTTCTTAGTAGAATCCAACCAAACTGCGTGTGTTGAGCTGTGGGCTGTAATGGTGTACCCCTGATAACTACGCTCTCTATGGCGTCGGCATAGATGTCTGCTCCCAGTAATAAGTCGAACGGACCAGGTGCGTAAAGCTTTGGATCTGCTAGGAGCAAATGCGGAAGATAAACCAATTTGCTGGTGTTTATCGTGTCAGCTGGAAAGTAGTCCGTGAGTTTTTCCAAAATGAGAGCGTTAATCTTTGTTGGAAATCTCGTATGAAGAGATTTCAATGTAAATGACGTTTGAGCATTTGCGGATGCTGTTCGAATTTGGCCTAACCCTGTGATTTTCACATGTGTGGATTTTGGCTGTAGTTTCGCCCGTCTACTCGCAGCTTTCGTAATGGAGGACATTTGAGAGCCTGAATCTATCAGTGCTCTCACTGTGTGTTCCTGTACATCTTGGCCCTCAATTTGCACTAATGCAGTTGACAGTATTGCATCATTGTGATGTGTTGTAAAGAATGATGTTGTAGTTGACTCATTACTGCCACTGGGAACGTCAAGCCTCACTTCTGCTTTTTATCGCTATTCGTTGATCTACTGACTCCCTCGGATGATTGCAATCTTGTATGTAACAGTTTATTGTATCGTTTGCGAGAATGGAGGTATGTTTTCTGCCTTGGACAGTTATATAGGTTATGTCCCGATGCCAGGCAATTTCTAAACAACTTTTATTGTTGCACGAATTGTAATCTCGCTGTTGGAGATAGATTTTTAAATGCTGTGCAGTGGAACAGCGAATGATTTTTCTTGGTCTTGGCGCAAGTGTTTGTTCTGTTCATGAACTTGTAAGCACTTTTGTGCGCGTGGTTAGATGAGGGAGTGTCATTGGAGTTCGTTTGGAGACCTTGCATGTAGTCCACGTTCTGCTGAGATCAAGATTTGACGTACTTGAATGGATTCTAGAGTACGGAAACGTGACTCTAGAAAAGCTGACAGATCAGCGTATGTTGGTATGCTGGTCTTGAAGCCTTGTCCTTGCTCCCATAGCTCATGTGTTTCTGACGAGAGGCGCTGAACAAGGTTGTAAATAAGTGTTGCATCCCAATGTTTTATTGGCAGTTCTAAATATTTTAGCACGTGTAGGCTCTCTTCTGTTTGGTCCAACAGAGAACGAATAGCGTGAGTTTAGTCGTTTTTAATGGGCATTTGTGTCAATAATGCCTTTAAGTTAGTATTGACTAGGACTCGTTTGTTGTCATATCTCTTTTTTAGTAATTCCCATGCCTTGGTATAATTGGTTTTTGTCTGTTTCTATTTCGCCAGTGATACTGAGCTACAGGTAATGAAGCTTTTGAACTTTGGGTATGTTTGGGTCTGTGTGCATAAGTGAGTTATAGAGATCATGGAATGGACGCCATGATTTGTAGTTACCGTCGAAGGTCGGTATGTGAATTTGTGGTAGCCGTGTTTCTGGCTTTGACAGCCGTACTTATTTAAGTATGGATTCATTTGTGTTTGTGTTAGGAGGGAGTACTGGGAATGACTTCTCCAATTCCCCTAATAGAGCGGAGAGGAGATTTATATATATGAGTTCTGTCTCCTCATATAAATCTCCTTTGGAGTACTCACTTTGAGCGCCATATTTGGTTGGCCAGATTGCTACGTGCAGATCTGTCAACGATTTCCAGAGTTTTTCTAGTGAGTCTCTGCGTGGTGCATAGTATTTCTTGCCTGCTTTGGTATCACTGTTTGCCTTAGTGTGGTTTAAGGCGGCTTTTTTTATTTGATCATTAAGAGCGACTAGTGATAATGTTACACTAGCGATCTCTGTTATTTTGAAAATCTTCCTGTCTTATCCGGCATTGAAGCACCAATTTTAAGTCCCAATTTGGTCTTAGAATAAAAAGGGGCAGGTGTTGGTTTTAGAAATGATAAGACAAGATTTTTCAAATAACAAAAATTCACTAATTTATTTATCACAATACAATTCTTAAAAGCTAGGCAATTCAGTACTTAATTCAATTCAAAATTCATTCAATTCACTAATTTATACTAATTTAAAAATAATGAGCCTCCACTGGCGATATTTATTCTTTAATCTGTAATAGATAAAAGGAACTATTATTAATAAACTCAAACTACAGGGGGTAGAATTTTGGATGACAGAGTGAGCTTCATATAACTGCTCATAAAAAGGCTGGGATCCAGACTCCCGATTTAGGGTGCTGAAAATATATTTAAATTAAATATTATAAATTTTGATTAATTTGTTAGTAAAAAGGGATTCATGTACTTCTCTTGGTTTAATTTGTTAAACAAGACTTCAGTGGCTTCAATATAACTGCCGATCTGACTTGATGCTCAATCAGACCTCAAGTGACTTGCTACTTTCAGTAGCTCGCCACTCATAGGCAAAAACGCAATAGGAATTGTGTCTGCCGGTGGCGTTGCCATGACGCCTGCGTCGTTTGTGACTTTTCATATATTTAGTCACCCAGTAGCGTCACCATAGTCTAATTAGAATAATTTACTATGTACTCAGAGCTGCCATTTTGGAAATGTCAAACGACTTGGTGGCAGCTGCTTGATTATAGGTAAGTGTTTACATTTTGAATGTTTATATTATTTACTTTTATTAATGATTTGTTTTCCTTTTTAATTTTAGCTGAAGACATAGATGAACATGCGCAGTATCATCGGATTTCACTTTTTGGGTTAAGTTTGTGTTTTGGTTAAAGTCTCAGATCATGAAATGATTTCTGCCTTTTATAGTAGTTTATGTTGTGGCTTATGCTTGTTGTTTTGTTTTATTTTAGATTATGTTGCTGATAGCATCGAGGGATATTCGAGTATACTGTATTCGCGGGAAATACTTGTTATTATTATCAAACTGTAAGTGTTAGTTTTAATTTTATAGTTCATTTTTCTTCCGCGAAGGAACAGTACCCCACACTTGACACCAATGTAACAATTTTTCCTGAAGTCCGAGCGAATATCTGAAAAAATTGTAGCCGTCAGCTTAACGAAGTTGTCGTAAGTCAATGCAGTGCTCTCTGCTATGCTTGCCTATTGTTTGTTCACCCAAAGATGAAAAACGTGAAACAGATCCGCAATACTTTCCAAACATCGGGTCTGCAATATTCTCCAGCGAGAAGAAAAACCGGCTTACTAAACTGAGTGCCGTGGCAGATGTATAATGTTTACCACACCTGTACACGGCCAGTATTTTCTGCTGAAGTTACTGCTGCATATAAGATCAAATGTGGGATGCGGGAAGTTAGCTTTTGCTCATTTTAAGCTTGAGTGTAGGTATAAGTAGTTATGCTGATGTGATTGAATATAAAAAAAATACTATATATATATATATATATATAAACCACACGCATATATATATATATATATATATATATATATATATATATATATATATATATACTATATACTTATATTCGCTAGGTGCTTTCCGACAGCGGCAGAGCTTGGCGTAGCTGGCGTTATGCGTGTGGTTTCTTCTTTTATAGACGAGATTTTGGCAGCCGGAATTAAGTGTTTTCTCCAGACGGGCCCTGATAGGCAATAAAGTTTCATCCGCAAACTTCAAACGATCTTCAGCCGGAGCGACTGCGCCAACTAGCGTAAAGTTATAACAATTTGTGTGTTAATTACCTGCAAGTTTGCTCCCGCAAGAGACTAAACACCTATTCCTCTAAATACAAAGTATAGGAACAATAAATACTTAGCTGCTGGTTGATAGAGGACTGTTCCTTTTCAATCGGCTTTTCGGCAGGTCTTTCTTTATGATTTTACTTTTCTTGTGGTTTCTCCATTACAGCTTTTTTTCCTTCCTTCTTCTGGGATCGCAAAAAAGTCCTACACCATTGCAGAACCTTCGACCGAGGCCGAACAAAAAAAAAAGGCATTCAACATGGCTCCGGCATTGTTATCGACTCTCGTTCTAAGATCTTCGAAAATTGAAGTTTCGGTGCTAAATTGGGAAGTTAGTGACATCTACAATCTCCGGTTTTACAAATACTGTTTCTTTGTTCTATTTGTACAAGCAAAGTTAAAAATTCAATTTCTCGAAAGTTTACATCTGTGCATAATTGTTTGAATGCGAATTTTCAAATTTTAATAAAGTATTACAAAGTTTTATGTTTTATTTTTGAATTATTTCATTTTTACGGTGTGTTAATCGCAGGTTCCTCTTCTGTTTTAGGAGATGGCGGCGTTATATGATGCAGTTCGATTACACTGCCCCCTTTCGGAAACAGATCTGTCCTCAGCTCGGTTTTCAGCTCTGTTGTTCAAGGCGGTGTACTTGAGAAATTCACATGAGGAACCGAATCCTCAATCTTTGTCGTAACTCGATGCTCGGAGTCATTAGAAATAAAAAGAAAGAAAGAAAACAAAAGTGTTATTAGAAGAACCTGTTAATAATAATGGTAAATAAATCGACTCGTTAGGGAGTTAAAAATATTCCTAGATACACATATCTCGCGATGGCCGCTGGCGTCAAGTGATGTCTATAAAATATTAGGGTACGGCTGTTGGTAGTTCCCCCGTGATCGCGACTTATATTGTACGAGACGACCATTCCAATATAACCCAGGAACGGTAGAGGATAAAGGGCGCCTCTGACTTGCCCCAATATGGATGTAGAGAGGTTTCTTGTCAAGTATTTTGTCCATTACTCTCGCGATACGTAGCTAAACGATTCTGGTGTAATATACGAAGTTTTACTCCGTGACAACGCTTTATTTTATACACGACTTCAGTGCCATCCTAGTTATTCTGTAGTTTGGGGCATCGGCCTACAACATGCCGCGGGGAATAGAGCCAAATGAATTGTCCAGGTTCGCAAATATAGTGGCGAGATCTCAGGTCATAGAAGTCCTTCTGATATCGACTTGTGAGTCTCAGTTTTGTCCTATTATGGTCGCGAAATTCATTAACTGTATAATCTAGCCTCTCCATATATTGACTAGTAGGCGTCGCACTGTTTGCTGGTCCACCCATTACCATCTCGGGTGGTAGGCGTATTTCTCGGCCAAATAATTGTCGTGCGGGAGGTGCTGCTCTGAATATTGGATCTGTAAGACAGCAATAAATACGGTACGTGTTCGTCCCATTGACCTTGTTTGTTCTTTACAAATTTCGTTAAGTATTCCAAAATGGTTCTGTTGAACCTTCCCACAGGACCATCGGATTGTGGGTGGAGGGCTGTGGTAAGACTTTTTTCAATTCCAAACTTGCGCAGTATTTCCTGAAATACCATGCTTTCGAAATTCCTGCCCTGATCTGAGTGCAGCTGCAGTGGTGCCCCATATCTCAAATGTCGATAAGTGCGCCTGCCACAGTTTCCGCAGTCTGGTCTTGAATAGCTATTGCCTCTGGCCGCTTGGTAAAGTAGTTGATTAGGCATCGGTTATTTTTATTGGTTTTGGGTAGAGGGCCGAGTATACCGAAAGGCGGCCTTTCCGGGCTTGACATTGCAGGTATATTGCACACCAGTCCTAAACATCTGTACTGCAAACAATCCAATAGGGTTTGGCACGTATCTTGTCCATTATCGTGTCGATGCTAAAGTGGCCTCCTGATGGCTCGTTGTGCAGTTCACTGAGAACCGTTCGGTAAGAAATCTGCTTCGCTAAGCAAAAAATTGACCACATTGACGAGTACGACTTTATTTCAGGATAAGGTGTTTTACAGTCTCTCTACCTGGGCGTTCTCCTTATTGTAACCAGCCCCGGATAAGCTTCAAAGTTGAGTCTTTTTCTTGCTGCTTAGTTATGTGCCGCTACCACACGTAACATCATAGCATTTCGATCTTCCAGTCTGCGGCAGTAGCTACAGTCGTCTTCTAAGCAGGGGCGTCGCGGGAGCGCATCGCCATAATGATGTCGATTATCTGGACGATGTATGATCTCGAAATCGTACTATTGCAACCTTTCTATCCATCGCGCTACCTGACCTTCTGGAGACCGGAATTCATTAGCCAGCGGGGGGAAGCGTGGTCACGCACGCTTCTACGATGGCCAGTACCTCTTTTCGTCTGAAGGTCTTATTTTAGTACTCGACCGGGGGGGGGGGGGGTGGAAGTAGTCTGTGAAGCGAAATGCTGAGCAAGGTGAAAGCTGTTTAAGAGGAAAGCATGCATACTTGATAGATGAAATTTGTTGGCTTGTTGTTTATGGTGGTATGATTTTAAGGGTGTTTGTGAGAACTGAAATATCCTTCTGGAAAATAGTGTGAGCACGTGGAACAGAATAATACATGAAGTCATATATTTGGAATGATGTGCACGCATTGTTGGGTACAGCCCACAAGGGGGATGCTATTTATAAATGGGCACATGCTTCTGCGAGAAAAAAATTGAGATTTTTGACTGCGTGGGTACTGTAGTAATGCTAGGCAAGTGGGCCGATTATGCATGAAGTTATGTGCTCATGTCAGTCAGAATACTAAAATCGCAGACTTAGGTGTGCGAAGTGAGATGAGAAAGACAGATATAGCCTCTTGGGCAGGGGGTGAAGATTTTCCTCAAAAACCACAGGTAAGTGAATTTTATTCACAAGAAGACGTTCCTTAATTCTTACAGTTTCTTCTCCATAGATTTTCACACCAATATATATGAAGATGTTCTTCAAGAATCACAGGTGAGTGAGTTTAATTCAGCGTAAAAGAAAACTTTACTTAATTCAAAAAAATTTGTCTTTCACAGATGTTTCACATACATATGGAGGAAGATAGTATGCACAAATAGCAGGTAAGCAAATTTTATTCACAAGAAAACTTTCATTAATTCTAGAAATTTCTTCTCGTTAGGTTTTCACACAAATATATATGAAGATATTAAAAAAAAAATCACAGGTGAGTGAGCTTAATTCACCATAAAATAAATCTTTACTTAATTCTCAAATATTGTTTTTCACAGATGTTCCACATACATATGGAGTGGATTGTATGCACAAATTGCAGGTAAGCAAATTTTATTCACAAGACAACTTTCATTAATTCTATATAGATTTACGCACTAATGTATATGAAGATATTCTTCAAAAATAACAGGTGAATGAGTTTAATTCACCACGAAAGACAACTCTAATTAATTATCCAAAATTTCTATTCCACAGTTTTTCCACATACATATGGAAGAAGATTATCCGCACAAATTGCAGGTGAGGAAATTTTATTCACAGGAAAACTTTCATTATTTCTTGAAATCTGTTCTCCATAGATTTTCACACAAATCTATAAATGAAGATATTCTGCAAAATTCACAGGTGAATGAGTTTAATTCACCACGAAAATTTTTTTTTAATTAAATCTCCAAAATTTCTATTCCAAAGTTTTTCCACATACATATGGACGAAGACTATCCGCACAAATTGCAGGTAAGTTTTATACACACGAAAACGTTCACTAATTCTAGAATTTTCTTCTCCCTAAATTTTCGCACTAATGGACGACGATTTTCCGCACAAATTTCAGGTAAGTACCATTGACTTCACGACATACTATCGACTTTCATATTCTTTACTATAACGCTTTTACTTTAATTTTTCGAAGAAAGAAATCTCAACGCGCTCATAGAAAGTCACAAAGATAAGTCTTAAAAAAAAAAAACTCGATAACGCGCAGACACTTTAACCTCAGTACTGTCCTCTACCATTGCTCAAGAGCAACCCCCCAAATCATCACAGCCTCCCTACATCGCAGCCGTTCCTTGCTTAGCCACCGGCAGGCGACCGTTTTCGTTCTTTTCGGCCGACTCCCGAAATCTCTTCGTTTCCTCTGGACCCACAGGCAAGAATCGTTGGTACCAGCGATTTGCTGTGTAGGGACAAATTTTTTCATGAGAGATTCGGTCGGGCTTGCTGTAATGCATGGCGTGTTGGTATCGCGTGATGTTTTACAGCTGGGCGAGTTGCCGTTCGTTCGTTAGAATATCTGATGACGAACGGTGCCTTCCTGGAAATCTTTAGTTGCGCTGAAGACTAATTAATGATTTTAGATTTTCCAGATGGATTTGGGAGTGAAGAGATTTATGCTGTGTTGCCGAATTATTTGTTCGGACAAATTCTTGTGCTTTGCCGGCTTTTTGGATTTTTGTATTGTTGCGTCTTTTCAGGTTTCGTAAGATTCTTTTCTTCGCTCTGTTATGCTCACTTATGGATTTTTAGGAAAGATCATGATTTGTGCGTGTTCTGCACGAATTGGGCTCTTTCCTTTTCTTTTTAAGTCTGCATCAAAAAGTAGCATAGAGCTACTTTTCGAAAATTATAGGACCTTTTTTTCCCTTTTTCAGGTACCCCTGCAGTTAAAATGGACAAAAGAAATAAATATAGTTGAAAACGCTAATAAGGATAGGACAGACAGAATAAAAAAAAACACATATAAATTAACCGTAGAAGAAAAGGGAAAGTAGTGTGAGAGCAGAACGCTACAGCGTGGGGAAGACCCACCCGAAAGAAGAGTCTCAAGCCGGGTCAAAAAAAAAAAGCAAAAAACTTTTCCCGCACAAGCTGGAGGACTAGGCAAAAGTATTAGTAGCAACGCCCAATGTGGGGACGACCCACCAGAGTCTCAAGCCGGGCATTCTTCACAAACCTAGTTCCACAGCCGGGACTCGATATGTCACCGTATCACACCAAGAAAACAGAACACTAGGGAGAAAATGCAGAAGGGATAGAAAGAGTTAAAATCCTCATACCGAGGCTAATCCAGAAGGGATTAGAGGTGAAACATTTACTCATTAAAGGTAGAGGTGGGTTATTCTAGGACCGTGGTCCAATAATAAAGGGCGAAGCACGCGAAATTCCTACTGTAGATTCCTACGGTAGGGCACCGTATGGATTGAGGTTGACACATTGTCAGACAAGAAAAAGGGTTAACTGGTTGAACTACAAAAGGTGTATCGCCAACAGCTGATGAGGAAATAAGAGGGTTACGCGATAACCTATAGTGTGCAAGTGAAGCTTGCCGGATGCCTTTTTAGGGCTACCGAGACTAATCTTTATTTGTTTACGATTGGCCAGAGTGGACCAGGGAAATAATGAAGAGGGCCTGTAGAATTTTAATTGTGCATGTAAATTTCACGCAAAAAGGAGAGCTGCGACGTTTGGAACTTGGTGTAATTTTCTTACATGAATAGGGAAGGAAACGAAAGGGCGTTATAACGCCTTGTCCCAGGAATCAGTATGCGAACAGGCAAAGTGTTGATCCTACACAAGCGTTTTGTAGCGCCAACTATCTTGTCAGTCAGAAATGCCTGCTGAACTTACGCTAATTCATGAGTCGCGGATTAACTAAAATTGTCGCGTAAAAATAATTCTGTCGTTTCCCTTAAGATCGCTAACACAGACGAAAGGACGAAATAGCCACTCTCCGGAAGCACCTCAAAACTTGAAAGACCAAGAAGGTTGCCAACCTAACAAAATTAGAGGGACCTATACATGAAAGCACAACCAAAATATCAAAAAAAAACAAATATACAGGTAGGACGATGAGAAAAAATAAATAGATAAATTAACGGACAAGTACCGACAATGACAGAACAAGACTTTTTCTCTCCTACTAATTATGTATGCGTCCAGAGTTGTTAAAAATAGTATTTGAATATATCCCAGAGGGTTTCTAATAACAAAAAAAAGCATATAACAGATAATACCATAGTGCGTATGTAAATTCAAAGCGTAACAAAAAAAAATTAAACCAATGAGATCACCTGAGAGTAAGGAAAACACAAAAAAATGTCTATGCCAATGCGCACGTATTCCGCGTAAATGAACTCGAAAGGGCTTCGATAGTCCAAGAAAAGATACTTCATAAATTGTACGTGTATACATAAAATATGTAATGTTTGAAAGAAAATTCAAAATAATAATATAATTATAAATCCAAAGACCTATACTTTGTACGTGTATGTTCTTTGTGCGTATATAAATATATTCAGAAGAAGAATTTAAAATAATGCCTTTATCATAAATCCAAAAGCTGGATCTATGAATTGTGCATGTTAGCTTTGTCCGTGGATAAATAATAATTCAAGAAATAAAAAAAAATCCAGAATATTACTCTATGGTGCCTCCAGAGAGAAGGATCTATAGGTTGTGCGTATATAAGTATATAGATTCAAAGGGAAAAAATTCAAAATAATGACTTTATTAGAAATTCAAAATGGAACATCTGCTAATTGACGCGTACTAAATTTGTGCGTATATAAGTATATAAATTCAAACGAAAATTAAAAATTATCACTTTAAAATAGATGTAAAGAGGAAGATCTATAAAACCTGCGTGTATTTTTATTCAAAATGTGTAATAGTAAGGAGATGGTTTGGACACGAAGCAGACCACCCGAACACACACACACACACACACACACACACACCAAAACTTCAGCAACTCAATGCGGTGACGAAAACACATCGTACTCAATCTCTCTCCACAGCTTGCCAACTTTTCAAAGGGTCTGACGCAGCATAAATTTAGTAATGGAACGTTTGAACAAAAGAAAAAGGAAAGAATTTAGGGAATGTACGTGACAGGAATCTGAAGGTTCCGTCCCACATTAAGGACGTTATCACAAACAATCCTGTTTTCAAGGACAAGTCAAAGGAATGAACATCGTTCACCAACTTGAAAACAGCCTGAGGTCAATATCAGAAAACAGTGCGAGTGATCAGCGATTCAATGGCCGCCGGTACTCAGGAAAGAAGCCGTAGCGATGATGTATGGTGCGATAAATCCAACAAACCCAATGTGTACGATATAATGATCATAGCTAGCTATTCGACCTTCAGGTAACGATAACCACAATAGGGATAGGACTACAGCAATAATGACTAAATAACTACTCATTTAATAGCATGATCATAACTAAATATCCAGTCTCATATATCGGTAACTAACGTAGAAAAACCGTTAATAAGGTAAACTTAATTAAGATAATCAAACCAAACTAACAGTAACTAAGATCAAAGCTCTAACCTAATCATAATAGCTAAATTGCGGCACGATAGCCAAAATAATCTAAGGGTAACTAAGGCAAAAACAATGACCAACCTATAATACCTACAAAAATATTTGGTCCCCAAAATAATCTAAAAGGTACCCAAACTAGACTACCAAGTAACTGGTGCAAGAACTATACTCTACGGTGCGAACTAGATCGAAACGTGATAGCCAACCTAATTCGGATATGACTGGGGTGTACTCGACCCGTAACAACTAAAAGGAAATCGAAGCAAAGTAATCTAAAAGCCACCTCAGATAAGGTAGCTATAATAATCCGACGGTAACTAGGATAATCAATAGAAAAACTATAAGAACTAAAATAAAAGATGATATCTAAACTAACTCAAGCCTGATTGAGGTACAGGCTATGACAAAACTATAATACCACCAAAAAGATTTGCTAGACTCTAAGTAAATATACCAAAATGATAACCAGACCCTAATAGGCCGTACTTACCTAAGGAAAATGAATAACTATAATACGATGAAGGTAAGAATTCATAAGTTATATAACCATATTATAAATATAACTAAGATCGTAAAAAGCTAACTACAAGAGAACGGTAATCGAATTAATAACTAGGATATAATACGGTAATTTTCAAAATATGCCAAAACAGAATCTCTAAATACACAAAATACTGACTTCTTTCCTGGAACCAGCGGATGTGAACGGAACCTAAGCTCGGAGTAGTATGCTTCGCATATGACGTTCACCTTCCACTGATCAGCTGAACATCCCGACAATTCTAATTGAGGAACGTGCATGGGGGATAATAAAAGAAATAATGGAAAGGGAAACTTACCGGTCTTCACCTCACGTGGGACTCCGCTCCAAAGGGACCGACCCGGTATTGTATCAATCACTCAAAGTCGTATACCAATCTAGAGGATGCTAACCAGCCATCCTCTCGTCAGAGTGATCGAGACAACCCCGAATGGAGTCATGTGAGTAGAGCGCCACACAAGCGCGAAGCATAGCGGGTGAACATAATTTGGAGAATACTGATCCACTTCGAATCAGAAGGCTGTCCTGATCTCTCCCACAAGGAATAAATTAAGAAGGTGACTATTATCGCTCACCGACTTGTAGGTGAGAACAGGATATTTGCGCGGTTCTTTTGGACCTAAGGTCGAGTGGTCGGCCATTCAATTGGCGCGGACCGAAGTAACGCTTCCCAGTGGTACCCGCACGCCCAAAGCCCGCCTACCACTGAATGTATGAGCACACCGACGAATGAAACTATGGAACTCTAGTGAAGAGCGAAAGAGAAAAAAAATTAATGATTGAAGGAGATTTTACTAAGTTACACCAATGAAGCCAAATCGTGGGTCATCTCGCCAGCTACCAAAGCCAGGTCTAACGAGAGCTAAATGAACTACCACGAAAGCAACGAGCTTTACGGGAGAAAAAGGTAGCTCTGTGTACACCAAGCCTTTGGCAGCTTCTCAAGACAACTCGTTTCAGCAAGCTAAAAGTTGCATTGCAAAATTGACGAAAAGACTTTCATTTGAAATGAACTGTAATGGGAAATATAAAACTTATTTACAAAATCGAAATTGAGAAGAAAAATACTGAATAACTTGGTGAAGTGTATATAAGACTGGCAAAATTATTTATGAACTAATTGGTAGATCTACAAAAGAAAACAAGTGTGACATGATGTAGTCGTAGCTAGAACTTTACAAAAAAAAAAGCAAAAAGAAAATATTTTAAAACCGAGAGAATACTGGGGAAGGAAAGCACTGCACTTTAGTTAAGAGAAGCTTGACTAAAGAACAAAAAAAACCGAACTGGGGCGCCATTTGTAGCGAAGCACAAATGAGCGACCAGAAATAATTTTCGAGATTATAATCGCGCTTTAGCCAAGCTCGACTAAAGCAAAAAAAAACCAAATTGGGCAAAAAAAACCGAAGCGCGCGCCCCCATCACACCTACCTACATTCATCTTGCAACGAGTATCGATAGGTGCGACAACAGGCACATCTTGCTGCAAAATCACCTCGGGGATATATGTGGGTGGCCGCACAGCATGTTGGCGCTAGCGGTCAGCCGGCCTGGGGTGGTTCTTACCACACACATCCCTTCGGTGCTTGAAAGCTGTGCGTGCAGTAATACAAAAGGGAAATTTCTCATCTATATCTAGACCTCGACTGACAGACGGACAAAAAAAAGCAAGCAAAAAAAGGATCAATATTGCCTCGCTCTCCTGGCGCTACCTGAAATATGAAAAGCTGAAATGAAAAGATCTGGAGCTGAAAAGGAAGAAGGTAAATTGGAAATTCCTGTTGATGCCGATCACTAAAGTGCCAAAAGAGAGTACAGAGTGGAAGTCCATACGACGCCGGACAATTCATATATCGCCCGGAGAAAAAGCAACGCAGTAAGTGAGAGAGAGGACATGGGCTTCAGATGGTGATGAAGTCCCGACCGGACTAGATTTGGGCCCATCGCCCCTTGCACCCTAGCTAAGACGTCACAGTCGCTATAAGATTCTTAGCCACATGGATAGCTGTGTGTGTGTGTGCCAGCCGCTGACCTATCTCGGCGTACCCAGAGACACCTCCGTTGTGTTCAGCAGTCACTCGCCCATGACTCTCAAGGCCTCATGAAAAAAAGCTGTACAGAGTGAAGTAACCAAAAAAAAAAGAACCCGAGAACTGGCCAAGGCTGGCGAGAAGACGCCGAAGCGTCCCGTCAATGATAGAAAGGGAAGTCGCCAGAAATCAAAAGGAAAATTATGCGTGCATGTATACGAAGAGACATGACTTCAGGTAGTTTAAAACATTATATTATATTTCAAAAGTCTAAAACAGTATGATGAGAGGAAACCCGATCACATGGTTTATAAATATATATCGGATTGAGCTTACACTTAATTATAGAAAACAAAAGCGCTTTTTCCTGGCTTGAGCTTATCTAGCCCTGACTCCTTAAAATTAATTGCAACTACCTTACGCTCAGAGGGAGGTAGGTATATATATATATATATCTGTATGTTCCTTCACTTACTGGTTAGGCCAGTCTATTTTTCTACACACCTTATATAATTTCTTTTTATTTCTTTTTGTCGTCCTTTTCACTTTCTTTTCAAAGCCTGACTTAACTATGGCATCTAATTCTAATACAAATAAAACGCTCCACTAACCTTCGGATACACTTGGGACTTACTCTCATTATATTGAGACTCTAGGTTTCCTCTTCTTGTAAGCCGAAGGGATGGTATTAAAGCTTCTAATCCTTTCGTTTCTTTCGGTTTCAACCGTATTTCGGGCACGATTTCCCACAAGGTTCCGAACCGAAGTCGCAGGTAAGTGAATTTTATTCACAAAAAAAAGGACTTTTGGCTTATCCTTAAAAGTTCTTATCCACAGTTTCTTCATGCAGATACAAGCGAAGATTTTCCTCAAAAACCACTGGTAAGAGAATTTTATTCACAAGAAAACGTTCATTAATTCTTACAGTTTCTTCTCCATAGATTTTCACATCAATATATATGAAGTTGTTCTTCAAGAAACACAGGTGAGTGAGTTTAATTCACTATAAAAGAAAACTTTACATAATTCTCAAAATTTGTCTTTCACAGATGTTCCACATACATATGGACGAAGATTGTATGCACAAATTGCAGGTAAGCAAATTTTATTCACAAGAAAACTTTCATTAATTCTAGAAATTTCTTCTACTTAGGTTTTCACACAAATATGTATGAGGATATTAAAAAAAAAAAACACAGGTGAGTGAGTTTAATTCACCATAAAATAAATCTTTACTTAATTCTCAAATATTGTTTTTCACAGATATTCCACATACATATGGACGAGGATTGTATGCACAAATTGCAGGGAAGCAAATTTTATTCACAAGAAAACTTTCATTAATTCTAGAAATTTCTTCTACTTAGGTTTTCACACAAATATGTATGAAGATATTAAAAAAAAAGAACACAGGTGAGTGAGGTTAATTCACCATAAAACAAATCGTTACTTAATTCTCAAATATTATTTTTCACAGATGTTCCACATACATATGGACGAGGATTGTATGCACAAATTGCAGGGAAGCAAATTTTATTCACAAGACAACTTTCATTAATTCTAGAAATCTCTTCTCAATAGATTTACGCACTAATGTATATAAAGATATTCTTCAAAAATAACAGGAGTTTAATCAACCACGAAAGAAAACTCTAATTAATTCTCCAAAATTTCTATTCCACAGTTTTTCCACATACATATGGACGAAGATTATCCGCACAAATTGCAGGTGAGGAAATTTTATTCACAAGCAAATTTTCATTAATTCTAGAAATCAATTCTCCAAAGATTTTCACACAATTGTATATATGAAGATATTCTTCAAAAATCACAGCTGAATGAGTTTAGTTCATCACCAAAAAAACTTTAATTAGACCTCCAAAATTTCTATTCCATAGTTGTTACCCATACATATGGACGAAGACTATCCCGACAAATTTCAGATAAGATTTATACACACGAAAACGTTCACTTATTCTAGAATTTTTTTCTCCATAGATTTTCGCACTAAAGTATGGACGACGATTTTCCGCATAAATTTCAGGTAAGTACCATTGACTCCACGACATATTGTGGAGTTTCATATTCTTTACTATAACGCTTTTACTTTAATTTTTGGAAGAAAAAAATCTCAACGCGCTCATAGAAAGTCACAAAGATAAGTCTTAAACAAAAAAAAACTCGATACCGCGCAGACACTTTGAACTCAGTACTCTCCACTACCATTGCTAAAGAACAACCCCACAAATCATCAGAGCCTCCCTACATCGCAGCCGTTCCTTGCTTAGCCACCGGCAGGCGAGCGTTTTCGTTCTTTTCGGCCGACTACCGAAATCTCTTCGTTTCCTCTCGACCCATAGGCAAGAATCTTTGGTACCAGCGATTTGCTGTGTAGGGACAAATTTTTTCCTGAAAAATTCGTTCGGGCTTGCTGTAATGCATGGCGTGTTGGTATCGCGTGATGTTTTACAGCTGCCGTTCGTTCGTTGGAATTTCTGATGATGAACGGTGCCTGCCTGGATATCTTTTGTTGCGCTGATGCCTAATTTATGATTTAAATTTTCCGGCTTTTTGGGATTTTTGTATTTTTGCGTCTTTTCAGGTTTCCTAAAATTTCTTTTCTTCGCTTTGTTATGCTCACTTAAGTTTTTAAGAAAGATCATGATTTGTGCGTGTTCTGTGCGAACTGGGATCTTACCTTTTCTGTTTAAGTCTGCATGGAGAATTACCAGAGGGCTACTTCTCGGATAGTATAAATGCAAAATTTTTGCCATTTTTGCAGGAATTTCAGGTCTTCATTAATTTTTATAAAGTTTCGTCATTTCAGGGATTTATGCGTCGTATGGAAAAGTAGCATAGTACTACTTTTCGAAAATTATTGGACCTTTTTCCGCTTTTTCAGGTACCCCTGTAGTTAAAATGGACAAAAGAAATAATTAAAGTTGAAAACGCTAATTAGGATAGGACAGACAGAGTAATAAAAAAGCACATATAAATGAACCGTAGAAGAAAAGGGAAAGTAGCATGAGGGCAGAACGCTACAAGGCTCCCGATTTAGGGTGCTGAAAATATATTTAAATTAAATATTATAAATTTTGATTAATTTGTTAGTTTAAAGGGATTCATGTACTTCCCTTGGCTAAATTTGTTAAACAAGACTTCAGTGGGTTCAATATAACTGCCGATCTGACTTGATGCTCAGTCAGAACTTAAGTGATTTGCTACAAGTTCAAGTTTCAAGTTTTTTATTTGCGCTGAATAAATTATTACACTTAACCTAACAATATTTTTCTTATCTAAACCAATTCCCTGATTATAAATCCTACGAGCTTCTCTTTGGCCCTGAGTTCAATTAATCTAGCTGAGCTTTCTTATTTTCTAAATACATGAATTCCTACTAAACTAACATATGACTAACTTCTAAACTACGGTTAGCGCTAACTAGTTATAATTAACTAAATGTAATTCGAAAAGTTAGTACTTAACTAACTTAAGTTCTAACTACATAATTTTTATACTAATCTCCAAGTTGCATCTGCCTTCCCATCCTGGTGTTGTTTGATTGCTCCCTGTTGCGGGTATTGTCTGGAGAAGGCTACGCATGTCTTGTCCTGCAGGCTGCAACGTCCTCATTTCTTCCTCTCCTAGCCTCGGTGATTGTCTCCTTTCTCCCAGAAAAAGGTAAAAATTCCTTGGCAGTAATATTTTTCATGACAGGTTGACATGCAAAAAGGCGATAAATATTTGTGTGGGTAAGTGGGGAAAGTTGGTTAGTTCATGGACAATTGGATTTGGGTGATTGGGGATTTTGGCTACCTGCTTCTTCATCATCTCAACCAGATAGTCCTGTATTGGAGAAATACCAGCTTTCTCATACAGGACCTAATTGCGATAATGCTTTCCACAGGGCCTTCGGTAGAGTCCAGTGCAGATTCGGAGCGTTTTCCTCTCGAATTTCGTAAGGATCTCCATATAAGGTGACGGAATGATGTGCCATATGGGATGCGAGTACGTTAAAGTGGGCCTAATGAGCTGCTTGTACACCAGCAGTTTCGTGCTCAGAGTTAGTCCATTCCTATATCTCATTATAGGACTAACCATGCTTAGTGCAAAGTTTGCATTCCTAGCAACTGCTTTTTCATGAGGGTTGAACTTAAAACGTCCATTGAAATTTATACCTAGGTATTTCACGCTCTTTCACGCTGGGATTTATCACTTCATTATTGATAGTGATATTGATAGTGATTTCAATTTTTCTTGCGTTTTGACAAACGCCTCTGCGTGGACGAACAGTTCTAATGCAGAGTAAACTCGATTTAGGGACGTTGATCTTTATGCCCCATTTACGATAGTACTCGTAAAGCTTGGCAATATGATCACCCACTTTCCTTGTCGCCAATTTGGGGACTTGGAGTGCGCATACGTTAATGAGGCATCCGCGTAGAGAAGGGTCGTGACTCCTCCATTAGTCTGCGGTTCTTCAAACGTGAACAGATTGAAGAGGAAAGGCCCGAGTACTGAGCCTTGCGGGACGCCCGCTTTTATGTTCTTATGCCCAGATATGCAATTCTTTATTTCCACAAAGAATTGTCTCTGAGATATGAAGCTATTTAACAACCGAATGAAGTAGGGTGGGGACTGAAATCCAATCAGTTTGGAGATAAGACCTTCTCTCCAGATGGAGTCGAAGGGCTTCTCAACATCAAGAAAACAGGCCACAGTATGTGTCTTTTTATTAAGAGCTACTAGTGCAATCGGTCTGAATTCCGAGATGCTTTTAGAAGATGCCTTCTTCGGAATTGGTATTATCTTTGACACTGTCCAGCTGATGGGGAAATAACAATTGTTTATACAATTGTTGAAGGTTATTGTTAGCATTTCGATTGCCAACGGTGTTAACTTCCGGATAATGAAGTTCGTTATAGCATCTGGGCCACTCGACTTTTTATTGTTGAGTGACCGAATAAGGGCGGGTAGATGAAGCGGGCTTGTGTATATTTGCTGGTCATTTGAATTTCCTGCTGGGTTTTCAAGGCTGAATTCTGCAATTGGTGAGGTATTTTGTCTCTCAAAATTTTCCACTTCTGTTAGGACTTGTCTATAAAAGTTAGGGAGATGAGTTAATAATAATAATAATAATTTATTTACTGCCCAAGTACAAAGATTGCAATCTTATTATGTACTTCTAATTTGGTACATTATACTAGGAAAACTTAAAATTAGGCCTGGATACTTAGATAAATTATAAAAAGATTAACAAAATGATTAACGAAACATGAATAAAATAATAATGAAGAAATAAATCATTGTAAGATAAAAAGAGAGGGAAAAAATACTAATGCTAAAATAAATATAAATGGCGATATAAATAAATAAATATGTAAGTGCGAATAAAAACAAAAAGAAGAACAAAAGATAAAAATTTATTAATTAATAAATAAAAATATAATGTTCTATTATAAGAAGAGAATTACTCAAATCAAAAAAAAAAAAAAAAAAAAAGTAAAGGATTAAGTATACAACAAATTTAGACTAACAAAAATAAAAGAGAAGAAAACACATTAAAAGGGGGAAAAAAAAAGTAATAGCAAAATATCAGAGTTAGGTATGTATATACATAAAGTTTTAATTAAAAGCAATAAATTGATTAATTGCTATATAGTTTGCATCATTCATAACTAAAGGCTAGGTAAGTCCTTAATTATTTTAGAAAAGGCTCTGCCAGAACTCGCACGCTGAGCACCACCAGGAAGAGAGTTCCACCTTCGAATTGCTTGAACAAGGTAAGAGCGGTCGCCAAATCGTGAAGATCATCTAGGAGCGAGAAGTTTAAGATGTCGTGCCGAATTTAGAAATTGTAGTTTTTCGTAAAGATATTCTGGTGTTTTCTCATAAATCAACGTATGCAAGAATGTTAATTCGCGACGTGCTCGGAAAGTTTCGAAGGAAATACCAAGGAACAAACTTGCATACGCCGACACATGAGAATGCCTACGCAATTTGTAAACATAACGAATTACATCGTTAAATGCCACAGTTAATTTTCTTTGACATTGTGAGTCAAGTTTGGCAAATACAAGGCTGCCATGTAAGAAGTGGGGGAGAACAAGTGCTTTTGCTAATCTGGATCTTAAGCCTATCGACAAACAGCTCGTGGTAATCCAGAGTTGACGAAGACTTCCGTACACTTTACTGAGTAATCCAGACATATAATCACAACAGGTGAATTTGGAATTAAGTTTGACACCTAGATTTTTTACAGAGTCTACATACGCCAATGGCGTATTGTTCATTGTTACAGATGGTAAGTCAATGATTTCAGTATTATTCCTGTACACAGCTAGGCACTTAGACTTTGAAGGGTTGATTGAGAGGATATTAGTTAGTGACCATTCATATATGTAGTGTAGATCCTCATTGATACGTTGCACACAGTCTTCAAGTAGACCAATTGGTTGACTTAAATAAATCTGTACATCATCAGCATATAGATGTATGGATGTATTCTTCACAACGCTTGTTAAATCATTGATATACATGCCGAATAGTAAAGGACCAAGGATAGAACCTTGGTGAACCCCTTGATAAAGGAGCTTTACATTAGAAAATGTATTATTCGCTTTAACGACCTGATTTCGCATCGACAGGAAATTACTGATTAATCTTAAAGCCGATGAGGAGAAAAAAAATGTATTCTTAAGTTTAGAATGTAAAATAGAGTGATTGACACTATCAAATGCTTTACTGAAACCAAGAAGAACAAGTATTGTTAGAAAATCATTATCAAGAGCTTCAGGAATATCAGTTGTAACTTTTAAAAGAGTAGTTTCACAGCTATGTTTTGCTCTGAATCCAGATTGCCACTTTGACAGTAGATTATTAGATTCAATATACTCAGTCGATTGATTAAACATTATTTTCTCTAACCCCTTAGCAAGAAAATTTAATAAACTAATTGGCCGAAAATCGCTTGGACCATTAGGGCGAGCTTTCTTAGGAATGGGAACAACAAGTGCACACTTGCACTTAGTGGGGAATTGTGAAGTCATTAGACACTGATTATAAATGTGCGTTAACGGGCTTATTATAAAGGGAGCAATTAATTTCACGAAATTCGGAGAGAGTGTATCCAGTCCGGAGGCATTTGACTGGATAGAATATATTACATTAATAACATCAACTCCAGTAACACACCTAAATGAGAATCCATCCATTTGAGGGCTGCTCATGCTAAAATCAGGATTGGGTTGATTAGAAATCTCATTAATGACATTATTGGTAGAAGGTAGAAAGGTACTAGAAGTTGTAAAAAAATCATTCAATACATTAGGATCATCAACGATTTGAGTCTGATCGTCTCCATAAATACCCAGATTGCGAATGTTCTTCCAAAGTTTCTTGGCAGGTTGATTTGGGTCCAGCTTCAATCCAAGATATGCACGTTTAGAAGATCGAATCAGGCTTGTTACCCTATTGCGGGAAATCCTATATCTATTGAGATCTATCTCATTATGATTTCTTCTGTATTTTTTTAGTAAGAAATCACGCTCAGCCATTGTTTGGCGGATTTCATCAGTGATCCAGGGACAACGTTGGGGACGAATATTACATGTTCTGAGTGGGGCATATTTATCATATAGATACAAAACAGCACTATTCAGAATTTCTATTTTATCATCGAGAATACTACAGTTATAAAGATTGTCCCAATGAATATTACTGCATTCCGATGCTAGTAAATCCTTATTAATACTTTTAAAATCCCTATATGTGAACGATGTCATGGTTGGTAAGGAATCTATTCTCATTTTGTACGTGAAGTATAAAAAGTCGTGATCAAAGTTGCTCGGTGGGGAGATCTGATTGTGAAAAAGGACATTGACCAAATTAGTAGTTAAAATATAGTCCAACAGAGATGGCGATGAGGTATTGTGATATGTGGGCAGACTGTTCACAACTTTGAGGTCCAGCCTCTGAAGTAGATATAATAGACTATCAAGTGACGGGCTAGACCTGAGAGCATTAACATTCAAATCCCCGAGAGCAACTACATTCTGGTATACCGCGATAGTTGAAGAGATAGCGTCTTCCAATTCGGAGGCATTTTCAGTATTATAATTATTTGGGGGGCAGTAAATTCCAAAAAGAGCACATTTTTCGAAACGCGAACTAATCTCAGCGCCAATAAACTCAACATTTGCGCCATAAGAGGACTCTTTGAGAACTGAGACATTCAGAGACTCATGGACATAAATGGCAACTCCCCCACCTGTGCGCTCCTCTCAGTCAACTCTAAAAATCTTGTAATGAGGAAGAGATATAAATGTTGAGTTAACATTCTTGTCCAGCCATGTCTCAGATATAACTAATGCATGGACACTGGATCCATTGAACATGTCACTGAGAAGGTCAGATTTATTTCTTAAACTCCTTGCATTTAGATATATGACATTAAGACCCGAAACAAAAGAGGAAAAAATTTTACACATGACTCTTACCCTGTCCAATGGCGAAAAACTATCCCCAGCCAACACCAAGCACCGAGCCCAAGCAGAAGCCTGTAAATAGGTGAGTTTTTGACCCACACAAGGAAGTCAAGGTATAAATGATGCAAACATTTTTAACATTCATTTCAGTAAAATTAGAAAATATACAGAAGAAAGAACAGAGTAAGAATATAAAGGGATACTAAGACTTAAGATTAATTAATAATTTAGTAATGACAATACTAACAACTAATGATAATCCTATTTAAATTCTATACTAAAAGAAAAAGATAACAACAAAACAAGACTAACTATAGGCACAATCGAAATGCGTAAATAATTATGCATTCTGAGCTCCAACAATGTTTTGCTTAGGTAATAATGCTTGCACGTCCCCATCACCGTCGAGATTATTTGCATCAGTAATAACTTGGGTAAGAACATCAATACTAGACGCTTCAACTGGAGTATGGCCTTCTCTTATCCGAACAAATACAATCCCATTGCGAGAAAACGTAGAATGTAGTAGTTTGGTACGTTTATATTCGAAAGCTTTTCGCAAGATTCTCTGATTATTACGGGTTAAACTTTCAAAAATATTAATTTTGCTGCCAGAGACAAAAGTAGGGGAAATTGATTTTAAATTCACCACACCGTGCTGCTTAAATTTGTGGAGAAATATGCGTTGTTCGTTACATGGAGAGAACTTACAGATTATCAGTGAATTTTTGCTAGCCCCGCTGTTTACCAAATGTTTTGGATCGAAAAGCAGTTGCATACGGCGATAAAGTATGCCTGATAGTGGAAGAGATGCTTCTTAATATTTCTAGCGCATTTTCATGGTCAGTGTATGGTACACCAGTAATTACTGCAACAGTCAGCCTATTGCGTCTGCGCATATCTTCCAGTTCTTTACGAGTTACAGAGAGCTCACACTTAACGTTATTCAATTCTTCATGCAACTGCGAAATGTTTGTAGTAAGAACCGAAGTGACATGATCTATTTTTTGATTTAGCATCTCCTCAAAATCAGAAAATTTTTTCAGAAATAATCTGGGCCAGGTTTTTCGTTAATTTTCGTTCAAGCAACTCAAAGGAATCAGTACTGATTACAGAGTTTGATCGACTAGGTGTAAGACAGATAACACTGCCTCCATCACTTACTTGCTGATTTTTAGAGTTGCTCCTGGTTTGTCTGTTAGACGTAACAGGTGTGACTGTGGTGGAAACTTTTGAGTTGGTAGTTGATTTCGTGATTTTGCTCATCTTTGGAACTCGAACAAAAAAATATTTCAAATCAGAAATAGCAAAACGATTAAATTGGAGTCAAACTTTATAGGCTTGATAAAAGTTTGTTATAGAACACTTTTAACAAATATTTTGAGGTCGGATAAAATCAATACGTGGAAAAAAACAGCAAAAACTTAGGAGCTCACTTAAAACACAACTTAACTGAATCGCATACTCACTCACTTGGAGGCGAGCTTTTGAAAGTTGATTCAAAATAGTCGGCGAAGGCTCTGCTTTTCTCTTCAGGAGAATTCAAGCAGTTGTTGCCATCAAGTAGTTTTTCAGGGACTTGGGCTTTCCCGCTACATACTTTGTTGATTCCGCTAAAAGCTCGCGGACCCGGCTTAATAGCTTTCAACCTGTCGCGAAATTTCAGGTCTTCATGAATTTTTATAAAGTTTCGTCTTTTCAGGGATTTATGCGTCGTATGGATAAGTAGCACAGGGCTACTTTTCGAAAATTATAGGACCTTTTCCCCTTTTTCAGGTACCCCTGTAGTTAAAATGGACAAAAGAAATAATTAAAGTTGAAAACGCTAATTAGGATAGGACAGACAGAATAATAAAAAAGCACATATAAACGAACCGTAGAAGAAGAGGGAAATTAGCGTGAGGGCAGAACGCTACAAGACTCCCGATTTAGGGTGCTGAAAATATATTTAAGTTAAATATTATAAATTTTGATTAATTTGTTAATTAAAAGGGATTCATGTACTTCCCTTTGTTTAATTTGTTAAACAAGACTTCAGTGGGTGCAATATCGCTGCCGATCTGACTTGATGCTCAGTCAGAACTCAAGTGATTTGCTAGTTCCAGTAGCTTGCTATTTATAGGCAGAAACACAATAGGAATTGTTTCTGCCGGTGGCGTTGCCATGACGCCTGCGTCGTTTGTGAGTTTCCATATATTTAGTCACCCAGTGGCGTCATAATAGTCTAATGAGAATAATTTACTAATTACTGAGGGCTGCCATTTTGGAAATGTCAAACGAATTGTTGGCAGCTGCTTGGTTATAGGTAAGTGTTTACGTTTTGAATGTTTATATTATTTACTTTTATTAATGATTTGTTTTCCTTTTTAATTTTAGCTAAAGACATAGATGAACCTGAGCAGTAGCATAGGATTGGATTTCCCTTTTTGAGTTAAGTTTGTGTTTTGGTTAAAGTCTCATATCATGAAATGATTTGCGACTTTTATAATTGTTTATGTTGTGACTGATGCTTGTTTTTTTGTCTTATTTTAGATTATGTTGCTGATAGCACCAGGGGATCTTCGAGTATATCGTCTTCGTGGGAAATACTTGTTATTATTATCAAACTTTAAGTGTTAGTTTTAATTTTATAGTTAATTTTTGTTACGCGACCGAACATCCTCCCGCTTCCAGGAATGGCGTGGTGATACTTTGTGCTTGACATACTTATTAGTTTGAAATATAATTTATGTACTTAATTGTGTTTTATTTGCAATCGTACCCTTAGTTTTCCGGTGCGCAGCCTGAAAAACCGGAGTGTATATCCATCTTTTGTTTGGAGTCGGTATCCCTTTGTAGCCGAAAATACCTTGAACCATGGAATAGGAAATGATTTTGTTGGCAGGCGGCCTTGCTGGTGGCACCATTGTGTGTCGTTTATTTCATGCTGGCTTATTATGCGTTGATTCGACGTGTGGTGATGTTGCAAGACTTTTGCATGACGTCTTGTGTGGCGACTTTGAGGAAGCCGTCAGCGCTGGGTTTCTGACTGACGCGTCATGTGGCGCTGCGGTTGATGTTGAAACCGTCAGAGCTGGCTTCTGAGGAAGTGGATGCGACGTCGTTGCTGCTGGCTGTATTGGAGAACCTTTCCGTGCCGCGTAATGTGGTGTGCTTGTTTTGCTGGCGTTAAAACCACTGGTGCTGATTTTTGGGTGGCGAATTGAGTTATGTCGCAGCCTTTGAAGTTGTCGGAGTTAGTCTCTTGATTGGCGCGTCATGCAGTGTCGGTGATGAAGCTAGCAATATTGGATTCTTGACTGACGCATCCTTCCTGGCTATGTCTGGCGAATAGGCTATTGCCGCCTGACTGTACGTCCTTTTTGTGATAGTAGGAAGCCTAGCATGCCTTGTTGGGTTGCGTATAGTGGCCGCATCTGCTATCCTTTAATTCTTGCTGACGCTGGAAGTGCCTCAACAGGAGGCGTAAATGTTTTTGGACGTCTTGGAAAGTCGGTCGTTCGCAGCTTATTTTTTATCGGGGTTTCCCCTAATTCTGGAAGGTCTTCAATGAGAAGACAGTCTTCTAAACTTGGAAGGGCATTCATTTTCTCTTTTCCTCTTGTTTGGATATAAACAAAAATAGGAAGAAAAAACAAAATAATAAGAGAATAGAAAATACATGATATAATAATGCGGGCAAAAACAAAAAAATGAAAAAAATGATAAAAAAAATGAAACAATAAATTAAATAAAAAGGAAGGAATTTTGCAAATTTCTTTTCTGCTTCTTTCTGCTTCGCCAGTTGTCAAAATTTTTGAGGATTTGATCATAAGTGAAGTAGGTTTTAATTTGGTAGAGTTCTGCATTACCGGCACTGTTTTCATGGTATAATGCTCCCCATATATTCTGTCCGATGGCGTTACTGCTTCGTGCTGAAAAGTGTGGGTAGTAGAATATTTTTGATTAAACGTACTATTCTGTTCATAACTGGTTGTTTTGTACTCTTGTAATCGGCTACAGAATTCTTGCTGTTCTATTTTGCATGTGTCAGTGGTTCTGACATTTACACTGAATAGTTTAAATTCCTGCTGACTAGTCAGTTGATCGACACTTTCAGTGTTTGTAATAACTGACAGTGATTTTAAAGTAAATCCTGGTCGTTGGTTTTAAAGATTTGCTGCTGTCGTGAGTCTGACTTTTATGTCAGTTTTTTTTTTGTATTTGGATGATTTTTGTCGGTAATCATTTTGTCTGATGCCAGTTTTTGATGTGGCAGAACTGAGTTGTAGCAGCTTTCTTTGAAATATTGTAGTAAATTGTTATCGCGTCTATGTGGCAACTTAAGTTTTTATAATTTCCATTTGTAAGTGGATCTGGGGTAGACTGTCATGTGACAGATTGGTTTGACAGTTTTGTGCTGTTGGGGACGAATTTTGTGCTGCAGTATTGTGATTGTTGTTACAGCTATTTAATTTATATAGCTTGTATAGCTAAGGATGCCTTCAGACGCTTATGAGGCTCGTTCCTTTTACTCCGTTGTGGTCGGATGCCGAAGATGGCGTTATTTTTGGAGTAGGTATATTTCCTGTTATTTGAACTATCATGGTTTGAAACAGTGCTGCGCCACAATATAGTCGATGCCTGATTGTAAGTCTGGCATTTGTTAGTGTTGGTTGACATAGCACTTGATTGTTTTCGTTTCAGTTGCGTTTCGGTTGGTTCTGATACGATTTGTCGGATCATTATGATTTGCACGTGCCTTGTTTTCTGTGTGTGCTTTGACACGATTTTGGACTTGCCCAGACTGATTTACTGTCATGTATTTTGTTTGACAGATGCTTCCTTTATGTGATGCCTTGCCTTGATTTGTGTGTTGGAGAGAAGTTTTCTGGATTTTCTCTCTGGGATGCACGTTTCTTCTTCTTCTTCGTTGGTTTGGATATTGATTTCTGCTTATCTGTGCAGTAAGTGTAGTGATTTCGTCAGTACTTTTGATTTTTCTTAGTAGAATCCAACCAAACTGCGTGTGTTGAGCTGTGGGTTGTAATGGTGTACCCCTGATAACTACGCTCTCTATGGCGTCGGCATAGACGTCTGCTCCCAGTAATAAGTCGATCGGACCAGGTGCGCAAAGCTTTGGATCTGCTAGGAGCAAATGCTGCAGATAAAGCAATTTGCTGGTGTTTATCGTGTCAGCTGGAAAGTAGTCCGTGAGTTTTTCCAAAATGAGAGCGTTAATCTTTGTTGGAAATCTTGTATGAAGAGATTTCAATGTAAATGACGTTTGAGCATTTGCGGATGCTGTTCGAATTTGGCCTAACCCTGTGATTTTCACATGTTTGGATTTTGGCTGTAGTTTCGCCCGTCTAATCGCAGCTTTCGTAATGGAGGACATTTGAGAGCCTGAATCTATCAGTGCTTTCATTGTGTGTTTCTGTCCATCTTGGTCCCCAATTTGCACTAATGCAGTTGGCAGTATTGCATCATTGTGATGTGTTGTAAAGAATGATGTTGTAGTTGGCTCATTATTGCCACTGGGAACGTCAAGCCACAATTCTGCTTGCTTCTGGTTTTTCGCGCTCTTCGTTGATCTACTGTCTCCCTCGGATGATTGCTATCTTGCATGTAACAGTGTATTGTATGGTTTGCGAGAATGGAGGCATGTTTTCTGCCTGGGACAGTTGTATAGGTTATGTCCCGATGCCAGACAATTTCTAAACAGCTTGTATTGTTGCACCAATTGTAATCTCGCTGTTGGATATAGATTTTTAAATGCTGTGCAGTGGAACAGCGAATGATTTTGCTTGGTATTGGCGCAAGTGTTTGTTCTGTTCATGAACTTGTAAGCACTTTTGTGTGCGTGGTTAGATGAGGGAATGTCATTGGAGTTCGTTTGGAGACCTTGCATGTAGTCCACGTTGATTCCACGCATGATTTGTAGTTACAGTCGAAAGTCGGTATGTGAATTGGTGGTAGCCGTGTTTCTGGCTTTGACAGCCGTTTTTACTAAAGTATGGTTTCATTTGTGTTTGTGTTAGGAGGGAGTACTCGGAATGAATCCTCCAATTCCTCTTATAGAGTGGAGAGGAGATTTATATAAATGAGTTCGGTCTCCTCATATAAATCTCCTTTGGAGTACTCACTTTGAGCGCCATATTTGGTCGGCCAGATTGCTACGTGCAGATCTGTGAACGTTTTCCAGAATTTTTCTAGTCTATGCGTGCTGCATAGAATTTCTTGCCTGCTTTGGTATCACTGTTTGCCTTAGTGTGGTTTAAGGCGGCTTTTTTTATTTGATCATTTAGAGCAACTATTGATAATAAGCGATCTCTGTCATTTTGAAAATCTTCCTGTCTTATCCGGCATTGAAGGACCAATGTTAACTCACAATGCGGTCTTAGCATAAAAAGGAGCAGGTGCCGGTTTTAGAAATGATAAGACAGGATTTTTGAAATAACAAAAATTCACTAATTTACTTATCACAATATAATTCTTGAAAGCTAGGCAATTCAGTACTTAATTCAATTCAATATTCATTAAATTCACTAATTTATACTAATTTAAAAATAATGAGCCTCCACTGGCGATATTTATTCTTTAATCTGTAATAGATAAGAGGAACTATTATTAATAAACTCAAACTACAGGGGACAGAATTTTGGGTGACAGAGTGAGCTTCATATAACTGCTCATAAAAAGGCTGGGATCAAGACTCCCGATTTAGGGTGCTGAAAATATATTTAAATTAAATATTATAAATTTTGATTAATTTGTTAGTAAAAAGGGATTCATGTACTTGCCTTGACTTAATTTGTGGCTTCAATATAACTGCCGATCTGACTTGATGCTCAGTCAGAACTCAGGTGAATTGCTACTTCCAGTAGCTCGCTATTCGTAGGCAGAAACACAATAGGAATTGTGTCTGCCGGTGGCATTGCCATGACGCCTGCGTCGTTTGTGAGTTTTCATATATTTAGTCACCCAGTGGCGTCACCATAGTCTAATTAGAATAATTTGCTATGTACTGAGAGCTGTCATATTGGAAATGTCAAACGACTTGGTGGCAGCTGCTTAGTTAAAGGTAAGTGTTTACATTTTGAATATTTATATTATTTACTTTTATTAATGATTTGTTTTCCTTTTAATTTTAGCTGAAGACATAGATGAACATGCGCAGTACCATAGGATTTCCCTTTTTGAGTTAAGTTTGTGTTTTTGTTAAAGTCGCAGATCATGAAATAAATTGTGACTTTTATAATTGTTTATGTTGTGACTTATGCTTGTTTTTTTGTTTTATTTTAGATTATGTTGCAGATAGCATCGAGGTATCTTCGAGTATACTGTCTTCTCGGGAAATACTTGTTATTATTATCAAACTGTAAGTGTTAGTTTTAATTTGATAGTTCACTTTTGTTCCGCGAAGGAACAGTACCCCACACTTGACACCAATTTAACAGTTTTTCCTGCAGTCCGTGCAAATACCTGAAAAAATTGTAGCCGTCAGCTTAACGACGTTGTCGCAACTCAGTGCAGTCCTCTCTGCAATGCTTGCCTCTTGCTTGTTCACCCAAAGATGCCAAACGTGAAACAGATCCGCAATATTTTCCAAACATCGGGTCTGCAATAATCTCCAGCGAGAAGAAAAACGGGCTTACTAAACTTAGCCCCGTGGCAGATGTACAATGTTTACCACACCGGTACAAGGCCAGTATTTTCTGCTGAAGTTACTGCTGCATATAAGATCAAATGTGGGATGCGGGAAGTTAGCTTTTGCTCATTTTAAGCTTGAGTGCAGGTTTGTGTAGTTATGCTGATGTGATTGAATATAAAATACTATATATATATATATTATATACTTATATTCGCTGGGTGCTTTCCTACAGCGGCAGAGCTTGTCGTAGCTGGCGTCTTCTTTTCTAGAAGAGTTTTTGGCAGCCGGAATTAAGTGTTTTCTCCAGATGGGTCCCTGGTAGGCAGCAAAGTCTCATGCGCAAACTTCAAACTATCTTCAGCCGGAGCAACTGCGCCAACCACCGTAAAGTTAAAACACTTTGGGTGTTAATTCCCTGCAAGTTTGCTCCCGCGGGAGACTAAACACCTATTCCTCTAAATACATAGTATAGGAGCAATTCTTAGCTGCTGGTGGATAGAGGACTGTACCTTTTCAATCTGCTTATCGGCAGTTCTTTCCTTATGATGTTATTTTTCTTGTGGTTTGTCGGTTACACCTTTTCTCCTTCCTTCTTCTGAGATCGCAAAAAAGTCCCACACCATTCCAGAATGTTCCAGAGAGGCTGTTAGGCAATGACTTTCTTGCAAAAAATTGTAATATCGAAGGGCCTAATAAATTACTCCGGTTTCCTCGCACGGAAACCAACCCTATTGAATTCACGGTACCTCTCGAAATATCCCTAGAAGATGGAGAGGAAATACCAAGTGATCAATTGGAGGAGCAATTTAAATCACGGGCACCAGATAACAAAAATGCTTTACCTCCAATGGAAGAAACTCTGAACATCTCAAAAGAAGATGAAAGTAGGCAATATGAAGTAGTACTTCAGCGATCCAATAGAATACCCCCTCGATCTCAAATGGTACTGAGCATACGGCTACAAATAGACCAAGAAATGATCTGCTTGTCTCAGGAGATCCAAGAAGGAGTATTTGTCGCAAATTGCCTAGTTAGTCCTCATAAAAGCTTCATTCCGTTATCCGTTCTAAATGTAAACACGGAACCAGTATTCCTAAGGAACTTAACGCTTACTCTAGTTCCAAGTAATTGCTATAACATACAGTATCTCCATGTACATTTGGACGACGTAAATACCCAAAGTACTCATAAAAAGGGTGATCCACCTTTCCTAAGTGCACAAATCAAAAGCACACACAACGTCAAAAACGACAAATTAAAATTTAATTCCAACCCACATTTCCTAAGTGCACAAAACAAAAGCACACACAATGTCAAAAAAGACAAATTAAAATTTAATTCCAATACATATTTTCTTCGTGCACTAAACAAAAGCACACACAACGTCAAAAAAGACAAATTAAAAATTAATTCCAATCCATATTTTCTTCGTGCACAAAACAAAAGCACACACAACGTCAAAAACGACAAATTGAAATTTAATTCCAATCCATATTCAAGAAACGTAAACCATATTAAAAGCTGTAACCCAGACAGACTTGTGGCTTTACGTAAAGAATTACTGTTGGATGAAAATTTAAATCGCGAAGAAGAAAAAACATTTCTTGAGTTATGCTATAAGTATAACGATCTTTTTTATTTAAAGGGAGATAAGCTCACATGCACTAATACCATAAAGCATACCATCCCCATACTACACAATCAGCCACCCATAAATCAAAAGATGTATAGACTTCCAGAAACACACCGGGCAGTCATAAATGAGCAAATTAAGGAAACGTTGGACAACGACATAATCCAATTAAGTAAAAGCCCGTGGAATTCTCCATTGCTGGTAGTCCCCAAGAAAGCTGGGGCCGACGGCAATAAACGTTGCGAGTAGTAGTAGATTTCCGTAAAATTAACGAGAAATCTATAGGGGATGCCTTTCCATTACCCAGGATAGAGGATATACTGGATCAGCTTGGGCATTCGCGGTATTTTACTACACTTGACCTTACAAGCGGATATCACCAAGTATTGGTTAGACCCAAGGGATAGACCAAAAACTGCATTTAGTACCGCTTACGGGCATTATGAATTTAAGAGAATGCCATTTGGGTTGAAAGGCGCACCTGCGACTTTTCAACGCCTGATGAATTACATTCTAACGGGTCTCCAAGGATTAGAACTGCTTTGTCTATCTCGATGATATTGTAATATATGGAAAAAATTTACAAGATCATAACGAGAAACTAGCTAAAGTATTCGACAGACTTCGAGCCATAACCTTAAATTACAACCCGAAAAGTGTCAGTTCCTTCGCAGAGAAGTAATATACCTCGGACGCAAATGCTCAAACGAAGGGGCAATTCCAGATCCCAGTAAGACAAGCTGTGTCCAAAATTTTTCTCCACCACGAACTATCAGACAAACTCAATCGTTTCTGGGATTGGCAAACTACTATCGCAAGTTCATCCCAAATTTCTCCAAGATAGTCAGGCCAATAACAAATCTATTACGGAAAGACGTCAAATTTAATTGGACGCAAAAGTGCCAAGACTCTTTCAATGAGATTAAAAATTCTCTTATAAATCCACCTCTACTGAAATATCCAGATTTTACCCAACCTTTAATCTAACAACAGATGCTAGCAATGAGGCATTGGGAGCTGTTCTATCACAAGGGGCAATAGGTAAAGACAGGCAATAGCGTACGCAAGTAGAAGTTTGAATAAGGCGGAACAAAGATACTCCACAATAGAAAAAGAGTTGCTCGCTATTGTGTGGGCCGCCAGGAACTTCAGGTGTTATTTACAGGGCAGAACGTTCACGGTCTACACCGACCACAAGCCCCTGAAAGGCGTATTCAATGTGAAAGACCCGACATCGAGATTAGTCAGGTTTCACCATAAACTCTCAGAGTTCGGACTATAAAATTGAATATAAGCCTGGAAAATATAACACTAATTCAGACGCGCTTAGTCGAATACCTGCCCAGCTAACCAAGAAAACCCCAATTCGTTCATTGTGGAAGCTCAGGTACATCACCGAGCCGATTCCGACATGGACGAAAAGGATTCTAGTTCTCCAACACCCTCAAAGCCTAAACAAAAACATTGTCATGCTGTTACGAGAGCTCAAATAAGGGAGGCACAAAATGTTATTGAAGAGGAAAATCAAAACCCAGAAACTCCCAATATAGTTCAAAAGTATCCACGGAACCTCCAAAATGAATTAATCGAAATTGACTCAACTGATAGCAGCAAATCCGAAAGCAGTGCATCTGAACACGGCGAATCACCCTGGAACCAAAATCTAATAAATTCCCAACATACTTACCAGAAAATATCTCAGACCCTGAGGAAATCGAAACAATTCTGAAGGACTATCATGACTCCGCATTTGGTGGTCACCAAGGAGTAATCAAAACTTATAAGAATACAGAAGAAGTATAAGTGGAAAAACATGCTTAGTTCTATCAGGAAATATATTCGGAAATGCTCTAAATGCCAAAAACTGAAGGTTAGCCCGGAGTATCGTATGCCAATGGTCATAACAGATACTGCCCATATGCCCTTCGACAAAGTTTATTTAGACATAGTAGGTCCTCTTGAGGGAAACGCACTCAGGAAACAAATATATTCTGACTTTCCAAGACAATCTAACGAAATTCGTAGATTGTTATGCCATACCAAACGGCGAAGCAGAAATGGTAGCAGAAATATTTTCGATGAGATAATCACTCGTTATCGCATTCCTAAAAAGGTAGTAACTGACCAGGGTTCTAACTTCTTAGGGATCTTTTCAAACGAGTATGTAAACTTCTGAAATAAAAAAATGCAGACTTCCGCTTACCATCCGCAATCCAACGGCGCACTGGAGCGAACCCACAGACCCCTAGTGGAGTATTTGAGAGCTATTGTATCTGAAAATCCAAAGGCTTGGGATCGATTCCTGAGAACCGCGGCTTTTGTATACAATAATAGTCCACATGATGGCACCAAGCTCACACCAATGGACTGTCTGTTTGGATTCACAGCGGATGTTCCCTCTAATCTGAAAAGAGAGCCGGAACCCATTTACAACCACGAAAGTTACTACCACCTTCTGAGGTACAAAATACAAAAAGCGTACGCTACCGCTCGGAAAAATTTGTTGAAAGCTAAGGAAAAGTCAAAAGTTTACTACGATAAGCGTTCACGTCCAGTAACCTGCAAAACAGGAGATAAAGTTTTACTGAAAAACCCCGCTAAAAAACACAAACTTTCCCAGATATGGCTATGACCATATCTAGTGGTAACAAGTCTTTAACACTGTTAATACTGTTATTCAAATCGGTTAACGAAGAGTAACATTACATAACAACAGATTGAAGCCATTTCATAAATAATAGCTGTCAAAAATAAAAAATAAAAGAAATGGGGGCAGTAAAACAATAGACAAACTTAAGAAGCAGCAAAAGGCAATCCAACATACCTATTCAGTAAAAACACCCACAGTATTAACTGTCAGTAACCAAAAGGTACAGTTAGACACTGAGACATACCCTAAATTTTCTAAAGAAGCTACGGATACCTTAAACCACGAGTCCAGAATAGATACCAAGTTTCAAGATAAACCATCTCCACAACAAGAGATTTTTCCCAACAAGTAAAGTCAAGCAGATCTCGCAAAATTTCCAGTCGGAGATCACTAACACAAACAAATCAAAATTTAAAGCTCCATCCTCTGTAGAAGTAACGACAGCGAGAAACGACAGCGAGAAACAAAGAACAACCTGTCTCACAAAACTTCTCATTCAGAATTAAAGGGATGCCATTAAACAACGTGCCATTCATCAGCAACAAGTAGGTAGCAGACAAAATTTACCTATTCCTCCACCACCACCACTTCCACAAGCACTAAGCCGTGTCGAATCTGAATCAATTCCACGCACCCGCCATTTACAGGTAGTTTAATTCCATTCTGCATAGCCAAAAGATAAAACAAACATCTCAATGGTGAATTCAATTGCTATACACTTTTTACATGTACATATATCATTAATAAATCAATATAAATAATTTATAAATGTATAAAATAGGGTTAAGTTAAATTTTATAAATAGCAAAAAATATGTATTCACACATATAGTGCTAATAAAAATAAATATGTAATTACACATATAAAACATAAAAATAATAGTACCATAAAATATGTACCCACACATATAGTACTAGTAGCAAAAAATATGTATGCACATATATAGTGCTAATAAAAATAAATATGTAAATTACACATATAAAACATAAAAAATAATAGTACCAAAAAAATATGTACCCACACATATGGTACCAATAACAAAAACTATGTATTCACACATATAGTGCTAATAAAAATAAATATGTAATTACACATATAAAACATAAAAATAATGGTACCAAAAAAATATGTACCCACACATATGGTACCAATAACAAAAACTATGTATTCACACATATAGTGCTAATAAAAATAAATATGTAATTACACATATAGAACATAAGAGTAATAGTACCATAAAATATGTATTCACACATATAGTACGAATAAGTACCTATAATAAAAAAAAATAATTGTACCAAAAATATATATAAAATTATTGTACTCATAAATAGTAGACATAAAAATAGTTATAACAAAACAAAAAAAAATATATATATATATATAAATAAATAAATAAGTACAAAATACAGTTAAGCTAATACAAATTAATCCTCGCTTAGATAAGCTTGGTTCTTTTTAATACAGCTAAACACCACATGTACTCATCTCAGCATTACGTATATAATACAAAAGTTTGAAGTAAATATTTTTCTTTTTTTCCAAGCTACCAAGTTAATTTTTTAATGCGTTATTCCTCTCCCAAAAATAACACATTTTTTTAAAAAGGGGGAGATTTGTTACATACAGAGCTTCTGAGGAAGTGGATGCGACGTCGTTGCTGCTGGCTGTATTGTAGAACCTTTTCGTGCCGCGTAATGTGGTGTGCTTGTTTTGCTGGCGTTAAAAACCACTGGTGCTGATTTTTGGGTGGCGAATTGAGTGATGTCGCAGCCTTTGAAGTTGTCGGAGTTAGTCTCTTGATTGGCGCGTCATGCAGTGTCGGTGATGAAGCTGGAAATATTGGATTCTTGACTGATGCATCCTTCCTGGCTATGTCTGGCGAATAGGCTATTGCCGCCTGACTGTACGTCCTTTTTGTGCCAGTTGGAAGCCTAGCATGCCTTGTTGGGTTGCGTATAGTGGCCGCATATGCTATTCTTTTAATTCTTGCTGACGCTGGAAGTGCCTCGACAGGAGGCGTAAATGTTTTTGGACGTCTTGGAAAGTCGCTCGTTCGCAGCTTATTTTTTATCGGGGTTTCCCCTAATTCTGGAAGGTCTTCAATGAGAAGACAGTCTTCTAAACTTGGAAGGGCATTCATTTTCTCTTTTCCTGTTGTTTGGATATAAACAAAAATAGGAAGAAAAAAACAAAATAATAAGAAAATAAAAAAATACATGATATGATAATGCGGGCAAAAACAAAAAAATGAAAAAATGATAAAAAAAAATGAAACAATAAATTAAATAAAAAGGAAGGAATTTTGCAAATTTCTTTTCTGCTTCTTTCTGCTTCGCCAGTTGTCAAAATTTTTGAGGATTTGATCATAAGTGAAGTAGGTTTTAATTTGGTAGAGTTCTGCATTACCGGCACTGTTTTCATGGTACAATTCTTCCCATATATTCTGTCCGATGGCGTTACTGCTTCGTGCTGAAAAGTGTGGGTAGTAGAATATTTTTGATTAAACGTACTATTCTGCTCATAACTGGTTGTTTTGTACTCTTGTAATCGGCTACAGTATTCTTGCTGTTCTATTTTTGCATGTGTCAGTGGTTCTGACATTTAAACTGACTAGTTTAAATTCCGGCTGACTAGTCAGTTGATCGACACGTTCAGTGTTTGTAATAACCGAAAGTGATTTTAAAGTAAATCCTGGTCGTTGGTTTTAAAGATTTGCTGCTGTCGTGAGTCTGACTTTTATGTCAGTTTTTTTTTTTGTATTTGGATGATTTTTGTCGGTAATCATTTTGTCTGATGCCAGTTTTTGATGTGGCAGAACTGAGTTGTAGCAGCTTTCTTTGAAATATTGTAGTAAATTGTTATCGCGTCTATGTGGCAACTTAAGTTTTTATAATTTCCAGAAGTAGATGGATCTGGGGTAGACTGTCATGTGACAGATTGGTTTGACAGTTTTTTGCTGTTGGCGATGAATTTTGTGCTGCAGTATTGTGATTGTTGTTACAGCTATTTAATGTATATAGCTTGTATGCTCGTTCCTTTTACTCCGTTGTGGTCGGATGCCGAAGATGGCGTTATTTTTGGAGTAGGTATATTTCCTGTTATTTGAACTATCATGGTTTGAAACAGTGCTGCGCCACAATATAGTCGATGCCTGATTGTAAGTCTGGCATTTGTTAGTGTTGGTTGACATAGCACTTGATTGTTTTCGTTTCAGTTGCGTTTCGGTTGGTTCTGATACGATTTGTCGGATCATTATGATTTGCACGTGCCTTGTTTTCTGTGTGTGCTTTGACACGATTTTGGACTTGCCCAGACTGATTTACTGTCATGTATTTTGTTTGACAGATGCTTCCTTTATGTGATGCCTTGCCTTGATTTGTGTGTTGGAGAGAAGTTTTCTGGATTTTCTCTCTGGGATGAACGTTTCTTCTTCTTCTTCGTTGGTTTGGATATTGATTTCTGCTTATCTGTGCAGTAAGTGTAGTGATTTCGTCACTACTTTTGATTTTTCTTAGTAGAATCCAACCAAACTGCGTGTGTTGAGCTGTGGGTTGTAATGGTGTACCCCTGATAACTACGCTCTCTATGGCGTCGGCATAGACGTCTGCTCCCAGTAATAAGTCGATCGGACCAGGTGCGTAAAGCTTTGGATCTGCTAGGAGCAAATGCTGCAGATAAAGCAATTTGCGGGTGTTTATCGTGTCAGCTGGAAAGTAGTCCGTGAGTTTTTCCAAAATGAGAGCGTTAATCTTTGTTGGAAATCTTGTATGAAGAGATTTCAATGTAAATGACGTTTGAGCATTTGCGGATGCTGTTCGAATTTGGCCTAACCCTGTGATTTTCACATGTTTGGATTTTGGCTGTAGTTTCGCCCGTCTAATCGCAGCTTTCGTAATGGAGGACATTTGAGAGCCTGAATCAATCAGTGCTTTCATTGTGTGTTTCTGTCCATCTTGGTCCCCAATTTGCACTAATGCAGTTGGCAGTATTGCATCATTGTGATGTGTTGTAAAGAATGATGTTGTAGTTGGCTCATTATTGCCACTGGGAACGTCAAGCCACAATTCTGCTTGCTTCTGGTTTTTCGCGCTCTTCGTTGATCTACTGTCTCCCTCGGATGATTGCTATCTTGCACGTAACAGTGTATTGTATCGTTTGCGAGAATGGAGGCATGTTTTCTGGCTGGGACAGTTGTATAGGTTATGTCCCGATGCCAGACAATTTCTAAACAGCTTGTATTGTTGCACGAATTGTAATCTCGCTGTTGGATATAGATTTTTAAATGCTGTGCAGTGGAACAGCGAATGATTTTGCTTGGTTGTGGCGCAAGTGTTTGTTCTGTTCATGAACTTGTAAGCACTTTTGTGTGCGTGGTTAGATGAGGGAGTGTCATTGGAGTTCGTTTGGAGACCTTGCATGTAGTCCACGTTGATTCCACGCATGATTTGTAGTTACAGTCGAAAGTCGGTATGTGAATTGGTGGTAGCCGTGTTTCTGGCTTTGACAGCCGTTTTTACTAAAGTATGGTTTCATTTGTGTTTGTGTTAGGAGGGAGTACTCGGAATGAATCCTCCAATTCCTCTTATAGAGTGGAGAGGAGATTTATATAAATGAGTTCGGTCTCCTCATATAAATCTCCTTTGGAGTACTCACTTTGAGCGCCATATTTGGTCGGCCAGATTGCTACGTGCAGATCTGTGAACGTTTCCAGAATTTTTCTAGTCTATGCGTGCTGCATAGAATTTCTTGCCTGCTTTGGTATCACTGTTTGCCTTAGTGTGGTTTAAGGCGGCTTTTTTTATTTGATCATTTAGAGCAACTATTGATAATAAGCGATCTCTGTCATTTTGAAAATCTTCCTGTCTTATCCGGCATTGAAGGACCAATGTTAACTCACAATGCGGTCTTAGCATAAAAAGGAGCAGGTGCAGGTGTGATTTGTTTTCCTTTTAATTTTAGCTGAAGACATAGATTAACATGCGCAGTACCATAGGATTTCCCTTTTTGAGTTAAGTTTGTGTTTTGGTTATAGTCGCAGATCATGAAATAAATTGTGACTTTTATAATTGTTTATGTTGTGACTTATGCTTGTTTTTTTGTTTTATTTTAGATTATGCTGCAGATAGCATCGAGGGATCTTCGAGTATACTGTCTTCGCGGGAAATACTTGTTATTATTATCAAACTGTAAGTGTTAGTTTTAATTTGATAGTTCATTTTGTTCCGCGAAGGAACAGTACCCCACACTTGACACCAATTTAACAATTTTTCCTGCAGTCCGTGCAAATACCTGAAAAAATTGTAGCCGTCAGCTTAACGACGTTATCGTAACTCAGTGCAGTCCTCTCTGCAATGCTTGCCTCTTGCTTGTTCACCCAAAGATGCCAAACGTGAAACAGATCCGCAATATTTTCCAAACATCGGGTCTGGAATAATCTCCAGCGAGAAGAAAAACGGGCTTACTAAACTTAGCCCCGTGGCAGATGTACAATGTTTACCACACCGGTACAAGTCCAGTATTTTCTGCTGAAGTTACTGCTGCATATAAGATCAAATGTGGGATGCGGGAAGTTAGCTTTTGCTCATTTTAAGCTTGAGTGCAGGTTTGTGTAGTTATGCTGATGTGATTGAATATAAAATACTATATATATATATTATATACTTATATTCGCTGGGTGCTTTCCTACAGCGGCAGAGCTTGTCGTAGCTGGCGTCTTCTTTTCTAGACGAGTTTTTGGCAGCCGGAATTAAGTGTTTTCTCCAGATGGGTCCCTGGTAGGCAGCAAAGTCTCATGCGCAAACTTCAAACGATCTTCAGCTGGAGCAATTGCGCCAACCACCGTAAAGTTAAAACACTTTGGGTGTTAATTACCTGCAAGTTTGCTCCCGCGGGAGACTAAACACCTATTCCTCTAAATACATAGTATAGGAACAATACTTAGTTGCTGGTGGATAGAGGACTGTTCCTTTTCAATCTGCTTATCGGCAGTTCTTTCCTTATGATGTTAATTTTCATGTGGTTTGTCGGTTACACCTTTTCTCCTTCCTTCTTCTGAGATCGCAAAAAAGTCCCACACCATTCCAGAACCTTCCAGAGAGACCGAACAAAAAAAAAGGCATTCAGCATGGCTCCGGCATTATTACCGACTCTCGTTCTAAGATCTTCGGAAATTGAAGTTTCGGTGCTAAATTGGGCAGGTTAGTGACATCTACAATCTCTGGTTTTACAAATACTATTACTTTGTTCTATTTGTACAAGCAAAGTTAAAAATTCAATTTCTCGAAAGTTTACATCTGTGCATAATTGCTTGTATCCGAATTTTCAAATTTTAATAAAGTATTGCAAAGTTTTATGTTTTATTTTTGAATTACTTAATTTTTACGGTGTGTTAATCGCAGGTTCCTCTTCTGTTTTATGAGATGGCGGCCTTATATGATGCACTTCGGTTACACTGCCCCCCCCTTTCGGAAAAACAGCTGTCCGCAGCTCGGTTCTCAGCTCTGTTGTTCGAGACGGTTTACTTGAGAAATTCACATGAGGAACCGAATCCTCAATCTTTGTCGTAACTCGATGCTCGGAGTCATCAGAGATAAAAAGACAGAAAGAAAACAAAAGTGTTATTAGAAAAACCTGTTACTAATAATGGCAAATAAATCGACTCGTTAGTGAGTTATAAATATTCCTAGACTCCACATATCTCGCGATGGCCGCTGGCGTCAGGTGATGTCTATAAAATATTAGGGTACTGCAGTTGGTATTTCACCCATGACCGCGACTTATATTGTACGAGACGACCAGCCCAACATAACCCAGGAACGGTAGAGGTTAAAGGGCGCCTCTGACTTGCCCCAATATGGATGTAGAGAGGTTTCTTGTCAAGTATTTTGTCCACTACTCTCGCTATACGTAGCTAAACGATTCTGGTGTACTATACAAATTTTTCCTCCGCGACAACGCTTTATTTTATACACGACTTCAGTGATTCGATCATCGATCGCATACGTGCCATCCCAGTTATTCTGTAATTTGGGGCATCTGCCTACAACATGCCGCGGGGAATAGAGACAAATGAATTGTCCAAGTACGTAAATATAGTGACCAGATCTCAGGTTATAGCAGTCCTTCTGATGTCGACTTGCGAGTTTCAGTTTTTTCTATTATGGTCGTGAATTTAATTAAGTGTTCGGTCTAGTCTCTCGATATATTGACTTGTAGGCGTCGCACTGTTTGGTGGTCGACCCATTACCATCTCGGGTGGTAGGAGTATTTCTCGGCCAAATAATTGTCGTGCGGGAATTTGTTTGGTGTTGCTCTGAATATTGGATATGTAAGACAGCAATAGATACGGTACGTGTTCGTCCCATTGGCTTTGTTTTTTCTTTACAAATTTCGCTAAGTAGTCGAAAATGGTTCGGTTTAACCTTTCCACAAGACCATCGGATTGTGGGTGGAAGGCTGTGGTAAGAGTTTTTTCAATTCCAAACTTGCGCAGTATTTCCTGAAATACCATGCTTTCGAAATTCCTGCCCTGATCTGAGTGCAGCTGCAGTGGTGCCCCCATATCGACTGAAGACATTTGAGATAAGTGCGTCTGCTACAGCTTCCGCAGTTTGGTCTTGAATAGCTATTGCCTCTGGCCACTGGGTAAAGTGGTTGATTAGACATCGGTTATTGTTATTGGTTTTTGGTAGAGGGCCAAGTATATCGTCTCCGGCTCGTTCGAAAAGCGCTCCCACATTGCATGTATGTAAAGGTACTCGTGATATATAGGCCCTTTCCGGGCTTGACATTGCACGTACTTTGCACACCAGTCTTAAATATCTGTTCTGCAACCAATCCAATAGTGCTTGGCACGTGTCGTTTCCATTATCGTGTCGATGCTAAAGGGGCCTTCTGATGGCGCGTTGTGCAGTTCACTGAGAACAAGTTTTCTTAGTAACTTAGGCACGACGATCTGATTTATGCCGCCATGACCGTCATACACCGTTCGGTAATCAATCTGATTGTCTAAGCAAAACATTGACCACATTGACGAGTACGACTTTATTTCAGGGCTAAGGTGTTTTACAGTCTCTCTACCTGGGCGTTATCCTAATTGTAACCAGCTTCGGATAAGTTTCAAAGTTGAGTCTTGTTCTTGCTGCTCAGTTATGGTCCCTTGTGCCGCTACCACACCAAGCATCATAGGCATTTCGATCTTCAAGTCTGCGGCAGTAGCTAGTGTCGTCTTCCAAACAGGGCCGTCGCGGGAGAGCATCACCATTATGATGTCGATTATCTGGACGATGTATGATCTCGAAATCATACTATTGCAAACTTTCTATCCATCGTGCTACCTGACCTTCTGGAGAACGGAGTTCATTTGCCAGCGGAGGGAAGCGTGGTCTGTCTGGATTGCAAATTTTCTTCTTAAACGCTTCTACGATGGTCAGTACCTTTCGTGTTACACAGCAGTTACGCTCTGCCTGAATGAAGGTCAAATTTTAGTACTCGACCGGGGGGGGGGGGGGAGTAGTCTGTGAAGCGCAATGCTGAGCAAGGTGAAAGCTGTATAAGAGGTAAGCATGCATACTTGATAGATGAAATTTGTTGGTTTGTTGTTTACGCTGGTATGATTTTAAGGGTGTTTGTGAGAACTGAAATATACTTCTGGAAAATAGTGTGAGCACGTGGAACGGTATAATACATGAAGTCATTATATTTGGAATGTTGTGCACGCATTGTTGGGTACAGCCCACAAGGAGGATACTATTTATATATGGGCACATGCTTCTGCGAGAAAAAAATTTAAATTTTTGACTGTGTGGGTCCTGTAGTAATGCTAGGCAAGTGGGCCGATTATGCATCAAGTTATGCGTTCACATCAGTCAGAATAATAAAATCTGAGACATAGGTGTGCGAAGTGAGATGAGAAAAACAGACATAGCCTCTTGGGCAATGGGCGAGTCGATGTCTTAGATGATGAATAAGTTGATGAATAACGGAAATCAGGTATGTATGATAGTAGAGCTTATAGGGTTAGTATGCATGGTCAGCTATATGATCCAAACGGTGAATCTCGAACCCTAACCAGACTGAATTGGGCATATCTTAACCATCACGTGGTCCCCTCTGACAGCGCCCATAAGATTGTATTACCTGTATAGGCCAAGTACAGTTCTTTTAGACGTCACTAACGAGATCTAGGCCCGAATGGAGTTACCAGTACCGTTTAAAAAGGAATATCTTGCATGAAGGTATGAAACTGGGAGTATTCATGGTCCGTTGGTCATGCTTTACGAAAGCTATACCAAATGGGCGGCCCGACATTGTCTAACTTGTTACTACGGGGCTAGAGGAGCCCCGGATAACAAGGTTTTATCCACCTCAACTTGGGATGGCCCTTTATGGGAACATCGTATTGGCTGTGGTGTAGGGTGCCGTGATCCGAGATCGGCAGAGGTTGGATATGTCTCGCTTCTACCAGTAAGTTGATGTCATGTCATGCTCTTTTGGCATACTGGTACTCGTTGCTTCGACACGAGGAACTTGATTGTCCATTAGAATCCGTGCATGAGGAAAGCCGTGAGACTAAGCCGTTCGTGGAAGGTGCTCACGTAAAACCCTGACAACTTTCTCTATTTTATGGAAACCAATGAAATTCATTGCGATCTTACAAAAACACCCTTATAAAGAAGATCTATTATTTGAACCAACTATTGAAAACTATCACAACCTAATTCAAGAAATCCTTTTTCTCAAAACCGAACCCTCTATTTTCAACCGCCGAACCGCCGATTAGCAGATTTAAAAACCAACTCGTCGCCATCAAGAGCTTTCGTTCAGGCTAGAAAATGCATTATTGATAAATAAAGTCCAGAATATTTTTCGTTGGACCATGGCTTGAAAAAAAAACCTGCGCGCGTGTAAATGTAATGTATTTTTCCGGCGCGCACTTCTTATCGCGAGAGCTTTTTTGTGATACGTATGTACGTTCGTACGTTCGTACATACATATTGTGATTTTCACGACAAATCGCACTGAAGGTACGATTTGCCTTTTGTTTCATTATTTTCTAAAGTAACTATTTCTACTGCCATGGGAATAATTTTGTTTTAATGCATGGAATGTGAAGAAGTTTGCTGATGCAATTTTTTTCACTGATCGAGTAAATAAGCTAATCATGTTTTTAAGCATGATTAGCTTATTGAAAATATATATGGATGAAATCTTTTAAATAACATTTTATTTGTTACCCTTTTTCAGGTATGGTCTTAGGTATATAACAATCTTTCCCCCTTTGAAGAGGAATAATTCTCAGGGGAAGTTGTAGTGGGTGCTACTTTGGTGCTCTTATCTGTGGTATCAGATTACTATATTTTTCTTTTATTCTGTATTGAAAATGGGCTGAATGGATATTTTGTTCCAGTTGAATGCTTTAAAGATTGTCGTGATTTTTCTTCAAATGGATCATTCGCGTCTGATATTCAGAAGTATTGGCATCGCTCATTTTTACCAGCGATTTTATAGCTACGCCCAAAATTTTGGTCAACGCTACGGTTGGCAATACACCATATAAGTGTCCCGCGCGCCTCACTAGCGATGCTAGTCTCATATATGTGGTTCACGTGATGCCCAACTGGCGCGGACCCGTTCGACTGGTCCTGCATAGAACCGGCCGGCAGCCCTTCACCATGTTGGGGGTGGAGGCCGTGGTTGGAAACCTGTATTGGGTGGAACTGCCGTTGTACCCCCATCAGGGCCAATTAAGGGTTGGCGTTGGAAAGTCTTTTGTACGCATTTGAAATAGCCTATTTATTTTAACTTTGTGTTTTATTTTTAGGTGACACATTCCATATTACTGGGCGGCACGGACTGTGTGCGTGTTGTCACCCGGTTTTCAGTGACCCACTGACGGCCATTATACGCCAGGTCATGGCCACCCCCCCCCCCCCCCTGGATCACCTGGACCAGCCGAGGATGACTAGGCCCGCCACCTCTCTCCTGCATTTTGTCCACTTTTTTTTTTTTTTGTGTAAAAAAATTAATAATAAAAAATGGTTAAGCCCTAATTCAGGTGTTATTATTTCTCCCCATTTGCCCTTTTGTGTTATGTTTCTTGTCGTTTTCGTTAGTTGATGATGTCGGGGAGCTTGCCGGTAGGATAGAGGAAGCCTACTTTGCAACACAAAAAAAGTATAAGCGCTCGAAAACCCCTCTATCCTACGAATCAAAAAGGAGTTTAGGACGTGATCGAATACTGGGCAAGACACGCTACCCTCCGGCTGAAGTTGAGTCTGGCTTCAGGAGTATTTCGATCTTGTCGGCTCCCAGCGCTCGGGGTCGGACAGCTTTAACTGCCTCTGTATGTAAAACACGCAGCCACCCCCTCATCAAAGCACAAATTGCCAACGTGGGACAATAGCGGGCTTCATCCCAGCCCAGGAAAAATAGACGTCCACATTAAGAGGAAAATTCCAAAGCGAAAACCTGAAGGAAGATCAGATACACTCCAATCTGCGATCCGGAGCTGAAAGGGACTTCGAAGTAGGCAACACGCCCCCATTTCAGCTTTCATCCAGGGGAATTTAAGTAGGCCACGCCCCCCCCCCCCCCCCCCCCCCCCCGGCATCAAAAGAACTTCAACCGAAAAAACCAGCGATCCTGAATTGAGGAGGACCTAGAGGAAGGCGATAACCCCCCCCCCCCTCCCCTCAATTTGAACCAAGGGAATTAAGACGACAGAAGCCCCTATAGCTGCAAATCTTACATACGGTGGTCCATGAGCGAGGAAAGCTCCCACCAAGAGACGCCGCAGGAAATATTACCATCTCTACCAACTCCACAACTATCCTCCTCACCGGGCGACGCACGAATCTCCGCCCCGAAACGAAGGAGGCAACGAGGGAGCAATATCCGCACCAGAGGGTGAAGTGCAAACACCCCCAACACTCTCAACAGAAAAACGGCTAACACTCAGGAGTGGGACAATCCTTACAGGTCCCCAACAAGTAAGATCTTCCAATTTAAATCTAGAGAAATATGTAAAGTATTTAGAAGGGAAAGTGCGAGGCTCCTCCGACCTTTCGGTTATACAGTGCGATTCTATTGACAAACAGGTTGCCAATTCTCGGGAACGAAGGCTTGAGCAAATCGCAAAATTTAAAGAAAGCACTGAAAAGTTCAAAGAGAGCCTGAAGGAGTTTGGAGAACTCGCACTCGCTCGAAGCCACAAATAAAAAAATAGTGTAGATTTAAGTGAAAGTGCCAACGACAGTGTCAGTGATTCCACCGTGAGTGAAATCCTTTTAAATTGGCTGGGCGACTCCCTTCTGGAAACCAGCATAGAAGCAACTAGCTCCCCAAAAGTGTCAAACTTTAGTTTCAGAATCCCCAATTTAAACATGGCAGATTACGCTAAAATCGCCAAGCTAATTGCCCAGCTCGTTCCCCTATTTTCGGGAGAACAGCACCTAAAATTGAGCCTTGACCATTTCGGTGGAGGAACTATCAGCATTTTTGCAAATTTTCCCCACCAGACTTCGAGGCGAAACTTATCAGCTTTTTGCCTCAAATATGCGTACTACTTACAAAGAGGTAGAAGAACGGCTAAATCGTACCTACCTGCCTAGGGAAACTTACCAGGAACTGGTAAATAAATTAATCACTACAAGGCAGTATGTGAGATCTAGTCTCGAACGTAAGGAAGGGTGTGCCGGTTTCTGATGGACAACTCAGTTTTAAAATTCAAATATAAAACTTTTATTTAAAACTTAAGTTTGCTTAACTTAAATATCACAATAATTCAATAAAATCAATCTAAAACTACCCTACAAACTAATATCAAATTCAATATTAAAAATTCAAAATAAAAATAAATTCAGTAATTCAAAACACCTCCGCAGTTCGCCACCCTTGAATTATTTATTCTGAAAAAGAAGAAGAAGCAAAATGTTAATCTTCTATGAATAAATTAAAATTTTCTGAAATAAATTTCAAAGGGGTGTTACGTCTAAACAAACGGAAGTAAAAAACTTCTAGAGAATTCTAGCACTCAGGTTATCCCTGATCAGAATTATCTTCTGTAGTAATAAGGCGCTCAGCTTCTCCCTGACCAGAATTATCTTCTGTAATAAGGTAGGAAACACAAATCTTTATACTCATATTAGCTCTGATACAGATCAACTCTGCCAAAATAATGGTGACATCTACTGAATTTCATCGGCTTTATATAGCCGCTGTAACCAGTTGCGAATTCTCGCCTCTTGGTGTTGCCCTAGCAACGATTGATGCGATGTCTGAATGTACCACAGACAGCTGGTTGACGTAATGTCACTTGATGTCATCGACAAATTTGTAAATATACGAAGGTAAATAGACTGTGGTATATTTTATGGAATTGTGTTGTTTAATTAATGATTATTATATACATTGTTTTAGATAAATGGCAGAGGAGGAGCAGTAGCTTTTTATTGAATGAATAATCATTCCAAAAACGACTTTCGAATGCGAGCTGATGTGCTGGAGGATTTAATTAGATAAGTATTATTTGTATATAAAATAAATTTGAATGATACTTTGTGTCTTCTTTCTTCGTGTTTAGGTACATTAGGCATCGATGGAGTATTACTCAGCTTGCTGCCTCAAGCTTTATGAACGTCTTGAAAGTAAGAAATCCATCGTGGGATCTTACATATATGTGAGGAGTGAACATCCTCCCGCCTCGAAAAAGAAAAAATGTATATTTTTTGTTTTATGAATAAACTTACGTTTTGTTGATGGAAGATGTGTAATTTGTTCCTTTTCCTTTTCATCTTCATAGTAACATCTCCAGGCAAAGACCATTTGCAGATCGTCTTTGCTTCCCTGATGACGTTCCAAGGAGTATTTGTCGATTCCAGCAGTTTGATGACGATTGGCGTGGCAATAATTCTTCCAATTAAATCCTTTGGAATTTCTGTTTCTGATTTTTCTGATGCTTGCTTGGTACTGGGTGCTGGATGATCTCGGAATTCCTTCGGAGGAGTAATCGGGACATTCATCAATTGTTCCTCTGTTTTCTTCGGTGATGTTTTGCCAATAGTTTTTTCAGCTGAAGTCTGGATAACACTAGATGTGCTGGCAGTAGGCGTCACCTCATCAAGATTTCCTGGCAAACTTGGTAGTGTCTTGCTTTTACCTTTGTCATTTGTCCGTGGGCATGCTGGATGAGTTGGTGCTTCTGGACAACGATTACTTGACCTCCGTCGGAATTGTGGTTTGCTGCTGACTGTTGTGTACACTTCAGGCAGACTTAGTGGTACAGATCGTTTTCCAGTAAGTAGCCTTGGTTGTGTTTGGATCCCGGACTTCTGGGAGGTGTTCTTTAGCTCGAGGCTTAAATTTCAGGCTATCGTTTGCCTTAGATTTCATCTGCAATCTTTTTAGATCGGATGTGGCTGGCATGGACTCGAAGGGCCTGCACAATCTTTTCAAGGGCGCGATCTCGTGAGGTGGTGGCCGAAGAACAGCCGATCGAACTTTTCGTGCCTTTTTCGGAGTTGGTGGCAGTGGGCTGATAGGCCTGATTGGCTTGAAGGGAGCCAATAATTCTGGTGGAGTTGGAGATAGGCCAGCATCCACAGAATCCAAGGATTCCGAGTTAAAAATCTCCAATAACTCATCCATGGTAGAAGAAAAGTAAAAAAAATAAAAAAATGAAAAAATAAAAAATGTAAACGACTCAAAAAGAAAAAAAACCACTGCGCGCACTTGTCAACTATCAAACTTGAAGTGACTTTTGGCGGATTTTGGAATCGTTTATATTTGAATATAATGGGTATTTTGGAATTTGGTTCTGCCAGAGAGTAGAAGATTTTGGTGGGGATATTTGATTGTCAGAGAGTTTTTTATGAGCGGGAGAGGACAGATTTTAGAAATTGGGCAAGTGAATATATTTTTTTGCAGTTTTGATGGTTGCTGCTCTGACCAAATTATTGTGGCCAGTATGAATTTCAATAATTCGTCCTAATGGCCATTTCCCAAGTGGGATTTGGTCTTCTTTTATTAAAACGAGAGTTCCGATTTTTAAGTTTTCCTTTTCTGTTTGCCATTTCTGTCGTTGGTGTAATGTTTGCAAGTAGTCTCGTGACCATTGTTTTCAAAAGTTATGAGAGAGGGATTGGATATACTGCCATCTCTTGAGAGGATGTTGTTGAGGGGTTAAGTGGGGAAGGTTCTACTATGGTGAGAATATGGCGACCAGTGAGGAAATGTCCGGGAGTGAGGATATTATAATCGGTGGGATAATTCGATAAAGGAGAAAGGGGTCTTGCGTTTTAAACATGCCTCTATTTGAACTAAAATTGTATATGGTTCCCCGTATGTGAGTTTTGCATCCTTGATTGTTTTATAGAGATGCGTTTGGTGGATTTTACACCACATTCCCATAAGCCTCCAAAGTGAGGTGCTGCAGGAGGGGTTGAAGTGCCAAGTTATGCCTTGTTTGGCAAACTCGCTGGCTAATTTGCTTTCAATTGTTCTGATAGATTTCTCTAAGTCTGATTGTAGAATTCGATTTGGTCTGAGTAGATGTGTGAGCAAAGGCCTCTCCGTGCAACAAATCGCTTAAGAGCGGCTAGAAAGGCTGGTGTAGATAAGTCAGAGACAAGCTCTATGTGTATGACCTTAGTGGCCAGGCAAACGAATAGACATATATATGCTTTAGTAGTTTTCGCTCCTCTTAGTGTAGACGTCTTCATATCAAGCGGGCCTGCATAATCTACCCCAGTATGTTGAAAAGGCAAAGATGTGTTGACTCTAGAAGCGGGTAGAGAACTCATTAATTGAGTACTAGGTCGTGCATTGAATCGAAAACAGTCGACACATTTGTGGATGCGATGTCTAATTGTATTGCGGGCGTTGATGAATATTTGTGTAATAAGATTATTTGTTCATCGATGATTGTAATGAACCCCTTTGGTTTTTTGGACTCTAGTTGAGTATGTTTCTCTTGTGATTGTTGAGGCCATAGATCCTCATTTTGATGTAACCAGCCTGGGCCATTCCACCACATTGAAGTAGTGACCAAGCTGTCTGGCAAAATTCCCCTTGATGCTACATCCGTTGGATTGCTCTTGGAGGGAACATGCTTCCAAGAGACTTGTGGCATATTTTCGTGTATTTCGGTTATACGATTGGCCACGAAAGTTTTCCAGGTTGAGGGATGTTTATCAAGCCATGACAAGACTATATTGGAATCTGTCCAAGCTATTAGTTTGACTCTTTCTAATTCCAAATCGATGGTTACTTGTTTTATGAGTCGAGAGAGCAGCACAGCCCCACATAGCTCTAAGCGTGGCATTGAGACTGGTTTGATTGGAGCGACCTTAGTTTTTGCTGTTATCAATTGTACTTTGGAGCCCTCGTTTGTCTGTATTTTTAATATAGAACAGCTGAGTAAGCATTATTGGATGCGTCACAAAAGCCATGGAGATCCATATCTGTTGAATTAGGCATGTAACCTAGCCAACGTGGAATCTGGATGTCTTGAATTGTATGTAATTGATTTTTAAAATAATTCCATTCTCTTGATATTTCTGTGGATACAATACCGAAGATACCCCGCCCCAGACCCTCGTCCCCAATTTTAATGGGAATGGCGCGAACCTTTCCATGAACCTTCCCGAATCTCCCAAGGAAATTCGAGAGGTCTTCATGTTGGGCTCGCATAGGGACCCGCGAAAACACGTCCTTCGTGGGCTTCTCTTTTAGCGGGAATGGAACGAGGTGTCTACCCTCCACCTCGATGCCCTCAAGCATTAGCTTGGTAGCGCTTTCGAGGGTCGTGGGGTACACCTCGACCATTCTTCCAGCTATAATCCCCATGGAAAATAGCTGATCGCAGGAGATGATGCGGAAGATTACCTTCAAGTATGCAGACTGAGGACATCCTCTGATGTGCTCAAGCAGCATACCGTAGCTCTCATCCTGCCATCTGCCGTCGAAAAATCCCCGGAGGCCCGCACTGGTCTTGGGTCGAGTCTTACTCGCGTCCAATGGGGCTGGACGAGGAGTGATGCCCCTGCTCTGAATTTCAATCACTGATTTATTCTTGAAACTGCCACTTACCTGGGCATAAGAAATCCCTGACTCTACTGCTGGGGATCGTGGCACTGCTGCTGTTGGTCTCGCTGCTGGTCCTGCTGGTTCTGATGGGTGTTGCTTTGAGGCATTTGCCTTGTTTGAAGAGAGCGGTGGCCTCATCACAACACCGCTTGGCTTTGGCGCTGAAGCAGAATCCTTTTTAACAACTTCCTGCAGCGTTGGATTCTGTGCTAAAGCTACAGCTACAGATGTCCTAGTGATAGCTGATTTTTTTGGAGTTGATGTTCCAGGGTCTTCTCGGACAACCACAGTTGAACTGGAAATAGTCCCCTCTAATGGAGATGACTCTACATTTGTACTTTTGGCCTCTTCATTTGGGCCCATACTGGCCTTTTCTTTGGGCCCTTTTGCTGGTTTTTGGGAAGAAGAGTCCTTTGTGCTCTTCTTCCTTCTGCCATTTAATTTCAAGGGGGCGTCAGACCCCCCAGAATCACTGCTACTCATTTGAGTACGGCAGCAACGGCTTTGCTTTTATTTATAAAAATTTTATTTGTATTTTTTTTAACTTTCATACTTTAATTTAATTAATTTAATTTTTCATATATTGTTCCTTACGAAATCAATTTAATACACTAAATTTGTTCAAGGTTGCCATGTTGTCATGGCAACGGCCGAAATAATTTAAAAATCCCAACCTGTCACTCAATTTGTACGATTTTGCAATTAATTTCTAGAATTTTTTCACAGTTTTTATAGTTATTTATTACCTGAACACAATTCACTATAAAACACACCACTTCAAACTAATTTATGGTCACTTTCACTGGGTTTTCTGAACTTTTTTCCGCTATTTTGCTTTAAGATTCCTGGAGCTAATAACTGACGTGTTCGCTCTCTTCAGAAAAATAATAATAATTTTTTTTTTATGTATATAAGCTCTTTATTTTTTGGCTCTTTGGCTCTTTTCAAAATTCCTTAAAAATAGGTGCAAAAGGCTGTACAATGTATAAGAAAAAGACACTAGCTAAACTAAAAAATCACAAACATAACAGTCAATAGGGACAACAACAACAAACTAGACACTAATAAGTAAAAGGACAAAAAGTGAACACTATGTTCTCAAAAGAGACAATAAACGGACACAAAAATGTTGAACAATGCCTAAAAGATGTAAAACAATAAAAAAATTTGCTTGCCCTATTTTGACAATAGGGTAAGTGGCAGTTCCAAAAGTTCCCAAATTCCAAAATAATCTAATAAATATCTTTACCTAAACGAGCGAATTTCAACAAAAATTTTAAAATTTAGCACCGAGACCGAAACCGAATTAAAATAAGAAGTCGAACGAACGAAAAATTTACGCAATAACGTTATAGAGTCCCGCGAGTGCAGCCTGTAGTATCATGGACCTCTACAAACTGCCCTCATCATCCCTCCAGCTTAGCATCTCTAACAGAGTGCTTGTCTTTCCCACAGAACTTGCAACGATTCCTAAGCTGAGAGAAGCCCCGTGGACTAGTGTTGCAAATGCTGTGGCCTGCTATCACCAGCGAAAGACAACAGCTCTATCCTGTACCGACGATAGTGGTTGCCATGTACAGTTGAATGTGTCTGCGTTCGTTGCCAGATATTCAAGACGTAAACGTCTCTTCAACCTGTCAACGAAGTGGCGCTTAAGTGCGTGTGCGTGGTGTTGTGGGTCAGTGTTCTGATTCCCAGCTTCGACTCTCATGTAGTACAGGTGAATTGTAGATTTGGCCAGTGTCAACACAAAGCTAATCAAACAATTCACTCGACTACATACCTTTGGTCCCCATAGAAACGATGTCCTAGTAATGCCGAAATTCGGGTGGATCAACTGACACATACCGCGCACGAGATCCATTAGACCCTGCAAAGCCGGACAAGTGAAGAACCTGTGAAACAGGGTGCCCTCACCAGCACAAACTGTGCAAATCCTTTGAACTCGGCGGTCGATATGTGACAACTGATTAGGATGCATAAGACTGTGATGCAGCAATTTGAATGCTACATCAGCATCTTTGTAACTAGAAGGATAACTGTAGACTACTCTGCAAGTTATCCCTCCCATCACGCCCATATTCACCCCGAGGTGTGTTCGCCATCTGTTGTATCCTGTATACTCCGGAGGTCTTATTGACATAAGCACGTCACGGAGCACACGTGTTGTAAGTGTGCTGAAAGGTGTGTGTGGTGGTCTGTTCAGAACGAAAGCATCTTCCAACTTAGTGCCAGGGTCACTGGTCCCAAGTTGGCGAAATCTCTCCCGCGCAGAAGCAGCCAGGTCGTGTAGTTGTGCAGTGTTAGTGTTTATTCGACAGTTTCCAGAGATATCAATAATATCTCCGAGAACCGTCAGTGTATGCGTGTCAGCTTCAAAACCCCGAGCATTACCGAACACTGAATCTATTAATTCAGGATTAAACCTGATTGGAATCGACGCGAATTGCGTGTACCTTAGAGCATTCCACTGAAGGTGAAATGCTGGCCTGATTCTGCCCCAGGTCTGAATCGTTGAGATTAGATCCTGTGGCCAGTCACGAGGATAAGGTGGTCGAACAGAGAGTAGGTAGTAATACTCCCCTATGCCGATCCCTCCCAGTACATTCACCCACAGTTGAGAAATCAAGCTATCTCTCTGGCAAAACACTCTTTGGAATGCCCGCACTTGGAGACACCTTGATTTCACAACCAAGTTAGTGAGACCTAATCCACCTATCTTGACTGGCAGACAGAGCGTGCTTTCAGCAACCCATCGTCTTCCGCACCAAAAGGCGTCTATCGCTTTTGCTTGAAGAAGACCTACGAAGCCTTCATCAAACGTCTCAGACTTTAGCAGATGAACGATGGACGAGGTAATCAAATAGTTTATCACGACTGACCTACCCATTAAGGATAATGGAAACAGTCGACTACGCCATGAGTTTACAGCTCTAGAGAGTTTCTCAAGAGCGATGCGGCTATTATTTGATTTACTCTCGCGTCCGATATACACACCTAAATACTTCAGGCAAGTATTAGTCCATTGGATGTTCAGTGGAGTATCTGTACGATCTCTCCACCTTCCACACCACAAGCCTTGACTCTTACTGAGGTTGATTTTAGCGCCCGCTATATGTTCGAACTGTTCGAAAACAGCACGAGCGACCGGAAAAGCTTCATCTCCTGTCACGAAAATAGACAGATCATCCGCATACGCCAACATAAGAGGCCTCACATTGGTATATGGTAGACGAACCGCATACCGTCCGAGCATTCGCGAAGATTCACCAGTAGCGGCTCCAACGAAAGATCATAAAGCATACCTGACAATGGACAGCCCTGTCTGATACCTCGATGAAACGAGATAGGAGCCAGAACTTGTCCTTGATGCTTAATCAAAATCGCTGAATCTCTATACAGTTTCCCGACGATATCGAGCCACCTGGGCGGAAACCCAAATGCCTCGAGAGCAGTCAAGAGATACTCGTGCGAGACACTATCAAAAGCCTTTTGCTGGTCAAGTGAAATCATGGCCATTTGTGTACCTGTCTGCTCATGGTAGGCAAACAAATGCTTGGCTACCGCGATGTTGTCGTAGATACTACGACCAGGTACACAATAGGACTGTTCCGGGTGTATTACCGAAGCAATCACTGAGCGGAGTATCGCCCCTAATGCTTTGCAGACGATTTTGTAGTCTACATTGCATAGGGTTACTGGCCTCCAGTTCCCCATCCTCTGCAAATCTCCCTTCTTTGGAATCAAGCGCATAACAGATCTCCTCCAACTAGAAGGAAAGTCTGAATGCGTCTCAACCGCCGAATTGAAGACTTCCAAAAGGTCAGGAATTAATAAATCCCTGAAACGTATGAAGAATTCTGGAGTCAAGCCGTCATAACCAGGTGAAGTGTGTCGCCTTAGATCCTTTGTCGCAGCAATCATATCCTCCAATGTGATTACTGTATCCAGGAGCTCCTTACTGTCTTCAGAGAAAGTGGGAATATTCTCAAGGAATTCATGAGTGGTCGAGGATGTTGTCGACGTCGATTCAGAGTAGAGACTACTGTAGTAGTCTCGAATATATTCTGATAGCTGTTGTCCGTTGAGGACTTGTCCAGATTCATCAATTATCGATTCGACCTCACAAGAAGCAGTACGACGTCTAGTCGCCTGAAAGAAGAACTCAGTTGGAGAATCGCCTTCTCTCAGCCAGCGCGATTGGCCGCGCAGCACAAACTCCAAGCTGTGCTTGTAAGTCTGTGTCGCCAAGCGTTCCTTTATTCCATTGAAATAAAGAATCAACCCCGGCTGAGTTGGGAGAAGAGCTGCCACCCGAGAGACCTCGGCCGACAAGCTAGAAGCTTGATAGCCACTTCGATTGAAACTCGTCTCGATAAAGGACCGAATCTGGAGCTTTCCAACATCCCACCATTGACTAAGAAAAGGAAAGTTAACTTTCCTCTCTTGCCAATCGTGCCAGAATTCAGTGAACTCATTGATGAACTGCTCGGAATTCAACAAATAGTTGTTGAATATCCAGTATGCAGTTCGTCTTTCAACTAGAGTGCTGGTCGCCACTACAAGAAGATGATCACTAACGGAACACACTTCATGAGTGACACCAACGAAATGTTCTAGTATTCCAGGTGAGACGTAAAGTCTATCAATTCTGGAGCCTGCGAGACTTCCATGGATATTTCGCGAGACCCTCGTGTATGATCTAGTCGTAGGATGCATCCAACGATAGATATCCACGAGTCTGAAAACACCGACAAAATTCCTCAATCGAGTAGCATTGACAGAGTTGAACTCAACTCCAGAGTGCCGATCCATTGAGGGATTCAGAGTGCAGTTGAAATCACCTCCGAGGACAGTTTCGCCGCTAAAATTCACCAGACACGACTGAACACTATCAAGAACTTGTCTTGTAATGTCCTGGTCATGAGGAAGGTACACGTTTACTACCTTGATATTTTTGTCTTGAATGACAAACTCCAAGGAAGAAGCGAAGCCTGGGAAGATATCTGTATAGACAGGAGACGATAGTGTAAATTTGTTGGATACAATGATTGTGACCCCTGAGCCTCGGCGAGGCGCAGGTGTGGCAAACATTGCATAGCCAGAGTGTAAATAAGCATAGCGCTCAAGTTGTGTATATTTCTCTTGTGTGAAATTCGTCTCCTGTAGAAGTGTAATATCTATATCGAACATTTTGACATGTTCGATAGTGCTGTGTAATCTTGTATGAGCACTTAAGCCCCCGGTGTTAAGAGAGCCTATCTTACACATTCAAAGAGATAAGAAGCTCAAACGATGATGGTGCGACGTCTACTGACGAGGAGAGTCGACCAAGCGATGCTCCTGCATCAACTCCTCCACCTTCCTATGAAGTCGTTCTAACCGAGCTACATGGTTGTACTTCCTCCTCTTCTTGTCTCCTGTTGTAGGATTCGAAGCTGAGGAAGTAACAACTCTGGCCTCTCCAGCTCCCTTACAAGAATGCTCCAGATTTTATCTGAGTTCTTCTTGTACTGGAGCTGGGCAAGAATTTCGGAGATCTTCTCCCTAGGAATGTTTTCCATCCCCTTCGAGACCTCAAATTGGCTACCAGTCGAAATGGTGCTACCAGACGACTCGTAGCCACTGAAGCTCGAGAGACCAGTCTCCTCCAAACCAGTCATTTTCCAATCCGAAAGCCGTTCCAGAGATGCTTCCGCCTCCCTCACAACAACCTTCGAACCGCAAGCACCACTATCGTCCTCCTCCGAGTGGGGCCGTTTTGGAGCGACTGGCTTTGCTGGCTCTGGGGGAGGCAGCATCACCCGGTCAACGTTCTTTCTCCTCGTCCTCTTTTTTTTTACCAAGTGGCTAGTCGACTCCTCGTCGGAAGTAGCCGTGTTTTCACGTACCGACGTGGCACCGTTTATAGCCATAATTTCTTTTACCTCTGAGAAAACTTCAGGCACCTTAACCACCGGCTGCTCCAAAACAGCAGGCTGAGTGCCGGGCGACGACTCCTTCTCCGGAGCCACTACTGTAGCAGTGGCTTCCTTCGAAAGAGCCCTCCCATCAGCCTTCCTCCCGCTTCTCTTGGGGCAGTCAGCAATAAAATGACCTAACAAATGGCAAGCATGGCATTTCGCTTCGGTGCCAACGTCTATCCAGTATCTCGAGCCGGATATGCTCAGGTAAAAGCCTGACGGAAGCGTACGCCCCTTATTTAAAGTGATGGACGCTTCCCGGCTAGTACCGAAGATACCCCGCCCCAGACCCTCGTCCCCAATTTTAATGGGAATGGCGCGAACCTTTCCATGAACCTTCCCGAATCTCCCAAGGAAATTCGAGAGGTCTTCATGTTGGGCTCGCATAGGGACCCGCGAAAACACGACCTTCGTGGGCTTCTCTTTTTGCGGGAATGGAACGAGGTGTCTACCCTCCACCTCGATGCCCTCAAGCATAAGCTTGGTAGCGCTTTCGAGGGTCGTGGGGTACACCTCGACCATTCTTCCAGCTATAATCCCCATGGAAAATAGCTGATCGCAGGAGATGATGCGGAAGATTGCCTTCAAGTATGCAGACTGAGGACATCCTCTGATGTGCTCAAGCTACATACCGTAGCTCTCATCCTGCCATCTGCCGTCGAAAAAGCCCTGGAGGCCCGCACTGGTCTTGGGTCGAGGCTTACTCGCGTCCAATGGGGCTGGACGAGGAGTGATGCCCCTGCTCTGAATTTCAATCACTGAATTATTCTTGAAACTGCCACTTACCTGGGCATAAGAAATCCCTGACTCTACTGCTGGGGATCGTGGTACTGCTGCTGTTGGTCTCGCTTCTTGTCCTGCTGGTTCTGATGGGTGTTACTTTGAGGCATTTGCCTTCTTTGAAGAGAGCGGTGGCGTCATCACAACACCGCTTTGCTTTGGCGCTGAAGCAGAAGCCTTTTTAACAACTTCCTGCAGCGTTGGATTCTGTGCTAAAGCTGCAGCTACAGATGTCCTAGTGATAACTGAACTTTTTGGAGTTGATGTTCGAGGGTCTTCTCGGACAACCATAGCTGAACTGGAAATAGTCCCCTCTAATGGAGATGACTCTACATTTGTACTTTTGGCCTCTTCACTGGGGTCCATACTGGCCTTTTCTTTGGGCCCTTTTGCTGGTTTTTGGGAAGAAGAGTCCTTTGTGCTCTTCTTCCTTCTGCCATTTAATTTCAAGGGGGCGTCAGACCCCCCAGAATCACTGCTACTCATTTGAGTACGGCAGCAACGGCTTTGCTTTTATTTATAAAAATTTTATTTATATTTTTTATTAACTTTGATACTTTAATTTAATTAATTTAATTTTTCATAGATTGTGCCTTACGAAATCAATTTAATACACTAAATTTGTTCAAGGTTGCCATGTTGCCATGGCAACGGCCGAAATAATTTAAAAATCCCAACCTGTCACTCAATTCGTACGATTTTGCAATTAATTTCTAGAATTTTTTAACCGTTTTTATAGTTATTCATTCACTGAACTCAATTCACTATAAAACACACCACTTCAAACTAATTTATGGTCACTTTCACTGGGTTTTCTGTACCTTTTTCCGCTATTTTGCTTTAAGATTCCTGGAGCTAATAACTGACGTGTCCGCTCTCGTCAGAAAAATAATAATAATAATAATAATAATAGTAATAATATTAATACTCCTGAAATGAAGAAGTAGAGTTTGCTGAGTGAGTAGGCACGAGACAGTTGAACTGTGCGAACAAACAAATTTTGTCTGATCTCGACAATTAGAATGTTTCACTTGAACTGCTACGTGGGGGTAGTTGGGAAGTTCTTTGATCGAGCTGCGACGTGAGGGCAATCAAAGTGTAATATGGAATGTATTGATTCACGATTATAACAACTTGTATGACTGCTAAAAGTAATGTTGATAAAGGTAACCAATTATTCTTCTTCTATTGTGCAGTTTTGTGGCTGGTACGTGAGGGTATGAAGGCAGCACTGATGACGTTTATCGTATACGTACCTTTTCAATTACAGGAAACTGGACTATTGCTGCATCTGGAATAGAAATGATGGTCGTTGTGACGTTTAGTCTTGTGCGCTTTTATGTGTGCAGAGATCTGAGTACTGCTACGTGTCGGATGGAACTTCCTTCCACTTTGATCAGAATTAACTTCTGAATGTATTTATTGCTGAGTTAACCTCTGGAAATGGATCTATTCTCACTTTTGTCTAAAGTTTTCTAGACCTTCTGATTAACTCCTGAGTGAAATTGCTGGAGTTAACCTCACTTTGCAATCTTTAGAATTTACTCCTAGGCGAACTACCTTTGAGTCTCAAGTAATTTATTTATTTTAGGATCAACTCCTATATGATTATTGAGATAACCTCAGATATTTGTTTGGCCAGAATCAACTTCTGTTTAGGATTGAATTAACCTTAAATATTTGTTTGGCCAGAATTAAGTTCTATTTAGGATTGTGTTAACCTCAAATGTTTGTGACCGCCAGAATTAACTTCTGTTTTAGGATTGAGTTAACCTTAAATATTTGTGAATTAACTTCTGTTTTTAGGATTGAGTCAACCTCAATTTGTTGGAGTAGAATTAACTTCTATGGTATTTCAAAATAAACTTCTGGTTTGGGATAAGGATTTTACAGACTCCAAGTCTTATCACTTGATCAGATCAACTCTGATTTGAAAATGGGTCCTTTTGCTATCGTTCGCCACTTTTTTATAACTGCTGAATATGGTCATGTGATGTACTCCTCATGGCGTTGCCATAGCAACTTTTATACCAGTTGCTGCCACGAGAACATCTGGTTGACGTAATGTCAGATGACTGACATGTCAAACTGAGCCAGGTTGGTACCTCCCAAAGGCTAGCCATACCACCAACGGAATATGAGGGGAAAGTTCCCTGGAGGCGCTATGAGGTCCATTTCAACGCAGCTTCACAAGCTAATGGAAGGACCGATTATGTGAAGGCTATTTGTCATTCTGCTTATTTACGTGTTACGGCGCTGATATTTTATGAAACTCTAAGCTGTGAAACCCGGGATTCATATGAGGAAGTGAGTAAGGCAATAAAAATACGATTTAGTGCTGATCACCAACAATCCACAAGCCACATTTAGCTACGAACTATGGACGAGAGAGGTGGAAAGAGTTTTTCTGAGTTCGTCAACGATTTACAGTGGCTAATACAGCTAATATTTTCTGACTGTCCTGATGGCGGAAAAGACCTAATCGCTATGGAGAAATTTCTAGTTGGCATTTTGGAGCTAGACGTACGGGAGAAAGTACGAGATTCTGACTCAGCCAACCTTCAAGAAGCATTGCAGACAGCCATAAGAATAGCGGCTAATCAAAAGGCAACTCGGGCGGCTCTAATATATCTAAGACCATACCTGAAAAAGAAATTTTCAATAAACTAATCATGCTTAAAAACACGATTAGCTTATCTATTCGAACAGTGAAGAAAATTGCATCAGCAATTTTCTTCACATTCCATGCATTAAAACAAAAATATTCTCATGGAAAATTTTGCCTTCAGCAAAATTTGCCAGTAGAAATATTTACTTTAGAAAATAATGAAACCCACAATATGTATGTACGATCGTACATACATATCACAAAAAAAGCTTTCGCGATAAGAAGTGCGCGCCGCGAAAATACACTACATGTTTGCGCGCGCCGCAATTTCAAGCGACGGGACGCTGGTAGATGTTTATAAAGACATCATATTACAGTTTTTTTTTCAAGCCACCGTCCAACGAAAAATATTCTGGACTTGTTTAATCAAGTCTAGAAAAAATTAAAATTTTTCCCAGGGTAGAAATGCAACTATGCATTTTCTACCCTGAACGAGGCCTCTTGATCGCGACGAAAGTGATCAAGAGCCGAGTTGGTTTTTAAATCTACTAATCGGCGGTTCGGCGGTTGAAAATAGAGGCTTCGGTTTTGAGAAAAAGTATTGTCAGGTAAAAGACAAGAGGATGTTTTTTTTTTTTAAAAAGGAAATAAATATTTTGTAAAAAAGATTCGGCGGTCGGTTAACTAGGTTCCGTAAGAAATAAACGTTGTGAAACAAGGAAATAAATATTTTGTAAAAAATATTCAGCGGTCGGCTAACTAGTGTAACAAGCTTGTTCCACGTCGTATTTAATAAACTGTCCATGATTATTCAAATGAACTATGAGTTATATATATGTATTTTATGAAATAGGCAGAAGGCTGCCGCACTTACTATTTATGGCTAAAGAGCCGCTGTGGCAATATTATCCCTTGGTGGCAAAGGGGATGCCGATATTGTTTTTCAATGGCAGAGACTGCCGCTGTTAGATTAAGGCAGAATTTGCCGCTTTTTACTTGTATGGCATAGTATGCCGATATACTTATTAGGCAGATTATGCCGCTTTATATTGGTATGTCAGAGTAGTCCGCTCGTTAGTTGAGAAATTAAAAGCCGTCTTTCAACTATCTGATAAGTTCTGATTTAATAGCAGCTTATTTATATTGATCGATAACAAAGAATAAATATTTCATTATAATTCTAAAGGGGGGGATTATTGCAGAATTGCAATATACAAAATTAATTATCAGAAATCGTAGTGTCAGTATTTTTGATCACACGATTTTAGATTGATTCATAATCTATCGATATTTTAAAGCAATGACTTCAGTTGTGTATATTTTATCAATGAAGAGTTATGCTTATTGCTTGCGTTGCAAAATTCTTCTTGAGGTAGAGCAAAATTTGTTTGTTTTTATTTCTTTTTCGTTCTGATTTCTGTTTACTTTTGTTGACCGTGTTCATGGCTTTACACTAGGATCCATAATAAATAAACATTGTGAAACAACGAAATAAATATTTTGTAAAAAAGATTCGGCGGTCGGTTAAATAGGTTCTATTAGTTATAATTCCTGTGAAGAACGGAAATAAGGGTTTTTGTTAAAAAAAAATTGAGTTTCAGTGTAGTCACACAATAGAAAAGTGTGTTCAGGGATATTACTTTAGCAATCAAGCTCTACAGTAAGTAAGGCTGCAGCAAGTACGTGCGTGGATAACACATACGAATAACCGGGTGAGTCAGCTTGGTTAAGGTGGTGTACATAACAGTTGGCGCAGCCGGTAGGATAGTGGAAGCCAGTTTTTCAAAAGTCAAGAAAAACATAAGAGCTGGAAAAGCCGCTATCCTACAAAGAACAAAAGGTGTTGGTAAGATTAAATCAGATTGGTCTTATCGCCCCCAACGGTCGGGGTCGCACAGCTTTAACTGCTTCTGTTTGTGAAACACGCAGCCACCCCCTCATTCTAGTACCCAAGTGCTTACGGTGGACAAGAGCGGGCCCAGCCCAAGTAAAGATGTCCATAGCCGAAAATCTGAACCTTATACGTGAAGGAAGAAAGTTTGGAAACCACCCGCTACCTACGATCCGGAGCTGAAAGGGACTTCGAAGTAGGCAACCCGCCAAACTTCAGCTTTTACCCAGGGGAATTTAAGATGGCCAAGCACCCCCCCCCCGCAGCAAAAGAACGTCAAACGACGAAACCAGCGATCCTGAATTGAGAGGAACCTCGGAGAAGGCAATAAGACCCTCTCTCAATTTGAACCAAGGGAATTAAGACGGCAGAAGCGAAGAGAGCTCCCGCCAAGAAACATCGCCGGAAATCCAAATTCCACCAACTCCACAACAATCTTCCTCGCCGGGCGACGCACAGGAAGTTCCGCCACGGTACGAAGGAGGCAACGCGGAAGCAACATCAACTACAGAGGGTGATAATCAAACACCCGCAACAAATTCTACCACAGAAGGAATGACCCTCAGGGGCGGGAACATCCTGACAGCCTCCCTACAAGTAAGAAAAACTTTAAATTTAGAATTATATTTAAAAAAATTGGAAGAGAGTGTTAAACTCCCCGAACTCTCTATGAATCAGTGCGACTCAGTAGAAAAGCAAAGAAAGTCGAGAAAAGAAAGATTGGAAACAATTGAAAAATTTAAAATTAACACACAGAAGTTCAAAAAGAGCTTAAAGCAGTTTGGTGAATTTTCGCAATCTCTCGGGGTAGATATCATCCAAAATAATAGTGCTAGGGTAAGATAAAGTGCCATCGAAGATAGCGTCAGTGATCCCACCGCGAGTGGAGGAACGAAGGCTTGAGCAAATCGCAAAATTTAAAGAAAGCACTGAAAAGTTCAAAGAGAGCCTGAAGGAGTTTGGAGAACTCTCGCACTCGCTTGAAGCCACAAATAAAAAAAATAGTGTAGATTTAAGTGAAAGTGCCAACGACAGTGTCAGTGATTCCACCGTGAGTGAAATCCTTTTAAATTGGCTGGGCGACTCCCTGCTGAAGACCGGCTTAGAAGAAACTAGCTCCCCAAAGGTGCCAAAGTCTAAAATCCCCAATCCAAAGATTGGAGTTTACGCAAAAATTGCCAGGCTGACTACTCAGCTGGTTCCTCTATTTTCAGGAGAACAGCATCCAAAGCCTTGAGCTGCAGGCATTCCTAGGATGCTGCAGGCAGGTAATTCAGTGCATTTCACTGGAAGAACTATCAGCATTTTTACAAATCTTCCCCACCAGACTTCGAGGCGAAGCTTATCAGCTTTTTGCCTCAAAGATGCCAACTACATTCAAAAAAGTAGAGGAACGGCTAAATCGCACATACCTGCCTAGAGAAACTTACGAGGAACTGATTAACAAGTTAATTACGACAAGGTAATATCCCTCAGAAAATCTCACAGCCTTCACGGCACGAGTGAAAAGTTGCTGGCACTCTGTAATGAAGCAGCACAGCCCAAATACGGTGCCAAAGCAGCACCAGCAGTAAAAACGCAGCTGGAATATTTATCGAAAAACACACTAAAAACAGGAGTCAATAACCCCTATATGTGTCCATACCTGTTGACAATGACCGACGGCACCGTAGATGAATTAGTACAAAGAGTACTTGACCTGGAACGTCTCCAGCAAACTGCTCGATTACTGCCACCTCTAGGGCAATTCTAAACCAATATGATGCAGAACACATCGCCAAATTCTGCTTGTGCCAGTGTATCAAATACCGCACAATTTAGCCAAATTAATCCATCAGCAAATCACAGCGTATTTAATCCAGGCATACTGCCCTTCGCTGAACTTCCTCAGACCCTGTTAAACACAAATTGTCACGTTCAGTAGACGCAGTTTACACAGGCAAACACATCACCATACATCAAACCCAAGATCTCCTCATAAGAATTATAATGTAAACAATAAAAATAACTATTTGAATAAAATGACTTGTAGTTTTTGCAATCTAAGAGAACACACAAATGCTAATAGCCTCAAAAGCAAAAATACGCCTTATTGTGTGAAATGAAAAATAACTAATCATGACGTACGTGACTGCAGAAGAAACAACAATAGTTTCCAGAGGCCACATAGCAGTAATTTATCACCAAATTGACGACCAAGAGCCCACAAGGTCCCAACAATTCTCGAGTATACAACGTACGTAAGAAATGCGAATTTTGTGGTCGTTCTGGATATACAGTAAATAGCTGCCAACAAAAAAGCAAATAGGAAGCACGGAGTCAGCGAAACGACGTACAGTCGACCCAAAACTCACCGGCTCGACTATAAATTGCCTATCAAATAAAACAGGGTCCCCTCAGTAGCCCGATTCCAGTGTCGCTACAGTAAAGCTTCCTTTAGACATAGGCCTACAAGGACAAACTAAACTAGTAGTCGACACAGGCGCTGAGGTTAGTATAATAAAGCAAAGGTCACTAAAAGGCCCCAAAATAAATCAACCACAATGAGACATGCACACTTCAGACCCCATTTGGTACCGGAAAGACGCTGGGAAATTGCCAGGAAACTTCGTCTTCAAAAACAAAGTTCTCTGCAACTTTCAAGTCGTGAAGAACTTCTTCGGCTTTTCCGATGATGGACTTCTAGGAAATGATTTCCTAGCAAAAAACTGTAACGTTGAGGGTCCTAATAAGGCACTAAAGTTTCCTTGCACGGAGAGTAATCCCGATAAATTTGCTTTGCCAGTGATGTTTGAAACAAACAAGCTACATTCTGAAAAAGCATTCGAAATAAGAACACTTGCAGAAGAGGTAGCGTCTAAACAGGCTGAACTATCCATCTGCAGTGTCTTCAAGGCTTCTCAAACGAGAAAAGCTGGCTGCCAAGCTCCAAACGAGTCCAAGGAAAGTGAACAAAGCTGCCTTGGCGAACAAGAGACCGACGAAATGGCAAATGGTTACCTTTAAGGAATCAATCTGCATACCTACATGCTCCCAAATTGTTGCCGCAGTCCCGTTACAAACTCAAGAAGAAATGCTCTGTTTATCCCAAAAGATAAGTGATGGAGTCTTCTTCGCACACAGTTAACTGCCATCTGGAAAAGAATTAGTGCTGGTTAGTATGCTCAACGCTAACAGTCATCAAGTAGTCATACATAGCTTAAAGTAACAGCCATATCCAATAAACGACTACACAAAATTCCCATTAACGCGCACAAAGGGCCACAAAAAGACGCACATTCCAATACCAAATATAAAGGCAATATCAAACGCCCCAAGAGACGGAACTGAGTGACCAAATCCTGCTCTTCCGTCCAAAATCCCGAGGCATAAATCATTACTAAGCAAACAACCACCATATAAGAATGGTAGCCAGTCTCTAAAGCCTATACTGAAGGTGCATATTACTCCACCGTCACACAGCACAAAACATTCTACATGGTCAAAAAGCAATAGCATCGACGCGCATGGGTAAATCACACAACCTATGGCAAAGACCACACAGGTGTACCAAACTCAGCAGTCAGCAAAACAAGAAGCAGATACCTTGCAACATACTAGCTTCAGCACAATAAAGCCTCAAAAGGAATCAACTAAGCCTAGTCTACTGACAGGACAAAAACTTAAAAGGAAGAGTAAGTCAAACCAAGAGTCAGCCGAAAACTTCAATATTGCAATATTTCAACGCGTAATGAATTTCGTCCTGAGAGGCTTACAAGGCCTCGAATGCTTCGTGTACCTAGATGACATTGTCATCTATGGTAAAAGTTTAAACGACCATAACGAAAAGTTGAGAAAATTCTACGACAAGTTGAGAGAGAACAACTTGAAACTGCAGCCAAAGAAGTGCCAGTTTCTACGAAGAGAAGTTGTTTACCTAGGACATAAATGTTCTAGCGAAGGAGCCCTACCAGACCTAAGTAAGTCGGCCTGCGTCCAAAACTTTCTTGTTTCAAGAACAGTAATGCAAGTTCAGTCATTTTTAGGACTTGCCAATTACTACAGGAGATTCATTCCAGATTTCTCCAAAATTGTACGTCCAATCATGAATTCGCTCCTAAAGGATGTAAAATTCACTTGGACAGAGAAATCCCAGGAAGCATTTTAGAGCATAAAAAATGCTTTAATTTCCCCACCCCTTTTGATTTACCCCGATTTTTCAATATCTTTTAATCTTACTACGGACGCAAGTAACGAGGCTCTAGGAGCTGTACCTTCCCAAGGAGAAGTTGGAAAGGACCAGCCCATTGCCTATGCAAGCCGCACATTAAACAAAGCCGAAAGAAATTACTCTTCTATAGAGAAAGAGTTATTGGCTATTGTCTGAGCTACCAAGAATTTCAGGTGCTATCTTCAAGGCCGGAAATTCACGGTCTATACTGTCCATAAACCTCTCAAAGGTGTCTTCAATGTGAAAGACCCTACTTCCCGTTTGGTGATATTTCACCACAAATTATCTGATTTCGATTGCAACATCGAATACAAACCCGGGAAGTGCAACACTAATGCCGATGTACTAAGTTGCATCCCTCAAGCATTAAAGGAAGACAGTATAGGCAATACCTTAACGGTAAAACCCCTAGTCCACCACACGATGGACTCAGATATGGAGGAATACAATTCCACAAATAACAAGAAAAAGAAGAAATCCGCTCATTGCTTCGTCGTGACTCGAGCTCAGAAGCAAAAGGCTCAAGAGACAATAAATGGCTCCCGTGTGGAGACAGAAGAGCACACAAAAGCGGACCAAAACGAAATTCAACTCACGGCGGCGGAAACACATGACCCAGCAACGCTTGATCCGCATGTAAGTACTGGTAACACACCCGAAGTTATTACGAGCCCCACGGAGACTCAAACAATCCCAAAAGATTATCACGATTCTCCATTCTGTGGCCATCAAGGTGTCATAAAAACTTACAAACGTATAAGACGCAAGTATTGGCGGAGACACATGCTTAGCGACATTAAAAAATACATTAAAAAATGCCCAAATTGCCAGACGATGAAAGCTTGCTACAAATATATCGGAAAACAACCTCGAATTGTTCGAATGATGAAAATTGCCTGTCTGTCCTATATCAGACAGCAGGAGCTCAGTCACTCCTTATACAACACTAATTGGTGGTGAGAATTACTCTCCCAATTTTTAATCTGCCAGAAATGAGGCTACAACAGATTTAATGTTATCCTGTACCCAAGTTAGCAAATTATACATTAATTCCAGAACCTGGTTATTCATACATAGCCAGTAGCGCAAAAACTTAGGAATTTCTCTTATTAAAAGGCGAGACATAAAAATTTTCAAGAAAATAATAAGTAATTTGGAAGAAAACACGTATGTAGGCCGGCTTACCACGCCTATAATCAAAGTGGCAACATCCAACGAATGTGCCATTTAAATTAAGTGCCCAAATGCAGGACCAGAGTACAAGCTCCCCAAAAGAACATATTGATTCAATTAAACAAGCCCAATGAGTGGCTATTTTCATTTATCACCTCCACGGTGCCACATATCACATGTTCAGATCACTTTGAGATCTCGAAACTGGAAGGACAAGGGATACTTGAGATGACGAAACCATGTCAAGTTCAAATAGGTGACATATATATCCATAAATATCCACTAAAAATTATTCAGCAGAATCAGTTTCCTGAACTAAGCCATTCTCTACTCAAAGTAAACCTGACTGAAATTTTACAAGATACTCAAAACCAGATCGAGATTTTAACGGGAGAGATATCCATAAATTAATTTATACTGACACCCATTCGTTGGAAGATATGCAACACAAATTAAACCAATACAGTAATAAGGTATCGAACAGAATCTCCCATATTCTGTCCACAACCTCTCTATCATTTACGAGCCTACTAGTTTTGGCCATAATGCTTGTTGTGGCAGTAAAATATCTTAACCCTGTTGTCATCAAGATGAGACAAGAGAGAAGCCAATCACAAGGTAACCCCGAAATTTAATCAGAGGGAATTCCTTTAGAAGAGCGAACACACACTCCCCAAACCAGTTTGAAATGAGAACGATCGCTTCCCGGAACAAAGTCCGTTCAATTGGTTTAAATCATCTCAAAAGACTCCTGGCACTGTCAACATGGATTAACAAATCAATTTAAACAATGTTAAACGTTAAGCAAGCAAACCAAACAAAAAATGGTTAAATAAACAAAAAAAAGTAATGTATAAAGAGCTTGTATGACAGACAGTAAGACCAAAATAGACTAAAACGGTAAGTAGCATTGTAAGCATTTAGTTAAATAAAATATTTTTAATTAACCTATCAGCAAGGCGCAACAAGTTTTAAAATAAATTATAAATTTTGCTTATTTTTCAATTTAAAGGTGAAGACCTACCTGCAAGAGAATAATGTCGAGTTGTTAAGATGGCCTCCATATAGCCCAGATCTCAATCCAATCGAAAATATCTGGCCTATATTGAAACTTAAAGTAGCAAGGACCGACCAAAGACAATTGCGGCATTGAAACGTCTGATCAGGGATATTTGAGTGTCCATAAAAACCATTACATTGCGAAATTTAGCAGAATCCATGCCTAATAGTTGTAAGGCTATGATAAAGGCCACGGGAGGGCCGACAAAGTATTGAATTGTTTCATTCGTTAATTTATTAGTATATTAAAGAAAAAAAAATATTTAAAAAGTGCATGACGATAATGATAGTATTTAATTTCTTCAACCTTCTAAACCCTATTGAAACTCAATGCTTCGTCGTAATTCCGAAACATCAGCCATTTTGTTCACGAAATTTTCTTTTATTTAAGAGCGGTTTTAAGTTATCTAGAAATGTTGGAAGTAACCAATATATTTCGCATTGAGCACTACAAATGACACATTTGGGCTTAGTCATGAAAACTCTGACAAAATTTGAGTGAGCAATTTTTTTGCACAGTACTGTATATATGTATATATAAAAATAAAGTGACATTACAATTAAAGATAAATAAAAAATAGGTAAAAAGACTGGAAATAAAAGTAGAAAAATGCACAAAATATATAAATTAAAACTAAATTGCCTTAGATAAATAAAATAAACAAAATAATAGACCTAAAAGAGAAAAAAAATTACAGTTATATAACAATATAAGTTAGATCGAAGAAATAAATATAAATAGATAGGAAAAAAAATGTCGAATTAAACGAAAATGCAAATAAAAGCAAAATTGTATATGGCTACTAATATATAGTAATAAAGAAAAAAGAAAAGTGTTTTAACAAACTTAAAATTAAAAAATTAATATATTAAATAATGATGACACCTAGTATTAGAATGACAAGACCATAACCAATAAAATAGATAGTAACAAAAACTAATACTAGATAGGAAAATACTTTTAGATAGTCTAGAATAAAAAGTGTATAATTAGCGAAGCAAAACCAATAATGTAGTAGAAAACAATAGGTTAACACAAAAAAAAAAAAACAAAACAAAAAATTCAAATGTAAAAACACAACAGAACTGACCTCGAACCTCCACCCAATACTGGTACCCCAATAAAAGTAAATAATGAAGGGAATATACTTAAATTACTCTAAACTAATAGTTAACAAAAATTAACCAAAGCCGAAAATCTAATTAGTATTGATGAAAAAAAAAATTTAAACAAGAGTACTCCTGCGAAAGTTGTAAGTTTCCGAAACGCTAGCACATTGGACCATACAGAATGAACGAAAGCCTTAGAGAAAAAGTATATCAAATAGTTTGCAACAACAATTCATTATAAGCAGGAATTGGCCAAATTAGAATCATAATTCATCTTCAAAGTCGTATGCTTAAAATATAAACGATGATACAATTCTGAATTCCAGAGCCTTCTAAAAATCAAATCTCAACGAATAAAGCCACTCCAGAATCTTCAGAAAGAACAGATTTGGTTCGTTCTTTGTTTATTAAAATCGCCACCCCGAATAACCAATTAAAAGCAAGCTCCCCGACATCATCAACTAACGAGAACGACAAGAAACAAAACACAAGAGGGCCAAATGGGGAGAAATAATAACACCTGAAGTAGGGGTTAACCATTCTTTATTATTAATTTTTTTTACACGTAGTCATCCTCGGCTGGTCCAGCTGATCCAGGAGGGGGGGGGGGGGGGGGGGGGGTGGCCGTGAGTGGGTCATTGAAGACCGGGTGACAACACGCGCACAGTCCGTGCCGCCCAGTAATATGGAATGTGGCACCTAAGAATAAAACACAAAGATAAAATTAATAGGCTATTCCAAATGCGTACCCAAGACTTACCAACGCCAACCCTTAATTGGCCCTGGTGGGGGTACAACGGCAGTTCCACCCAATACAGGTTTCTTACCACGGCCTCCACCCCCAACATGGTGAAGGGCTGCCGGCCGGTTCTATGCAGGACCAGTCGAACGGTTTCGCGCCAGTTGGGCATCACGTGAACCACATATATGAGACTAGCAACGCTAGTGAGACCCGCGGGACACTTATATGGTGTATTGCCAACCGTAGCGTTGACCAAACTTTTGGGCGTAGCTATAAAATCGCTGGTAAAATTGAGCGATGCCAATACTTCTGAATATAACACGCGAATCATCCATTTGAAGAAAAATCACGACAATCTTTAAAGCATCCAACTGCAACAAAATATCCATTCAGCCCATTTTCAATACAGAATAAAAAAAAATATAGTAATCTGATACCTCAGATAAGAGCACCAAAGTAGCACCCACTACAACTTCCCCTGCGAATTATTCATCTTCAAAGGGTAATTCTCTCTTTCTCAGGAGGAAGTATTGTTATATACCTAAGGCCATACCTGAAAAAGGGTAACAACAAAAATGTTATTTAAAAGATTTCATCCATATAAATTTTCAATAAGCTAATCATGCTTAAAAACATGATTAGCTTATTTACTCGATCAGTGAAGAAAATTGCATCAGCAAATTTCTTCACATTCCATGCATTAAAACAAAATTATTCGCATGGCAGTAGAAATAGTTACTTTAGAAAATAATGAAACAAAAGGCAAATCGTACCTTCAGTGCGATTTGTCGTGAAAATCACAATATGTATGTATGAACGTACATACGTATCACCAAAAAAGCTCTTGCGATAAGAAGTGCGCGCCGGGAAAATACATTACATGTATACGCACGCCGCAATTTCAAGCGACGGGATGGTGGTTGATGTTTCTAAAGTCATCATATTACAGTTTTTTTTCAAGCCACGGTCCAACGAAAAATATTCTGGACTTTATTTATCAATTATTCATTTTCTACCCAGAACGAAGGCTCTTTATGGCGACGAGTCGGTTTTTAAATCTGCTAATCGGCGGTTCGGCGGTTGAAAATAGAGGGTTCGGTTTTTTTTTTAAACAAGGAAATAAATATTTTGTAAAAAAGATTCGGCGGTCGGTTAACTAGGTTCCTTAAGAAATAAACATTGCTGAGAAATGAAATTAATATTTTGTAAAAAAGATTCGGCGGTCGGTAAACTAGGTTCCATAAGAAATAAACATTGTGAAACAAGGAAAAAAATATTTTGTAAAAAATATTCGGCGGTCGGTTAACTATGTTCTATAAGAAATAAGTATTGTGAAGAACGGACATAAAGGTATTTGTTAAAACAAGAGGGAGTTTCAGTGCAGTCACAAAATAGAAAAGTATGTTCAGTGATATTACTGGAGCAATCAAGCTCTATAGTAAGTAAAACTGCAGCAAGTACGAGCTTGGATAACACGTACGAATAACCGGGTGAGGCAGCTTGGTAAAGGTGGTGTATATAACACGGCTAAGACGAACATTCGAGTGGCTACGGCTTACATGTCTTAAAGTGCGCAGCCAAGACGAAACGGAGGAAGGCCTCGAAGAACAACAAACGCCCAACAAAATGAAACGATATCTAGCGCTATGATGTCGGGAAATGCCACTAACTGGTGGAGTCAGAGCTTTCTCAGCCAGAGGGAAAAGCCTCAGAATCCACAGAAGCAGTCACTGCACGCCATTCTGTATCGCGATACAAAATTCAAAGTGATGTGCTTGGGACCATCAGTTGGTTCGATTCGAAACGCCAATTCAGTTTTATTAGCCAGAACGATAATAACGAATATGTGTTTTTCCACGTAGCCCACAAAAAAGTTATCCGTCGGACGCCGTGTTGAGGTTACTGGCTGGGGATTAAGACGAATTTTATTCAATTTAAGACAACCCGCCGAGTAAGGCAGTGAATGTTTTGCTCATATCGACTGCACCATAGCGATCCAAGTCAGCTATACGAACAGAGTCAAAACGGACAAGTATCCCCAACTGCGCCCACAAAACTACGACAAGCCACATACCGATATACAGCACAACATCCACAATCAGGTCTACAACGAGAGGAGTTAAACTCCAATGCGCTGTTCAAAGTGTGGTCGGTAGATGTTCCACAACAAAAAACAAATTTGCGTTCACACAATATTTAATTAAACCAAGATACTACCCATAAATACTACGCCAACCAAAAACAATATACTACCCAAAAGCAATACATCAACTAAAAACAATACACCAAGCAGAAACCATACACCAACTATCACCACCAAAGCCATCATTTACAGCCCCCAAGAAGTGAGACTACATCCGCTGCATCGACACCAAAAGAAACTCGTCAGCAGGCTGTGTTTCCACCTGCAATCGGACCTGTAATTACTGTAAGCCAGAATGCGATTTGCAGCACTATTCAAATACCTGGTTTGTTAGGCGGAGTCCATTGCAGGTAATAATCGATACCGGAGCTACAAACTCAGTTCGACACCCCCGGATACTAAACAAAATGTCGGAGAAAACAAATACGCGGTCATGTGCGACCTATCTGCTGCGCGAAACAGGAAAGACAAATCAATTTCAAGAAGTATTTGACTTGCCAGTCATTATCGAAAAATTTTGGGGATTGCGGACGTTCGACGTTGCGGATATCTTAGATGATTGCATAATGGGGAAGAACTTCCTTGCAAACCACAAATGCCATATCGACTTGGTAGGCTATCATATACAAATAGGGTGTGAAACAGTTCCGTTCTTAAAAGAAAAGCACGAACTCCCGTTAGAACATTTTGTGACTACATCATCCCTCCAGATTCATATATCTGGCGAACCCACAGTTAGGCGGCCAAGAAACCATACTCCTGACTCCAGTAGATATTTCACCTGGCATTTGCATAGAATCGTCAATAATGGAGCAATCCTAGTGCGTATGATTAACGTCGGGGAGGAAGTTGTAGAATGGAAGGCAGAAACGATCCTAGGTACAACAGAGCCCAAGAACGACATCATAACCCCCGTGAAATTAGCCACCATACTTTCAAACTTCCTTCGGTGCTCTGTGACTTGTACCTTCGAACTAACATAGCATGCACCTTAACCCTACAAAACAAGAATACCTACAAAATCTTCTTTTTAAATTCCAGGATGTCTTTGCCCAATCCGAACATGATCTAGGCAGAACGGCATCGTATTGATGTGGGAAACAGTGCACCTATAAAGCAACCACCCCGGAGACTCCCCCTGGCGTAGCGTGCAGAAGCGGGTAATTTACCGCAAGACATGCAAGAACAAGGAATAGTCCACTTTTCTCACAATCTATGAACTTCACCGATAGTTCTTGCCAAAAAGAACGATGGCTCTACACGATTTCGCGACGATTACCGGCATCTAAATGCAGTGACAAAATGGGATTCATACCCACTACCTCGGATTGACCTCACATCGGATGCTCCGGCCGACTCAAGGTGGTTTTCTACGTTGGACTTGGAGTCTGCCTATTGGCAAATGGAGGTAGCAGAAGAAGATTGCGAGTGTTTATAACCGGTCAGCGACTATGGGAATTCACCGTCATGCCATTTGTATTGACAAATGCACCAGCTACTTCCAACGCCTAACGGAAGCTGTACTCCAAGGAATCACCCCTCACACTTGTCTGGTTTACTTAGATGACGTGGTCGTACACGGACATTCAAGAGCATGCTAGATAATCTGCGGGTTGTCCTATCACGATTGAGACTAACCAATTTTAAAGCCTCGCCAAAGAAGTGTTAGTTAGCTAACCGTGAAGTAAAGTTCTTAGGGCACATTATTAGCGCGGCTGGAGCGGGGATGGATCCTGAAAAATTGGCAGCAGTTCGAGAGTGGCCGAGACCAAAGACGAAAAAGGACGTGCAATTATTTTTGGGTTTATGGGCTTACTACTGACGGTTCGTACAAAATTCCTCGGCCATTGCAAAGCCGCTTACGGAGCTGACCGATAAAATACGAAAATGTTGTTGGACAGATGCGTGCGATTTAATAGCACCGGACCTGCCATTTATGATTGGCGCTGATGCCAGCAACATGCGTGGAGTGCCGTGTTATCCCAGATCAAATATGGTGTTGAACATGTGGTCGAGTACTCTTCTTGGCTGAAGGTAGCCGACCGCATAATGCTGATGCTCTCTCGCGACGCCCCTGCTTGGAAGGCGACTGTAGCTACTGCCGCAGACTTGAATGTTATTCGTTGACACGGATTTATGGAAGTAAGTAGAGCAATTTTCTTTACTTCCCCGCGTAGACTTCTAAGCGAGTAAATAGTAGGTATAATAAATAGAATTCCGACACTTTACCTTAAGAGTAACTTCGTTGATCAAAATTAATAGTTCTGAGCGCGAGCTAAAGCAACTTAAGACTAAATTCTATTTACGGAATTATACAGTTCTGAGTATCATTTCTTATTTGAAAAATTATGCCTACTTAGCTATTGAGCAATCAAGACTTTAGCTACAGGAAGATTCCGAGTAAACATCATGCATTGCGATTACCATAGCATATAATTAAACGAAATATGATACTCTCGCGGAGCAATGCGATAGTGCAGAATAATGTTATTTAGAAAATAATAAGTTCACGTTGAATAAAGGAAAATATTTGGATCAGAAAGAAAATTTTTATTTCTATTGCTACCTTGCATCTTTTATCCATAATACCTCCCCCCATGAGAGGAACAATATTTCTTTAAAAATTGTTTCAAAACATTATCATAATTACAAATCCATGTTTGGACGTTCGATTCTAAGGACGCGCGAAGTATGATGTCCTTCTAATGCTGGTCTTGACTGTTCACCATAATAATGTGCTATGTTTTGTCTTTCTACAAGTTGTATCTGTGTCCTTCTATTAAAGCTTTTCTTAAATATGTTTATTTTGCTACAGTTGATATATTTTATACTAAAGTAAATTAATACGATCGTAATTATAAGAGCGATAGTGAAAATTTCTCCCTGAACTCTCTCTGGTATTTGTCTTAATATATCCTTTAAAAGGTTCTCTTGATTCTGTACATCTATACTTAAATCGTGCACATCTTGCCTTAATCTTGTCTTAATTCCTGATAAAAGTTTATCTTTTAATTTAATATTTTTCAGTTTTATATTAATACATTCTTCTAGTTCAAAATCATATTTGTCTATATTTACGTAGCTGTAACTGATATTATTAGTAGTTATTTCCGTTTCAACTTTTACAAATTTACAATGGGAGTCTAAGAATAAAATACCAGTTTCTTCCATAATACCTTCGTGAAAATTAGCACATTTACATTTATATTTTGTACGGTTATTAATTGCGAATATATATTTATTAAAGTCTATTTTATAAAAAACTTCAAAATTACTAGTAATCTGCTTCATCTTACAATTTTCAATGGACCTTCTCATGTAAACATTCAATGCACAATCGTCTTGTTTCATAGTGTTATACATAACAATTTCCTTACAAACGTAATCCTCAGTGAATTTTTTCCAATCATTTAAATTAGAACTGATTGAATAGCCTTCTTTTTCATTGCTAACAAACAGATAACTGCTGTGAATATCAAATATAAAACCCTAATTATCCCTCAGGACTGGTAAGCTAATAGTTTCATATAATTCAACGTTAACTTTCTTTTGAATAGGTATTTCTAAAATTGTTTTAATAATTTTATCAACCAAGTATGCCTTAATTTTACTATGTTGAATTAGGTTGTGATAGTTTTCGATAGTTGGTTCAAATAATAGATCTTCTTTATAAGGGTGTTTTTGTAAGATCGCAACGAATTTCATTGGTTTCCATATGAAAGGATGTACAATATTTGCGCTTATTAATAAAAAAGAGAAAGTTGTCAGGGTTTTACGTGAGCACCTGCCAAGGACGGCTTAATCTCACGGCTTTCCTCATGTACGGATTCTAATGGACAATCAAGTTCCTCGTGTCGAAGCAACGAGTACCAGTATGCCAAAAGAGCATGACATGACATCAACTTACTGGTAGAAGCGAGACCTATCCAACCTCTGCCGATCGCGGATCACGGCACCCTATACCACAGCCACTACGATGCTCGCATAAAGGGCCATCCCAAGTTGAGGTGGATAAAACCTTGTTTTCCGGGGCTCCTCTAGCCCCGTAGTAAAAAGTTATAAAATGTCGGGCCGCCCATTTGGTATAGCTTTCGTAAAGCATGATCAACGGACCATGAATGCTCCCAGTTTCATACCTTCAAGCAAGATATTCTTTTTTAAACGGTACTGGTAACTCCGTTCGGGCCTAGATCTCGTTAGTAACGTATAAAAGAATTGTACTTGGCCTATACAGGTAATAAAATTTTATGGGCGCTGTCAGAGAGGAGCACGTGAAGGTTAAGATATGCCCAATTCAGTCTGGATAGGGTTCGAGATTCACCGTTTGGATCTTATAGCTGACCATGCATACTAACCCTATAAGCTCTACTGCCATACATACCTGATTTGCGTTATTCATCAACTTATTCATCATCTAAGACATCCTTTCGCCCCCTGCCCAAGAGCCTATGTCTGTCTTTCTCATCTTCGCACACCTATGTCTGAGATTTTTTTATTCTGACTGACGTGAACGCATAACTTGATGCATAATCGGCCCACTTGCCTAACATTACTACAGTACCCACACAGTCAAAAATTTAAATTTTTTTCTCGCAGAAGCATGTGCCCATTTATAAATAGTATCCTCCTTGTGGGCTGTACCCAACAATGCGTGCACAACATTCCAAATATAATGACTTCATGTATTATACCGTTCCACGTGCTCACACTATTTTCCGGAAGTATATTTCAGTTCTCACAAACACCCTTAAAATCATACCAGCATAAACAACAAACCAACAAATTTCATCTATCAAGTATGCATGCTTTCCTCTTATACAGCTTTCACCTTGCTCAGCATTGCGGTTCGCAGACTACTTCCCCCCCCGGTCGAGTACTAAAATATGACCTTCATTCAGGCAGAGCGTAACTGCTGTGTAACACGAAAGGTACTGACCATCGTAGAAGCGTTTAAGAAGAAAATTTGCAATCCAGACAGACCACGTTTCCCTCCGCTGGCCAATGAATTCCGTTCTCCAGAAGGTCAGGTTGCACGATGGATAGAAAGGTTCCAATAGTATGATTTCGAGATCATACATCGTCCAGACAGTCGACATCATAATGGTGATGCTCTCCCGCGACGACCCTGCTTGGAAGACGACACTAGCTACTGCCGCAGACTTGAAGATCGAAATGCTATGATGCTTGGTGTGGTAGCGGCACAAGGGACCATAACTGAGCAGCAAGAACAAGACTCAACTTTGAAACTTATCCGAAGCTGGTTACAATTAGGATAACGCCCAGGTAGAGAGACTGTAAAACACCTTAGCCCTGAAATAAAGTCGTACTCGTCAATGTGGTCAATGTTTTGCTTAGACAATCAGATTGATTACCGAACGGTGTATGACGGTCATGGCGGCATAAATCAGATCGTCGTGCCTAAGTTACTAAGAAAACTTGTTCTCAGTGAACTGCACAACGCGCCATCAGAAGGCCCCTTTAGCATCGACACGATAATGGAAACGACACGTGCCAAGCACTATTGGATTGGTTGCCGTACAGATATTTAGGACTGGTGTGCAAAGTACCTGCAATGTCAAGCCCGGAAAGGACCTATCCTTATATCACGAGCACCTTTACACACATGCAATGTGGGAGCGCCTTTCGAACGAGCCGGAGTCGATATACTTGGCCCTCTACCCAAAACCAATAACAATAACCGATGTCTAATCAACCATTTTACCCAGTGGCCAGAGGCAATAGCCATTCAAGACCAGACTGCGGAAGCTATAGCAGACGCACTTATCTCAAATGTCTTCAGTCGATATGGGGCACCACTGCAGCTGCACTCAGATCAGGGCAGGAATTTCGAAAGCATGGTATTTCAGGAAATACTGCGCAAGTTTGGAATTGAAAAAACTCTTACCACAGCCTTCCACCCACAATCCGATGGTCTTGTGGAAAGGTTCAACCGAACCATTTTCGACTACTTAGCGAAATTTGTAAAGAAAAAACAAAGCCAATGGGACGAACACGTACCGTATCTATTGCTGTCTTACATATCCAATATTCAGAGCAACACCAAACAAATTCCCGCACGACAATTATTTGGCCGAGAAATACGCCTACCACCCGAGATGGTAATGGGTCGACCACCAAACAGTGCGACGCCTACTAGTCAATATATCGCGAAACTATATCAAGCACTTAATGAAATTCCCGACCATAATAGGACAAAACTGAAACTCGCAAGTCGACATCAGAAGGACTGCTATGACCTGAGATCTGGTCACCATATTTACGAACCTGGACAATTCATTTGGCTCTATTCCCCGCGGAATGTCGCTGGCCGATGCCCCAAATTACAGAATAACTGAGATGGCACGTATTAGATCGTTGATCGAATCACTGACGTCGTGTATAAAATAAAGCGTTGTCGCGGAGGAAAAATTTGTATAGTACACCAAAATCGTTTAGCTACGTATCGCGAAAGTAGTGGACAAAATACTTGACATGAAACCTCTCTAGATCCATATTGGGGCGAGTCAGAGGCGCCCTTTAACCTTTACCGTTCCTGGGTTATGTTGGGCTGGTCGTCTCGTACAATATAAGTCGCGATCACGGGGGGAACTACCAACTGCCGTACCCTAATATTTTATAGACATCACCTGACTCCTGCGGCCATCGCGAGATATGTGGAGTCTAGGAATATTTTTAACTCCCTAACGAGTCGATTTATTTACCATTATCAGTAACAGGTTTTTCTAATAGCACTTTTGTTTTCTTTCTTTCTTTTTATTTCTGATGACTCCGAGCATCGAGTTACGACAAAGATTGAGGATTCGGTTCCTCATGTGAATTTCTCAAGTACACCATCTCGAACAACAGAGATGAAAACCGAGCTGAGGACAGCTGTGTTTCCGAAAGGGGGGGGGGGGGGGGGCAGTGTAACCGAACAGCATCATATGACGCCGCCATCTCATAAAACAGAAGAGGAACCTGCGATTAACACACCGTAAAAATTAAGTAATTCAAAAATAAAACATAAAACTTTGTAATACTTTATTAAAATTTGAAAATTCGCATACAAGCAATTATGCACAGATGTAAACTTTCGAGAAATTGAATTTTTAAGTTTGCTTGTACAAATAGGACAAAGTAATAGTATTTGTAAAACCAGAGATTGTAGATGTCATAACCTGCCCAATTTAGCACCGAAGCTTCAATTTTCGAAGATCTTAGAACGAGAGTCGATAACAATGCCGGAGCCATGCTGAATGCATTTTTTTTTGTTCGGCCTCTCTGGAAGGTTCTGGAATGGTGTGGGACTTTTTTGCGATATCAGAAGAAGGAAGGGGAAAAGGTGTAACCGAGACTTTGCTGCCTACCAGGGACCCATCTGGAGAAAACACTTAATTCCGGCTGCCAAAAACTCGTCTAGAAAAGAAGAAACCACACGCAAGACGCTCTGCCGCTGTAGGAAAGCACCCAGCGAATATAAGTATATATATATATAGTATTTTATATTCAATCACATCAGCATAACTACACATACCTGCACTCAAGTTTAAAATGAGCAAAAGCTAACTTCCTGCATCCCACATTTGATCTTTTATGCAACAGTATCTTCAGCAGAAAATACTGGCCGTGTACAGGTGTGGTAAGCATTGTACATCTGCCACGGGACTAAGTTTAGTAAGCCCGTTTTTCTTCTCGCTGGCGATTATTGCAGACCCGATGTTTGGAAAATATTGCGGATCTGTTTCCCGTTTGGCATCTTTGGGTGAACAAGCAAGAGGCAAGCATAGCAGAGAGGACTGCACTGATTTACGACAACGTCGTTAAGCTGACGGCTACAATTTTTTCAGGTATAGGGTACTGTTCCTTCGCGGAACAAAATGAACTATAAAATTAAAACTAACACTTACAGTTTGATAATAATAACAAGTATTTCCCGCGAGGACAGTATACTCGAAGATCCCTCGATGCTATCTGCAACATAATCTAAAAAAAAAAACAAAAAAAAACAAGCATAAGTCACTACATAAACAATTATAAAAGTCACAAATTATTTCATGATCTGCGACTTTAACCAAAACACAAACTTAACTCAAAAAGGGAGATCCTATGGTACTGCGCATGTTCATCTATGTCTTCAGCTAAAATTAAAAAGGAAAAAAATCATTAATAATAGTAAATAATATAAACATTCAAAATGTAAACACTTACCTTTAACCAAGCAGCTGCCAACAAGTCGTTTGACATTTCCAAAATGGCAGCTCTCAGTACATAGTAAATTATCCTAATTAGACTATGGTGACGCCACTGGGTGACTAAATATATGAATACTCACAAACGACGCAGGCGTCATGGCAACGCCACCAGCAGACACAATTCCTATTGTGAGCATCAAGTCAGATCGGCAGTTATATTGAAGCCGGTGAAGTCTTGTTTAACAAATTAAGTCAAGGGAAATACATGAATCCCTTTTTACTAACAAATTAATCAACATTTATAATATTTAATGTAAATTTATTTTCAGCACCCTAAATCGGGAGTCTTGATCCCAGCCTTTTTATGAGCAGTTATATGAGGCTCACTCTGTCACCCAAAATTCTACCCCCTGTAGTTTGAGTTTATTAATAGTAGTTCCTTTTATCTATTACAGATTAAGAATAAATATCGCCAGTGGAGGCTCATTATTTTTAAATTAGTATAAATTAGTGAATTTAATGAATTTTGAATTGAATTAAGTACTGAATTGCCTAGCTTTTAAGAATTATATTGTGATAAATAAATTAGTGAATTTTTGTTATTTGAAAAATCTTGTCTTATCATTTCTAAAACCGGCACCTGCCCCTTTTTATGCTAAGACCACATTGGGACTTAACATTGGTCCTTCAATGACGGATAAGACAGTTAGATTTTCAAAATGACAGAAATTGCTAGTTTAACATTATCACTAGTCGCTCTAAATGATCAAATAAAAAAAGCCGCCTTAAACCACACTAAGGCAAACCTTGATACCAAAGCAGGCAATAAATACTATGCAGCACGCATAGACTAGAAAAACTCTGGAAATCGTTCACAGATCTGCACGTAGCAATCTGGCCGACCAAATATGGCGCTCAAAGTGAGTACACCAAAGGAGATTTATATGAGGAGACCGAACTCATATATATAAATCTCCTCTCCACTCTATTGGAGGAACTTGAAAAGTCATTCCCAGTACTCCCCCCTAACACAAACACAAATGAAACCATACTTCAGTAAGTACGGCTGTGAAAGCCAGAAACACGGCTACCACCAATTCACATACCGACTTTCGACTGTAAGTACAAATCATGGCGTCCATTCCATGATCTCTATAACTCACTTATACACACAGACCCAAACATATCCAAAGTTCAAAAGCTTCATTACCTGTAGCTCAGTGTCACTGTCGAAGTAGAACGCTTATTACGTCAATTTGAAGTGACAGAAACCAATTATACCAAGGGATGGAAATTAATAAAAACGTGATATGACAACAAACGAGTCCTAGTCAATACTCAATTAAAGGCATTATTGACACAAATGCCCATTAAAAACGACTAAGCTCACGCTATTCGTTCTCTGTTGGACCAAGCAGTAGAGAGCCTACACGAGCTAAAATATTTAGAACTGCCAATAGAACAATGGGATGCAATATTAATTTACAACGTCGTATGCTTAAAATATAAACGAGTATACAATTCTGAATCTCAGAGCCTTCTAAAAATCAAATCTCCAGGAATAAAGCCACTCCAGAATCTTCAGAAAGAACAGATTTGGTTCGTTCTTTGTTTATTAAAATCGCCACCCCGAATAACCAATTTGTTACGTACCTTCGTGTGACTCTAGCAGGGGAGTTATCCAAAACACTTTTCTTTAACTTTTTTATATTTTATTTCTTTTAATATTTGTTTTCTGAATCTCCTTCAGGTACACTTTCACTCTAACTTTTCTTAGCATTCACTATTATATTCCGTACAAACTTTTTTTTTTTTGGTGTTTTCCAATAACACCCAATTAGGTAGCCCGCGAACCTACCTTATTCAATTCCTTTTTTTTGCGTACATACATATTGTAATTTCCCCGACAAATCGTACTGAAAGTACGATTTGTCTTTCGCTTTATTTATTTTTTATTAAATATTTCATGGGAACATTTTTGTAAAAACGAAATGGTATGTGAAGAAAATTGCTGATGCAATTTTCTTCACTGATTAAATTGATAAGCTACTCATGCTTTTAAGCATGATTAGCTTATATGAAAATTTAATGATTTTGGATAATTATTTTCTACCTTTTTTCAGGTATGATTTTGAATAATTATTTTCTACCTTTTTTCAGGTATGTTTTAGATATGTAACACCATTTTGCATTAGGTTGCGTTCCTACATTACAGCATTACCATTAAAAATCTAAATTTAAAGATTTTAATGAAGTAATGAAAACCAGGTGTGTTTTAATTATGTAACAATCCTTCCCCCTGAGAAAAAGAGAATTATTCTTTGAAGAGGAATAATTCTCAGGGGAAGTTGTTGTGGGTGATATTTTGGCGTCTTATCTGAGGTATCCGATTACTGCATATTTCATAGTTTGATTCTGTATTGAAAATGTGCTGAATGGATAATTTATTGTAGTTGGATTCTTTCAAGATTGTCGTGATTTTGCTTCAAATGGATCATTGGCGTCTGATATTCAGAAGTGTCGGCCTCGTTCTATTTTACCCGCGATTTTACAGTTAATTTTTAAAAATGTTGTTCACTGCTACTGTTAGCAATATACCATACAAGTGTCCCTCGGGTCTCACTAGCGTGGCTAGTCTCATATACGTGGTCCACGTAATGCCCAATTGGCGCGGACCCGTTCGACTGGTCCTGCATAGAACCGGCCGGCAGCCCTTCACCATGTTGGGGGTGGAGGCCGTTGCTGGAAAGATGTATTGGGTGGACCTGCCATTGTACCCTCACCAGGGTCAAGCCTGGGTTGGCGTTGGTAAGTTTTGTGTACGCGCTTTCAGTAGCCTATTTATTTTAACTTTGTGTTTTATTCTTAGGTGCCACATTCCATATTACTGGGCGGCACGGAATGTGCGCGTATTGTTACCCAGTCTTCAATGACCCGCTGATGGCCATTATACGCCGGGTCATGCCCCCCCCCCCCCCAGGATCAACTGGACCAGCCGAGAATGAGTAGGCCTGGCACCTTTTCCATTGTATTTTTTCTACTCTTTTTTTTTATATAAAAAAAAATTAATAAAATAAAATAAATAAAAAAAATGGTTAATCCCTATTTCAGGTGTTATTATTTCTTTCCATTTTCCTCTCTTGTATTTTGTTTCTTGTTGTTTTGTTAGTGATGAGGTCGGGGAGCTTGTTTTTAATGGGTTATTCGGGGTGGCCACGACAGGCAAAGAACGAGCCGAAAGATTCTGGAATGGCTTTACTCGCCGACGTTTGATTCCGGACTGTTTATATTTAAAGCCTACCACGTTGAAGATGAATTATGACTTTAATTTGGTCAATTCCTGTTTATAATGAATTGTTGTTGCAAACTATTTTATGTACCTTTTCTCTTAGGCTTTAGTTCACTTTGCATGATCCAATGTTCTCGCGTTTCGGAAATTACAAATTTCGAAGGGATATTTTTGCTTTCAAAAAAAAAATTTCCCTTTTTTTTTGTTCTAACTCGTTTTTCGACTTGGGTTTTTTGTTTCTTTAACTATTAGTTTAGAGTAATTTAAGTATATTCCCCTCTTTATTTGCTTTTATTGGGGTGTTAGTATTGAACTAGCTCGGCTCGGCTAGGCTTTACATTTTGTTTTTGTTTTGAAAAGTTCTTGCCTTTAATTTTGTTATAGCATGCTCTTCTAATAATGTAATTATTTATTTAATTAATTTAATTAATTATAATTTAATTATGTAGTTCTTTTTTATTTCTACTTTTGAGAAATGTTAATGCTAATTTTTAATAATATCTTTTCCTAACCTATTTAAGACTTATTTGTTTTTCTGATGGTAGCCTGGTAGGATATAATCTAATTATTTATTGTTTTTGTTTTGAAAGGTTTTGCCTTTACCTTTGTTATAGCATGTTCTTCTAATAATGTAATTATTTATTTAATTAATTTAATTAATTATAATTTAATTATGTAGTTATTTTTTATTTCTACTTTTAAGAAATGTTAATGCCAATTTTTAATATTTTCTTTTCCTAACCTATTTAAGACTTATTTGTTTTTCTGCTGGTAGCTTGGTAGGATATAATCTAATAATTTATTGTTTTTGTATTGAAAGGTTTTGCCTTTACCTTTGTTATAGCATGTTCTTCTAATAATGTAATTATTAATTTAATTAATTTAATTAATTATAATGCAATTATACAGTTACTCTTTACTTCTACCTTTGAGAAATGTTAATGTTAATTTTTAGTACCTTTGAGCATATTTGCTACGTACCTTACTCTATTTTTATAAACCTTCAGTTCTAATGTCACTTTATTTTTTATATTTTATATTTTTTATATTTGTATATTTCTGTAGTACATAACCTATTTCGGCCTTACTGCCTATCCTGGATGTTCTTTATACATTGTTTTTTTTTTGTTTATTTAACCCTTTTTAGTTTGGTTTGCTTAATTTTTATTTTCTTTATTTCTATTACAGTTTATTTTGTTCTTGGTTAGTTTTAATATAATTTTGTGTTTTTTTTTCTATTTATTTGCATATTTATTTAGCATTAATCCTAACGAAATTTTTTTTTGTTTTTGTGTATTACTTATCTAATTATTTTTAATTCTATATACTTCTTGTATATAGTGTACCAGGGCTACTCCTTTCGTTTCAATTTTACTTTGACTTGGTGATCCATATTGACAGTGTCCGTCTTCCATTTTTTAAACGATTTGGACTGATTTTGCTTTAGCGAGGCTTCAAGTTCGCCCTAAACTGTTTTGGGGAGCAGGAGTTCGTTCTTCTAAAGGGATTCCCTCTGATGATATCTCGGGGTTACCTTGCGTTTGATTTCTCTGTCGTCTCATCTGGATGACAACAGGGTGAAGATATTTTACTGCCACCGCAATCACTATGGCCAGAACAAGTAGGCTCGTAAATGATATCGATGTGGTGGACAGGATATGGGAGTTTCTGCTCGATGCCTTTTCCTGGTATTTAATAATTTTGCTTTGGATTTCTTCCAGCGAATCGTTGTCAGTATAAATTGATTTATGGATATCGTCTCCCGTTAAGATTTCGATTTTCCCCAGACTGTGGTTTTGAGTTCCTTGTAAAATTGCAGTCAGGTTTACTTTGAGTAGAGAGTGGTTGAGCTCAGGAAGTTGATTCGGCTGGATAATTTTTAGTGGAAATTTACTCTGTATTTAAGCACTTTGTCACCTATTTGAACTTGACATGGTTGCGTTATCTCTAATATCCCTTGTCCTTCCAGTTTCGAGATTACAAAGTGATCTGGACATGTGATGTGTAGCACGGTGGCGGTGATAAATGAAAATAGCCACGCATTTGGGTTGTTTAATTTGAACAGCATGTCTTTTTGTGGGATTTGTTCTCTGGTCTTGCATTTGGGCACTTCACTTAGAGGGTTGTATAGCAATTTAATGGCACATTCGTTGGACGTTACCGCTTTGATTATAGGCGTGTTCAGCCAGCCTACATACGTGTTTTCTTCCAAATTACTTGTTATTTTCTTGAAACTTTTCATGTCATCGCCTCTTAATAAGAGAAATTTCTGAGTTTTTGCGCTATTGGCTATGTATGAATAACCAGGTTCTGGAATTAATGAATAATTTTCTGACTTGGATACAGGCTAGCATTGAATCTGTTGTAGCCTCATTTTTGGCAGATTAAAAATTGGGAGAGTAATTCTCACCACCAATTTACTCTGCATAAGGAGTGACTGAGCTCCTACTCTCTGATATAGAACAGATAGACAATTTTGGTAATTTGGGCAATTCGAGGCCGTCTTGGGGTATATTTCCAACAGATTTTTGGGAGACATTAGGAGTAGATGAATATGATTGGTTTTACTTGCCATTATTATATCCAGGAGGGCTTGTTGTCGATATTCAACTTCGATGATTTGGAGCAATAATCTTGATATAATCTCTTGTCTCATTTGCCTCCTAGTTAAATCATCGGCCACATAGTGGAGATCGTCTACCTGGTGGGCTTTTTTTGTTGTCTGCCTATTAACATAGCCAGCGGTTTTTGCATCTTTTCCAAGGTAGTTTTTACAACACTGATTTGTTGTTTCTCTAGCTCGGCTAGGGCTTGTGTATTCGATTCAAGTTCTTCTAACCTGCTGTAAATTTCTTTCTCGTTATTGCTGTCCGTAGTTCCAAACAAATAGTGCATGGCATTGCCTATTCCATCAAATGGTGATCTGGCCTTGCGTTTTACTCGTACTAGTTCCATTATAGTTTCCGTGCGCTTTCGTAAGCTATCTATTGTGGCGTGTATGTGTAGTTGCTGCACGTTACACAGGTGTTCTGGGTTGGTTATATTTATGCAGAGTTCATGCACCAAGTGCTCTGCATATTCTGCTAACTTTATCTGTGCATCTAGTTCTTCCAAGTCTATCTCGGTGAGTACATTCCAGGTGTCATGATATACCATGAAATTTCCCAGGTCCTCGAAAAATATACCCGAGCAATTTAACGGGGTCTTTGCATAAGGTTTGTCATCGATTGCTCCATACTGGAGGAAGAGGGCAACTATGATGAATTTTAGCGCCATTTCTGTGGACAATTCAGAAGAAGAAGACAATCCTTTAAGCATATTTGTACGTGCATTGTGCCGTGTTAAACTGGGCAGTGGAGTGACTCCACCGCAAAAGTTTATGGGGAGGTATTGAAATGAGGTTTAATGGACACTGCAGTAGGAATTTCAAGTCAACCTGGTTCATTTTTGTTGAACATGCTTTTACTCGAGATATGGTTTTAAACGATTATTATGTACCGTTACGATACGTTTACCAATTTAGATGGTGGAATTCACATCACTTGGTATTGCGATTACCTGATAAGGTCCTACACACATTTGAGAAAGCTTATGTTTTCGGATTTCATTCTTGATGAGGACCTTGTCTCCTACGTGGAAAGTTAAGGGCCGTACTGTCTGATAGTAGTACCCCTTTGAGCGCTCTTTACTTGCTAATAAGTTCTTTCTTGCCGTGGCATATGATTTTTGGAGCTTATACTTCAGTATATGATAATACCTCTCATGATTGTAAACGTGTTCGGGATCCCGTTTTAAATTTGATGGGACATCAGCTGTGTAGCCGTATAGGCAGTCCATTGGGGTATGTTTTGTACCCTCGTATACACTATTGTTGTAGACGAATGCACCGGTTCGTAGGTATTGGTCCCAAGTTTTGGGATTTTCATCTACGATTGTTCGCAGGTATTATATCAGGGGTCTATGTGCACGCTCTAGTTCTCCATTAGACTGTGGGTGATATGCTGCAGTCTGTAACTTCTTTACCTTTAGAAGCTTACATATTCTTTTGAATAATTCACTCAGGAAGTTTATTCCCTGATCGGTGAGTATTCTTTTGGGTATGCGATAGCGTGTAACGATTTCATCAAAGAAAACCTGCGCTACTGTGATTGCTTCTGCATTAGGTATTGCATACCAGTCGACAAATTTTGTTAAGTTATCTTGAAAGGTCAAAATATATTTGTTACATTATGTGGTCTCTTCTAATGGACCTACAATATCAAGGTAAACTTTGTCGAACGGTTGCTCTGCGATGTCCGTGATAACCATTGGCATTTTATATTGTGAAGATGCTTTCATCGTCTGGCACTATGGTCATTTTTAATGTATTTCTTGATATCGCTAAGCATGTGTCTCCACCAATACTTGCATCTTATGCGTTTGTAAGTTTTTATGACACCTTGATGGCCACCAAATGGAGAATCGTGATAATCTTTTAAGATTGTTCGGATCTCCGTGGGGCTCGTGATAACTTCGGGTGTCTTGCCAGTACTTACTTTTTGATCATGCGATGCTGGGTTTAGTGTTTCCGCCTCCGTGAGTGGAACATCGTTTTGGTCCGCTTTCGTGTGCTCTTCTGTCTCCACACTGGAGCTACTTAATGTCTCTTGAGCCTTTTGCTTCTGAGCTCGAGTCACGACGAATCAATGAACTGATTTCTTTTTCTTTTTATTATTTGTGGAATCGTCTTCCTCCACATCTGAGTCCATCGTGTGGTGGACTAGGGCTTCTACCGTTAATGTATTGCCTAAACTGTCTTCCTTTAATGCTTGAGGGATGCGACTTAGTGCATCTGCATTAGTGTTTAACTTCCCTGTTTTATATTCGATGTTGTAATCGAATTCAGTTAATTTGTGATGAAATCTCACCAAACGGGAAGTAGGGTCTTTCGCATTGAAGACACCTTTGAGAGGTTAATGGTCAGTATAGACCGTGAATTTCCGGCCTTGAAGATAGCACCTGAAATTCTTGGTAGCCCAGACAATAGCCAATAACTCTTTCTCTATAGTAGAGTAATTTCTTTCGGCATTGTTTAATGTGCAGCTTGCATAGGCAATGGGCTGGTCCTTTCCGACTTCTCCTTGAGAAAGAACAGCTCCTAGAGCCTCGTAACTTGCGTCCGTAGTAAGATTAAAAGATTTCGAAAATGCTCTGAAATGCTTGTTGGCATTTCTCTGTCCAAGTGAATTTTACATCCTTTTGGAGAAAATTTGTGATTGAACGTACAATTTTATAGAAGTCTGGAATGAATTTCCTGTAGTAATTGGCAAGTCCTAAAAATGACTCAACTTGCCTTATTTTTCTTGGAACAGGAAATGTTTGGACGCAGGCCGTCTTACTTGGTTCTGGTCGGGCTCCTTCGCTAGAACATTTATGTCCTAGGTAAACAACTTCTCTTCTTAGAAACTGGCACTTTTCTGGCTGCAGTTTCAAATTGTTCTCTCTCAACTTGTGGAAGACTTTTTTCAACTTTTCGATGTGGTCGTTTAAATTTTTACCATAGATGACGATGTCATCTAGGTAAACAAAACATTGGAGGCCTTGTAGGCCTGTTAAGACGAAATTCATTAGGCGTTGAAATGTGGCGGGTGCTCCTTTGAGCCCGAATGGCATACGCTTGAAGTCTTAGTGCACATAGCTTGTGCTGAAAGCAGTTTTAAGTCGATCTTTTTTGTCGACAAGAACTTGGTGATAGCCGTTGGCCAAATCGAGTGTGGTGAAATACCTTGCGTGACCTAGTTGGTCGAGAATATCCTCGATTCCGGGTAGCTGGAATGCATCTCCAATTGTCTTTTCGTTTAATTTACGAAAATCGACAACGACGCGCCACCTTTTTTCACCGTCAGGTCCCGCTTTCTTGAGGACAACTAGTAGAGGTGAATTCCAATGGCTTTTACTAGACTGGACTATCCCGCTGTCTAGCATTTCTTTAAGCTGCTCGTTAATGACTTTCCGCTGTGTTTCAGGTAAGCGGTACATTTTTTGATTGATTGGTGCTTGATTTTGCACCAATGGAATATTATGCGTTATCGCATTTGTATAGGTGAGTTTGTCACCTTTGAGGAAGAAGATATCGTTATACTCTTCGCAGAGTTCTGATATCGAAATTTTTTCTTCCGCGGTTAAATTAGGGTCTAGGCTGAGTTCTTGCTCTAGCCCAGAAATACGCGGGTATTGTGTTGGGTCGTCCGGAGTCTCATTATCCGGGTATAGATATCGTACATGTTGTAAAATTTCTGAATTTTCAGCTGAACCTTGGTTTGACTTACTCTTCCTTTTAAGTCTTTGACCTGTAAATAGATGAGGCTTTTGGGATTCCTTTTGAGGCTGTATTTCGTTGCTCTTAACATGTTGCAGGGTATTGGCCTCCTGCTTTGTTGACGGCTGAGTTTGGTACACCTGTGTGGTCTTTGCTTTAGGTTATGTGATATACTCATGCGCGTCAGTGCTATTTCTTTTTGACCATGTAGAATTTTTTTGTTATGTGACGGTGGAGTAATATTCACCTTTTATATAGGCTTTAGCGACTCGCTACCGTTCTTATATGGCCATTGTTTGTTTAATAGCGATTTATTCCCCGTGATTTTGGACGGAAGAGCTATATGCACCTTTTTGGCAGGCTTTAGACACTCAGTTCCGTCTCTTGTTGTGTTTGACATTGCCTCTAAATTTGGTAGTGGAATGTGTGTTCTTTTGTGGTCTTTTCTGTGTGTTAATGGGACTATGGTGTAGTCGTTTATTGGAAATAGCTGTAACTAACTTTAAGCTATGTATGACTACTTGATGACTGTTAGCGTTGAGAATACTAACCAGCACTAATTCTTCTCCAGATGACAGTAAACTTTTTGCCAAGAAGACTCCATCGCTTATCTCTTGTGATAAACAGAGCATTTCTTCTTTGAGTCTGTAACGGCACTGGGGCAAACAATTTAAGAGCGCGCAGATATGCAGATTGGTTCCTTAAAGGTAACCAATTGCTGCCTGATTTCATCGGTCCTCTTGTTCCCCCAGACAGCCTTTTTCACATTCCTTGGGCTCTTTTGGAGCTTGGCAGCCAGCTTTTCTCGTTTAAGAAGCCTTGAAGACACTGCAGGTGGATAGTTCAGCCTGTTTATACTCTACCTCTTCTGCAAATGTTCTTGCTTCGACTGCTTTTTCAGAATGTAGTTTGTCCGTTTCAAACTCTAATGGCAAAGCAAATTCGTCTGGATTAGTTTCCGTGCGAGGAAACCTTAGTGTCTTATTAGGACCCTCAACGTTACAGTTTTTGCTAGGAAATCATTTCCTAGAAGTCCATCATCGGAAATACCAGGCAAGTTCTTTACGACTTGAAACTTGCAGGGAATTTTGTTTTTGAAAACGAAGTTTCCCCTGGCAACTTCCCAGCGTCTTTCCGGTACCAAATGGGGTCTGAAGTGTACATGCCTCATTGTGGTTAATTTCTTTGAGATCTTTTAATGACCTTTTCTTTATTATACTAACCTCAGTGCATGTGTCTACAACTAGTTTAGTGTGGCCGTTCAGGCCTATGTCTATGGCAAGTTTTACTGTAGCGACACTGAATCGGGCTGCTGAGGGGACCCTATTTTATTAGATGGGAGATTTATTGTCGAGCCGGTGAGTTTGGGGCCGACTGTACGTCGTTTCCCTGACTCCGGGCTTCCCATTTACGTTTTTGTTGACAGTTATGTACTGCATGTCCAGAACGACCACAAAACTCACACTTTTTACGCACATTATATACTCTTGAGTTTTTTTTTGGGGTTTTGCGGCTCTCTAGGACGTTAGTTTGGTGCTTCTCTGTTGTTGTGTGGTCTCTGGAAACTATTGTTGTTTTTTCTGGAGTCACGCACGTCATGGTTATACATTTTACAGTTCACACAATAACGCGTATTTTTCCTTTTAAGGCAATCGGCATATGTGTGGCCTCTTAGATTACAAAAACTGGAACTGATTTTATTTAAATAGGTATTTTTATTATTTACATTATAAATTTTATTTGGCGATGTTGGTTCCTGTTAAATAAATGCTGTGCCGGTCTGTGTGAACTGTGACGTTGGTATGTGATTGCTTGGGTTAATGGTCATATTGTTTTGCCAGGGGATCCTGGGAGTAGGATATTATGCCAGGATTATATACGCTTTGATTTACTAGGAGTAATATTTTGAGTTAAATGAGCGTTATTTGGTACACTGGTACAGGTAGAATTTGGCAATGTGTTCTGCATCATATTTGTGTGGAATTGTCCTGGAGGTTGCAGGAATAGAGCACTTTGCTGGAGACGCTCCATGTCAAGTGCTCTGTGTACGAGGTCATCCACCGTGCCGTCTGTCATGGTCAGAAGGTATTGGCACTTATACGGGTTATTGACTCCTTTTTTTAGTGTTTTTTGCGAAATCTTCCAGCTGCGTTCTAACAGCTGGTGCTGCTGTGGCTCCGTATTTGGATTCTGCCGATTCATTGCAGAGTACCAGCATTTGTTTTACTCGTGCCGTGGAGGCTGTGAGGTTTTCCAAAGGATACTGCCTTGTAGTGATTAATTTATTTACCAGTTCCTGGTAAGTTTCCCTAGGCAGGTAGGTACGATTTAGCCGTTCTTCTACCTCCTTGAAATTAGTAGCATATTTGAGGCAAAAAGCTGATAAGCTTAGCCTCGAAGTCTGGTGGGGAAGATTTGCAAAAGTGCTGATAGTTCCTCCACCGAAATGTACTGGATTACCTGTCTGCATCATCCTCGGAAAGTTTGGAGCTCAAGGCTCAATTTTGGGTGCTGTTCTCCCGAAAATAGGGGAACGAGCTGGGCAGTTAGCTTGGCGATTTTAGCGTAATCTGCTATGTTTAAATTAGGGATTCTGAAACTAAAGTTCGACACTTTTGGGGAGCTAGTTTTTTCTATGCTTGTTTCCAGAAAGGTGTCGCCCAGCCAATTTAAAAGGATTTCACTCACGGTGGAATCACTCACACTGTCGTTGGCACTTTCACTTAAATCTACACTATTATTTTTATTTGTGGCTTCGAGCGAGTGCGAGAGTTCTCCAAACTCCTTCAGGCTCTCTTTAAACTTTTCAGTGCATTCTTTAAATTTTGCGATTTGCTCAAGCCTTCGTTCCCGAGACTTGGCAATCTGTTTGTCAATAGAATCGCACTGTATAACCCAAAGTTCAGAGGAGTCTCGCACTTTCCCTTCTAAATACTTTAGATGTTTCTCTAGATTTTAAATTGGTAGATCTTACTTGTTGGGAACCTGTAAGGATTGTCCCACTCCTGAGTATTAGCCCTTTTTCTGTTGAGAGTGTTGGGGGTGTTTGCACTTCACCCTCTGGTGCGGATGTTGCTCACTCGTTGCCTCCTTCGTTCCGGGGCGGAGCTTCCCGTTCGTCGACCGGTGAGGGAGGATTGTTGTGGAGTTGGTAGAGATGGTAATATTTCCTGCGGCGTCTCTTGGTGGGAGCTTTCCTCGCTCATGGGCCACCGTATGTAAAATTTGAAGCTAGGGGGACTTCTGCCGTCTTAATTCCCTTGGTTCAAATCGAGAGGGGGCTTATTGCCTTCTTCGAGGTCCCTCTCAATTCAGGATTGCTGGGTTTTTCGGTTGAAGTTCTTTTGCTGCAGCGGGGGGGGGGGGCCGTGGCCTACTTAAATTCCCCTGGGTGAAAGCTGAAAGGGAATTAGATAGCCCGTGAACTGACCTTATTCATTTTTTTTTTTTTAATATATGTATGTACGTTCGTACATACATATTGTAATTTTCCCTACAAATCGTCCTGAAGGTACGATTTGTCTTTCACTTTATTTTTTTTTTATTAAATATTCATGGGAACATTTTTGTAAAACGAAATGGTATGTGAAGAAAATTGCTGATGCAATTTTCTTCACTGATTTAAGTGATAAGCTACTCATGCTTTTAAGCATGATTAGCTTATATGAAAATTTAATGATTTTGGATAATTATTTTCTACCTTTTTTCAGGTATGATTTTGAATAATTATTTTCTACCTTTTTTTCAGGTACGTTTTAGATATGTAAAACCATTTTTCATTAGGTTGCATTCCTACATTACGGCATTTCAATTAAAAATCTAAATTTAAAGATTTTAATGAAGTAATGAAAACCAGGTGTGTTTTAGGTATGCAACAATCCTTCCCCCTGAGAAAAAGAGAATTATTCTTTGAAGATGAATAATTCTCAGGGGAAGTTGTTGTGGGTGTTATTTTGGCGTCTTATCTGTGGTATCCGATTACTGCATATTTTATAGTTTGATTCTGTATTGAAAATGTGCTGAATGGATATTTTGTTGTAGTTGGATTCTTTCAAGATTGTCGTGATTTTGCTTCAAATGGATCATTGACGTCTGATATTCAGAAGTTCAGAAGTGTCGGCATCGTTCTCTTTTACCCGCGATTTTACAGTTAATTTTTAAAAATGTTGTTCACTGCTACTGTTAGCAATATACCATACAAGTATCCCCCGGGTGTCGCTAGCGTGGCTAGTCTCATATACGTGGTCCACGTGTTGCCCAACTGGGGTGGAGGCCGTTGCTGGAAATATGTATTGGGTGGACGTGCCATTGTACCCTCACCAGGGTTAAGCCTGGGTTGGCGTTGGTAAATTTTGTGTACGCGTTTTCAGTAGCCTATTTATTTTAAGTTTGTGTTTTGTTCTTAGGTGCCACATTCCATATTACTGGGCGGCACCGACTGTGCGCGTATTGTTACGCGGTCTTCAATGACCCACTGACGGCCATTATACGCCGGGTCATGCCCCCCCCCCCTCCCTCCAGGATCAACTGGACCAGCCGAGGATGAGTAGGCCTGGTACCTTTTCCATTGTATTTTTTCTACTCTTTTTTTTTATATAAAAAAAAATAAATAAAATAAAATAAATAAAAAAATTGTTCATCCCTACTTCAGGTGTTATTATTTCTTTCCATTTTCCTCTCTTGTATTTTGTTTCTTGTTGTGTTGTTAGTGATGAGGTCGGGGAGCTTGTTTTTAATGGGTTATTCGGGGTGGCCACGACAGGCAAAGAACGAGCCGAAAGATTCTGGAATGGCTTTACTCGCCGACGTTTGATTCCGGACTGTTTATATTTAAAGCCTACCACGTTGACGATGAATTATGACTTTAATTTGGTCAATTCCTGTTTATAATGAATTGTTGTTGCAAACTATTTTATGTACCTTTTCTCTTAGGCTTTAGTTCACTTTGCATGATCCAATGTTCTCGCGTTTCGGAAATTACAAATTTCGAAGGGATACTTATGCTTTAAAAAAAAAATTTCCCTCTTTTTTTTGTTCTAATTCGTTTTTCGACTTGGGTTTTTTGTTTCTTTAACTATTAGTTTAGAGTAATTTAAGTATATTCCCCTCTTTATTTGCTTTTATTGGGGTGTTAGTATTGGACTAGGTCGGCTCGGCTAGGCTTTACATTTTGTTTTTGTTTTGAAAAGTTCTTGCCTTTATTTTTGTTATAGCATGCTCTTCTAATAATGTAATTATTTATTTAATTAATTTAATTAATTATAATTTAATTATGTAGTTATTTTTTATTTCTACTTTTGAGAAATGTTAATGCAAATTTTTAATATTTTCTTTTCCTAACCTATTTAAGACTTATTTGTTTTTCTGATGGTAGCTTGGTGGGATATAATCAAATTATTTATTGTTTTTGTTTTGAAAGGTTTCGCCTTTACCTCTGTTATAGCGTGTTCTTCTAATAATGTAATTATTTATTTAATTAATTTAATTAATTATAATTTAATTTTGTAGTTATTTTTTATTTCTACTTTTAAGCAATGTGAATGCTAATTTTTAATATTTTCTTTTCCTAACCTATTTAAGACTTATTTGTTTTTCTGATGGTAGCCTGGTAGGATATAATCTAATTATTTATTGTTTTTGTTTTGAAAGGTTTTGCCTTTACCTTTGTTATAGCATGTTCTTCTAATAACGTAATTATTTATTTAATTAATTTAATTAATTATAATGCAATTATGCAGTTACTCTTTACTTCTACCTTTGAGAAATGTTAATGCTAATTTTTAGTACCTTTGAGCATACTTGCTACGTACCTTACTCCAATTTTATAAATCTTCAATTCTAATGTCACTTTATTTTTATATATTTTATATTTTTTATATTTGTATATTTCTGTAGTACATAACCTATTTCGGCCTTACTGCCTGTCCTGCATGTTCTTTATACATTCTTTTTTTTTTGTTTATTTAACCATTTTCAGTTTGCTTAATCTTTATTTTCTTTATTTCTGTTACAGTTTATTTTGTTCTTGGTTAGTTTTAATATAATTTTGTGTTTTTTTTCTATTTATTTGCATATTTATTTAGCATTAATCCTAAAGAATTTTTTTTTTGTTTTTGTGTATTACTTATCTAATTATTTTTAATTCTATATACTTCTTGTATATAGTGTGCCAGGGCTAGTCCTTTTGTTTCAATTTTACATTGACTTGGTGATCCATGTTGACAGTGTACGTGCTCCATTTTTTAAACGACTTGGACTGATTTTGTTTTAGCGAGGCTTCTAGTTCGACCTAAACTGGGTTGGGGAGCAGGAGTTCGTTCTTCTAAAGGGATTCCCTCTGATGAAATCTCGGGGTTACCTTGCGTTTGATTTCTCTGTCGTCTCATCCGGATGACAACAGGGTTAAGATATTTTACTGCCACCGCAATCACTATGGCCAGAACAAGTAGGCCCGTAAATGATATCGATGTGGTGGACAGGATATGGGAGTTTCTGCTCGATGCCTTTTCCTGGTATTTAATTATTTTGCTTTGGATTTCTTCCAGCGAATGGGTGTCAGTGTAAATTGATTTATGGATATCGTCTCCCGTTAAGATTTCGATTTTCCCCAGACTGTGGTTCTGAGTTCCTTGTAAAATTGCAGTCAGGTTTACTTTGAGTAGAGAGTGGTTGAGCTCAGGAAATTGATTCGGCTGGATAAGTTTTAGTGGAAATTTACTCTGACTTTCTTATTTAAGCACTTTGTCACCTATTTGAACTTGACATGGTTGCGTTATCTCTAATATGCCTTGTCCTTCCAGTTTGGAGATTACAAGGTGATCTGGACATGTGATGTGTAGCACCGTGGAGGTGATAAATGCAAATAGCCACGCATTTGGCTTGTTTAATTTGATCAGCATGTCTTTTTGTGAGATTTGTACTCTGGTCTTGCATTTGGGCCTTCACTTAGAGGGTTGTATAGCAATTTAATGGCACATTTGTTTGACGTCACCGCTTTGATAAGAGGCGTGTTCAGCCGGCCCACATACGTGTTTTCTTCCAAATTGCTTGTTATTTTCTTGAACCTTTTCATGTCATCGCCTCTTAATAAGAGAAATTCCTGAGTTTTTGCGCTATTGGCTATGTATAAATAACCAGGGTCTGGAATTAATGAATAATTTGCTGACTTGGATACAGGATAGCATTGAATCTGTTGTAGCGTCATTTTTGGCAGATTAAAAATTGGGAGAGTAATTCTCACCACTGCTGTCTGATATAGAACAGATAGACAATTTTGGTCATTTGGGCAATTCGAGGCCGTCTTGCGGTATATTTCCAACAGATTTTTGGGAGACATTAGGAGTGGATGAATATGATTGGTTTTACTAGCCATTATTATATCCAGGAGGGCTTGCTGTCGATATTCAACTTCGATGATTTGGAGCAATAAGCTTGATATAATCTCTTGTCTCAGTTGCCTCCTAGTTAAATCGTCGGCCACACGGTGGAGATCGTTTACCTGGTGGGCTATTTTTTGTTGTCTGTCTATTAACATAGCCAGCGGTTTTTGAATCTTTTCCAAGGTAGTTTTTACAACTCTGATTTGTTGTTTCTCTAGCTCGGCTAGGGCTTGTGTATTCGATTCAAGTTCTTCTAACCTGCTGTAAATTTCTTTCTCGTTATTGCTGTCCATAGTTCCAAACAAATAGTGCATGGCATTGCCTATTCCATCAAATAGCGATCTGGCCTTGAGTTTTCCTGGTATTAGTTCCTTTATAGTTTCCGTGCGCTTTCGTACGCTATCTATTATGGCGTGTATCTGTAGTTGCTGCACGTTACACAGGTCTTCTGGGTTTGTTATATTTATGCAGAGGTTATGCACCAAGTGCTCTGCATATTCTGCTAGCTTTATCTGTGCATCTAGTTCATCCAAGTCTATCTCGGTGAGGACATTCCAGATGTCATGATATACCATGAGATTTCCCAGGTCCTCGAAAAATATACCCGAGCCATTTAACGGGGTCTTTGCATAAGGATTGTCAGCGATTGCTCCATACTGGAGGAAGAGGGCAACTATGATGAATTTTAGCGCCATTTCTGTGGGCAATTCAGAAGAAGACAACAATCCATTAAGCATATTTGTACGTGCGTTGTGCCATTTTAAACTGGGCAGTGGAGTAACTCCGCCGCAAATGTTTATGGGAAGGTATTGAAATGAGGTTTAATGGACACTGTAGTAGGAATTTCAAGTCAACCTGGTTCATTTTTGTTCAACATGCTTTTACTCGAAATATGGTTTTAAACGATTATTATGTACCGCTACGATACGTTTACCAATTTTGATGGTGGTATTCACATCACTTGGTATTGCGATTACCTGATAAGTTCCTACCCAGATTTGATAAAGCTTATGTTTTCGGCTTTCATTCTTGATGAGGACCTTGTCTCCTACGTGGGAAGTTAGGGGCCATACTGTCTGATCGTAGTACTCCTTTGAGCTCTGTTTACTTGCTAAAAGTTCTTTCTTCCCGAGGCATATGACTTTTGGAGCTTATACTTCAGTATATGATAATAGCTCTCATGATTGTAAACGGGTTCGGGATCCCGTTTTAAATTTGGTGGGACATCCGCTGTGAAGCCGTATAGGCAGTCCATTGGGTAAGTTTAGTACCCTCGTGTACACTATTGTTGTACACGAATGCAGCGGTTCGTAGGTATTGGTCCCAAGTTTTTGGATTTTCATCTACGATTGTTCGCAGGTATTCTATCAGGGGTCTATGTGCACGCTCTAGTGCTCCATTAGACTGTGGGTGATATGCTGAAGTCTGTAGCTTCTTTACCTTTAGAAGCTTACATACATACTCTTTTGAATAATTCACTCAGGAAATTTGTTTCCTGATCGGTGAGTATTTTTTTGGGTATGAGATAGCGCGTAACGATTTCATCAAAGAAAACCTGCGCTACTGTGACTGCTTCTGCATTAGGTATTGCATACCAGTCGACAAATTTTGTTAAGTTGTCTTGAAAGGTCAAGATATATTTGTTACCTGATGTGGTCTCTTCTAATGGACCTACAATATCAAGGTAAAGTTTCTCGAACGGTTGCTCTGCGATCTCCATGATAACCATTGGCATTTTATATTGTGGAGATACTTTCATCGTCTGGAACTTTGTGCATTTTTTAATGTATTTCTTGATGTCGCTAAGCATGTGTCTCCGCCAATACTTGCGTCTTATGCGTTTGTAAGTTTTTATGACACCTTGATGGCCACCTAATGGAGAATCGTGATAATCTTTTAAGATTGTTCGGATCTCCGTGGGCTCGTGATAACTTCGGGTGTCTTGCCAGTACTTACTTTTTGATCAAGCGATGCTGGGTTTAATGTTCCCCTCCGTGAGTTGAACTTCGTTTTGGTCCGCTTTCGTGTGCTCTTCTGTCTCCACACTGAAGCTATTTAATGTCTCTTGAGCCTTTTGTTTCTGAGCTCGAGTCACGACGAAACAATGAGCGGATTTCTTTTTCTTTTTATTATTTGTGGAATCGTCTTCCTCCACATCTGAGTCCATCGTGTGCTGGACTAGGGCTTCTACCGTTAAGGTATTGCCTAAACTGTCTTCCTTTAATGCTTGAGGGATGCGACTTAGTGCATCTGCATTAGTGTTGTACTTCCCTGGTTTATATTCGATGTTGTAATCGAATTCAGATAATTTGTGTTGAAATCTCACCAAACGGGAAGTAGGGTCTTTTGCATTGAAGACACCTTTGAGAGGTTAATGGTCAGTATAGACCGTGAATTTCCGGCCTTGAAGATAGCACCTGAAATTCTTGGTAGCCCAGACAATAGCCAATAACTCTTTCTCTATAGTAGAGTAATTTCTTTCGGCATTGTTTAACGTGCAGCTTGCATAGGCAATGGGCTGGTCCTTTCCAACTTCTCCTTGAGAATGAACAGCTCCTAGAGCCTCGTTACTTGCGTCCGTAATAATATTAAAAGATTTAGAAAAATCGGGGTAAATTAAGAGTGGTGGAGAAATTAAAGCATTTTTTATGTTTTGAAATGCTTCTTGGCATTTCTCTGTCCAAGTGAATTTTACATCCTTTCGGAGTAAATTTGTGATTGGACGTACAATTTTGGAGAAGTCTGGAATGAATTTCCTGTAGTAATTGGCAACTCCTAAAAATGACTGAACTTGCGTTACTGTTCTTGGAACAGGAAATGTTTGGACGCAGGCCGTCTTACTTGGGTCTGGTAGGGCTCCTTCGCTAGAACATTTATGTCCTAGGTAAACAACTTCTCTTCTTAGAAACTGGCACTTTTCTGGCTGCAGTTTCAAATTGTTCTCTCTCAACTTGTCGAAGACTTTTCTCAACTTTTCGTTGTGGTTGTTTAAATTTTTACCATAGATGACGATGTCATCAATGTAAACAAAACATTCGAGGCCTTGTAAGCCTGTTAAGACGAAATTCATTAGGCGTTGAAATGTGGCGGGGGCTCCTTTGAGCCCGAATGGCATACGCTTGAAATCTTAGTACCCATATCTTGTGCTGAAAGCAGTTTTGTGTCGACCTTTTTTGTCGACAAGAACTTGGTGATAGCCGTTGGCCAAATCGAGTGTGGTGAAATACCTTGCGTGACCTAGTTGGTCGAGAATATCCTCGGTTCGGGGTAGCGGGAATGCATCTCCAATTGTCTTTTCGTTTAATTTACGAAAATCGACAACGACGCGCCACCTTTTTTCGCCGTCAGGTCGCGCTTTCTTGGGGACAACTAGTAGAGGTGAATTCCAAGGGCTTTTACTAGACTGGACTATCCCGCTGTCTAGCATTTCTTTTAGCTGCTCGTTAATGACTTCCGCTGTGTTTCAGGTAAGCAGAACATTTTTTGATTGATTGGTGCTTGATCTTGCACCAATGGAATATTATGCGTTATAGCATTTGTATAGGTGAATTTGTCACCTTTGAGGAAGAAGATATCGTTGTAATCTTCGCAGAGTTCTGATATCGAAAATTTTTCGTTCAGCGGTTGAATTAGGTTCTAGGCTGGGTTCTTGCTCTAGCCTAGAAATACCCGGGTATTGTTTTGGGCCGTCCGGAGTCTCATTATCCGGGTATAGATATCGTACATGTTGTCAAATTTCTGATTTTTCAGCTGAACCTTGGTTTGACTTACTCTTCCTTTTAAGTCTTTGACATGTAAATAGATGAGGATTTTGGGATACCCTTTGAGGCTCTATTTCGTTGTTCTTAGCATGTTGCAGGATATTGGCTTCCTGGTGTGTTGACGGCTGAGTTTGGTACACCTGTGTGGTCTTTGCCTTAGGTTGTGTGATATACTCATGCGCGTCAGTGCTATTGCTTTTTGACCATGTAGAATTTTTTGTGTTGTGTGACTTTGGAGTAATATGCACCTTTAATATAGGCTTTAGCGACTCGCTGCCGTTCTTATATGGCTGTTGTTTGTTTAATAGCGATTTATGCTTCGGAATTTTGGACGGAAGAGCTATATGCACCTTTTTGGCAGGCTTTAGACACTCAGTTCCTTCTTTTGTAGTGTTTGATATTGCCTCTAAGTTTGGTAGTGGAATGTGTGTTCTTTTGTGGTCTTTTGTGTGTGTTGATGGGACTATGGTGTAGTCGTTTATTGGAAATAGCTGTAACTTTAAGCTATGTATGACTACTTGTTGACTGTTAGCGTTGAGAATACTGACCAGCACTAATTCTTCTCCAGATGACACTAAACTGTTTGCCAAGAAGACTCCATCGCTTATCTCTTGTGATAAACAGAGCATTTCTTCTTGAGTTTGTAACGGGACTGGGGCAACAATTTGAGAGCGCGCAGGTATGCAGATTGGTTCCTTAAAGGTAATCAATTGCTGCCTGATTTCATCGGTCTCTTGTTCGCCCAGACAGCCTTTTTCACATTCCTTGGGCTATTTTGGAGCTTGGCAGCAAGCTTTTCTCATTTGGGAAGCCTTGAAGAGACTGCAGGTGGATAGTTCAGCCTGTTTAGACTGTACCTCTTCTGCAAATATTCTTACTTCGACAGCTTTTTCAGAATGTAGCTTGCCCGTTTCAAACTCTAATGGCAAAGCAAATTCGTCTGGATTAGTTTCCGTGCGAGGAAACCTTAGTGCTTTATTATGACGTGGTCAGAAGGTATTGGCACATATACGGGTTATTGACTCCTGTTTTTATTGCGTTTTTCGCGAAATCTTCCAGCTGAATTCTAACAGCTGGTGCTGCTGTGGCTCCGTATTTGGATTCTGCCGCTTCATTGCAGAGTGCCAGCATTTGTTTTACTCGTGCCGTGAAGGCTGTGAGGTTTTCCAAAGGATACTGTGTTCAGTCCTCACATATATGTAAGATCCCACGATGGATTTCTTACTTTCAAGACGTTCATAAAGCTTGAGGCAGCAAGCTGAGTAATTTTCCATCGATGCCTAATCTACCTAAAAACGAAGAAAGAAGACACAATGTATCATTCAAATTTATTTTATATACAAATAATACTTATCTAATTAAATCCTCCAGCACATCAGCTCGCATTCGAAAGTCGTTTTTGGAATGATTATTCATTCAATAAAAAGCTACTGCTCCTTCTCTGCCATTTATCTAAAACAATATATATAAAAATCATTAATTAAACAACACAATTCCATAAAATATACCACAGTCTACTTACCTCCGTATATTTACATATTTGTCGATGACATCAAGTGATATTACGTCAGCCAGCTGTCTGTGGTACATTCAGACATCGCATCAATCGTTGCTAGGGCAACACTAAGAGGCGAGAATTCGTAACTGGTTACAGCGGCTATATAAAGCCGATGCAATTCAATAGATGTCACCATTCTTTCGGCAGATTTGATCTGTATCAGAGCTAATCTGAGTAAAAAGAATTGTGTTTCCTACCTTATTACAGAAGATAATTCTGGTCAGGGATAACCTGAATTTCCTTTCGCATTACACAGAAGATAATTCTGGTCAGGGATAACCTGAATTTCCTTTCCCATTACACAGAAGATAATTCTGATCAGGGATAAGCTGAGCGCCTTATTACTACAGAAGATAATTCTGATCAGGGATAACCTGAGCGCCTTATTACTACAGAAGATAATTCTGATCAGGGATAACCTGAGTGCTAGAATTCTCTAGAAGTTTTTTACTTCCGTGTGCTTAGACGTAACACCCCTTTGAAATTTATTTCAGAAAATTTTAATTTATTCATAGAAGATTAACATTTTGCTTCTTCTTCTTTTTCAGAATAAATAATTCATGGGAGGCGAACTGCGGAGGTGTTTTGAATTATCGAATTTATTTTTATTTTGAATTTTTACTATTGAATTTGATACTAGTTTCTAGGGTAGTTTTAGATTGATTTTATGGAATTATTGAATTATTGTGATATTTAGGTTAAACAAATTTAAGTTTTAAATAAAAGTTTTATATTTGAATTTTAAAACTGAGTTGTCCATCAGAAACCGGCACTCCCTTCCTTACGTTCGAGACTAGATCTTACATTGGTCCTTCGAGCCGGATAACTCAGTCGAATCAAATATAAAATTGAATACGTTGCTTAATACTACCACGTGATTCAAACATCTCTATACAAAATGCCTGCAGATGATGAAGGCAGTATATCTGACGCCGGGGACGAAACCATTAGCTCAGTATTAGAGTTGGTTGAGTCTCAAAAAGAGGTCAAAGACTTAATGGAAAACCTCTTTAAAAGGCATCAAAGAGACGGTACAAAGAAAACTGTCAAATCGACACAAAAACGCCTACAAACGTTCACCGAATATTGGAAAGAATTCCAAACACGGCATAGGGTAATTCAAAAGAGAGCGACAAAGGAAGATCGAAAATTAGAATATTTCACGAAAGAGACATTTAGTGATGCACAGGAGTATTATATCGAAAAAGCAGCAAGCATGGAAGAGGATATAGACAAACTAACACCAACGCCTGTCAACAATCCTCCTCAGACTCAGACATCACATGCTAGCACAAATTCATGTAATAATGAAAGACTCCCCAGAATTAAACTTCCCACCTTCAATGCAGAATACTCTACGTGGATTTCATTCCACGATTTATTTAATTCGGTGATTCATAAAAACAATAATTTAAGAGACGTTGACAAATTATATTTTCTAAAAACGAATTTAATAGGAGAAGCTGAAAAATTGCTCAGGCATTAGGAAATATGCGACGCAAATTATAAACCACCTTGGAAACTCCTAAAGGAACGCTACTCAAACAAACGAATTCTCGTCAATGTACAGTTAAAAAAATTATTGTCTCTCCCAACCATAAACCATGACAGTGCCGACAATATTAAAAGGCTATTAGATAACATAACCGATCTTTATTAGCACTACAAAATTTAGAAATAGTAACTGATAATTGGGATCCAATAATTATATATTTAGCAGTGCAGAGATTGCACCCAGACACTCATCAACTATGGGAACAGAGCTTACATCATAGCACTGAATTACCAGAATTAAAAACACTTACAAAGTTCCTAGAGCCGCGCTTCAGAACTCTAGAAATGATAGGAAACAAAAATATGTCGTCAAATACGACACAGAGAAAACCTTTCTCACCTAGAACAACGTATGGACTCTTAAACAAATCTAAGAATCCAGCGCCCCCACCTAATAAAACAAATTGCAGCCACTGCAAAAATGACCACATAATTTTTCACTGTCCAACATTCCGAACGCTGACCACCCAACAGCGACACGAAGCTGTCTCAAATAAGCATTTATGTAAGAATTGCTTATCACCTAACCATACAACATCAAATTGTACAAGCAAAAAAAGATGTTATCATTGTAACAGAAATCACAATACACTGCTCTATTACGAAAGTAAATCACCCAATCAACTCACCCAAAATTCCAATATGGAAACAAAGCAATACTCACCCGCCGACAGGAATAATGAGCAACAACTTCAAAACTTCCTAACATCTAATATGAAGAGAGCGCTACTCTCTACAGCTTTAATAAATGTCACATCACCATCTGGAATCACAATAGTGTTTAGAGCACTGATCGATTCTGGATCTCAAGTTTCCATTTTAACTGAAAGAGCCTTTAAGCGACTACAGCTTAAAGGGCTCCCAACTATCCATCAACTAATTGGACTTGGTACAACGCCCACCAATACAGCTGTAAAGCAAACAACTGTCATCATTCAGTCATTACATACCAAGTTCAAAATTACAAGCAATATGCTTGTGATAAAAAAAATCACAGATTTGCTACCTACTAATACGATTAACGTGTCAAAGTGGAGACACATTAACAATCTCCCATTAGCGGATCCCACCTTCTTGGTTCCGGGAGAGGTTTATATTCTTCTTGGAGCAGAAGTTTACGCCGCCATTATTAAAAATGGCATTAAAAGAGGACCTAGCAATACACCCACAGCCCAAAACATAGAATTGGGCTGGATTCTGCTTGGAGCAGTACCAGAAGCGAAAAGCACTATCACCACCGTGCTATCCACCCACACCACCATAAACACTACGTTGGATGATCAATTACGAAAATTTTGGGAGCTCGAGGAATGTAGCACCCAATCAAAATTGTCACCAGAAGATCAACTCTGCGAACAACTCTATCAAGAGACAACTAAGCGATTACCCTCTGGCAAATATGAAGTAAATTTACCTTTCAAGACCAGAGATTCACCCGAACTTGGACAGTCCAGAAACATGGCTGTCAAACAATTTGTCCAACTAGAAAAAAGATTATCGAATAATCCAACAATGCACAAACTATACAAGGAGTGCATAGATGAATACATTCACCTCGGCCACATGAGGCCTATCGCACTTACACCAACAGAAAATATTTCACATGATGACACCACTTTCTATTATCTCCCAAATCATGCGGTGCTCAAAGAGAGTACCACAAAAAAACTCCGGGTTGTTTTTAATGCCTCAGCTCGTACATCAAATGGAAAATCATTAAACGAGCAGTTACTAGCTGGACCTACAATCCAGCCAACGCTATGGACCACCCTACTGAGATGGCGCCTGTACAAGTTTGCATTTACAGCAGACATAGAAAAAATGTACAGAATGATTCAAATGACGTCACAACACCAGAATTATCAGAGAATAATCTGGAGAGACAGTCCAAATGAAAAACTAAAAGATTATATTCTGACTACGGTCACATTTGGAACTACACCAGCACCATATCTCGCCATCCGAACTCTACAGCAACTAGCAAAGGACGAAGCAAGTAATTATCCGCAAGCAGCTAAGAGCATTATGAGAGACTTCTACGTTGATGATTTGGTCTCAGGAGCACATACTTTGAATGAGGCACAACAACTGCAACATGAATTCATTGAAGTTTTAGCAAAAGGGACTTTCAACCTGCGCAAATCGACTGCCAACCATTATGATCTCTTAACTAATATACCATTAAATCATCGAGAGTTGAAAGCGAACCTAGAATTTTCAGAACATGAGTCCATAAAAACTCTTGGCATCCATTGGTATCCAACCACAGACTGCTTTTCATTCAAAGTTAACATTCCTGAGCCAAAAACCACATTTACAAAGAGAATAATATTATCCGAAGTCTCATCTCTCTTCGATCCATTAGGATGGCTGGCTCCAACCATAATCACAGCAAAAATCTTAATTCAGAAACTTTGGCTCTCAAAATGCGATTGGGATGACTAGCCGGGAAGCGTCCATCACTTTAAATAAGGGGTGTACGTTTCCGTCAGGCTTTTACCTGAGCATATCCGGCTCGAGATACTGGATAGACGTTGGCACCGAAGCGAAATGCCATGCTTGCCATTTGGTAGGTCATTTTATTGCTGACTGCCCCAAGAGAAGCGGGAGGAAGGCTGATGGGAGGGCTCTTTCGAAGGAAGCCACTGCTACAGTAGTGGCTCCGGAGAAGGAGTCTTCGCCCGGCACTCAGCCTGCTGTTTTGGAGCAGCCGGTGGTTAAGGTGCCTGAAGTTTTCTCAGAGGTAAAAGAAATTATGGCTATAAACGGTGCCACGTCGGCACGTGAAAACACGGCTACTTCCGACGAGGAGTCGACTAGCCACTTAGTAAAAAAAAAAGAGGACGAGGAGAAAGAACGTTGACCGGGTGATGCTGCCTCCTCCAGAGCCAGCAAAGCCAGTCGCTCCAAAACGGCCCCACTCGGAGGAGGACGATAGTGGTGCTTGCGGTTCGAAGGTTGTTGTGAGGGAGGCGGAAGAATCTCTGGAACGGCTTTTCGACTGACCGGTTTTGAGGAGACGGGTCTCTCGAGCTTCAGTGGCTACGAGTCGTCTGGTAGCACCATTTCGACTGGTAGCCAATTTGAGGTCTCGAAGGGGATGGAAAACATTCCTAGGGAGAAGATCTCCGAAATTCTTGCCCAGCTCCAGTACAAGAAGAACTCAGATAAAATCTGGAGTATTCTTGTAAGGGAGCTGGAGAGGCCAGAGTTGTTACTTCCTCAGCTTGGAATCCTACAACAGGAGACAACAAGAGGGGGAAGTACAACCATGTAGCTCAGTTAGAACGACTTCATAGGAAGGTGGAGGAGTTGATGCAGGAGCATCGCTTGGTCGACTCTCCTCGTCAGTAGACGTCGCACCATCATCGTTTGAGCTTCTTATCTCTTTGAATGTGTAAGATAGGCTCTCTTAACACCGGGGGCTTAAGTGCTCAAACAAGATTACACAGCCCTATCGAACATGTCAAAATGTTCGATATAGACATTACACTTCTACAGGAGACGAATTTCACACAAGACAAATATACACAACTTGAGCGCTATGCTTATTTACACTCTGGCTATGCAATGTTTGCCACACTTGCGCCACGCCGAGGCTCAGGGGTGGCAATCATTGTATCCAACAAATTTACACTATCGTCTCCTGTCTATACAGATATCTTCCCAGGCTTCTCTTCTTCCTTGGACTTTGTCATTCAAGACAAAAATATCAAGGTAGTAAGCGTGTACCTTCCTCATTACCAGGATATTACAAAACAAGTTCTTGATAGTGTTCAGTCCTGTCTGGTGAGTTTTAGCGGTGAAACTGTCCTCGGAGGTGATTTCAACTGCACTCTGAATCCCTCAATGGATCGGCACTCTGGAGTTGAGTTCAACTCTGTCAATGCTACTCGATTGAGGAATTTTGTCGGTGTTTTCAGACTCATGGATATCAATCGTTGGACGCATCCTACGACTAGATCATACACGAGGGTCTCGCGAAATATCCATGGAAGTCTCGCAGGCTCCAGAATTGATAGACTTTACGTCTCACCTGGAATACTAGAACATTTCGTTTGTGTCACTCATGAAGTCTGTTCGATTAGTGATCATCTTCTTGTAGTGGCGACCAGCACTCTAGTTGAAAGACGAACTGCATACTGGATATTCAACAACTATTTGTTGAATTCCGAGCAGTTTATCAATAAGTTCATTGATTTCTGGCACGATTGGCAAGAGAGGAAAGCTGACTTTCCTTTTCTTAGTCAATGGTGGGATGTTGGAAAGCTCCAGATTCGGTCTTTTATCGAGAAGAGTTTCAATCGAAGTGGCTATCAAGCTTCTAGCTTGTCGGCCGAGGTCTCTCTGGTGGCAGCTCTTCTCCCAAATTAGCCGGGGTTGATTCTTTATTTCAATGGAATAAAGGAACGCTTGGCTACACAGACTTACAAGCACAGCTTCGAGTTTGTACTGCGCGGCCAATCGCGCTGGCTGAGAGAAGGCGATTCTCCAACTGAGTACTTCTTTCAGGCGACTAGACGTCGTACTGCTTCTTGTGAGGTCGAATCGATAATTGATGAATCTGGGCAAGTCCTCAACGGACAACAGCTATCAGAATATATTCGAGACTACTACAGTAGTCTCTACTCTGAATCGACGTCGACAACATTCTCGACCACTCATGAATTCCTTGAGAATATTCCCACTTTCTCTGAAGACAGTAAGGAGCTCCTGGATACAGTAATCACATTGGAGGATATGATTGCTGCGACAACAGATCTAAGGCGACTCACTTCACCTGGTTATGACGGCTTGACTCCAGAATTCTTCATACGTTTCAGAGATTTATTAATTCCTGACCTTTTGGAAGTCTTCAATTCGGCGATTGAGACGCATTCAGACTTCCCTTCTAGTTGGAGGAGATCTCTTATGCGCTTGATTCCAAAGAAGGGAGATTTGCAGAGGATGGGGAACTAGAGGCCAGTAACCCTATGCAATGTAGACTACAAAATCGTCTGCAAAGCATTAGGGGCGATACTCCGCTCAGCGATTGCTTCGATAATACACCCGGAACAGTCCTATTGTGTACCTGGTCGTAGTATCTACGACAACATCGCGGTAGCCAAGCATTTGTTTGCCTACCATGTACAGACAGGTGCACATATGGCCATGATTTCATTAGACCAACAAAAGGCTTTTGATAGCGTCTCGCATGAGTATCTCTCGACTACTCTCGAGGCATTTGGGTTTCCGCCCAGGTGGCTCGATATCGCCGGGAAACTGTACAGAGATTCAGCAATTTTGATTAAGCATCAAGGACAAGTTCTGGCTCCTATCTTGTTTCATCGAGTTAACAGACAGGGCTGTCCATTGTCAGGTATGCTTTATGATTTTTCGTTGGAGCCGCTACTGGTGAATCTTCGTCAAATGCTCGGACAGTATGCGGTTCGTCTACCATATACTAATGTGAGTCCTCTTATGTTGGCGTATGCGGATGATCTGTATATTTTCGTAATAGGAGATGAAGCTTTTCCGTCGCTCGTGCTGTTTTCGAACAGTTCGAACGTATAGCGGGCGCTAAAATCAACCTTAGTAAGAGTCAAGGCTTGTGGTGTGGAAGGTGGAGAGATCGTACAGATACTCCACTGAACATCCAATGGACTAATACTTGCCTGAAGTATTTAGGTGTGTATATCGGACGCGAGAGTAAATCAAATAATAGCCGCATCGCTCTTGAGAAACTCTCTATAGCTGTAAACTCATGGCATAGTCGACTGTTTCCATTATCCTTAATGGGTAGGTCAGTTGTGATAAACTATTTGATTACCTCGTCCATCGTTCATCTGCTAAAGTCTGAGACGTTTGATGAAGGCTTCGTAGGTGTTCTTTAAGCAAAAGCGATAGACGCCTTTTGGTGCGGAAGACGATGGGTTGCTGAAAGCACGCTCTGTCTGCCAGTCAAGATAGGTGGATTAGGTCTCACTAACTTGGTTGTGAAATCAATGTGTCTCCAAGTGCGTGCATTCCAAAGAGTGTTTTGCCAGAGAGACAGCTTGATTTCTCAACTGTGGGTGAATGTACTGGGAGGGATCGGCATAGGGGAGTATTACTACCTACTCCCTGTTCGACCACCTTATCCTCGTGACTGGCCACAGGATCTAATCTCAACGATTCAGACCTGGGGCAAAATCAGGCCAGCATTTCACCTTCAGTGGAATGCTCTAAAGTACACGGAATTCGCGTCGATTCCAATCAGGTTTAATCCTGAATTAATAGATTCAGTGTTCAGTAATGCTCGGGGTTTTGAAGCCGACACGCATACACTGACAGTTCTCGCAGATATTATTGATATCTCTGGAGACTGTCGAATAAACAATAACACTTCTTAACTACACGACCTGGCTGCTTCTGCGCGGGAGAGATTTCGCCAACTTGGGACCAGTGACCCTGGCACTAAGTTGGAAGATGCTTTCGTTCTGAACAGACCACCACACACACCTTTCAGCACACTTACAACACGTGTGCTCCATGACGTGCTTATGTCCATAAGACCTCCGGAGTATACAGGATACAACAGATGGCGAACACACCTCGGGGTGAATATGGGCGTGATGGGAGGGATAACTTGCAGAGTAGTCTACAGTTATCCTTCTAGTTACAAAGATGCTGATGTAGCATTCAAATTGCTGCATCACAGTCTTATGGATCCTAATCAGTTGTCACATATCGACCGCCGAATTCAGAGGATTTGCACAGTTTGTGCTGGTGAAGGCACCCTGTTTCACAGGTTCTTCACTTGTCCGGCTTTGCAGGGTCTAATGGATCTCGTACGCGGTATGTGTCAGTTGATCCACCCGAATTTCGGCATTACTAGGACATCATTTCTATGGGGACCAAGGGTCTGTAGTCGAGTGAATTGTTTGATTAGCTTTGTGTTGACACTGGCCAATCTACAATTCACCTGTACTACATGAGAGTCGAAGATGGGAATCAGAACACTGACCCACAACACCACGCACACGCACTTAAGCGCCACTTCGTTGACAGATTGAAGAGACGTTTACGTCTCGAATATCTGGCAACGAACGCAGACTCATTCAACTGTACATGGCAACCACTATCGTCGGTACAGGATGGAGCTGTTGTTCTTTCGCTGGTGATAACAGACCACAGCATTTGCAACACTAGTCCACGGGGCTTCTCTCCACTTAGGAATCGTTGCAAGTGCTGTGGGAAAGACAAGCACTCTGTTAGAGATGCTAAGCTGGAGGGATGATGAGGGCAGTTTGTAGAGGTCCATGATACTACAGGCTGCACTCGCGGGACTCTATAACGGTATCGCGTAAATTTTTCGTTCGTTCGACTTCTTATTTTAATTCGGTTTCGGTCTCGGTGCTAAATTTTAAATTTTTGTTGAAATTCGCTCGTTTAGGTAAAGATATTTATTAGATTATTTTGGAATTTCGGAACTTTTGGAACTGCCACTTACCCTATTGTCAAAATAGGGCAAGCAAAATTTTTTATTGTTTTACATCTTTTTAGGCATTGTTCAACATTTTTGTATCCGTTTATTGTGTCCACTTCACTTCACTTTTTGTCCTTTTACTTATTAGTGTCTAGTTTGTTTTTGTTGTCCCTATGGACTGTTATGTTTGTGATTTTTTGGTTTAGCTAGTGTCTTTTTCTTATACATTGTACAGCCTCTTGCACCTATTTTTAAGGAATTTTGAAAAGAGCCAAAGAGCCAAAAAATAAAGAGCTTATATACATAAAAAAAAATTATTATTATTTTTCCGAAGAGAGCGAACACGTCAGTTATTATCTCCAGGAATCTTAAAGCAAAATATCGGAAAAAAAGTACAGAAAACCCAGTGAAAGTGACCATAAATTAGTTTGAAGTGGTGTGTTTTATAGTGAATTGTGTTCAGTGAATGAATAACTATAAAAACTGTGAAAAAAATTCTAGAAATTAATTGCAAAATCGTACAAATTGAGTGACAGGTTGGGATTTTTAAATTATTTCGGCCGTTGCCATGGCAACATGGCAACCTTGAACAAATTTAGTGTATTAAATTGATTTCGGAAGGAGCAATCTATGAAAATTAAATTAATTAAATTAAAGTATCAAAGTTAATAAAAAATACAAATAAAATTTTTATATATAAAAGCAAAGCCGTTGCTGCCGTACTCAAATGGGTAGCAGTGATACTGGGGGTCTGACGCCCCCTTGAAATTAAATGGCAGAAGGAAGAAGAGCACAAAGGACTCTTCTTCCCAAAAACCAGCAAAAGGGCCCAAAGAAAAGGCCAGTATGGGCCCAAGTGAATAGGCCAAAAGTACAAATGTAGAGTCATCTCCATTAGAGGGGACTATTTCCAGTTCAGCTGTGGGTTGTCCGAGAAGGCCCTGGAACATCAACTCCAAAAAGTTCAGCTATCACTAGGACATCTGTAGTTGCAGCTTTAGCACAGAATCCAACGCTGCAGGAAAATGTTAAAAAGGCTTCTGCTTCTTCAGCGCCAAAGCCAAGCGGTGTTGTTATGAGGCCACCGCTCTCTTCAAAGAAGGCAAATGCCTCAAAGCAACATCCATCAGAACCAGCAGGACCAGCAGCTAGACCAACAGCAGCAGTACCACGTTCCCCAGCAGTAAAGTCAGGGATTTCTTATGCCCAGGTAAGTGGCAGTTTCAAGAATAATTCAGTGATTGAAATTCAGAGCAGGGGCATCACTCCTCGTCCAGCCCCATTGGACGCGGGTAAGCCTCGACCCAAGACCATGGCGGGCCTCCAGGGCTTTTTCGATGGGAGATGGCAGGATGAGAGCTACGGTATGCAGCATGAGCACATCAGAGGATGTCCTCAGTCTGCATACCTGAAGGCAATCTTCCGCATCATCTCCTGCGATCAGCTATTTTCCATGGGGATTATAGCTGGAAGAATGGTCGAGGTGTACACCACGACCCTCGAACGTGTTACCACAGCTTATGCTTGAGGGCATCGAGGTGGAGGGTAGACACCTCGTTCCATTCCCGCTAAAAGAGAAGCCCACGAAGGTCGTGTTTTCGCGGTTCCCTATGCGAGCCCAACATGAAGGCCTCTCGAATTTCCTTGGGAGATTCGGAAAGGTTCATGGAAAGGTTCGCGCCATTCCCATTTAAATTGGAGACGAGGGTCTCCGGAGGGGTATCTTCGGTACTAGCCGGGAAGCGTCCATCACTTTAAATAAGGGGTGTACGCTTCCGTCAGGCTTTTACCTGAGCATATCCGGCTCGAGATACTGGATAGACGTTGGCACCGATGCGAAATGCCATGCTTGCCATTTGGTAGGGCATTTTACTGCTGACTGCCACAAGAGAAGCGGGAGGATGGCTGATGGGGAGGCTCTTTCGAAGGAAGCCACTGCTACAGTAGTGGCTCCGGAGAAGGATTCGTCGCCCGGCACTCAGCCTGCTGTTTTGGAGCAGCCGGTGGTTAAGGTGCCTGAAGTTTTCGCAGAGGTAAAAGAAATTATGGCTATAAACGGTGCCACGTCGGCACGTGAAAACACGGCTACTTCCGATGAGGAGTCGACTAGCCACTTATTAAAAAAAAGAGGACGAGGAGAAAGAACGTTGACCGGGTGATGCTGCCTCCTCCAGAGCCAGCAAAGCCAGTCGCTCCAAAACGGCCCCACTCGGAGGAGGACGATAGTGGTGCTTGCGGTTCGAAGGTTGTTGTGAGGGAGGCGGAAGCATCTCTGGAACGGCTTTCGGAGTGCAAAATGACCGGTTTGGAGGAGACTGGTCTCTCGAGCTTCAGTGGCTACGAGTCGTCTGGTAGCACCATTTCGACTGGTAGCCAATTTGAGGTCTCGAAGGGGATGGAAAACATTCCTAGAAGATCTCCGAAATTCTTGCCCAGCTCCAGTACAAGAAGAACTCAGATAAAATCTGGAGCATTCTTGTAAGGGAGCTGGAGAGGCCAGAGTTGTTACTTCCTCAGCTTCGAATCCTACAACAGGAGACAAGAAGAGGAGGAAGTACAACCATGTAGCTCGGTTAGAACGACTTCATAGGAAGGTGGAGGAGTTGATGCAGGAGCATCGCTTGGTCGACTCTCCTCGTCAGTAGACGTCGCACCATCATCGTTTGAGCTTCTTATCTCTTTGAATGTGTAAGATAGGCTCTCTTAACACCGGGGGCTTAAGTGCTCATACAAGATTACACAGCACTATCGAACATGTAAAAATGTTCGATATAGACATTACACTTCTACAGGAGACGAATTTCACACAAGACAAATATACACAACTTGAGCGCTATGCTTATTTACACTCTGGCTATGCAATGTTTGCCACACCTGCGAATCGCCGAGGCTCAGGGGTGGCAATCATTGTATCCAACAAATTTACACTATCGTCTCCTGTCTATACAGATATCTTCCCAGGCTTCTCTTCTTCCTTGGACTTTGTCATTCAAGACAAAAATATCAAGGTAGTAAGCGTGTACCTTCCTCATTACCAGGACATTACAAAACAAGTTCTTGATAGTGTTCAGTGTTCAGTGAATTTTAGCGGTAAAACTGTCCTCGGAGGTGATTTCAACTGCACTCTGAATCCCTCAATGCATCGGCACTCTGGAGTTGAGTTCAACTCTGTCAATGCTACTCGATTGAGGAATTTTGTCGGTGTTTTCAGACTCGTGGATATCTGTCGTTGGATGCATCCTACGACTAGATCATACACGAGGGTCTTGCGAAATATCCATGGAAGTCTCGCAGGCTCCAGAATTGATTGACTTCACGTCTCACCTGGAATACTAGAACATTTCGTTAGTGTCACTCATGAAGTCTGTTCGATTAGTGATCATCTTCTTGTAGTGGCGACCAGCACTCTAGTTGAAAGACGAACTGCATACTGGATATTCAACAACTATTTGTTGAATTCCGAGCAGTTCATCAATGAGTTCATTGATTTCTGGCACGATTGGCAAGAGAGGAAAGCTGACTTTCCTTTTCTTAGTCAATGGTGGGATGTTGGAAGGCTCCAGATTCGGTCTTTTATCGAGACGAGTTTCAATCGAAGTGGGTATCAAGCTTCTAGCTTGTCGGCCGAGGTCTCTCGGGTGGCAGCTCTTCTCCCAACTCAGCCGGGGTTGATTCTTTATTTCAATGTGTTAAATATATTTGTAAATATTTACGTACCGGGGCAGATTTTCGTATATTGCCTCTTGTTCACACTTCAAAACACTGTTCCGTTGTTTTATTTTTTTGCTTTTTATTGTAAAATTACAAACAAACTTCTATTTGTTTTATGACAATTTACTTTATACTAAAACTGGTTTTGATTGTAAACACCTCTTTTTGTTTTATAACAATTTTCTTTATACTAGAACTTCTTTTGACTGTCAACACTTTTTTGATTTTTAGCCTATCGCACCGTAACCGAGACCGCGCTGAACCAAACTTTAAAAAAAACTTATTTTTCCATTTTTTTTAAGGGGCTCGACTCTCGTTATTTTAATCGTATATCCAAACTCTTTTTCCTCTAAAACTCCGTATGGGACTTTCTTTTTTTTTTAAAATAACACTAATTTATTTTCTAATTTTCTATCGAACCGCGAATAATATTTTGCTGCCAACGCTCTTTGGTTTTCAAATTCAACTCGCTCTTTTATCAAAAAATTTTGTTTTACCGCCGCATAGGAAATTTAAATCACAACTCGGCTCTTGATCACTTTTGTCGCGATCAAGAGCCTTTGTTCAGGGTAGAAAATGCATAGTTGCATTTTCACCCTGAGAAAATTTTCATTTATTCTGGACTTGATTAAACAAGTCCAGAATATTTTTCGTTGCACGGAGGCTTGAAATTTGATGCTTTTATAAACATCAGCCACCGTCACGATGCCGCGCGCGTATACATACAATGTATTTTCGCGGCGCGCTCTTCTTATCGCGAAAGCTTTTTTGTAATATGTATGTACGTTCGTACATACATATTGCAATTTTCACGACAAATCGTACTGAAGGTAGGATTTGTCTTTTGCTTTATTTTTTTAAATTAAATAATAATAATTTTGTTTCAACTCTATGGAATGTGAAGAAAATTGCTGACGCAATTTTCTTCACTGATTAAATTGGTAAGCTACCCATGTTTTAAGCATGGTTAGCTTATGTGAAAATTTATGCTGGTGTTATGAACTTATTGATAAACGAAAACTTTAAAACACGATATGTCAATTCTTGTAATTGACATATAGTGATCTACGTTTATAAATCACACTTGTCGTCAATTCCGATAATCGACATGGACATTTGTGGTGTTCTGAAAATTTAAAATGGTGGTGGGTAGTGTAGCGATAAAAAGATATATCATTAGTTATCATTCATTTTTAATCATCAAATTCACTTAAGTTAAAATATTCAATAATTCTACGCTTAGTTCAATTTTAGCACAATTTAACTTTAAAAAATAATTTTTTTTTTTTAATGTAAAATACAAAAATTAATCTTTACTCAAATATATTTCTGACTGACACACGCATGCATTTTTTTTTAATTCACTTCTTATCTATGTATATATTTTACAACAAATTTCACTCTTAACTAAAGTACTTAAAATTAATCGCAATAATTGATTTTAGCCAAATCTTTATTGTTAAAACATGTCTTGCCAAAAATACCATAAAGGCATGTCTTCGGCAAAATGTCACCACAATAAGAATTGCACTTTAATCTATTTATACCTAATAACTGCTGAAATGAAAAGAGTAATTTCTATTAATGTTAAAAATTCAATTTGATTAGTTAATTTGTGACCAGTAATTATACCCTTATGGCATGCAATTACCTTTGTCCCTTAACCTCAAATTGTTTAGAAAATTGAGTAAAATGATTACCTTCTTGATGATTATAAACCAATTAAATTGCCCAGAAAATACCAAATGGTTAACTTCTTTTGCCGATCCGTATAATTCACAACTTGAACTGGCAGCCTCTTAATAAGAGAAATTCCTGAGTTTTTGCGCTATTGGCTATGTATAAATAACCAGGGTCTGGAATTAATGAATAATTTGCTGACTTGGATACAGGATAGCATTGAATCTGTTGTAGCGTCATTTTTGGCAGATTAAAAATTGGGAGAGTAATTCTCACCACCAATTTACTCTGCATAAGGAGTGACTGCGCTCCTGCTGTCTGATATAGAACAGATAGACAATTTTGGTCATTTGGGCAATTCGAGGCCGTCTTTCGGTATATTTCCAACAGATTTTTGGGAGACATTAGGAGTGGATGAATATGATTGGTTTTACTAGCCATTATTATAGTGCATGGCATTGCCTATTCCATCAAATAGTGATCTGGCCTTGAGTTTTCCTGGTACTAGTTCCCTTATAGTTTCGGTGCGTTTTCGTACGCTGTCTATAATAGCGTGTATGTGTAGTTGCTGCACGTTACAGTGGTCTTCTGGGTTTGTTATATTTATGCAGAGTTTATGCACTAAGTGCTCTGCATATTCTGCTAGCTTTATCTGTGCATCTAGTTCATCCAAGTCTATCTCGGTGAGGACATTCCAGATGTCATGATATACCATGAGATTTCCCAGGTCCTCGAAAAATATACCCGAGCCATTTAACGGGGTCTTTGCATAAGGATTGTCAGCAATTGCTCCATACTGGAGGAAGAGGGCAACTATGATGAATTTTAGCGCCATTTCTGTGGGCAATTCAGAAGAAGACAACAATCCTTTAAGCATATTTGTACGTGCATTGTGCCATTTTAAACTGGGCAGTGGAGTGACTCCACCGCAAATGTTTATGGGAAGGTATTGAAATGAGGTTTAATGGACACTGTAGTAGGAATTTCAAGTCAACCTGGTTCATTTTTGTTCAACATGCTTTTACTCGAAATATGGTTTTAAACGATTATTATCTACCGTTACTATACGTTTACCAATTTTGATGGTGGTATTCACATCACTTGGTATTGCGATTACCTGATAAGGTCCTACCCAGATTTGAGAAAGCTTATGTTTTCTGCTTTCATTCTTGATGAGGACCTTGTCTCCTACGTGGAAAGTTAGGGGCCATACTGTCTGACCGTAGTACTCTTTTGAGCTCTGTTTACTTGCTAAAAGTTCTTTCTTCCCGAGGCATATGACTTTTGGAGCTTATACTTCAGTATATGATAATAGCTCTCATGATTGTAAACGGGTTCGGGATCCCGTTTTAAATTTGGTGGGACATCCGCTGTGAAGCCGTATAGGCAGTCCATTGGGGTAAGTTTAGTAACCTCGTGTACACTATTGTTGTACACGAATGCAGCGGTTCGTAGGTATTGGTCCCAAGTTTTTGGATTTTCATTTACGATTGTTCGCAGGTATTCTATCAGGGGTCTATGTGCACGCTCTAGTGCTCCATTAGACTGTGGGTGATATGCTGAAGTCTGTAGCTTCTTTACCTTTAGAAGCTTACATACTCTTTTGAATAATTCACTCAGGAAATTTGTTCCCTGATCGGTGAGTATTTTTTTGGGTATGAGATAGCGCGTAACGATTTCATCAAAGAAAACCTGCGCTACTGTGACTGCTTCTGCATTAGGTATTGCATACCAGTCGACAAATTTTGTTAAGTTGTCTTGAAAGGTCAAGATATATTTGTTACCTGATGTGGTCTCTTCTAATGGACCTACAATATCAAGGTAAAGTTTCTCGAACGGTTGCTCGGCGATCTCCGTGATAACCATTGGCATTTTATATTTTGGAGATGCTTTCATCGTCTGGAACTTTGTGCATTTTTTAATGTATTTCTTGATGTCGCTAAGCATGTGTCTCCATCAATACTTGCGGCTTATGCGTTTGTAAGTTTTTATGACACCTTGATGGCCACCTAATGGAGAATCGTGATAATCTTTTAAGATTGTTCGGATCTCCGTGGGGCTCGTGATAACTTCGGGTGTCTTGCCAGTACTTACTTTTTGATCAAGTGATGCTGGGTTTAATGTTCCCCTCCGTGAGTTGAACTTCGTTTTGGTCCGCTTTCGTGTGCTCTTCTGTCTCCACACTGAAGCTATTTAATGTCTCTTGAGCCTTTTGTTTCTGAGCTCGAGTCACGACGAAACAATGAGCGGATTTCTTTTTCTTTTTATTATTTGTGGAATCGTCTTCCTCCACATCTGAGTCCATCGTGTGGTGGACTAGGGCTTCTACCGTTAAGGTATTGCCTAAACTGTCTTCCTTTAATGCTTGAGGGATGCGACTTAGTGCATCTGCATTAGTGTTGTACTTCCCTGGTTTATATTCGATGTTGTAATCGAATTCAGATAATTTGTGGTGAAATCTCACCAAACGGGAAGTAGGGTCTTTTGCATTGAAGACACCTTTGAGAGGTTAATGGTCAGTATAGACCGTGAATTTCCGGCCTTGAAGATAGCACCTGAAATTCTTGGTAGCCCAGACAATAGCCAATAACTCTTTCTCTATAGTAGAGTAATTTCTTTCGGCATTGTTTAATGTGCAGCTTGCATAGGCAATGGGCTGGTCCTTTCCGACTTCTCCTTGAGAATGAACAGCTCCTATAGCCTCGTTACTTGCGTCCGTAGTAATATTAAAAGATTTAGAAAAATCGGGGTAAATTAAGAGTGGTGGAGAAATTAAAGCATTTTTTATGTTTTGAAATGCTTCTTGGCATTTCTCTGTCCAAGTGAATTTTACATCCTTTCGGAGTAAATTTGTGATTGGACGTACAATTTTGGAGAAGTCTGGAATGAATTTCCTGTAGTAATTGGCAACTCCTAAAAATGACTGAACTTGCGTTACTGTTCTTGGAACAGGAAATGTTTGGACGCAGGCCGTCTTACTTGGGTCTGGTAGGGCTCCTTCGCTAGAACATTTATGTCCTAGGTAAACAACTTCTCTTCTTAGAAACTGGCACTTTTCTGGCTGCAGTTTCAAGTTGTTCTCTCTCAACTTGTCGAAGACTTTTCTCAACTTTTCGTTGTGGTTGTTGAAATTTTTACCATAGATGACGATGTCATCAATGTAAACAAAACATTCGAGGCCTTGTAAGCCTGTTAAGACGAAATTCATTAGGCGTTGAAATGTGGCGGGGGCTCCTTTGAGCCCGAATGGCATACGCTTGAAATCTTAGTACCCATATCTTGTGCTGAAAGCAGTTTTGTGTCGACCTTTTTTGTCGACAAGAACTTGGTGATAGCCGTTGGCCAAATCGAGTGTGGTGAAATACCTTGCGTGACCTAGTTGGTCGAGAATATCCTCGATTCGGGGTAGCGGGAATGCATCTCCAATTGTCTTTTCGTTTAATTTACGAAAATCGACAACGACGCGCCACCTTTTTTCACCGTCAGGTCCCGCTTTCTTGGGGACAACTAGTAGAGGTGAATTCCAAGGGCTTTTACTAGACTGGACTATCCCGCTGTCTAGCATTTCTTTTAGCTGCTCGTTAATGACTTTCCGCTGTGTTTCAGGTAAGCAGAACATTTTTTGATTGATTGGTGCTTGATCTTGCACCAATGGAATATTATGCGTTATCGCATTTGTATAGGTGAATTTGTCACCTTTGAGGAACAAGATATCGTTGTAATCTTCGCAGCGTTCTGATATCGAAAATTTTTCGTTCAGCGGTTGAATTAGGTTCTAGGCTGAGCTCTTGCTCTAGCGTAGAAATACCCGGGTATTGTTTTGGCCGTCCGGAGTCTCATTATCCGGGTATAGATATCGTACATGTTGTAAAATTTCTGATTTTTCAGCTGAACCTTGGTTTGACTTACTCTTCCTTTTAAGTCTTTGACATGTAAATAGATGAGGCTTTTGGGATTCCCTTTGAGGCTCTATTTCGTTGTTCTTAGCATGTTGCAGGATATTGGCTTCCTGGTGTGTTGACGGCTGAGTTTGGTACACCTGTGTGGTCTTTGCCTTAGGTTGTGTGATATACTCATGCGCGTCAGTGCTATTGCTTTTTGACCATGTAGAATTTTTTGTGTTGTGTGACTTTGGAGTAATATGCACCTTTAATATAGGCTTTAGCGACTCCCTACCGTTCTTATATGGCTGTTGTTTGTTTAATAGCGATTTATGCTTCGAAATTTTGGACGGAAGAGCTATATGCACCTTTTTGGCAGGCTTTAGACACTCAATTCCTTCTTTTGTAGTGTTTGATATTGCCTCTAAATTTGGTAGTGGAATGTGTGTTCTTTTGTGGTCTTTTGTGTGTGTTGATGGGACTATGGTGTAGTCGTTTATTGGAAATAGCTGTAACTTTAAGCTATGTATGACTACTTGTTGACTGTTAGCGTTGAGAATACTGACCAGCACTAATTCTTCTCCAGATGACAGTAAACTGTTTGCCAAGAAGACTCCATCGCTTATCTCTTGTGATAAACAGAGCATTTCTTCTTGAGTTTGTAACGGGACTGGGGCAACAATTTGAGAGCGCGCAGGTATGCAGATTGGTTCCTTAAAGGTAATCAATTGCTGCCTGATTTCATCGGTCTCTTGTTCGCCCAGACAGCCTTTTTCACATTCCTTGGGCCATTTTGGAGCTTGGCAGCAAGCTTTTCTCGTTTGGGAAGCATTGAAGACACTGCAGGTGGATAGTTCAGCCTGTTTAGACTGTACCTCTTCTGCAAATGTTCTTACTTCGACAGCTTTTTCAGAATGTAGCTTGCCCGTTTCAAACTCTAATGGCAAAGCAAATTCGTCTGGATTAGTTTCCGTGCGAGGAAACCTTAGTGCTTTATTATGACGTGGTCAGAAGGTATTGGCACATATACGGGTTATTGACTCCTGTTTTTAGTGCGTTTTTCGCGAAATCTTCCAGCTGCATTCTAACAGCTGGTGCTTCTGTGGCTCCGTATTTGGATTCTGCCGCTTCATTGCAGAGTGCCAGCATTTGTTTTACTCGTGCCGTGAAGGCTGTGAGGTTTTCCAAAGGATACTGTGTTCAGTCCTCACATATATGTAAGATCCCACGATGGATTTCTTACTTTCAAGACGTTCATAAAGCTTGAGGCAGCAAGCTGAGTAATACTCCATCGATGCCTAATCTACCTAAAAACGAAGAAAGAAGACCCAATGTATCATTCAAATTTATTTTATATACAAATAATAGTTATCTAATTAAATCCTCCAGCACATCAGCTCGCATTCGAAAGTCGTTTTTGGAATGATTATTCATTCAATAAAAAGCTACTGCTCCTTCTCTGCCATTTATCTAAAACAATATATATAAAAATCATTAATTAAACAACACAATTCCATAAAATATACCACAGTCTACTTACCTCCGTATATTTACAAATTTGTCGATGACATCAAGTGATATTACGTCAGCCAGCTGTCTGTGGTACATTCAGACATCGCATCAATCGTTGCTAGGGCAACACTAAGAGGCGAGTATTCGTAACTGGTTACAGCGGCTATATAAAGCCGATGCAATTCAATAGATGTCACCATTCTTTCGGCAGAGTTGATCTGTATCAGAGCTAATCTGAGTAAAAAGAATTGTGTTTCCTACCTTATTACAGAAGATAATTCTGGTCAGGGATAACCTGAATTTCCTTTCACATTACACAGAAGATAATTTTGGTCAGGGATAACCTGAATTTCCTTTCCCATTACACAGAAGATAATTCTGATCAGGGATAACCTGAGCGCCTTATTACTACAGAAGATAATTCTGATCAGGGATAACCTGAGTGCTAGAATTCTCTAGAAGTTCTTTACTTCCGTGTGCTTAGACGTAACTCCCCTTTGAAATTTATTTCAGAAAATTTTAATTTATTCATAGAAGATTAACATTTTGCTTCTTCTTCTTTTTCAGAATAAATAATTCATGGGTGGCGAACTGCGGAGGTGTTTTGAATTATCGAATTTATTTTTATTTTGAATTTTTACTATTGAATTTGATATTAGTTTCTAGGGTAGTTTTAGATTGATTTTATGGAATTATTGAATTATTGTGATATTTAGGTTAAACAAATTTAAGTTTTAAATAAAAGTTTTATATTTGAATTTTAAAACTGAGTTGTCCATCAGAAACCGGCACTCCCTTCCTTACGTTCGAGACTAGATCTCACATTGGTCCTTCGAGCCGGATAACTCAGTCGAATCAAATATAAAATTGAATACGTTGCTTAATACTATCACGTGATTCAAACATCTCTATACAAAATGCCTGCAGATTATGAAGGCAGTATATCTGACGCCGGGGGCGAAACCATTAGCTCAGTATTAGAGTTGGTTGAGTCTCAAAAAGAGGTCAAAGACTTAATGGAAAACCTCTTTAAAAGGCATCAAAGAGACGGTACAAAGAAAACTGTCAAATCGACACAAAAACGCCTACAAACGTTCACCGAATATTGGAAAGAATTCCAAACACGGCATAGGGTAATTCAAAAGAGAGCGACAAAGGAAGATCGAAAATTAGAATATTTCACGAAAGAGAAATTTAGTGATGCACAGGAGTATTATATCGAAAAAGCAGCAAGCATGGAAGAGGATATAGACAAACTAACACCAACGCCTGTCAACAATCCTCCTCAGACTCAGACATCACATGCTAGCACAAATTCATGTAATAATGAAAGACTCCCCAGAATTAAACTTCCCACCTTCAATGCACAATACTCTACGTGGATTTCTTTCCACGATTTATTTAATTCGGTGATTCATAAAAACAATAACTTAAGAGACGTTGACAAATTATATTTTCTAAAAACGAATTTAATAGGAGAAGCTGAAAAATTGCTCAGGCATTAGGAAATATGCGACGCAAATTATAAACCACCTTGGAAACTCCTAAAGGAACGCTACTCAAACAAACGAATTCTCGTCAATGTACAGTTAAAAAAATTATTGTCTCTCCCAACCATAAACCATGACAGTGCCGACAATATTAAAAGGCTATTAGATAACATAACCGAGGCTTTATTAGCACTACAAAATTTAGAAATAGTAACTGATAATTGGGATCCAATAATTATATATTTAACAGTGCAGAAATTGCACCCAGACACTCATAAACTATGGGAACAGGGCTTACATCATAGCACTGAATTACCAGAATTAAAGACACTTACAAAATTCCTAGAGTCTCGCTTCAGAACTCTAGAAATGATAGGAAACAAAAATATGTCGTCAAATACGACACAGAGAAAACCTTTCTCACCTAGAACAACGTATGGACTCTTAAACAAATCTAAGAATCCAGCGCCCCCACCTAATAAAACAAATTGCAGCCACTGCAAAAAGGACCACATAATTTTTCACTGTCCAACATTCCGGACGCTGACCACCCAACAGCGACACGAAGCTGTCTCAAATAAGCATTTATGTAAGAATTGCTTATCACCTAACCATACAACATCAAATTGTACAAGCAAAAAAAGATGTTATCATTGTAACAGAAATCACAATACACTGCTCCATTTCGAAAGTAAATCACCCAATCAACTCACCCAAAATTCCAATATGGAAACAAAGCAATACTCACCCGCCGACAGGAATAATGAGCAACAACTTCAAAACTTCCTAACATCTAATATGAAGAGAGCGCTATTCTCTACAGCTTTAATAAATGTCACATCACCATCTGGAATCACAATAGTGTTTAGAGCACTGATCGATTCTGGATCTCAAGTTTCCATTTTAACTGAAAGAGCCTTTAAGCGACTACAGCTTAAAGGACTCCCAACTATCCATCAACTAATTGGACTTGGTACAACGCCCACCAATACAGCTGTAAAGCAAACAACTGTCATCATTCAGTCATTACATACCAAGTTCAAAATTACAAGCAATATGCTTGTGATAAAAAAAATCACAGATTTGCTACCTACTAATACGATTAACGTGTCAAATTGGAGACACATTAACAATCTCCCATTAGCGGATCCCACCTTCTTGGTTCCGGGAGAGGTTTATATTCTTCTTGGAGCAGAAGTTTACGCCGCCATTATTAAAAATGGCATTAAAAGAGGACCTAGCAATACACCCACAGCCCAAAACATAGAATTGGGCTGGATTCTGCTTGGAGCAGTACCAGAAGCGAAAAGCACTATCACCACCGTGCTATCCACCCACACCACCATAAACACTACGTTGGACGATCAATTACGAAAATTTTGGGAGCTCGAGGAATGTAGCACCCAATCAAAATTGTCACCAGAAGATCAACTCTGCGAACAACTCTATCAAGAGACAACTAAGCGATTACCCTCTGGCAAATATGAAGTAAATTTACCTTTCAAGACCAGAGATTCACCCGAACTTGGACAGTCCAGAAACATGGCTTTCAAACAATTTGTCCAACTAGAAAAAAGATTATCGAATAATCCAACAATGCAAAAACTATACAAGGAGTGCATAGATGAATACATTCACCTCGGCCACATGAGGCCTATCGCACATACACCAACAGAAAATATTTCACATGATGACACCACTTTCTATTATCTCCCAAATCATGCGGTGCTCAAAGAGAGTACCACAACAAAACTCCGTGTTGTTTTAATACCTCAGCTCGTACATCAAATGGAAAATCATTAAACGAGCAATTACTAGCTGGACCTACAATCCAGCTAACGCTATGGACCACCCTACTGAGATGGCGCCTGTACAAGTTTGCATTTACAGCAGACATAGAAAAAATGTACAGGATGATTCAAATGACGTCACAACACCAGAATTATCAGAGAATAATCTGGAGAGACAGTCCAAATGAAAAACTAAAAGATTATATTCTGACTACGGTCACATTTGGAACTACACCAGCACCATATCTCGCCATCAGAACTCTACAGCAACTAGCAAAGGACGAAGCAAGTAATTATCCGCAAGCAGCTAAGAGCATTATGAGAGACTTCTACGTTGATGATTTGGTCTCAGGAGCACATACTTTGAATGAGGCACAACAACTGCAACATGAATTCATTGAAGTTTTAGCAAAAGGGACTTTCAACCTGCGCAAATGGACTGCCAACCATTATGATCTCTTAACTAATATACCATTAAATCATCGAGAGTTGAAAGCGAACCTAGAATTTTCAGAACACGAGTCCATAAAAACTCTTGGCATCCATTGGTATCTAACCACAGACTGCTTTTCATTCAAAGTTAATATTCCTGAGCCAAAAACCACATTTACAAAGAGAATAATATTATCCGAAGCCTCATCTCTCTTCGATCCATTAGGATGGCTGGCTCCATCCATAATCACAGCAAAAATCTTAATTCAGAAACTTTGGCTCTCAAAATGCGATTGGGATGACTAGCCGGGAAGCATCCATCACTTTAAATAAGGGGTGTACGTTTCCGTCAGGCTTTTACCTGAGCATATCCGGCACGAGATACTGCATAGACGTTGGCACCGAAGCGAAATGCCATGCTTGCCATTTGGTAGGTCATTTTATTGCTGACTGCCCCAAGAGAAACGGGAGGAATGCTGATGGGAGGGCTCTTTCGAAGGAAGCCACTGCTACAGTAGTGGCTCCGGAGAAGGAGTCTTCGCCCGGCACTCAGCCTGCTGTTTTGGAGCAGCCAGTGGTTAAGGTGCCTGAAGTTTTCGCAGAGGTAAAAGAAATTATGGCTATAAACGGTGCCACGTCGGCACGTGAAAACACGGCTACTTCCGACGAGTAGTCGACTAGCCACTTAGTAAAAAAAAAGAGGACGAGGAGAAAGAACTTTGACCGGGTGATGCTGCCTCCTCCAGAGCCAGCAAAGCCAGTCGCTCCAAAACGGCCCCACTCGGAGGAGGGCGATAGTGGTGCTTGCGGTTCGAAGGTTGTTGTGAGGGAGGCGGAAGCATCTCTGGAACGGCTTTCGGAGTGCAAAATGACCGGTTTGGAGGAGACTGGTCTCTCGAGCTTCAGTGGCTACGAGTCGTCTGGTAGCACCATTTCGACTGGTAGCCAATTTGAGGTCTCGAAGGGGATGGAAAACATTCCTAGGGAGAAGATCTCCGAAATTCTTGCCCAGCTCCAGTACAAGAAGAACTCAGATAAAATCTGGAGCATTCTTGTAAGGGAGCTGGAGAGGCCAGAGTTGTTACTTCCTCAGCTTCGAATCCTACAACAGGAGACAAGAAGAGGGGGAAGTACAACCATGTAGCTCGGTTAGAACGACTTCATACGAAGGTGGAGGAGTTGATGCAGGAGCATCGCTTGGTCGACTCTCCTCGTCAGTAGACGTCGCACCATCATCGTTTGAGCTTCTTATCTCTTTGAATGTGTAAGATAGGCTCATACAAGATTACACAGCACTATCGAACATGTCAAAATGTTCGATATAGACATTACACTTCTACAGGAGACGAATTTCACATAAGAGAAATATACACAACTTGAGCGCTATGCTTATTTACACTCTGGCTATGCAATGTTTGCCACACCTGCGCCTCGCCGAGGCTCAGGGGTGGCAATCATTGTATCCAACAAATTTACACTATCGTCTCCTGTCTATACAGATATCTTCCCAGGCTTCTCTTCTTCCTTGGACTTTGTCATTCAAGACAAAAATATCAAGGTAGTAAGCGTGTACCTTCCTCATTACCAGGATATTACAAAACAAGTTCTTGATAATGTTCAGTCCTGTCTGGTGAATTTTAGCGGTGAAACTGTCCTCGGAGGTGATTTCAACTGCACTCTGAATCCCTCAATGGATCGGCACTCTGGAGTTGAGTTCAACTCTGTCAATGCTACTCGTTTGAGGAATTTTGTCGGTGTTTTCAGACTCATGGATATCAATCGTTGGACGCATCCTACGACTAGATCATACAAGAGGGTCTCGCGAAATATCCATGGAAGTCTCGCAGGCTCCAGAATTGATAGACTTTAGGTCTCACCTGGAATACTAGAACATTTCGTTTGTGTCACTCATGAAGTCTGTTCGATTAGTGATCATCTTCTTGTAGTGGCGACCAGCACTCTAGTTGAAAGACGAACTGGATACTGGATATTCAACAACTATTTGTTGAATTCCGAGCAGTTCATCAATCAGTTCATTGATTTCTGGCACGATTGGCAAGAGAGGAAAGCTGACTTTCCTTTTCTTAGTCAATGGTGGGATGTTGGAAAGCTCCAGATTAGGTCTTTTATCGAGACGAGTTTCAATCGAAGTGGCTATCAAGCTTCTAGCTTGTCGGCCGAGGTCTGTCTGGTGGCAGCTCTTCTCCCAACTTAGCCGGGGTTGATTCTTTATTTCAATGGAATAAAGGAACGCTTGGCGACACAGACTTACAAACACAGCTTCGAGTTTGTGCTGCGCGGCCAATCGCGCTGGCTGAGAGAAGGCGATTCTCCAACTGAGTACTTCTTTCAGGCGACTAGACGTCGTACTGCTTCTTGTGAGGTCGAATCAATAATTGATGAATCTGGACAAGTCCTCAACGGACAACAGCTATCAGAATATATTCGAGACTAGTACAGTAGTCTCTACTCTGAATCGACGTCGACAACACCCTCGACCACTCATGAATTCCTTGAGAATATTCCCACTTTCTCTGAAGTAAGGAGCTCCGGGATACAGTAATCACATTGGAGGATATGATTGCTGCGACAAAGGATCTAAGGCGACACACTTCACCTGGTTATAACGGCTTGACTCCAGAATTCTTCATACGTTTCAGAGATTTATTAATTCCTGACCTTTTGGAAGTCTTCAATTCGGCGGTTGAGACGCATTCAGACTTCCCTTCTAGTTGGAGGAGATCTGTTATGCGCTTGATTCCAAAGAAGGGAGATTTTCAGAGGATGGGGAACTGGAGTCCAGTAACCCTATGCAATGTAGACTACAACATCGTCTGCAAAGCATTAGGGGCGATACTCCGCTCAGTGAACAGTCCTATTGTGTACCTGGTCGTAGTATCTACGACAACATCGCGGTAGCCAAGCATTTGTTTGCCTACCATGAACAGACAGGTGCACATATGGCCATGATTTCATTAGACCAACAAAAGGCTTTTGATAGCGTCTCGCATGAGTATCTCTTGACTACTCTCGAGGCATTTGGGTTTCCGCCCAGGTGGCTCGATATCGCCGGGAAACTGTACAGAGATTCAGCAATTTTGATTAAGCATCAAGGACAAGTTCTGGCTCCTATCTTGTTTCATCGAGTTATCAGACAGGGCTGTCCATTGTCAGGTATGCTTTATGATTTTTCGTTGGAGCCGCTACTGGTGAATCTTCGTCAAATGCTCGGACAGTATGCGGTTCGTCTACCATATACCAATGTGAGGCCTCTTATGTTGGCGTATGCGGATGATCTGTATATTTTCGTAACAGGATATGAAGCTTTTCCGGTCGCTCGTGCTGTTTTCGAACAGTTCGAACGTATAGCGTGCGCTAAAATCAACCTTAAAAGGAGTGAAGGCTTGTGGTGTGGAAGGTGGAGAGATCGTACAGATACTCCACTGAACATCCAATGGACTAATACTTGCCTGAAGTATTTAGGTGTGTATATCGGACGCGAGAGTAAATCAAATAATAGCCGCATCGCTCTTGAGAAACTCTCTAGAGCTGTAAACTCATGGCGTAGTCGACTTTTTCCATTATCCTTAATGGGTAGGTCAGTTGTGATAAACTATTTTGTTACCTCGTCCATCGTTCATCTGCTAAAGTCTGAGACGTTTGATGAAGGCTTCGTAGGTGTTCTTTAAGCAAAAGCGATAGACGCCTTTTGGTGCGGAAGACGATGGGTTGCTGAAAGCACGCTCTGTCTGCCAGTCAAGATAGGTGGATAGGTGGTCTCACTAACTTGGTTGTGAAATCAATGTGTCTCCAAGTGCGTGCATTCCAAAGAGTGTTTTGCCAGAGAGACAGCTTGATTTCTCAACTGTGGGTGAATGTACTGGGAGGGATCGGCATAGGGGAGTATTACTACCTACTCTCTGTTCGACCACCTTATCCTCGTGACTGGCCACAGGATCTAATCTCAACGATTCAGACCTGGGGCAGAATCAGACCAGCATTTCACCTTCAGTGGAATGCTCTAAAGCACACGCAATTCGCGTCGATTCCAATCAGGTTTAATCCTGAATTAATAGATTCAGTGTTCAGTAATGCTCGGGGTTTTGAAGCCGACACGCATACACTGACAGTTTTCGCAGATATTATTGATATCTCTGGAGACTCTCGAATAAACAATAACACTTCTTAACTACACGACCTGGCTGCTTCTGCGTGGGAGAGATTTCGCCAACTTGGGACCAGTGACCCTGGCACTAAGTTGGAAGATGCTTTCGTTCTGAACAGACCACCACACACACCTTTCAGCACACTTACAACACGTGTGCTCCGTGACGTGCTTATGTCCATAAGACCTCCGGAGTATACAGGATACAACAGATGGCGAACACACCTCGGGGTGAATATGGGCGTGATGGGAGGGATAACTTGCAGAGTAGTCTACAGTTATCCTTCTAGTTACAAAGATGCTGATGTAGCATTCAAATTGCTGCATCACAGTCTTATGGATCCTAATCAGTTGTCACATATCGACCGCCGAATTCAGAGGATTTGCACAGTTTTTGCTGGTGAAGGCACCCTGTTTCACAGGTTCTTCACTTGTCCGGCTTTGCAGGGTCTAATGGATCTCGTACGCGGTATGTGTCAGTTGATCCACCCGAATTTCGGCATTACTAGGACATCATTTCTATGGGGACCAAGGGTCTGTAGTCGAGTGAATTGTTTGATTAGCTTTGTGTTGACACTGGCCAAATCTACAATTCACCTGTACTACATGAGAGTCGAAGATGGGAATCAGAACACTGACCCACAACACCACGCACACGCACTTAAGCGCCACTTCGTTGACAGATTGAAGAGACGTTTACGTCTCGAATATCTGGCAACGAACGCAGACTCATTCAACTGTACATGGCAACCACTATCGTCGGTACAGGATGGAGCTGTTGTCTTTCGCTGGTGATAACAGACCACAGCATTTGCAACACTAGTCCACGGGGCTTCTCTCCACTTAGGAATCGTTGCAAGTGCTGTGGGAAAGACAAGCACTCTGTTAGAGATGCTAAGCTGGAGGGATGATGAGGGCAGTTTGTAGAGGTCCATGATACTACAGGCTGCACTCGCGGGACTCTATAACGGTATCGCGTAAATTTTTCGTTCGTTCGACTTCTTATTTTAATTCGGTTTCGGTCTCGGTGCTAAATTTTAAAATTTTTGTTGAAATTCGCTCGTTTAGGTAAAGATATTTATTAGATTATTTTGGAATTTTGGAACTTTTGGAACTGCCACTTACCCTATTCTCAAAATAGGGCAAGCAAAATTTTTTATTGTTTTACATCTTTTAGGCATTGTTCAACATTTTTGTATCCGTTTATTGTCTCTTTTGAGAACATAGTGTTCACTTTTTGTCCTTTTACTTATTAGTGTCTAGTTTGTTGTTGTTGTCCCTATGGACTGTTATGTTTGTGATTTTTTAGTTTAGCTAGTGTCTGTTTCTTATACATTGTACAGCCTTTTGCACCTATTTTTAAGGAATTTTGAAAAGAGCCAAAGAGCCAAAAAATAAAGAGCTTATATACATAAAAAAAAAATATTATTATTTTTCTGAAGAGAGCGAACACGTCAGTTATTAGCTCCAGGAATCTTAAAGCAAAATATCGGAAAAAAGTACAGAAAACCCAGTGAAAGTGACCATAAATTAGTTTGAAGTTGGTGTGTTTTATAGTGAATTGTGTTCAGTGAATGAATAACTATAAAAACTGTGAAAAAATTCTAGAAATTAATTGCAAAATCGTACAAATTGAGTGACAGGTTGGGATTTTTAAATTATTTCGGCCGTTGCCATGGCAAACATGGCAACCTTGAACAAATTTAGTGTATTAAATTGATTTCGGAAGGAGCAATCTATGAAAAATTAAATTAATTAAATTAAAGTATCAAAGTTAATAAAAAATACAAATAAAATTTTTATATATAAAAGCAAAGCCGTTGCTGCCGTACTCAAATGGGTAGCAGTGATACTGGGGGGTCTGACGCCCCCTTGAAATTAAATGGCAGAAGGAAGAAGAGCACAAAGGACTCTTCTTCCCAAAAACCAGCAAAAGGGCCCAAAGAAAAGGCCAGTATGGGCCCAAGTGAATAGGCCAAAAGTACAAATGTAGAGTCATCTCCATTAGAGGGGACTATTTCCAGTTCAGCTGTGGTTGTCCGAGAAGGACCCTGGAACATCAACTCCAAAAAGTTCAGCTATCACTAGGACATCTGTAGTTGCAGCTTTAGCACAGAATCCAATGCTGCAGGAAGTTGTTAAAAACGCTTCTGCTTCAGCGCCAAAGCCAAGCGGTGTTGTTATGAGGCCACCGCTCTCTTCAAAGAAGGCAAATGCCTCAAAGCAACATCCATCAGAACCAGCAGGACCAGCAGCTAGACCAACAGCAGCAGTACCACGATCCCCAGCAGTAGAGTCAGGGATTTCTTATGCCCAGGTAAGTGGCAGTTTCAAGATTAATTCAGTGATTGAAATTCAGAGCAGGGGCATCACTCCTCGTCCAGGCCCCATTGGACGCGGGTAAGCCTCGACCCAAGACCAGTGTGGGCCTCCAGGCCTTTTTCGATGGGAGACGACAGGATGAGAGCTACGGTATGCAGCTTGAGCACATCAGAGGATGTCCTCAGTCTGCATACCTGAAGGCAATCTTCCGCATCATCTCCTGCGATCAGCTATTTTCCATGGGGATTATAGCTGGAAGAATGGTCGAGGTGTACACCACGACCCTCGAAAGTGTTACCAAGCTTATGCTTGAGGGCATCGAGGTGGTTCCATTCCCGCTAAAAGAGAAGCCCACGAAGGTCGTGTTTTCGCGGTTCCCCTATGCGAGCCCAACATGAAGGCCTCTCGAATTTCCTTGGGAGATTCGGGGAAGGTTCATGGAAAGGTTCGCGCCATTCCCATTTAAATTGGAGACGAGGGTCTCGGGAGGGGTATCTTCGGTACTAGCCGGGAAGCATCCATCACTTTAAATAAGGGGTGTACGCTTCCGTCAGGCTTTTACCTGAGCATATCCGGCTCGAGATACTGGATAGACGTTGGCACCGATGCGAAATGCCATGCTTGCCATTTGGTAGGGCATTTTTACTGTTGACTGCCACAAGAGAAGCGGGAGGATGGCTGATGGGAAGGCTCTCTCGAAGGAAGCCACTGCTACAGTAGTGGCTCCGGAGAAGGAGTCGTCGCCCGGCACTCAGCCTGCTGTTTTGGAGTAGCCGGTGGTTAAGGTGCCTGAAGTTTTCGCAGAGGTAAAAGAAATTATGGCTATAAACGGTGCCACGTCGGCACGTGAAAACACGGCTACTTCCGACGAGGAGTCGACTAGCCACTTATTAAAAAAAAAAGAGGACGAGGAGAAAGAACGTTGACCGGGTGATGCTGCCTCCTCCAGAGCCAGCAAAGCCAGTCGCTCCAAAACGGCCCCACTCGGAGGAGGACGATAGTGGTGCTTGCGGTTCGAAGGTTGTTGTGAGGGAGGCGGAAGCATCTCTGGAACGGCTTTCGGACTGGAAAATGACCGGTTTGGAGGAGACTGGTCTCTCGAGCTTCAGTGGCTACGAGTCGTCTGGTAGCACCATTTCGACTGGTAGCCAATTTGAGGTCTCGAAGGGGAATGGAAAACATTCCTAGGGAGAAGATCTCCGAAATTCTTGCCCAGCTCCAGTACAAGAAGAACTCAGATAAAATCTGGAGCATTCTTGTAAGGGAGCTGGAGAGGCCAGAGTTGTTACTTCCTCAGCTTCGAATCCTACAACAGGAGACAAGAAGAGGAGGAAGTACAACCATGTAGCTCGGTTAGAACGACTTCATAGGAAGGTGGAGGAGTTGATGCAGGAGCATCGCTTGGTCGACTCTCCTCGTCAGTAGACGTCGCACCATCATCGTTTGAGCTTCTTATCTCTTTGAATGTGTAAGATAGGCTCTCTTAACACCGGGGGCTTAAGTGCTCATACAAGATTACACAGCACTATCGAACATGTCAAAATGTTCGATATAGACATTACACTTCTACAGGAGACGAATTTCACACAAGACAAATATACACAACTTGAGCGCTATGCTTATTTACACTCTGGCTATGCAATGTTTGCCACACCTGCGAATCGCCGAGGCTCAGGGGTGGCAATCATTGTATCCAACAAATTTACACTATCGTCTCCTGTCTATACAGATATCTTCCCAGGCTTCTCTTCTTCCTTGGACTTTGTCATTCAAGACAAAAATATCAAGGTAGTAAGCGTGTACCTTCCTCATTACCAGGACATTACAAAACAAGTTCTTGATAGTGTTCAGTGTTCAGTGAATTTTAGAGGTGAAACTGTCCTCGGAGGTGATTTCAACTGCACTCTGAATCCCGCAATGGATCGGCACTCTGGAGTTGAGTTCAACTCTGTCAATGCTACTCGATTGAGGAATTTTTGTCGGTGTTTTCAGACTCGTGGATATCTGTCGTTGGATGCATCCTACGACTAGATCATACACGAGGGTCTTGCGAAATATCCATGGAAGTCTCGCAGGCTCCAGAATTGATAGACTTTACGTCTCACCTGGAATACTAGAACATTTCGTTGGTGTCACTCATGAAGTCTGTTCGATTAGTGATCATCTTCTTGTTAGTGGCGACCAGCACTCTAGTTGAAAGACGAACTGCATACTGGATATTCAACAACTATTTGTTGAATTCCGAGCAGCTCATCAATGAGTTCATTGATTTCTGGCACGATTGGCAAAGAGAGGAAAGCTGACTTTCCTTTTCTTAGTCAATGGTGGGATGTTGGGAAGGCTCCAGATTCGGTCTTTTATCGAGACGAGTTTCAATCGAAGTGGCTACCAAGCTTCTAGCTTGTCGGCCGAGGTCTCTCGGGTGGCAGGCTCTTCTCCCAACTCAGCCGGGTTGATTCTTTATTTCAATGTGTTAAATATATTTGTAAATATTTACGTACCGGTGCTGATTTTCGTATATTGCCTCTTGTTCACACTTCAAAACACTGTTCCCTTGTTTTTTTTCTTCTTTTTATTGTAAAATTACAAACAAACTTCTATTTGTTTTTATGACAATTTACTCTATACTAAAACTGGTTTTTGATTGTAAACACCTCTTTTTGTTTTATAACAATTTTCTTTATACTAGAACTTCTTTTGACTGTCAACACTTTTTTGATTTTTTAGCCTATCGCACAGTAACCGAAACCGCGCTGAACCAAACTTTAAAAAAAAACTTATTCTTCCCTTTTTTTTAAGGGGCTCGACTCTCGTTATTTTAATCGTATATCCAAACTCTTTTTTCCTCTAAAACTCCGTATGGGACTTTTTTTTTTTTTTTTAAATAACACTAATTTATTTTCTAATTTTCTATCGAACCGCGAATAATATTTTGCTGCCAACGCTCTTTGGTTTTTAAATTCAACTCGCTCTTTTATCAAAAATTTTTGTTTTACCGCCGCGTAGGAAATTTAAATCACAACTCGGCTCTTGATCACTTTTGTCGCGATCAAGAGCCTTTGTTCAGGGTAGAAAATGCATAGTTGCATTTTCACCCTGAGAAAATTTTCATTTATTCTGGACTTGATTAAACAAGTCCAGAATATTTTTCGTTGGACGGAGGCTTGAAATTTGATGCTTTTACAAACATCAGCCACCCGTCACGATGCCGCGCGCGTATACATACAATGTATTTTCGCGGCGCGCTCTTCTTATCGCGAAAGCTTTTTGGTAATATGTATGTACGTTCGTACATACATATTGCAATTTTCACGACAAATCGTACTGAAGGTACGATTTGTCTTTTGCTTTATTTTTTTAAATTAAATAATAATAATTATGTTTCAACTCTATGGATTAAATTGGGTAAGCTACCCATGTTTTAAGCATGGTTAGCTTATGTGAAAATTTATGCTGGTGTTATGAACTTATTGATAAACGAAAACTTTAAAACACGATATGTCAATTCTTGTAATTGTTTATAAATCACACTTGTCGTCAATTCCGATAATCGACATGGACATTTGTGGTGTTCTGAAAATTTAAAATGGTGGTGGGTAGTGTAGCGATAAAAAGAGATATCATTAGTTATCATTCATTTTTAATCATCAAATTCACTTAAGTTAAAATATTCAATAATTCTACGCTTAGTTCAATTTTAGCACAATTTAACTTTAAAAAATAATTTTTTTTTTTTTTTTAATGTAAAATACAAAAATTAATCTTTACTCAAATATATTTCTGACTGACACACGCATGCATTTTTTTTTTAATTCACTTCTTATCTATGTATATATTTTACAACAAATTTTACTCTTAACTAAATTACTTAAAATTAATCGCAATAATTGATTTTAGCCAAATCTTTATTGTTAAGACATGTCTTGCCAAAAATACCATAAAGGCATGTCTTCGGCAAAATGTCACCACAATAAGAATTGCACTTTAATCTATTTATACCTAATAACTGCTGAAATGAAAAGAGTAATTTTTATTAATGTTAAAAATTCAATTTGATTAGTTAATTTGTGACCAGTAATTATACCCTTATGGCATGCAATTACCTTTGTCCCTTAACCTCAAATTGTTTAGAAAATTGAGTAAAATGATTACCTTCTTGATGATTATAAACCAATTAAATTGCCCAGGAAATACCAAATGGTTAACTTCTTTTGCCGATCCGTATAATTCACAACTTGAACTGGCAACCAATTGTAAAAACCACAAATCCCAATTAAATTCGTAGGTGAACTTGATGAACACTTAATAAATTTTCTAAGTTCAGAAAAGACACTAATAAACTATTGATTTTACCACAAACTATTGATTTTAATTTATAGACTTGCATATATAGTAATTTATGACCAGCTTGGCATATTTTAACTAGATGACAACTCGAAAGAAAAAGAGATCGAATGAAGGAATGACACGCCTTTTATAGACAGATTTGTTTCAATTTCACTATCCATAATTGAAATTATCAAAATATTGCCCTTTTGTATATAAATTAAGACTTTTGATTATTATTGGTATATGCCAAAATGAATTTTACATTTTTTTGGCATGTTTACCATAAGAATTTAATCTTAATTTTCTTGATTTTTATTAATTTTTACGAATTTCTGGTCTACTTTATCGACGCGCCATTTTTAGTTCATTCCAACTAATTCCTTTCATGACTTTTGCTGTTTTGTCTTGTTCGCACGGTACTTCTCTTTCGCACTCATTAGTGCCAATTATAATTGTAAATATCGTGAATTACGCGAATCCCGCGAAAAATACCGCGAAACGAACGCGACCATTAGAATCGCGCGAAGATTCTACCCCGGTTTAGCATGTTAAATGTCATGGGAACATGAAGTTTCGCCGTGTTTATAAAACGAGAAATGTTAAACGCGCGCGAAGTGATTTTATTAAATTTCTTGAATTTAATAGTGTATTGTGTTGTGTTTTCTGTTGTTTTCATCGAGGGATGTTATAATCTTCAGGTATGTACTACCAGTTTGTGGATTTATTGGTATTTTATGGTGTTTTCAAGGTTGGTGGACACCTGTACAGGTGAGCTTGTTTGGGTGTTTTCTCACCTGAAATGTCCACTAATCTTCAGTAAAATCTTATCAGTTACCTGATTGATAAGCTCTATGTGTTTTTTTATCTTGTGGCAGGTGAATTGATTGAATTGTAATTAATTTAATCGTACTTCCCTGCATTCAATGTTATTTGTTTTGGTGTTGTTGGTATGAAAAAAAATAGTCTTGCATGCTGTATAGTTGTAAATTTATTTGTTCATTAGTTCATTTGTTACTTTGTTACTTTGTTTATTAATAGTTCAAATTTTGTATTTCAATTATTTATCTTCCTTTCCTTTTTTCTCGTTTTAGATCATCGAGGGATCTTTGCACCTGTGGCATACTCCAGGTGCCGGTAACTTTGGTTGCATACTTTTTATTTTACCGTGATGAATTCCCCCTCTTTCTTTTCAGGTTCATCGAACATTCCCCCCCCCCCCCCGTTGAACAGCCATGTTCAACCGTTGATTGATTGCCTTGATGCCTCGTTTGTGGTACTTGAGGAATTTTAATGTTCCGTCCGCGAGAACTCTCAACGTGACTTGATAGCGATGAGGTAAATTAATTACTCTTTGCCTATTTCGTCTTTGTTGGATTTGTTCAAAATCTATTCTCTGGATCACCCTTTTTGGCAGAAAGATTTCTATGTCTTCTCGGGTGACGAATTTCTGGAAAGAATTTTCTGCCCTCATCTTTACGTCGTCGGTGTTGGTGGAGACCTTGAGACTCTGCAGGTCAGTCACTGTGGCTCCGTTTATTATTGCAGGTTCGCTCATCACTGGGGCTGTTTGCGGAGTTGCTCCTTCCAGTAGACCAGCTGTTCGGACAGTTCTTGCTGCTGTTGACGTGGATGGAACAGGATTCGTCTCTACAGCTTGTTTAGGCTCTGCTGTAGCTTCCATGATGTCGGAAAGCAGTTTGCCTAACTCGTTTGAGTTTGATCCGGGATTGACAGGACTACTATGCAGCGAAAAATTAAAATTTAAATCATCGTAGATGTCCAGAATGTCCTGATCCACCTGGTCATCGATGGCTGTCGTTGAATTGCCTGGCTCTCCTGTGTTCTTTTTGTGTTGCCCAGTTAGGACATCGCAGCCTTCTTCAACGTACCAGCTAGGGTCGAGGACACTGTCCTGCAGTGGCCAATCAAAATCAACGTCCTCATAGAGGTCTAGGACGTTCGTACTCTCGTTGTAATTTGACATCTGTAAAATAAATGAATTAGTACTATGTTTTTTATTATTATGGGGCAACACAACAATTAACAGATGTGCTAGGACAACACATGTTTGTTAATTAACACTTAATTACTTGGTAAACGACAAATTTTGGTTACTGGAATAGTGAATGTGTTCCTTTGAGTTTTTATTTTGACTACTCGTACTAGACCATCAGAACCTGGATATACTTCTTCGATAATTCCTAAAGGCCACAGTGTTGGTGATGTATTTTCGCCCTTCAACAATATTACGTCTCCTTTCTGAAGATTAGGTTTTGTATTACACCATTTAGGTCTATTTTGCAGCTGGTTCAGATAGTCCTGGGACCAATATTTCCAGAATTGCTGCATGATTTGCTGGACATGTTTCCATCTGTTGGAATAATTTGCTTCTTCAGTTGTGTAGTTTGGTTCTGGTATGGCGTGTAATGATTGTCCAATGACAAAATGTCCAGGAATTAGAACTAATTGGTCGTTTGGATTATTTCTGATTTGACATAATGGCCTTGAATTAAGGCAGGCTTCTACTTGTGTTAACAGCGTAGCATATTCTTCAAAGGTGAGGGTTGCGTTCCCAATCGATCTACGCAGATGGTATTTTGTGGACTTAACACCAGCTTCCCACAATCCTCCAAAATGAGGGGCCGCAGGTGGGTTCATGTGCCAATTGATTGATTTCGATGTTAAGTATTCAGCTGCTTCTGGCCATGCTTCTTTGATCGCCTTTTGAAGTTCCCTTTCTAGGATGGATTTACCTCCAATAAAATTGGTGCCACAGTCCGAATAGATGTCATTGCATAAGCCTCTTCGTCGTTGCCTGTCGTTGTCTGAAGCATTTGACGCACTTATGTAATCTCGTTGAAATGCAGCGTCTTCCGTCTAGAATCCAAACTGAATTTCGACTAGCGTTAAGAACCACAGCTGTACTTCCATGCAACATTTCTAAGTGTAGTTTGTCGATTAGAAGTAATGTTATATGATGATCTCGTGGCAATAGTATTGTATGTTTCCTGCTATATGGTAACAACGCATTATCTAATCGAACTCCGACTCTCATTAATCCATCATTATCCAACATTGGGTTTAGTCTGAGAAGTTTGCTCCCCTTAGATAAAGGTTTTTTTTGTAATAAGTTTTCATATTCTTCCGGAAATGCTGTCAATTGAACCAACTTAAATATGGTTTTTTCGGCTTGCTTACACTCATTGCTACTGAGAAACTGAACCCTTTTGGTTTTGGGATTTTTACAATTGTAGCAAAATCGTTGTATTGTTGCTAAGACACGTACTAAACGTGTGAATGACGAGTATCTTAGCAGGATGTTGTCTTCTATATTTACTAATAGACTAGTTGATAACGGAGGTTTTTTCTCAAGTATTGTTGACTCTGTCGTTGGATTGAGCTTTGGCCATTTTTCTTGCGCTTTTGTGAGCCATGTTGGCCCATGCCACCATAATTTGTTATCTACTAAGAGAGTAGATGAAACTCCTCGTGACGCTATGTCTGCTGGATTTTGATTTGATGAGATATGTCGCCAATGATTGCATTTCAATGAGTCTTGGATTTCTACTACTCTATTGGCGACATAAATTTTCCATTTAGAGGGATGCTCTTTAATCCAATGCATAACAATCGTGGAGTCCGTTCAAGCTACTATTGGAATTTCTTGTAAATGCATGCCTTGCACTACAACTTTAATTAGCTTCGTCAGTAATAGGGCACCGTTCAGCTCTAGCCGTGGTATTGTTGTTGGTTTAATAGGAGCCACCTTAGTTTTTGCAGTTAGTAAGTGTGACACTATTTCACCATTCTCTTGCTCCACTCGCAAATACACTGCTGCAGCATATGCCTTTGATGAAGCGTCGCAGAATCCATGAATCTGCATCTGTGCTCTTGCAGTATACTGTACCCATCTTGGGATGCGAACTTGTTCCAGTGCTTGTAGATTAGCTACAAAGGTTCTCCATTGCTGACCAATTGTTTCTGACACAAGGTCATCCCATGATGAGCCTGTTATCCATAAATTCTGCATTAGGATTTTAGCTTTTACCACAACCGGAGCCAACCAGCCTAATGGATCGTATAACGATGCGATTCCTGACAAAATACTTCGTTTCGTTAGAATTGCAGGTTCACACAAAGGTTGAATTTTAAAAGTGAAGTAATCATGCGTAGGATGCCATATAATTCCTAGCGTTTTTATTGACTCAGTTTCAGAAAATGTAAATGAGGTTTTTGGCTCTCTGTGTTCTGGAGGAAGATAGTGTAGCAGCCTATTGTCATTGCTGGACCATTTACGTAGATTAAATCCTGCAGATTTCAACATTTGAATAAGCTCATCTTGTACCATCTTTGCATGATTCAAGTTGTCAGCTCTGGCTAACAAATCATCCACGTAGAAGTTTTGATATATTGCTTCTGCTGCTAGAGGCCACTTGTGACGTTCATCTTCAGCTAGTTGTTGGAGTGTCCTGATAGCTAAGTATGGAGCAGACGTGGTACCAAAGGTCACTGTCTTCAGTTTGTAATCTGTTATCATGCCTGTTTTTGGGTGTCGCCATACAATTCTTTGATACTCTTGATGATCCGGATGTACTTGAATCATGCGATACATTTTCTCAATATCTGCTTTTATAACGATTTTGTACTTTCTCCAATTTAATAGTGTGGTAAACGACGTAGGTTGAAGAGTTGGTCCATTTAACAGAAACTTGTTAAGTGACATTCCATTCGTGGTTTTTGCAGAGGCATCAAATACAAAGCGTAGTTTAGTTGTGGTGCTATCTTTAAACACAGCATGATGTGGAATGTAGTAATGCTGCTCTTGGTCCTGTGGTAAATCTACTTCCTCCATGTGCTTTAATTCAATATATTCATCTAGACATTTTTCATAATCAGATTGAAATTCAGAGTTCTTTGAGAATTGCCGATGTAGGCTCTCAAAACGCCTGACTGCCTGCTGTCTAGAGTTACCTAAAACTGGTATCGTGTTATCTGTGAAAGGTAGTTTCACTTGATACCTTCCAGTGTCTAACCTAATGCATGTGCTTTCATATATGGTTTGACATAGTTGTTCGTCCTTTGTTAGGATACGATTTGTGGAAACTTCCTCTGTTTCCCAGAATTGTCTGAGCTGTTTGTCTAGCTCTTTAGTCGTAGCCATGAATGTTTTAACATGGGTTTCACTCGTCGTTTTCTCTGCAGTCCCGAGAAGTATCCAACCGAACATTGTCCTTATTGCTGTTGGACTACTGTCTGTACCTTGTACAACTCCTTCCTGTATAATTTTAGCGTATACTTTGGCACCTAGTAGAGCGTTTATCCTGCCAGGCTTCCAGTAGGTGGGATCTGCTAATTCTAGTTTATCTAGATGTTGATAATTTCCCTTGGCAATTGATTTGGTTGGCAAATTATCAGTTATGTTGTTAATTACTAAGAAAGTTTCCTCGATTTTTACCTTGTTTGGACCACAGGATTGCAACCATAGTTTGGTTTGTTTATCCAGATTGCTCATTGAACTTTTATTTAGTCCTGTTACAATTACCGCTGTAGATATGTAGTTCGCTTGTAATTTATGGCATGCAGCCTGGGTAATAAATGAGCACTCGGACCCTGAGTCGATAAGGCATCGAAGTGTTTGTGACTTTCCTAATTGAGCTTTAACCTTAACTAAATCTGCTGACAATAAGGCATACGATCTCCCCCTATTCATATAGGTTTGAGTCACTTGTGATGATTCAGTATTCGTACTAATTACTGGGCTTGTTTGCCTGGCCTCATTATCCGTGTTGTTGTGTAGATTGATTGCCTCTACATTCCTGGGATGCAAATTGTTTGCTTTTACATCCTCGTGCAGTGTGGTATGATGCCTTTTCTTGCATTTGAAGCACCTATACCTGCTTAAACAGTCTGTAACTGAATGCCTTTTAGAAAGACAATTGTAGCAGTGTTTGTTTGTAGCAACAAATTTCTTTCTGCTTTGTACATCCATTTTTAGGAATTTGTTACATTTTTGTAAGAAATGATCTCCATTACATGCAGAACATTTTGTGGAGTTAACTACATGATATGCCTTGGTTGTAGTTGGTTTGTTGATACCTTTGGCTTGACTTGGGTTGTGCACCAATGTATCTGAAATTGCCTCTAGTACTTTCAATCGAGTGTTTAAAAAAGAGTTGAACTCTTGATATTTAGGAAGCTCTTGTGATGCTCCCTGATGTTCTTCCCATAAACTTAATGTTATAAAAGGTAGTTTTTGTACTATTAGATATATAAGTAGCACATCCCATTTTGATGTGTCCACTTGAATGTTCCTTAATTGCTGCATGCACTCTTCTGTAGCATCAATTACAGATTTTAAACCAGCAGCTGTCTCTGTACTCAATTTTGGTTGACTTGTTAATAGCTTCAATTGATGATTCACTAAGATCTTTTTATTTTCATACCTCGCCTTTAATTTATTCCATGCGGGTAAATAATCTTCGTTCGTAATTGAAGTATGCCTTAATAGTTTTTCTGCATCTCCATGTAGTGACCCTTTTAAATAATATAATTTTGGAACATCTTTCAGATTTGTGTTATTGTGGACTACAGCTATATACAAATCGTGGAAGGAACGCCAGCTATCATAATCGCCACCATATTTTGGTAAAGTAATTTTTGGGAGAACATTCTGTTGTTGTTGTTGTTCCACACGTGTTTGCTGTGCTAACCACAATGTGGAATCTGTCACTTCTTTTGTGGGATGGATTGCATCATACAATCCGCCTATATATATGCAGTAATCTGTTTCTAGTTTGCTAAATGTTTCATCAAGAATGTATTTCGGCGTGGTTTTTGGAGGATTTTCAATGATGTATTCATTGATCAATTGATCAATCTGTTCGTATTCTATCCAAACTCGTCTGATTTCAGAAAGCTTTGCTTCGAGATAGCCCTTTGAGTGTGTTTCGAGTAATGTTTGTTTTCCATTCTCGATCGTTTTTTGCAGACGACTTCTCAATGCCTGTTCCTTATTTAGCATTGCCTTTAATTCAGTCATTGTTAAGTTTATCTTAATATATTTGAGTATACTTGAATTTTTAACTAAATTGTAACTGAATGCAAATTTCTTGTGCTAATTTTTAGAATTAAATTTCGTTAAAATATAGAAATTGACTTGCAACTTATACAAATTGTACTAAGAACTGACTACTTGTAGCAAGTTGTAGAATTTGCCTTGATAAATTTATGTGACTTGCAAATGTACTAGATTCACCTCTGTACAATGTGAACTATTGTGAATGATATTTTCTACCTTTGCGGGATTTTTTGTAATGAACAAAATAAATGAATTGGATGAGCAAATGAATGAACCAATGAATTCCTGGATGGAACCACCAAAAAATGTTATGAACTTATTGATAAACGAAAACTTTAAAACACGATATGTCAATTCTTGTAATTGACATATAGTGATCTACGTTTATAAATCACACTTGTCGTCAATTCCGATAATCAACATGGACATTTGTCGTGTTCTGAAAATTTAAAATGGTGGTGGGTAGTGTAGCGATAAAAAGAGATATCATTAGTTATCATTCATTTTTAATCATCAAATTCACTTAAGTTAAAATATTCAATAATTCTACGCTTAGTTCAATTTTAGCACAATTTAACTTTGAAAAATAATTTTTTTTTTTTTTTTTAATGTAAAATACAAAAATTAATCTTTACTCAAATATATTTCTGACTGACACACGCATGCATTTTTTTTTAATTCACTTCTTATCTATGTATATATTTTACAACAAATTTCACTCTTAACTAAATTACTTAAAATTAATCGCAATAATTGATTTTAGCCAAATCTTTATTGTTAAGACATGTCTTGCCAAAAATACCATAAAGGCATGTCTTCGGAAAAATGTCACCACAATAAGAATTGCACTTTAATCTATTTATACCTAATAACTGCTGAAATGAAAAGAGTAATTTTTATTAATGTTAAAAATTCAATTTGATTAGTTAATTTGTGACCAGTAGTTATACCCTTATGGCATGCAATTACCTTTGTCCCTTAACCTCAAATTGTTTAGAAAATTGAGTAAAATGATTACCTTCTTGATGATTATAAACCAATTAAATTGCCCAGAAAATACCAAATGGTTAACTTCTTTTGCCGATCCGTATAATTCACAACTTGAAATGGCAACCAATTGTAAAAACCACAAATCCCAATTAAATTCGTAGGTGAACTTGATGAACACTTTATAAATTTTCTAAGTTCAGAAAAGACACTAATAAACTATTGATTTTACCACAAACTATTGATTTTAATTTATAGACTTGCATATATAGTAATTTATGACCAGCTTGGCATATTTTAACTAGATGACAACTCGAAAGAAAAAGAGATCGAATGAAGGAATGACACGCCTTTTATAGACAGATTTGTTTCAATTTCACTATCCATAATATGAAATTATCAAAATATTGCCCTTTTGTATATAAATTAAGACTTTTGATTATTATTGGTATATGCCAAAATGAATTTTACATTTTTTGGCATGTTTACCATAAGAATTTAATCTTAATTTTCTTGATTTTTATTAATTTTTACGAATTTCTGGTCTACTTTATCGACGCGCCATTTTTAGTTCATTCCAACTAATTCCTTTCATGACTTTTGCTGTTTTGTCTTGTTCGCACGGTACTTCTCTTTCGCACTCATTAGTGCCAATTATAATTGTAAATATCGTGAATTACGCGAATCCCGCGAAAAATACCGCGAAACGAACGCGACCATTAGAATCGCGCGAAGAGATTCTACCCCGGTTTAGCATGTTAAATGTCATGGGAACATGAAGTTTCGCCGTGTTTATAAAACGAGAAATGTCAAACGCGCGCGAAGTGATTTTATTAAATTTCTTGAATTTAATAGTGTATTGTGTAGTGTTTTCTGTTTTTTCATCGAGGGATGTTATAATCTTCAGGTATGTACTACCAGTTTGTGGATTTATTGGTATTTTATGGTGTTTTCAAGGTTGGTGGACACCTGTACAGGTGAGCTTGTTTGGGTGTTTTCTCACCTGAAATGTCCACTAATCTTCAGTAAAATTTTATCAGTTACCTGATTGATAAGCTCTATGTGTTTTTTTATCTTGTGGCAGGTGAATTGATTGAATTGTAATTAATTTAATCGTACTTCCCTGCATTCAATGTTATTTGTTTTGGTGTTGTTGGTATGAAAAAAAAATAGTCTTGCATGCTGTATAGTTGTAAATTCATTTGTTCATTAGTTCATTTGTTACTTTGTTTATTAATAGTTCAAATTTTGTATTTCAATTATTTATCTTCCTTTCCTTTTTTCTCGTTTTAGATCATCGAGGGATCTTTGCACCTGTGGCATACTCCAGGTGCCGGTAACTTTGGTTGCATACTTTTTATTTTACCGTGATGAATTCCCCCTCTTTCTTTTCAGGTTCGTCGAACACTGGAATATTTTAGTGAATTGAGTTTGAAGAACTTATTCAATTTTTAATATTTTTTTAAATTTTAGGGTTTTTTATGTGAATTTTAGGAACTGATTCGCTTTCTGCAAATGTTTTTGAAGGTAAGCTAATCATGTTCCAACATGTATGTATGCCTGTAAAATCATCCCCTTTTTATACTTTTTCAGGGTATAATTTACGAACATAACAATCCTTCCCCCTGAGAAAAAGAGAATTATTCTTTGAAGAGGAATAATTCTCAGGGGAAGTTATTGTGGGTGCTATTTTGGCGGATCGGGTCTCGGTCGGTTCGGCTAGGCTTTACAAAATTATTTTGTTTAATATAACTTTTATTCTATTGGCTAGGTTAGATTTGTTATCTTAATAATAATTATTATTTATTAGTTTATTCTCTAATTATAAGTTTTATTAAAAACATTTTTTTTCTCTATTAGTAGCCTGGTAAATGTCTTCGTCTTACGTTACTTCTTGCATTATACTTTTTTTTTGTTATGTGTTAATTAATTTTAGTGTAATTCTTTATTTCTACGGTTATTTTATATTTTAACACTTTTTTTTTTGCTTTAGACTATTTTTCGGTACCTTAAATTTATTAATAGCTTACTAGTGCTACTTTTAATTTATTACTTTAATCCTTTATTTGTTTATTTATTTCTACGTTAGTTTATCATTTTTTTTTAGTCTAACCTAGTTGTTTATGTTATTTATTCCTATTTCTTGTTTTATCTAATCCTTACTTTTTGTTTGTTTGTGCTTTCTTTGTATCTACGATTAAGGTATTTTTCCTTTATTTTTACATTTTCTACACGTTTTCTATTTTCTGTTTATATTTAATTCTAATGCTTTTTTGTTAATTTGTTATTTTTATGCATTTCTTGTTTCTATATGCATTTTTTCTTTAATTCTCACATTTTTACCTCCTGCCTATTTATATCTACTTTTTTCATTCTAACCACTTTTTTTTTTTTTGAGTCAAACAAAATCTTAATGTTTTTAATTTAGTTTTTTTTGTGTGTTAAAGTTATACTATATATATAGGTTTATATAGATTTCCCTTGAGGAGTTTACCAGGTCTGCCTTTTCTATAAGTTCTACTTTGATTTGGTGAGCCATGTTGACGGTGTCAGTGTCGCATTTTTAAATTATTTGAACCGATTTGGTTTTAGCGAGGCTCCTAGTTCGCCTTAAACTGGGTTGGGGAGCAGGAGTTCGTTCTTCTAAAGGAATTCCCTCTGATAAAATTTCGGGGTTACCTTGTGGTTGATTTCTCTGTTGTCTCATTTTGATGACAATAGGGTGTAGATATTTTACTGCCACAACAATCATTATGGCCAGAACTAGTAGGCTCGTGAATGATAGACAAGTTGTGGACAGGATATGGGAGTTTCTGCTCGATACCTTTTCTGGTATTTAATAATTTTGCTTTGGATTTCTTCCAGCGAATTGGTGTCAGTATAAATTGATTCATGGATATCGTCTCCCGTTAATATTTCGATTTTCCCCAGACTGTGGTTTTGAGTTCCTTGTAAAATTTTAGTCAGGTTTACTTTGAGTAGAGAGTGGTTGAGCTCAGGAAACTGATTCGGCTGGATAATTGTTAGTGGAAATTTACTCTGTCCTTCGTATTTAAGCACTTTGTCACCTATTTGAACTTGACATGGTTGCGTTATCTCTAATATCCCTTGTCCTTTTAGTTTCGAGATTACAAAGTGATCTGGACATGTGATGTGTAGCACCGTGGAGGTGATAAATGCAAATAGCCACGCATTTGGCTTGTTTAGTTTGATCAGCATGTCGTTTTGTGGGATTTGTACTCTGGTCTTGCATTTGGGCACTTCACTTAGAGGGTCGTATAGCAATTTAATGGCACATTCGTTGGACGTTGCCGCTTTGATTATAGGCGTGTGCAGCCGGCCCACATACGTGTTTTCTTCCAAATTACTTGTTATTTTCTTGAACCTTTTCATGTCATAGCCTCTTAATAAGAGAAATTCCTGAGCTTTTGCGCTATTGGCTATGTATGAATAACCAGGGTCTGGAATTAATGAATAATTTGCTGACTTGGATACAGGATAGCACTGAATCTCTTGTAGCCTCATTTTTGGCAGATTAAAAATTGGGAGAGTAATTCTCACCACCAATTTACTCTGCATAAGGAGTGAATGAGCTCCTGCTGTCTGATATAGAACAGATATACAATTTTGGTCATTTGGGCAATCCGAGGCCGTCTTGCGGTATATCTCCAACAGATTTTTGGGAGACATTAGGAGTGGATGAATATGATCGGTTTTACTAGCCATTATTATATCCAGGAGGGCTTGTTGTCGATATTCAACTTCGATGATTTGGAGCAACAAGCTTGATATAATCTCTTGTCTTAGTTGTCTCCTAGTTAAATCATCGGCCACATGGTGGAGATAGTTTATCTGGTGTGCTATTTTTTGTTGTCTGTCTATTAACATAGCCAGCGGTTTTTGAATCTTTTCCAAGGTAGTTTTTGCAACACTAATTTGTTGTTTCTCTAGCTCGGCTAGGGCTTGTGTATTCGATTCAAGTTCTTCTAACCTGCTGTAAATCTCTTTTTCGTTGTTGCTGTCCATAGTTCCAAACAAATAGTGCATGGCATTGCCTATTCCATCAAATAGTGATCTGGCCTTGAGTTTTCCTGGTACTAGTTCCCTTATAGTTTCGGTGCGTTTTCGTACGCTGTCTATAATAGCGTGTATGTGTAGTTGCTGCACGTTACAGTGGTCTTCTGGGTTTGTTATATTTATGCAGAGTTTATGCACTAAGTGCTCTGCATATTCTGCTAGCTTTATCTGGGCATCTAGTTCATCCAAGTCTATCTCGGTGAGGACGTTCCAGGTGTCCTGATATACCATCAGATTTCCTAGGTCCTCGAAAAATATACCCGCGCCAATTAGCTGGGTTATTACATATGGTTTGTCAGCGATTGCTCCAGTTGTGTACTGGAGGAAGAGGACAACTATGATGAATTTTAGCGCCATTTCTGTGGACGTACGTTCATTGTGCCGCTTTAAATTGGGCAGTGGAGTGACTCCACCACAAATGTTTATGGGGTGTATTGAAATGGGGTTTAATGGACACTATAGTAGGAATTTCAAGTCAACCTGGTTCATTTTTGTTCGATATATTTTTATTCGAAATATGGTTTCAAACGGTTATTATGTACCGTTAATGTTCGCTTACCAATTTTGATTGTGGTATTCACATCACTTGGTATTGCGAGTACCTGATAAGGTCCTACCCAGATTTGGGAAAGCTTATGTTTTCTGCTTTCATTCTTGATGAGGACCTTGTCTCCTACATGGAAAGTTAGGGGCCGTACTGTCTTATCGTAGTACCCCTTTGAGCGCTGTTTACTTGCCAATAAGTTCTTTCTTGCCGTGGCATATGATTTTTGGAGCTTATACTTCAGTATATGATAATAGCTCTCATGATTGTAAACGGGTTCGGGATCCCGTTTTAAATTTGGTGGGACATCCGCTGTGAAGCCGTATAGGCAGTCCATTGGGGTAAGTTTAGTAACCTCGTGTACACTATTGTTATACACGAATGCAGGGGTTCGTAGGTATTGGTCCCATGTTTTGGGATTTTCATCTACGATTGTTCGCAGGTATTCAATCAGCGGTCTGTGGGCACGTTCTAGTGCTCCGTTAAACTGTGGGTGGTATGCCGGAGTCTGTAACTTCTCTACCTTTAGAAGCTTACATACTCTTTTGAATAATTCACTCAGGAAATTTGTTCCCTGATCTGTGAGTATTCTTTTGGGTATGCGATAGCGCGTAACAATTTCATCAAAGAAAACCTGCGCTACTGTGACTGCTTCTGCATTAGGTATTGCATACCAGTCGACAAATTTTGTTAAATTATCTTGGAAGGTCAAGATATATTTGTTACCTGACGTGGTCTCTTCTAATGGACCTACAATATCGAGGTAAATTTTGTCGAACGGTTGTTCTGCGATGTCCGTGAGAACCATTGGCATTTTATATTGTGGAGATGCTTTCATCGTCTGGCACTTTGGGCATTTTTTAATGTATTTTTTAATATCGCTAAGCATGTGTCTCCACCAATACTTGCGTCTTATGCGTTTGTAAATTTTTATGACACCTTGATGGCCACCTAATGGAGAATCGTGACAATCTTTTAAGATTGTTCGGATTTCCGTAGCGCTCGTGATAACTTGGGGTGTCTTGCCAGTACTTACTTTTTGCTCAAGCGATGCTGGGTTTAGTTTTTCCGCCTCCGTGTGTTGCATTTCGTTTTGGTCCGCTTTCGTGTGCTCTTCTGTCTCCACACTGGAGCTATTTAATGTCTCTTGAGCCTTTTGCATCTGAGCTCGAGGCACGCCGAAACAATGAGCGGATTTCTTTTTCTTTTTATTATTTGTGGAATCGTCTTCCTCCACATCTGAGTCCATCATGTGGTGGACTAGGGCTTCTACCGTTAAGGTATTGCCTAAACTGTCTTCCTTTAATGCTTGAGGGATGCGACTTAGTGCATCTGCATTAGTGTTGTACTTCCCTGGTTTATATTCGATGTTGTAATCGAATTCAGATAGCTTGTGGTGAAATCTCACCAAAAGGGAAGTAGGGTCTTTCACATTGAAGACACCTTTGAGAGGTTTATGGTCAGTATAGACCGTGAATTTCCGCCCTTGAAGATAGCACCTGAAATTCTTGGTAGCCCAGACAATAGCCAATAACTCTTTCTCTATAGTAGAGTAATTTCTTTCGGCTTTGTTTAATGTGCGGCTTGCATAGGCAATGGGCTGGTCCTTTCGAACTTCTCCTTGAGAAAGAACAGCTCCTAGAGCCTCGTTACTTCCGTCTGTAATGAGATTAAAAGATTTCGAAAAATCAGGGTAAATTAAAAGTGGTGGAGAAATTAAAGCGTTTTTTATGCTTTGAAATGCTTCTTGGCATTTCTCTGTCCAAGTGAATTTTACATCCTTTCCGAGTAAATTTGTGATTGGACGTACAATTTTGGAGAAGTCTGGAATGAATTTCCTGTAGTAATTGGCAAGTCCTAAAAATGACTGAACTTGCCTTACTGTTCTTGGAACAGGAAATGTTTGGACGCAGGCCGTCTTACTTGGGTCTGGTAGGGCTCCTTCGCTAGAACATTTATGTCCTAGGTAAACAACTTCTCTTCGTAGAAACTGGCACTTTTCTGGCTGCAGTTTTAAGTTGTTTTCTCTCAGCTTATTGAAGACTTTCCTCAACTTTTCGTTCTGATCATTTAAATTTTTACCATAGATGACAATGTCATCTAGGAAGACAAAACATTCGAGGCCTTGTAGGCCTGTTAGGACGAAATTCATTAGGCGTTGAAATGTGGCGGGGGCTCCTTTGTACCCGAATGGCATACGCTTGAACTCGTAGTGCCCATAACTTGTGCTGAAAGCAGTTTTATGTCGATCTTTTTTGTCGACAAGGACTTGGTGATAGCCGTTGGCCAAATCGAGTGTGGTGAAATACCTTGTGTGACCTAGTTGGTCGAGAATATCCTCGATTCGGGGTAGCGGGAATGCATCTCCAATTGTCTTTTCGTTTAATTTCCGAAAGTCGACAACGACGCGCCACCTTTTTTCACCGTCAGGTCCCGCTTTCCTGGGGACAACTAGTAGAGGTGAATTCCAATGGCTTTTACTAGACTGGACTATCCCGCCGTCTAGCATTTCTTTTAGCTTCTCGTTAATGACTTTCCGCTTTGTTTCAGGTAAGCGGTACATTTTTTGATTGATTGGTGCTGGATCTTGCACCAATGGAATATTATGCGTTATCGCATTTGTATAGGTGGGTTTGTCACCTTTGAGGGAGAAGATATCGTTATACTCTTCGCAGAGTTCTGATATCGAAATTTTTTCTTCCGCGGTTAAATTAGGGTCTAGGCTGAGTTCTTGCTCTAGCCTAGAAATACGCGAGTATTGTGTTGGGTCGTCCGGAGTCTCATTATCCGGGTATAGATATCGTACATGTTGCATAATTGCCGTTTTGTCGGCTGAACCTTGGTTTGACTTATTCTTCCTTTTAGGTTTTTGACCTGTAAATAGATGAGGCTTCTGTGATTCCTTTCGAAGCTTTATTTCGTTGTTCTTAGTAAGTTGCAGGGTATTTGCTTCCTGCTTTGTTGACGGCTGAGTTTGGTACACCTGTGTGGACTTTGCCTGAGGTTGTGTGATATACTCATGCGCGTCAGTGCTATTTCTTTTTGACCATGTAGAATTTTTTTGTTATGTGACGGTGGAGTAATATGCACCTTTAATATAGGCTTTAGCGACTCGCTACCGTTCTTATATGGCCGTTGTTTGTTTAATAGCGATTTATTCCTCGTGATTTTGGACCAAAGAAATATATGCACCTTTTTGGCAGGCTTTAGACACTCAGTTCCGTCTCTTGTGTTGCTTGATATTGCCTCTTTATTTGGTATGGGAATGTGCGTTTGGTTGTGGGCGTTTGTGTGCGATAATGTGACTATTGTGTAGTCGTTTATGGGAAATAGTTGTAACTTTAAGCTATGTATGACTACTTGATGACTGTTAGCGTTGAGAATACTGACCAGCACTAATTCTTCTCCAGATGACAGCAAACTGTTTGCCAAGAAGACTCCATCGCTTATCTCTTGTGATAAACAGAGCATTTCTTGTTGAGTTTGTAACGGGACTGGGGCAACAATTTGAGAGCGCGCAGGTATGCAGATTGGTTCCTTAAAGTTAACCAATTGCCATTTCGTCGGTCTCTTGTTCGCCTAGACAGCCTTTTTCACATTCTTTGGGCCATTTTGGAGCTTGGCAGCCAGATTTTCTCGTTTGAGAAGCCTTGAAGACACTACAGGTGGATAGTCCAGCCTGTTTAGACTCTACCTCTTCTGCAAGTGTTCTTACTTCGACTGATTTTTCAGAATGTAGCTTGTCCGTTTCAAACTCTAATGGCAAAGCAAATTCGTCTGGATTAGTTTCCGTACGAGGAAACCTTAGTGCCTTATTAGGACACTCAACGTTACAGTTTTTTGCTAGGAAATCATTTCCTAGAAGTCCATCATCGGAAAGGCCAGGCAAGTTCTTTACGACTTGAAACTCGCAGGGAATTTTGTTTTTGAAAACGAAATTTCCCTGGCAATTTCCCAGCGTCTTTCCGGTACCAAATGGGGTCTGAAGTATACATGCCTCATTGTGGTTAATTTCTTTGAGATCTTTTAATGACCTTTTCTTTATTATACTAACCTCAGCGCCTGTGTCTACTACCAGTTTAGTTTGGCCGTTCAGGCCTATGCCTAAGGGAAGTTTTACTGTAGCGACACTGGAGTCGGGCTGCTGAGGGGACCCTATGTTATTAGACTGGAATTTTATATTCGAGCCGGGGAGTTTTGGATCGACTGTACGTCGTTTCCCTGACTCCGGGCTTCCCATTTACGTTTTTGTTGACAGTTATTTACTGCATGTCCAGAACGACCACAAAATTCACACTTTTTTCTTACGTTATATACTCTGGAATTGTTATTGGGATTCTGCGGCTCTCTAGGGCGTTGATTTGGTGGTCCACTATTGTTGTGTGGTCTCTGGAAACTATTATTGTTTTTTCTGCAGTCACGCACGTCATGGTTATACATTTTACAGTTCACACAATAAGGCGTGTTTTTCCATTTGAGGCAATCAGCATATGTGTGGCCTCTTAGATTACAAAAACTACAACTGATTTTATTTAAATAATTATGTTTATTGTTTTCATTAAAATTTCTATTTGGTGATTTTGGCTCCTGTTTTATATTTGCCTGTGTGAACTGTGATGGAAATGCACTGGTGCTTGCATTTGTGGGCACACTGTTTTGCCAGGTATCCTGTGCGAATGGTATTATGCCTGGATTATATATGGGGTGATTTGCAGGCGAATTATTTGGAATCCCTTCCGAATTACTTATAACAGGTGCATTTATTGACTGTGGTATTGTGTTCTGCACTGTACTGAATTGAAAGTGCCCTGGAGGGTGCAGAAATAAAGCACAATGTTGTAGACGCTCCATGTCAAGCGCCCTTTGTACGAGGTCATCCACCGTGCCGTCTGTCATGGTCAGAAGGTATTGGCACATATACGGGTTATTGACTCCTGCATTTAGTGCGTTTTTCGCGAAATCTTCCAACTGAGTTTTAACAGCCGGTGCTGTTGTGGCTCCGTATTTGGATTCTGCTGCTTCATTGCAGAGTGCCAGCATTTGTTTTACTCGTGCCGTGAAGGCTGTGAGATTTTCCAAAGGATACTGCCTTGTAGTGATTAATTTATTTACCAGTTCCTGGTAAATTTCCCTAGGCAGGTAGGTACGATTTAGCCGTTCTTCTACCTCTTTGAAAGTAGTAGGCATATTTGAGGCAAAAAGCTGGTAAGCTTCGCCTCGAAGTCTGGTGGGGAAGATTTGCAAAAATGGTGATAGTTCGTCCACCGAAATGCACTGGATTACCTGCCTGCAGCATCCTAGGAAAGTTTGGAGCTCCAGGCTCAATTTTGGGTGCTGCTCTCCCGAGAATAGGGGAACGAGCTGGGCAGTTAACTTGGCGATTTTCGCGTAATCTGTCATGTTTATATTGGGGATTCTGAAGCTAAAGTTTGATACTTTTGGGGAGCTAGTTTCTTCTATGCTGGTTTCCAAAAGGGAGTCGCCCAGCCAATTCAATAGGATTTCACTCACGGTGGAATCACTGACACTGTCCTCAATGGCACCTTCTCTTAATTCTACACTATTATTTGTAATTTCTGTTTCGAGAGAGTGCGAGAGTTCCCCAAACTGCTTTAAGCTTTCTTTAAATTTTTCCGTACTTTCTTTGAATTGCGCGATTTGGTCAAGCCGCCGTTCACGGGACTTTTTCAGCTGTTTATCGATAGAATCGCACTGTAGAACAGAAAGTTCGGAGGAGTCTCGCACTTTCCCCTCTAGATATTTTAAATAGTTTTCTAAATTTAAATTAGAAGGTCTTACTTGTTGGGAACCTGTAAGGATTGTCCCACTCCTGAGTGTGACTCCTGGTGGTGTTGAATTTGTTGGGGGTGTTTGATTAGCACCCTCAGTTGCAGATGTTGCTCCCTCGTTGCCTCCTTCGTACCGGGACGGATCTTCCTGTGCGTCGCCCGGTGAGGAAGATTGTTCTGGAGTTGGTGGAATTGGCGAGATTTCCGGCGGCGTCTCCTGGTGGGAGCTTCCCTCGCTCATGGACCAACGTATGTAGAATTTGCAGCTAGGGGGGCTTCTGCCGTCTTAGTTCCCTTGGTTCACATTGAGAGGGGGGCTTATTGCCTTCATCGAGGTCGCTCTCAATTCAGGATCGCTGGTTTTTGTGTTTGAAGTTTTTTTGCTGCCGGGGGAGGGGGTGGCCTTCTTAAATTCCCCTGGATAAAAGCTGAAAGGGGGGCGCGTTGCCTACTTCGAAATCCCTTTCAGCTCCGGATCGCAGATTGTCGGTTGAGGATTCTTCCTTCAAGTTTCGCATTGGAATTTTCGGCTATGGACGTCTTATGTTCCTGGGCTGGGATGAAGCCCGCTATTGTCCCACGTTGGCACTTGGGGGGGTGGCTGTGTGTTTTTCAAATAGAGGCAGTTAAAGCTGTCCGACCCCGAGCGTTGGGAGCCGACTAGATCGAAATACTCCTGTAGCCAGACTCAACTTCAGGCGAGGGGTAGGTTGTTTTGCCCAGTATTCGATTTCGTCCTCAACTCCTTTTGATTCGTAGGATAGAGGGTTTTCGAGCGCTTATACTTTTGTTTGTTTAAAGTAGGCTTCCTCTATCCTACCGGCTGCCCCAATTTTGTTAAATATATTTGTAAATATTTACGTACCGGGGCGGATTTTCGTATATTGCCACTTGTTCACACCTCAAAACACTGTTCCGTTGTTTTTTTTTCTTGTTATTGTAAAATTACAAACAAACTTCTATTTATTTTATGATAATTTACTTTATACTAAAACTGGTTTTGATTGTAAACACTTCTTTTTGTTTTATAACAATTTTCTTTATACTAGAACTTCTTTTGACTGTCAAAACTTCTTTTGATTTTTAGCCTATCGCACCGTAACCGAGACCGCGCTGAACCAAACTTTAAAAAAAACTTATTTTTCCCTTTTTTTTAAGGCGCTCGACTCTCGTTATTTTAATCGTATATCCAAACTCTTTTTCCTCTAAAACTCCGTATGGGACTTTCTTTTTTTTTTAAAACAACACTAATTTATTTTCTAATTTTCTATCGAACCGCGAATAATATTTTCCTGCCAACGCTCTTTGGTTTTCAAATTCAACTCGCTCTTTTATCAAAAAATTTTGTTTTACCGCCGCGTAGGAAATTTAAATCACAACTCGGCTCTTGATCACTTTTGTCGCGATCAAGAGCCTTCGTTCAGGGTAGAAAATGCATAGTTGCATTTTCACCCTGAGAAAATTTTCATTTATTCTGGACTTGATTAAACAACTCTCCAACTGAGTACTTCTTTCAGGCGACTAGACGTCGTACTGCTTCTTGTGAGGTCGAATCGATAATTGATGAATCTGGACAAGTCCTCAACGGACAACAGCTATCAGAATATATTCGAGACTACTACAGTAGTCTCTACTCTGAATCGACGTCGACAACATCCTCGACCACTCATGAATTCCTTGAGAATATTCCCACTTTCTCTGAAGACAGTAAGGAGCTCCTGGATACAGTATTCACATTGGAGGATATGATTGCTGCGACAACAGATCTAAGGCGACTCACTTCACCTGGTTATGACGGCTTGACTCCAGAATTCATCATACGTTTCAGAGATTTATTAATTCCTGACCTTTTGGAAGTCTTCAATTCGGCGATTGAGACGCATTCAGACTTCCCTTCTAGTTGGAGGAGATCTCTTATGCGCTTGATTCCAAAGAAGGGAGATTTGCAGAGGATGGGGAACTAGAGGCCAGTAACCCTATGCAATGTAGACTACAAAATCGTCTGCAAAGCATTAGGGGCGATACTCCGCTCAGCGATTGCTTCGATAATACACCCGGAACAGTCCTATTGTGTACCTGGTCGTAGTATCTACGACAACATCGCGGTAGCCAAGCATTTGTTTGCCTACCATGAACAGACAGGTGCACATATGGCCATGATTTCATTAGACCAACAAAAGGCTTTTGATAGCGTCTCGCATGAGTATCTCTTGACTACACTCGGGGCATTGGGGTTTCCGCCCAGGTGGCTCGATATCGTTGGGAAACTGTACAGAGATTCAGCAATTTTGATTAAGCATCAAGGACAAGTTCTGGCTCCTATCTTGTTTCATCGAGGTATCAGACAGGGCTGTCCATTGTCAGGTATGCTTTATGATCTTTCGTTGGAGCCGCTACTGGTGAATCTTCGGCAAATGCTCGGACAGTATGCGGTTCGTCTACCATATACCAATGCGAGGTATCTTGTGTTGGCGTATGCGGATGATCTGTCTATTTTCGTAACAGGAGATGAAGCTTTTCCGGTCGCTCGTGCTGTTTTCGAACAGTTGGAACGTATAGCGGGCGCCAAAATCAACCTTAGTAATAGTCAAGGCTTGTGGTGTGGAAGGTGGAAAGATCGTACAGATACTCCACTGAACATCCAATGGACTAATACTTGCCTGAAGTATTTAGGTGTGTATATCGGACGCGAGAGTAAATCAAATAATAGCCGCATCGCCCTTGAGAAGCTCTCTAGAGCTGTAAACTCATGGCGTAGTCGACTGTTTCCATTATCCTTAATGGGTAGGTCAGTTGTGATAAACTATTTGATTACCTCGTCCATCGTTCATCTGCTAAAGTCTGAGACATTTGATGAAGGTTTCGTAGGTCTTCTTCAAACAAAAGCGATAGACGCCTTTTGGTGCGGAAGACGATGGGTTGCTGAAAGCACGCTCTGTCTGCCAGTCAAGATAGGTGGATTAGGTCTCACTAACTTGGTTGTGAAATCAATGTGTCTCCAAGTGCGTGCATTCCAAAGAGTGTTTTGCCAGACAGACAGCTTGATTTCTCAACTGTGGGTGATGGTACTGGGAGGGATCGGCATAGGGGAGTATTAATACCTACTCTCTGTTCGACCACCTTATCCTCGTGACTGGCCACACGATCTAATCTCAACGATTCAGACCTGGGGCAGAATCAGGCCAGCATTTCACCTTCAGTGGAATGCTCTAAGGTACACGCAATTCGCGTCGATTCCAATCAGGTTTAATCCTGAATTAATAGATTCAGTGTTCAGTAATGCTCGGGGTTTTGAAGCTGACACGCACACACTGACAGTTCTCGGAGATATTATTGATATCTCTGGAAACTGTCGAATAAACAATAACACTTCACAACTACACGACCTGGCTGCTTCTGCGCGGGAGAGATTTCGCCAACTTGGGACCAATGACCCTGGCACTAAGTTAGAAGATGCTTTCGTTCTGAACAGACCACCACACACACCTTTCAGCACACTTACAACACGTGTGCTCCGTGGCGTGCTTATGTAAGACCTCCGGAGTATACACGATACAACAGATGGCGAACACACCTCGGGGTGAATATGGGCGTGATGGGAGGGATAACTTGCAGAGTAGTCTACAGTTATCCTTCTAGTTACAAAGATGCTGATGTAGCATTCAAATTGCTGCATCACAGTCTTATGCATCCTAATCAGTTGTCACATATAGACCGCTGAGTTCAGAGGATTTGCACAGTTTGTGCTGGTGAAGGCACCCTGTTTCATAGGCTCTTCACTTGTCCGGCTTTGCAGGGTCTAATGGATGTCGTGCGCGGTATGTGTCAGTTGATCCACCCGAATTTCAGCATTACTAGGACATCGTTTCTATGGGGACCAAGGGTCTGTAGTCGAGTGAATTGTTTGATTAGCTTTGTGTTGACACTGGCCAAGTCTACAATTCACCTGTACTACATGAGAGTCGAAGATGGGAATCAGAACACTGACCCCACAACACCACGCACACGCACTTAAGCGCCACTTTGTTGACAGGTTGAAGAGACGTTTACGTCTCGAATATCTGGCAACGAACGCAGACACATTCAACTGCACATGGCAACTACGATCGTCGGTGCAGGATGGAGCTCTTGTCTTTCGCTGGTGAGAACAGGCCACAGCATTTGCAACACTAGTCCACGGGGCTTCTCCCCGCTTAGAAATCGTTGTAAGTGCTGTGGGAAGGACAAGCACTCTGTTAGAGATGCTAAGCTGGAGGGATGATGAGGGCAGTTTGTAGAGGTCTATGATACTACAGGCTGCCCTCGCGGGGCTCTATAATGGTATCGCGTAAATTTTTCGTTCGTTCGGTCATTTATTTTTAATTCGGTTTCGGTCTCGGTGCTAAATTTCAAAATTTTATGTTGAAAATTCGTTCGTTTAGGCAATTATTTTTATTAGTTTATTTTGGAAATTTGGATGGAGCTGCCACTTACCCAATTGTCAAAATTGGGACTTTTAAATTTTTTGCCTATCTTTTAGATCCTTTTCAAAATTCTTGTAGCCGTTTTTTAGTCTCTTTTGAGAATTTTGTCTTGTTTGTTTTCCTTTTGTTTGTGTCTTTTTTTTTTGTTCATTAGTTTTTCTAATTGTTTGAACTGTTTAATTGTCCCTATTGTCCTTTTATAACTTTTAGATTAGCTAGCGACCTTTTGTTTACACTTTGTAGAGCCTTTTCCCACCTATTTTTAGGGAATTTTAAAAGAGCCAATGAGCCACTAAATAAAGAGCTTCTACAAATAAAAAAAATTATTATTATTATTAATTACGGGGGATTCACACAGGATTTCTGCCTCTCATCTTGTCACTGCGACCTATTACATCTATTGTGACATTACCCCCTTGATGCACTAGGGCGCCCAGTCGAACTAAAGGTCCTTGATGAAGCCTATAGTATTTTTATGGTCATTTTTTCGACACCCTCTGGCAGTGGAAATGCCTTTCCTAGATGTCTTAGCCTTATGCGGCACAGGGCTTTACAGTCACATAGGACATGTTCAGCGGATTCATCGTCTTCCATACAGAATCGAAAGGTCTCATCATTGAACTTCCCCATCTTTTAAGGAGGTATCTAAATGGGCAATGCCCAGTAAGTAGACCCGTTATGAGCCTTAGTGCCTTCCTGCTGAGTGTGAGGAATTCTTTGGTCCTCTGTTGCGAGTACTTTATAAACTTCTTCACTTGTCTCAGCCCCGGGGTATTTTCCCAGTATTCCTTCTTAGTTCTGCCCTCCCAAAGTCTGACCTGATTTGAGAGGTGACTTTTTGGGAGTCCAAAGACAGGCTCAGGGCCAATAAACATAGATTTGGCTCCTTCCTTTGCAAGGCGGTCCGCAATCTCGTTTCCCATAATGCCTTCTTGTCCTGGTACCCAGATCAGTGTCACCCTATTTGTTTCGGCCAGTTTCTTTAAGACAGTAAGACAGTCCCGAACCAGCTTTGACTCAAAGCTAAACGAGTATAATGCTTTAAGTGCTGCTTGGCTGTCTGATTTTATGTATATTTTTGCTCCAAGCATATTGTTATTGATTAAATACGCGAGCGCAGAGTTCTAGGGCGTGTATTTCTGCTTGAAAAATGGTTGGTGAGGCCCCCAGTGCCTTTGCGAGATAGTACCTTGGCCCATATTTGCCCACGCCTGCTTTACCTTCCATTTTGGATCCATCCGTGTACCATCTAAGAGATCGTTTTTCAAAGGGTAGGTCCCCAGTGTGCCACTCTTGACGGTTCCCCACGATCACCTTGAATGGTGTTTCAAAGTTATGGCGTTTCGGCATAACGTCTGAAATTGGGTTAACCATCGGGTCCTCTATGAACTCCTGGAGGACTGTCAGGTGGCCAACCAGATTATTGCTACTTAGGAGCTTTGCCCTTTTTAGCCTAATTGCAAGTATGGCCTGCTCCCCAATATGCACGTGTAAGGGTAGCAGGTCCAACATATCCTCTAGGGCCGCAGTTGGGCAGATACGCATGGCACTGGCTACTCCTAGATATACAAGCCGTTGTAGTTTTTGCAAACTTGCGTGAGCTGTCTTTTTTTTTGTTTTTGGCCACCAAACGAGTGCGGCGTATGCGACCATGGGTCTTATAATAGATGTGTATGACCACAAAGTAATTTTTGGTATAAGACCACAAGTTTTGCCAAAAAGCCATGTTGCCACTGTAGTTTTATCCAGTATTCTTTTTAAGTGAAAGTTCCAGTTTAGTCTGTTAGCTAAGGACATACCTAGATATTTCACTTCTTTGAGAATGCCACTACTGTTCCCTCAAGAGATGGTGCTTGTAGGAAAAGCTTCGTTTTTCTCGTGAAGGGAACAACTGTTGTCTTACCAGGATTGGCTCGGAGTTCCATTATTTGGCACCAGTTCTAAACTATGTTTAGGGCATTTTGCAATAGCTCAGAGATTATCTGATCATGTTTGCGCCTAATTGTAGTGACCAGGTCATCCGCAGATCCCTGAGTGTCATACCCGGAGTTTATTAGCTTCTGTAGGAGATCATGTGCAACCAAAGACCATAGTAGAGGGGAGAGTACTCCACCTTGGGGACGTCTCTTGGTTTTTGAACAAAAAACTGAGTTATCTATCAAAACCGGCACCCGTCACAAACACTTTCTAATACAGTCCACTACAGAGAATTTTCAGGTTCCGTTGCGGGCTCATCCACCTGGAGTTGGTCATTGGAACTCTCAAAAACCTTCTCTGCAAAAGTAGATGCACCCATAAGCGTCATACTACTATCTTTTTTTTGAAGTGACGAGAACTCTGGGCGAAAATTTTAATTTTCCGCACGGATTTCCTTTAAACCACATTTTAGGTCCACTACGTCTTACGCTTGCTTCCGTATTTCTGCAGTTAACTCATTCAGTGAGGCAGCGTGAATCTCTATGCTCTCTAGAATTTTTTCTAACTTCTCATCTGCCATTGTTTTTTCCGTGCTTCTATTTCCGATTGACAAAGCAAAGGTTACTAAATTCGTGGAATCAAAGCTTAGCTGTATTTTTATTTTACTCAAAGTACGCGTTTGCTGGCAACCTTTCGTTACCTAAATTCGGTAAACAATAATTTCTCAAAGGACTTCTATTCAGTAACTAAGCACTTCTTTCATTAAGGTACCATAAGAGAATCATAACAAGGTCTTGTAGTATTCACCTATTCATTTCAATTTTCAGTCTTAACAATAAGAGTTGGCTTAAGAGCTTCGACCTGTAAAACGCTTGTCCAACCTATCTATAATTAGTTTCGCTTTTCTAAAAAATCTATCGTTCATTTATTTATTCACTGCTCGCATAAAATAATGAAAAGAAAAATAAATAAAACAGAACAACAACAAAGAAAAATCAAATAATGTAGGAGGCCCACCACAACTACTCTTCGGATATAAACGGTTCTGTTTAACTAAAGTTCGTAAATCGAATTCAACTCCAGTGTAGGGTTTTCTGTCCTCTATACGATAAAAAAATAAACAAAAATAGTACCTGCTTGAATATCACAAAAGAAATGAAAAAAAAATAGTTCACCAAATCCTGCCACCATACATATACTAATTTATTTATTTATTGTTATTCCGGATAATTATAGTTTAATCATAACCTTGGTGCTTACAAATTATAAAAAGTAACTGCTTTTTCTCACAAATCAAAACAAATTCAACTTTAATGTCAAATGTTGCAAAACCAAAAAATAACTTTATACAGTTGTTATGTTTTTACGTAGTGTAGTAATACTGCATTTCTATCAACCTGGGAAACGAGGCAGCTTTCCTTCAGAAATCATCTATGTATCCCAAACTTGACACCAATGTATAAAATTTTCCAGTTGTCCGAGTGAATACCTGAAAAAATTGTAGTGCCCAGCTTAGCGACGTTGTCGTAAATCAGTGCATTCCTCTCTGCTTTGCCTCTTGCTTGTTCACCATTAGATGCCAAACGTGAAACAGATCCGCAAGATTTTCCAAACGTCGCATCTGCAATATTCACCATCGAGAAGAAGCGCCGGCTTAGTAAACTAAGTCCCTAGACGCGACGGATACTGGCAACCGTGGTAGATGTACAATGTTTACCACTCCTGTACACGGTCAGTGTTTTCTGCTGAAGTTACTGCTGCATAAAGGATTAAATGTGAGATGCGGGAAGTTAGCTTTTGCTAATTTTATGCTTGAGGGTAGGTATTTGTAGTTATGCTAAAGTGATTGAATATAGAATACTAAGCTGTAGATTGAGATGCCGAGTGGTGTTTCGCTTACTTTGGTTCTGGGCTTGACTTATGTGTGTTTATTCTCAAGTGCTTGAGTCTGAATTGACCGATGTATGTTATTCCGAGTAGCGTGTTGTTTAAATTTGTTTTATGTTGGATTCAGGATAAGTGTATATAATTATGCTCAATGTAAGGCTGAAAGCCGGTGTGTAGACGTAAAATACGAAAAAGTTTTATATGTTACCTGCCTTCAGGGCTTGATGCTACCTGAACTATTCGGCTGTTTATAGCTTATGTTCGCTATGTGCTGTCCTACAGCGGCAGAGCTTGGCGTAGCTGGCGTGATGCGTGTTGTTTCCTCTTTTCTAGACGTGTCTTTGGCAGCCGGAATGTAGTGTTTTCTCCAGATGGGGCCCTTATAGGCAGCAAAGTCTCAAGCGCAAACTTCAAACGACCTTCAGCCGGAGCATCTGCGCCAAGCAGCGTAAAGTAATAGCACTTTGGGTGTTAATTACCTGCAAGTTTGCTCCCGCAAGAGATTAAATACCTATTCCTCTAAAGACAAACTATAGGAAAAATACTTAGCTGCTGGTGGATATTGGTCTGTTCCTTTTCAATCGGCTTATCGGCAGGGAAAGGGTAATAAAACTCTTGGAATTCCTTCTTTTTTTATAATTTTATTTTTCTTGTGGTTTCTCGGTTACAGCTTGATTCCTTCCTTCTTCTAAGAGCGGCAAAAAGTCACACAGCCTTCGACCGAGTCCGAACAAAAAAAAAAAGGCATTCAACGTGGCTCCGGGATTTTTATCGACTCTCGTTCTAACATCTGCGAAAATTGAAGTTTCTGTGCTAAATTGGGTAGGTTAGTGACATCTACAATCTCAGGTTTTACAAATACTGTTTTTTTTTCTATTTGTACAACCAAAGTAAAAAAATTCAATTTCTCGAAAGTTTACATCTGCGCATAATTCTTTGTATGTGAATTTTCAATTTTTAATAAGGTATTGCACAGTTTTATGTTTTATTTTTGAATTATTTAATTTTTACGGTGTATTAATTGCAGGTTCCTCTTCTGTTTTATGTAATGGCGGCGGTACATGATGCAGTTCGGTAACACTGCCCCCTCTTTTGGAAATAGAGCTGTCCTCAGCTCGGTCCTCAGATCTGTTGTTCGAGGCGGTGGACTTGAGAAAATCAGATGAGGAGCGAATCCTCAATCTTTGTCGTAACTCGGTGTTTAAAGTCATCAGAAATAAATAGAAAGAAAGAAAACAAAAGAGATATGAGAAAAACCTATTACTAATAATGGTAAATAAATCGACTCTTTGCGGATCTAAAAATATTTCTGGATTCCACACATCTCGCGATGGCCGTTGGCGTCAGTTGATGTCTTTAAAATATTTAGGGTAGGGCTTTTGGTATTTCGCCCTACGATCGTGACTTATATTTTACGAGAGCATTTTGTCCGTTACTCTCGGGATACAGATCTAAACGATTCTGGTGTACTATACGAATTTTTCCTCCACGACAACGCTTTATTTTATACACGACTTCAGTGATTCGATCAACGATCACGTACGGGCCATCACAGTTATTCCGTAGTTTGGGGCATTGGCCTACAACACGCCGCGGGTAGTAGAGCCAAACGAATTGTCCGGGTTCGTAAATGTGGTGACGAGATCTGAGGTCATAGTAGTCCTTCTGATTCCATTATGGTCGTGAATTTCATTAAGTGTTTAATCTAGTCTCTCGATATATTGACAAGTAGGCGTCGCACTGCTCGGTGGTCGACCCATTACGATCTCGTGTGGTAGGCGTATTTCTCGCGGCAATAAAAGTCATGCGGGAGCTTGTTTGGTGCTGCTCTGAATACTGGATTTGTAAGACAGCAACAGATACGGCATGGATTGGTCGCATTGTTTTTTCTCTAAGATTTTCGCTAAGTAGTCCAAAGTAGCTCTATTGAACCTTACCACAAGACCGTCGGATTGTGGGTGGAGGGCTGTGGTAGGAGTTTTTTTTATTTCCAAACTTGCGCAGTATTTACTGATATACCATGCCTTCCAAATTCCTGCCCAGTTCTGAATGCAGCTGGAGTGGTGCCCAATATCGACTGAAGAAATTTGAGATAAGTGCGTCTGCCACAGTTTCCTCAATCTGGTCTTGAATTGCTATTGGCTCTGGCCACTTGGTAAAGTACTCCATACACACGATCAGATATCGGTTATTGTTATTGGTTTTGGGTAGAGGGCCGTGTATATCGACTGCGACTCGTTCGAAAGGCGGTCCCACATTGCATGTATGTAAAGGTGCTCGTGATATAGGGATAGGCCCTTTCCGGGCTTGACATTGCAGGCATTTGGCACATCAGTTCATAACATCTGTACTGCAACCAATCAAATAATACTTGGCGCGTATCTTTTCCAGTGTCTTGTCGACGCCAAAGTGGCCTCCTGATGGCGCGTTGTGTATTTCACTGAGAACAAGTGTTTTTAGTAACTTAGGCACGAGGATCTGCTTTATGCCGCCATTACCGTCATCCACTATTCGGTAAGCAATCTGATTATGTAAGCATAAAATTGACCAATAGGACTTTATTTCAGGGCTAAGTTGTTATACAGTTCGTTTACCTGGGCGTTCACCTGATTGTAAACAGCTCCGGATAAGCTTCAAAGTTGAATCTTGTTCTTGCTGCTCAGCTATAGCCCCCGTGCCGCTACCATACGTAACATCATAGCATCTCGGTATTCATGTTATGGATAAAAGGTGCAAGGTAGCAAGAGAAATTAATATTTTGTTTGTTATCCAAATATTGTCCTTTATTCAACGTGAATTTATTATTTTCTAAACAACATTACTCTGCACTATCGCAACGCTCCGCCAAAGTATCATATTTCGTTTATTTATATGCTATGTGTTACATAATTTGTTCTGTAGAAAGTCTAAAAAAAGAAAAGAGAATTTATACATTTGAAAGAACATTAATTACCAAGGTTACTCATCTCTAAATCGCCGAACGCATAACCCAGAAAATTTCCCGCGGCGAATTTGACATCCTCTCTATGACCTTGTCGATGCATAAGAGGTCATGACCGTCCAGTGACTTCTTCTCTAGTTTTTTGAACTTCGAGTGTACGAGATCTACGAAATTTATAAATAAATCTGTTAAAAGTCAAAATTTTTAGAAAAAAAAAACTGAAATAAATTGTAGAAACTTATTGTGAAACGAAACGAATTGTTTTTCATGATCGTTTGGTTAGATTAAGTCAAGTTTTCTTTGTAGTGCAGAAGTTAAGCCAGAACAATTACTTGGAGCAAATTTTTTTTGGATAACACAATTTAGAAAAGGTTGGAATAAATTGGCTGCTCAATTTAAACTTTGTAAGTTTTTTTTATTTTATTGCAATTTTTGTTTTACTTGCATGCACGCAAAATTGCCAGAGAATTTCAGTCTCAAAAATCGGCTTTTGTCAAATGGGGCAATTGAGAAAAAATTTAATTACAGCATTAGCATTTGTTTTGCCACAATTTTAGTGTGCCCTCTGTAACATTCACTTATTAAGGGAAGAAAACAAATTCCCCATTAAGTTTTTTCTTTTTACTTACAAAACGCTGAGAAAAATATCAGCTGGCCAGTCGCTATTTACAATACCAGCCATATTCCCGGATGTGAGAATGTCAGTGCGAGTAGCACCGACAAAAATTTAGCCGCTCAAAACTATCAGGCTATCTCATTATAATTAAATCTCATGCGAAAGCATATCAGCTAGCCAGACGCTATTTATATTACGATACCCGCCATATTATCGCATGTGAGAAAACCAGTGCGAGTGGCACCGATAAAAATCTAGCCACTTAAAACTATCACGCTATGTCACTATAATTAACTCCCATGCTTTGTAATTAACACGACACATTTATTATAACGAGCTCAGTACACTAACAATAACTACATGTCTCCATAGAAACAAAATTATTTTGTACTCACCGTAATAATCAGGCTTGAGTATACCTGAATTCCTGACTGTGTTCGGCCATATCCCAATCCCTCGTTGCATGTTCCAGTGGATTTATCCAATTCGAGGAGCCCTAGCGCTGCACTTCACTAACACTTCCCGAACCATTACATTGAGATAATCACGCACTCTACTAGTAAACACAGAATTTAATTGTTTTCACTTTTTGTTTACACACTGCACTACGCTTCGATTAGATGATCAGCTGCGACCACTATTCAACCGGCATGCCTACTTAGCTTGCTTCGAAACGTAAACATTAAGTTGACAGCCATATCGGAAGGGACTGACCCACATTGGTAAATCGTGCGCACAGTACACATAGTGTATAGTAGGTAGGGGGCACCCACACAGAAATTCAAACTCGACTGTTTTGATATTAGGTACAATCACCTACAACCAGCAACAACAAACCATTTTTAAAGAAAAGTTGCTATTCACTTTCCTGAGGCTATATTTTTGTCAGACAATTTTAAGCAATCAAAAACCAAAAAAGTTAACATTGGTATCAAGTGTGGGGTTCTTTCATTCTTTGAACAAAAGGTACCCATCTACTATTTTTAGCTCCGCTCGGCTATTATTATCTGAAAATAAAACATATATGCTTTAAAATTGTTTTTTTTTTTATTAAATCACGTGAAACCAATTCTCAGCATTGGAAAGGTTATTGTTTGAACCCGCTGAAATGAACAAACTAGACAAAGTTGTCAATTGTGGAGACCTGAACGGCAATACAGATCTAAGGATGAGTACTTCGATACGAAGTGACTCTTTACTTGTTGCTCTGGGCCAGCAAATGCAAAAGATGACTAATCTCTTGCAAGATCTGTCTGATAGGCTACGCAAAGTAGAAATTTCGCACGAAGAAGCTTAGCTAATCAGCCTACTCCTGTAACTCCAGTAATTCCGAATCAGTCTCATGCCATACAAGATGTGAATTCAAACGGAACTCAAACAAGATATAAGCAAGCTATCGCTTCAGCGGTTGTCAATGATCATATCGATGATTTGACTTTACAAGGACCAATCTCTTCTACACTAACGGGACTTGCTCAAAGCTCGCAAGCACGACACTCTTCGCCTTTCCACCAGCCTACTTCGAATCATTTCCAAAGACCTTCATCTAACGCATGTTATTTCCCTGCTGTCGGCACGTCGGGTCCTGAGAGAATCACTCCAGAATCCACTCAGGCACAGAGACCAACAAGGGGTCCTGCTAAGGTGCCGGTGCCTAATCAAGTGCCCTGCAATGAAACAAATCCATCAGTTATTAAATAGGATAACTATCTTCCTGCCACCATAGTGGCCTGTAATTGTTCATCCCATATAGAACCTGCTCGAATCCGTCTGTTTCCGAGAGACTATGATGGAAAAGAACCGTCGATTAATTATAGGAGATATGTTGAAGCTGTTTCTCGAGCAAATTGATGGTCGTCTGAGCTCAAGGCTCTCTATATAGCACCTTATCTTCGTGGTACAGCACAGTGTTTCTTTGATACACTACTACAGCAAATACAGGACAACTTTGACCACCTCGATGCGGCTATGAATAAGCGGTTACGTCACGAACGTTAGCTGTCTGTGGCCCATAGTCAATTAAAAGGTCGTATTCAAAGAAATAATGATATTCTGAATGAATTTGCTACTGATGTGCAACGACTAGCCTACCTAGTATTTGGTGATTGCCCAGAACGTGCCAGAAATCGTATAGCTCTGAATCAGTTTCTTGATGGGATCGCAGATCTAGACACACAACGACGCGTACGTGATGCTAATCCAGATACACTCGAAGCTGCCTTATCTCAGACAATAAAAATTGAAGCTAACAGAGATGCTCCAATCTGAGTCGTCGACATAATAAGGCTGCCAAAGCAGCGATCACGAATCCCCCCAGGCGTCCAGATTTAAGGCCAGGGAAAAAAACTAAGTTCCAGCAGTCGGGAAACGATCGTCGCCTATTCTGAAGGAAGACCGAATAGGCCAAGGAAGCAGCTCCAAATACCACTCTCCAGAGAATCGAGTTAGAACAGCATGTGATGCTGACTCAAGTAATAAAAGTCCACCCACTTGATATTCCAAGGATATAAATACACATCTGAAGCCTGTAGAGAGGAAGATAGCCGGCTGCGTCGAATTGTACAGCTACAATAAGGGTTATGGCGCTTAATAGAAGGACAGCACCATATTCTAAACATCAAAAGCAGTATGCCGATAGCACTGATTTAAGAAGAAACTCGCCGGTTGACATCCATCCTACCCCAATTAAAAATCGTCGAGATTTAAATTAGAATCCGCTGACTTAAATGGGCAAAGGTCAGAGGCTCTAGAAGCCCCACGTCCAACCACAATCTTAGTAAATGTAGCCTACGACAGTCACCAGTCACAGTGCCGATTAATTATAGATACAGGTGCTACTCAGAATATCCTGAATCGTCGAATTTTACAAAATTCTGAAAGTAAGCCACGCTTACTAGAGACTAACACTTTGATGAAAAGTGTAAGTTGTGAAACCATACCCGTAATTGGCCTCGCTTAAATCCACCTCGAAATTGAAAATTTCTTCACTCGACACTCCTTTTTTGTGGCAGAAATTTTCGACGGCGGTATTCTAGGCATGGACTTTCTCGTAAAATACGAATGTCGTTTCGACCTTAGACAAGGCCAGATATCTATTGCTGAAGAGTTAATTGAGTTGGAGCAGCACATTAAACAACCTATTATAGCATATACTTCAAGCGCCACACAGCTATCGCCTAGTTCAGATTATCTAATAAAGCTAACTACTGCACTCCTGAAAGATGGCGACATCCTCCTCACGCAGTCTGACTCTATTCCTACAGGACTGGATGATGTTTGCACATTGGGAAAAATTGAGAATGGCAGTAACTTCGTCCGAGTATCTAATACCACTACACATTCTATCGATATCCCTGGTTCAACTGACATAGCATATGTGGAAAGTAACACGGAAGTGATATTCTGTGAGCGAACTAGCACTCAGGAACACTCACCAGAATTCTGAGATCTCTTTGAGAGAAGCTCCGCAGATCTATTGGGGCTGCCAAACGCAATTCTGGATGCTATTGACCAGTAACTGTGAAGTATTCGCATCACCACCAGATGATCTGGGTCGTACCCCGCTCCTCCAACATCGAATTGACACGGGAAATGCGATGCCAGTGAAACAGCCACCTCGAAGTATCCCTTGTCAAGAAGAGCTGAAGCTGAAGTAATTCTCCAGCAGATGATCAATCAAGGAATTGTGCAACCATCTAAAGGTCCATGGAGCTCTCCTGTAGTGCTTGTTCGCAAGAAAGATTGATCACTAAGATTCTGTGTGGACTATAGGCGCCTCAACGAAGCCACACGAAAGGACTCCTATCCCCTGCCAAGGATCTATCTTACTTTAGAAGTATTTGTTGAATCTACCTGGTTTGAGACACTCGATTTGCAATCAGGATATTGGCAGGTAAAGATGCATTCATCTGACCAATAGAAAACCGCCTTCACTATCGGTAGCGGGCTCTGGGAGTTCAAGGTAATGCCACTTGGACTTACTAACGCTCCTGCAACATTCCAGCGTTTGATGGAACTTGTCCTGGAATGCATACCTTTGACCATCTGCTTGGTATACGTGGACGATATAATCGTCCATCGTAAAAGTTTTAGTGAGCTCGTCAATAATTTATCCATCGTTTTCGAGGGCGTAAAATCTGCTGAGATGAAACCATCGCCAACTAAATGCCACTATGTCGCAGAGAAGTAAAATTTCTTGGACATATTTTATCAGCCTCTGGAATCCCAGCTGATCCTGAAAAATCAGCACAGTGCAGCAATGGCCAAGACCAAACCATAAAAGGATGTACAATCTTTCTTGGCCTCTACGCTTATATTACCGACGGTTCATTAAGGTTGCTCAAAGATAGCCAAACCTTTGACCAGATTAACTGAAAAGAATTCTAAATTCCAGTGGGATAAAAACTGTGAAGAGGCATTTAACTCTTTGAAACGAAAGCTGACCACATCTCCAATACTTTCGCAACCCAGTGAAGATGGACACTTTATTCTAGATACTGACGCAAGCCAATTTGCCTCGGGAGCAGTACTATACAAGTACAAGAAGGTGAGGAACGTGTAATTGAGTTTTATAGCAAAGCGCTGAATCTCCAGGAAAAGAACTACTGCGTAACCAGAAAAGAACTTCTTGCCGTGGTTAAACTAGTTGCACACTTCCAGCCCTACTTGCTTGGACGTCATTTTCTACTACGCACTGACCACGCTTCATTACGTTGGCTCATGCAGTTCAAGGAGACTGAAGGACAGATTGCAAGATGGATTGAGCGTTTGCAAGAATATAACTTCGACATTCAGCATAGACCAGGAATTTAACATGGGAACGCTGACGCCTTAAGCAGAAGACGTTCCTCAGAATTAGATTGTCGATACTGCTCATGCCTCGAAGAGAAACACCTTATTTCACTTGGTGTAACTGCTATCCAACAAGACATTAGTCATTGCCAAAAAATGGACCAACATCTCAATGTTGTACGACAATGGTTCAATCAAGGACAGGCACCATCTCGAGAAGATATAAGCCCTTTAGATCCAGTCCTTAAGGCCTATTGGACTATGTACTCATCGCTTGTTATGCAGAATAACACCATATACCGGATCTACACTAATTCGAATGGGACTCACTATCAAATGCTACCTCCAGAGTCCTTAAGCGAAGAAGTAATAAAGTTACTAAACGACAACCCTGCAGGAGGTCACTTGGGAGTCGAACGAACCCTGGCTAAAATCAAGGCAAGATATTACTGGGTAGGCTGTTCACATGATCTTCGAGACTGGTGCGAGCGCTGTGAGGTCTGTCAACAACGAAAAGGACCGAATAGGAAAACAAGAGGTAAGCTACAGCCGTTGGTGCTCCATTTGAGAGATTAGCAGTGGTCATACTTGGGCCACTTCCACTGACTACACGGCAAAACAAATACATCATCGTAGTAATGGATTATTTTACTAAATGGCCTTAAGCCATCCCAGTTCCCGATCAAACAGCCGAAAGAGTAGCTGATGACCTTATTCAACATGTTTTCGCTCGCTTCGGAATGCCACTTCAACTTCGCTCAGACCAGGGCCGGAATTTCGAATCAAATGTCTTCCGAGAAGTCCTGCAAATCTTGGGCATAGAAAAAAACGAGGACTACTGCATTACATTCACAATCCGATGGCATGGTGGAACGGTTCAACCGGACGTTACTGAATTACTTAGCGAAATTTGTAGACGATCATCAACGAGATTGGGACGATTACTTGCCTATGCTATTACTTTCTTATCGCTCAGCTGTACATGAAAGTACCCGTCAGACAACCTATAAGATGACCTTGGGAAGAGAGCTTCGACTACCAGCAGACTTATGCATAGGACAAGCACCCAATACTAGCTTGGAAGCAACAGAATACCTGGTTAATCTGAGTAACAAATTACAGGAAGTCTATATACAAGTGCGTGATAATCTAAAAACTTGCACCAGAAGAATGAAGGATAGATATGACCTATCGGCTCGAGCTAACCCACTCATGCAAGATAATAAAGTGTGGCTATATGCTCCAAAAAGGAAAAAAGGCAAATGTCTTTAATTACAGAGGGATTGGGAAGGCCCGTATATAATCACTGAAGTGCTAAGTGATGTGGTATACAGAATCAGAAAGGACAAATCTACGACAACTCTAGTTGTACACAGAAATCGATAGGCTGAAAACAAAGAACCGAGCCCGAATTGAAAATTATAAAAGCGAAATGAGGAATTGCTAATACCTTGCTAATTCCAGTTGATAATAAGGAAAATGACTACTAAGCTTAAGATAAATTTAAATATCTAGGATGAAGTAAGACTGAAAGAATCAGGAACAAGGATAGCAATTAAGAATTTTGAAATTATGAAACAGAATGGATTAAAAAGAAAATCAAACTTAAAGTTCAAAGACTTAGAATCTTAGAAAGAATTAAGAACAAGAACAACAATTAAGAACTTGAAACTGTGGCTTGAAAAGTAGCCCTGAAATAGAAATTGATTTCAAGAAAAAAAGGCAGAAGCGAATATGGTAATATAGTCAAATTATATTAAATGAATTTAAAAAATGAAAACTTATAGTAAAAACTTAACACTAACTAGACTAGTATTTAAAATAAGCTGAAAGAAAATAAAACTAGGCAAAATGAATTAAAAAGAAAATTAAACTTATAGTTATGAAACTTAGGGTTAAGATGCTAAAAAACAAATGAAATTATTTAAAGTTAAACTAAAATTCGAATGAAAATCTAGACTTAGAATGTATTCCAGGCAATTAAAAATAAAAATCATTTTTACAAGGGCGAGTTAGAGGCGCCCTTTGAGTAACATCTTCCACTCATCGAGCCAAAGAGGAGGAAATGCCTTGGGCTCTACCACTTCTATGGAGTTGATTTGGCGTAATGAGTCTGGTCCCATGGGAGTGAAATAGGCCAACTTCTTGCAAAATTTGTGCTAAAACAAAAAAGAAAAAAAATAAAATAAAATAATAAAAGTGGCAATCGGTCACACGGTATCTTTAGATATTTGTATTTTATACTTACTAATTTTGTTTTTCTTTCATATATGACGTAAACAAAGCGATGACTGCAGGACAACCTCCGACTATCCTGATGCTGGTAGATGACATTCTCTCTTCTATCGAAAAGGGATATTATGAGCTGAGGACAGCTCCATCTTTTATGACGGGGGCAGTGTTACACAATTTGTTCTGCAGAAAGTCTAAAAAAAGAAAAGAGAATTTATACATTGAAAAGAACATTAATAACCAAGGTTACTCATCTCTAAATCGACGAACGCATAAACCAGAAAATTTCCTGCGGCGAATTCGACATCCTCTCTATGACCTTGTCGATGCACAAAAGGTCATGACCGTCCAGTGAATCCTTCTCTAGTTTTTTGATCTTCGAGTGTACGAAATCTACGAAATTTATAAATAAATCTGTTAAAAGTTAAAATTTTTAGAAAAAAAAAACTGAAGTAAATTGTTAAAAGTTATTGTGAAACGAAACGAATTGTTTTTCAAGATCGTTTGGTTAGATTAAGTCGAGTTTTCTTTATAGTGCAGAAGTTCAGCCAGAACAATTACTTGGAGCAAATTTTTTTTGGATAACGCAATTCAGAAAAGATTGGAATAAATTGGCTGTTCAATTCAAACTGTAAGTTTTTTTTATTTTATTGCAATTTTTTTTATACTTGCATGCACGCAAAATTGCCACAGAATTTCAGTCTCAAAAGTCGGCTTTTGTCAATTGAGGCTATTGAGAAAAAATTTAGTTACAGCATTAGCATTTGTTTTGCCATAATTTTAGTGTACCCTCTGTGATATTTATTATATAAGGGAAGAAAACAAAAGCCCCATTAATTTTTTTTCTTTTTACTTACAAAAGGCTGAGCAAAACATATCATCTGGCCAGTCGCTATTTACAACACCAGCCATATTATCGCATGCGAGAAAATCAGTGCGAATAGGACCGATAAAAATTTAACTGCCCAAAACTATCAGCCTATCTAATTATAATTAAATCTCATGCGAAAACATATCAGCTGGCCAGACGCTATTTATATTACGATACCAGCCATATTATCGCATGCGAGAAAACCAGTGCGAGTGGCACCGATAAAAATCTAGCCACTTAAAACTATCACGCTATATCATTATAACTAACTCCCATGCTTTGTAATTAGAAGGACACATTTATAATAACGCAGCTCAGTACACTAACAATAACTACATGTCTCCATAGAAACAAAATTATTTTGTACTCACCGTAGTAATCAGGCTTGAGTATACCTGAATTGCTGACTGTGTTCGGCCATATCCCAATCCCTCGTTGCATGTTCCAGTGGATTTATCCAATTCGAGGAGCCCTAGCGCTGCACTTCACTAACACTTCCCGAACCATTACATTGAGATTATCACGCACTCTACTAGTAAACACAGAATTTAATTGTTTTGACTTTTTGTTTACACACTGCACTACGCGTCGATTAGATGATCAGCTGCGACCACTATTACACCGGCATGCCTACTTAGCTTGCTTCGAAACGTAAACATTAAGTTGACAGCCATATCGGAAGAGACTGACCCACATTCGTGAATCGTGCGCACAGTACACATAGTGTATAATAGGCAGGGGGCACCAACACAGACATTCAAACTCGACTGTTTTGATATTAGGTACAGTCACCTACAACCAGCAACAACAAACCATTTTTAAAGAAAAGTTGCTATTCACTTTCCTGAGGCTATATTTTTGTCAGATAATTTTGAGCAATCAAAAACCAAAAAAGTTAACACTATGTTATTCGGAATGCATGATGTTTACTCGGAATCTTCCTGTATCTAAAGTCTTGTTTGTTAAATAGCTAAGTAAGCATAATTTTTCAGATAAGAAGTGAAACTCAGAACTGTATAATACTGTAAATAGAATTTAGTCTTAAGTTGCTTTAGCTCACGTTTAGAACTATTAATATTGATCAATAAAGATACTCTTAAAACAAAGTGTCGGAATTCTACTATGGATTCGCATAGAAGTTTACGCGGGGAAGAAAAGAAAATTTCTCTACTTACTTTCCTAACTCCGTGTCAGTGAATAACATTCAAGTCTGAGGCAATAGCTACCGACACCTTTCAAGCAGGGGTATCGCAAGAGAGCATCAGCATTATGATGTCGGCTACCTTCATCCAAGAAGAGTACTCGACCTCATGCTCAACACCATCTTTTATCTGGGATAACACGGCACCGCACGCATGTTGACTGGCATCAACGTCAATCATAAATGGCAGACTTTTTTCCGGTGCTATTAAAACGGAAGGCTCCGTGAGCTTATGTCTTAGGTTTTGAAGGCATCCTCGCACGCATCTGTCAGCTCCGTAAGCGGTTCTACAATCGCCAAGAAGTTTTGTACGAAGCGTCGGTAGTATGCCCATAAACCCAACAATTTTTGCACGTCCTTTTTCGGCTTTGGTCTCTGCCACTCTCGAACTGCTACCACTTTTTTTCAGAATCCGTCGCCACTCCAGCCGCGCTAATAATGTGTCCTAAGAACTTTACTTCACGGTTAGCCAACTGACACTTCTTTGGCAAGACTTTAAAATTTGCTAGTCTCAATCGTGATAGCACAAACTGCAGATTATCCAGCATGCTCTTGAAGGTCGATCCGTGTACGATCACGTCATCTAAATAAACGAGACAAGTTTGAAGGGCGATACCTTAGATTACAGCTTCAATTAGGCGTTGGAATGTATCTGGTGCATTTGTCAATCGAAATGGCATGACGTTGAATTCCCACAGTCCCTGACCGGTTGTAAACGCTGCCTTCTTGGGTATGAATCCCCTTTTTTCACTGCATTTAGTTGCCGGTAAACGACGCAAAATCGTGTGGAGCTATAGTTCTTTTTGACTATCGGTGAAGCCCACCGACTGGAAGGATGGACTATTCCTTGATCTTGCATATTTTACAGTAAATTACTCGCTGCCACACGCCAGGGTGAGTCTCGGGGAGGCTCGGGGTGGTTGTTTTATTGGATTGTTTGGATTCCGCAAAGACATCCTTGTGTTCAAAGAGAAGGTTTTGTAGGTGTACTTGTTCTGTAAGATTAAAGTCCACGCTACTTCTGAGGTACAAGTCACAGAGCACCGATGGAAGGTCGAACGATTGGTGGCTAATTTCAGTAGGGGTTATGATGCCGTTCTTGGGCTCTGTTGTACCTAGGATCGTTTCTGCCTTCAATTCCACAACTTCTTCCCCGATGTTAGTCACGTGCACTCGGATTGTTCCATTATGCGAGTCACATATTGACGATTCTAACCAAAGGCTAGGTGAAATGTTCACTGGAGTCAGGAGTATGGATTTGTGGTTGCCCTATTGTGGGTTAGCCTGATATATGATTCTTGACGTCTCTGGAGGGATGGTGTAGTCACAAAGTGTTTTGTGCTTTTCTTTTAAGAATGGAACTGTTTCACTCCATATGTATACACTGTATTTTATAGCCTCCCAAGTCGATACGGGGTGTGTGGTTTGCAAGGAAGTCCATCCCGATTATGCAATCATCAAAGATATCCGCAACGTAGAATGTCTGCAATAATTTTTGGATTTTTGGATAATGACTGGCGAATCAACTATTCATGAACTTGATTTGTTCTTCCTGTCACGCTCCGCAGATAGGTTGCACATGACCGCGTATTTGGCTTCTCCGACATTTTGTATAGTATTCGGGGGTGTAGAGCTGAGTTTGTTGCTCTGGTATCGATTACTACTCTGCAAGGGACTCCACCTATTAAAACAGGTATTTGAATAGTGCTGCAAATCGCATTCTGACCTACTCTAACTATAGGTGGGTGCACGCGCGTTTGTTTTTGGTGTGGAGCATCCACCGACCACACTGTTCCGTGCTCCCTAGGACCAGCGCATTGGAGTTTAACTCCACTCGTTGTTAACCTGATTGTGGATGTGGTGTTGTATATCGGTATGTGGCTTGTCGTAGTTTTGTGCCCGCAGGTGGTGATACTTGCGCATGTTGATTCTGTTCGTATAGCTGACTTGGATCGCTATGGTGTAGAGATGATTCCCCAGTCGATATGAGCAAAACATTCACTGCCTTTTTCGTCGGGTCCCCTTCAATTAAATCAAATTCGACGTCATCCCCAGCCAGTAAGTTCATCAAGGCGTCCGACGGAAAGCTTTTTATGTGGGCTACGTGGAAATACACATCTTCGTTATTATCGATCTGGCTAATAAAACCAGATTGGCGTTGCGAGTCGAAGCATCTGATGGCCCCACGCAGATTACTTTGCAATATGTATGGCGAAACAGAATGGAATGCAGTGAATGCTTCTGTGGA
>OZ005740.1:132778184-132830708 GCA_963930735.1 Dioctria linearis | reverse complement strand
CCCTAGTTGCCTTTTGGTTAAGCGCTATTCTTATAGCTTTCTACAATGCTGGTTGAAGGGTGGCTGGGTCAGAATATCGTACTGGCTACTATACGTCTAGGTCCGAAATGCCATCTAGAAATTCCTCCATAGCGATTAGGTCTTTTGCGCTATTAAGACAATCAGAAAATGTTAGCTGTGTTGGCCGATATAAATCGTTGGCGAACTCAGAAAACTCTATCCACATCTCTGGGCCCCAGTTCGTAGCTGAATGTAGCTTATGGATTGCTGGTGATTAGCACTAAATCGAATCCTTAATGCCTTACTCACTTCCTCATATGATTTCCGGGTTTCACAGCTTAGAGTTTCATAAAACGTTAGCGGCCTACCTCGTAAATAAGCAGTAAGGCAAATAGCCTTCACAAAATCGGTCCATCAATTTCCTTGTAAAACTGCGTTGAAATGTACCTCATAGCGGCTCCAGAGAAGTTTCCCATCATATTCCGTAGGTGGTATGGCTAGTCTTTGGGAGGTACCAACCTGGCTCAACGAAGGCTTCGTGTATGGCGGCGCTGTGGTCGTCTCGCTAGACTGTTGCATATTCTCTTGTGGAGTAGCAAATCGAACTAATTTGGGATCCTTTGCGTGGTTATGAAACTTATCATCTGCTCAGGTAGTGACAACATTGCAAGGGAGTAGTGTTGAATTTGCATTAGGTGGTTCCGTTTCAGGCTCAACCATCTCGAGTTGATCATTAGGACGCTCAAAAATCTTCTCGGAAAAAGGAAATGCACCCATAATTGTCATACTACTAACTTGTTTTTGAAGTTCGGGAATTTTCCCTACGGATTTCCTTTAAACTAAATTCGTGGAATCTAAGCTTAGCTGTATTTTTATTTTTCTCAAAGTACTCGTTTGCTGGCAACCTTTCGTTACCTAAGTTCAGTAAACAATACTTTCTCAAAGGACTTCTATTCAGTAACTAAGCACTTCCTTCGTCGAAGTACCATAAGACAATCATAACAAAGTCCTGTAGTATTCACCTATTCATTTCAATTCTCAGTCTTAACAATAAGAGTTGGCTTAAGAGTTTCGACCTGTAAAATGCTTGTGCAAACTATCTATAATTAGTTTCGCTTTTGTAAAAAATCTATCGTTCATTTATTTATTCACTGCTCCCATAAAATAATGAAAGAAAAAAAAATAAAACAGAACAACAACAAAGAAAAATCAAATAATATACTAGACGCACCCCAACTACTCTTCGGGTATAAACTATTCTGTTTAAATAAAGTTCGTAGATCGAGTTCAACTCCAGTGTAGGGTTTTCCATCGTTACGATAAAAAGAATAAATAATAAAATCAGTAAAAACGAGTTTTCAAACAAAACTGAGGCCAAGCCGCATGAAAAAGTAGAAAATAAACTTTCCTTCACACACAGATGTGGACTCAGACTTTTTTGTTGGAACATTTCTCTTGAATATTCTTTCTCTTCATGAATCAAATCACTTATTACCTCTGATTTGTCATACTGAAATATATCGGTGATTGTCAGCGAATAAAAACTGAGTCCACCTCTGTGTGTGAAGAAAAGTTTATTTTCTACTTTTTCATGCCGCTTAGCCGCAGTTTTGTTTGAAAACTCGTTTTTCACTTATTTTATTTTCTGCCTTTTTCACGATAACTAAATTGTTATTACATGCTGCATGGAGATATTTTAAAACAATTTTTCAGTCATGTTTGGTGCCGATTCGAAAACAAAAATTTTTCGAGTATCAAATCATTGAGTACTGCAACGGTTTTCTGAAATTCAAATTATGTTTTACACAGCGCTTTTTTGCTGTATTCCAACTTGATCCCTTATAACATGAATTTTCCCGATTTTTCAAGTTTTCCACAGACTTTTCCTATTACTATGAAATTTTTTTAAAAATTTACATGAATTTTCTTCGATTTTCCATGCAACTTTTCATGATTGTTGAAGAGAAAGTATTGATGCCAGTAGGACGGAAAAAAATGATTCCGCATAGCTTATAAGACTTTTCCGGAAAAATCGGAAAATTTTCCAGAAATATTGGAAAATTCTGCATATTTCGTGAAACAGATTTATCACTAATCATATCGATGAAAATTTGTCCGATGATTTTCCCGCTTTTCCGGGTTTTCCAAGGAGCTTTCCACAAAAGCAACTTCATGCAACTCATTTCGTTTTAGGTTGCAAAACCCTCAAACGCTTCCTTGGTCTGAAAAACTCCGGAAAAGCGTTTTACATGAATTTTCCTCGATTTTTTCTGCAAGTCTTCACCATTGTCGGAGAGAAAGTAATGATGCCAGTTGATAGGGAACTTGATCCTGCATAATTTATAAAACTTTTTTACCGGAAAATTTTCCGGAAAAGTCGGAAAATTCCGGAAATTTTTTCGGTAAAATTGGAAAACTCTGCATTTTTCCTGAAACGGATTTATCACTAATCACACTTGTACCAAATTTTAAAATGTTTTTTCCCGATTTTCCTGGTTTTCCATGGAAATTTCCGGTTCATAGTTTATAGATTCCATTGTCACGCGATATGAACCTGTGTGCCAAATTTCAACTCGCTGTGATGACGAAAAGTGGGTCTACGAGAGTGTCGAAAATAGTAAAAAAGATATATATAAATAAATAGACAGACAAATTCTGTGCGAGTTGAAGGGAATGGCCTCAAAAAATAGTATTTGCTTGAATATCTCAAAAGAAATGTAAGAAGAAAAATAGTTCAAAACTCCTGCCACCATACATATACTAATTGATTTATTTATTATTATTCCGGATAATCATAGTTTAATCATAACCTTAGTGCTCACAAATTGTAAAAAAATAACTGTTTTTTCTCACAAATCAAATTAAATTCAACTTTAATGTCCAATGTTGCAAAACCAAAAAATAACTTTAAACAGTTATTGTGTTTTTACGTAGTGCAGTAATATTGCAACTCTAACAAACTGGGAAACGAGGCAGCTTTCCTTAAGAAATCTTCTATGTACCCCACATTTGACACCAATGTAACAATTTTTCCTGCTGTCCGAGCGAATACCTGAAAAAATTTCAGCCCCCAGATTAACGACGTTGTCGTAAATCAGTGCAGTCCTCTCTGCTATGCTTGCCTCTTGCTTCTTCACTGAAAGAAGGCAAACGTGAAACAGATCCGCAATATTTTCCAAACGTCGGATCTGCAATATTTATTCTCCAGCGAGAAGAAGTAGGGGCTTACTAAACCGAGTCCCTAGACGCGACGGATACTGGGAACAGTGGGAGACGTACATAGTTTACCACTCCTGTACACGACCAGTGTTTTTGTAATATGCATTTGGGGGTTTTAATAAAATACGTACGTAGATAAAAGCAAATACTATTTAATCCAATTAAACTATTTAATCCAATTAATACAACTTAACTTGACTGGAATGAGAAGCGAAAGCAAGTGACGAGCGGTTGACAATATTTTATAAAATCACTCTCATGACGTTATCATGTCTTATTCTCTCTTTTCCTGTATCGTGTATTCGTCGTGTTGCGTTCGTTCAGTCCGTTTACTAAAAAGATATTAGCAGTACACTGCGGTGTATAAATTAATTAGAAGTTCACTGCGGTATATAAAATTCGTTAGCGGTTCACTACAATACCCCACCTTTCAGCCGAAGGCGATTAACTATTTCATGTCCTTATATTGTCAAAGAGACTGTTCCTCTAAACTGATAAAATGTACTTTGTTCTTGGGGGTTCAATCGATCTATAGCTATAGTTGTGTTTTTGCCTTTAATTTCTACGATAAAGTATTTTCAGAATCTCCGGACGACGTTGAAGGGTCCGTCATACGGCTGCCGTAAGCCTGCTTTAATTCCCTCGACTCTTACAAAAACCTGCTCACAGTCGTGTAAATTGTTAAGTATATGTGCTGGTACCTGAGCTTGTTTGGGTGTCGTGGGTTTTAAATTATACATACGTTCACATAAAATGGATATGAAATTGCTAGGGTCGATTGTTGAAGCTTTTTGATCTTGTTCAAAAAACTCTGCCGGTAATCTTAAGGTTTGTCCATAAACCATCTCGCCAGGCGTACATTTAAGTTCATCTGTGTATGCGCAGCGAATCCCGAGGAGGATGATTGGAATTTCTTCGCTCCATTTATATTGATGTCCACGGCATTTAATGGAAGTCTTTAATTGTCGATGGAACCGTTCCACCATACCGTTAGCTTGTGGATGGTAAGCGGTTGTGTGAATTTTGTGGGTACCAAGAAACCTTGTCAATTCACTAAATAATTTGGATTCAAATTGTGTGCCTTGATCCGTCGTAATCCTTAACGGGACACCGAATCTGCAAATGTATTCTCTTACTAATGTTTCTGCTACTGTAAAAGCCGAAATATCCCGCAGAGGATAGGCCTCAGGCAATCTAGTGAATCGGTCCACTACCGTCAGGATATATGAATACCCATTCGAGTACTCTAATAGTCCGACGATATCGATATGTAAGTGTTCGAAGCGAGCCTTTGGAACGCGGAATTGTTCTAACGGTGACTTAGTGTGACGTACAACTTTAGAACGTTGGCAGGCTACACAAGCCTGAGTCCATTGTTTAATATTATTATTGAGTTCCGGCCAAAAATAACGTGTGCCTATGAGTTTTCGAGAACCCCTGGGATATGGTATATACTGCCAGTGTATTGAGAAATGAAGTCGAGCTGCCGAGCTTGACGTGGACCTCTTTCTGTTTTTGTGAGTAATGCTGTCGTAAGTGGCTTATGATCTGTGTGTACAGAAAATTCGCGACCTTCTAAGTAGTAGCTAAATTGCCGAAGCGCGAGGTAGATAGCTAGTAATTCTCGATCAAACGCCGAGCATTTAACATCAATTGGTGTTAGTTTTCTCGAGTAGAAAGCAAGTGGTTCCCAATCATAATACACTTTCTGTTCTAAGACTGCTCCGACTGCGGTATTTGACGCATCTGTGATAACTCTTTGAACTGCGTCTGTTGCCGGAAATACGAGTAAAATTGCGTTTACTAAAGCTTCTTTAATTTTAATGAATGCTTGATCACATTCCCTTGGCCAACTGAAACGTGTTGATTTAGGCTTATTTGTAAGAGTATTTAAATGATTATAAATTGGAACCAGTAACTCCGTGAATTTCGGGACGAAGTGGTGATAGTAATTTGTCATGCCAATAAATATTTGTAACTGGCGGATTGAAGTTGGTGTTGGGAATGATCTAATAGCTTCTACCCGATTCTCAGACAGTTTTATGCCATTTTTATTAATTTTATGACTTAAAAAGTCGAGCTCATTTTTTCATAACAGGCATTTTGACAAATTTACTTTAAGATCATATTCTACGAGGCGGGCGAACAGCTCTTCTGAATGCTTTTCATGTTGTTCAATACTTGCGCTGCCCACCAAAATATCATCCAAGTAGACATAAATGAAATCCAAGCCACGTGTGACCTCATGCATAAACCTCTGGAACATTTGTGCTGCGTTCCGGAGCCTGAATGGCAGTCTATTGAACTCGTACAAGCCGAAAGGTGTAGTAAAAACCGTTTTGTATTCATCTTCCTCAGACACAGGAATATTGTGGTATGCCCTGACTAGCTCAATTTTCGAAAATATTGAACACCCATAAAAACGTGAAGAAAAATCTTGGATATGCGGCAGTGGATAATGATCTGGCACCGTGACCGCATTGAGCCTACGGTAATCTCCACAAGGCCGCCAATCATTGGGATCTCTCTTATGTACCATATAGAGAGGAGATGAACAAGACGAGGATGAAGGGCGACAGATTCCTAGTTGGTGCATCTACTCAAATTCTGTTTGTGCAACGGAGTATCTCGTTGGGTCTAGTCTTCGTGGTCGTGAGAAAGGTAAATGACCTTTCGTAACTATATGGTGAACCATTTTATGTTTTACTGGCTGAGTATGATCTGGTACGCCAGTTAATGCTGGGAATCTTTTCAAAAGATTACTATAGCGGCTATTATTGCTTGTTATAACTGGTGTAGGAGTGTTCAAATTCTTGACTAAGCAATTAATTGAAATGTCAGTTTTACTATCTATTAGGCGTCTATGCTTCAGGTCTACTAGGAGATCGTGTTTTACTAAAAAATCCGCGTCAATTATAGGCCTATTAACTGAGGCGAGAGTAAATGAGAATTCAAAAGTTCTTCGTAATCCTAGGTCTATTTCAATAATTTGGTTCCGAATGTTTTTATTTCGGTACCGTTTGCTGCGGTTAAACTACATTGCGGTAACTTAGAGCATGCCTCTCAGAAATAATAAGCAGGTATTACTGACGCATCCGCCCCAGTATCAATTATAAAATTTAAACGAGTTACTTTAGATTGAATTAATAAGCGGCGATTGCAGGTAGACCAGATGTCTGCCGCTGTAACATTCGGTTTTTTTAGTTTAAATTAGCAGATTGGGTCCTACTGGATTGTTTAAAAGAACACGGTTCTGTGCACTTTGTAGCTTTGCCTTAAAACACACGATGGTACCAACACAACTTCGGTCGGCGAGGGCTGAATGCCCGCTGTTTAATTCGCTGTGGAGATTTAGTGTCACTAACGTTGAATTTTCTGAAATATTTTCGTAATTCACTTATCTCGTTGCGCGCTAATTGTAATTCCGTTGAATTTTTTTCGTTTCGTTTGAATTTTCGAAATATTGTTTAAATGTTGTATCGCTCCTGAACTATTGGATTGTATCGAATTAATACCAGAACGTGTAACTTCTCATACCTTATCTGCCAACTCAAGCTTACTTTCGAATGGTTGATTTGTGGCTACCGTAAGTGGTATCGTAATTGTGGAAGGAAGTTTTCTCTCCCAGAGTGATTGTACTAACGAATCCGTTAAGGATGACATGGAACCTGCGACTATTTGCATTTGTCGATAAAGTTCCGAAGGTTTTCGATCGCCTAGATCCACAGCGTTTAATAATTCCTCCAGGCGTCTTTGTTCTGACTGTGAGTGACGTTTTATCAAGATAGTTTTCAAATTGTCGTACTTACTTTTGTCGGGCGGCTTGTTTAATATATCTAAACCGCTATTTATCGCTTCGACTGGAAGTGCAGATAAAATATGCGCGTATTTAATTTCGTCCTTTTTGAGGTTTTTAACTGTGAACTGGGCCTCCGCTGCAATAAACCACGCAGCGGGCGCCTTTTCCTAAAAAACAGGTAATTTAATTGTTGTTATCTCAAAGCTAGGAAAATGACTACTGTAATTCTTTGTTTCCGTGTTTGAAGAACTATCGTTAGGTTCCGTTATGTTTACACGGAGAGATTAAGCATGAAAAATTAAATAAAAATGTACTCATAGTTAAATTAAATCAATTAGTGCTCCTTCACTTGCTCCGGTACAAATTTGTCAATAGAAACTTGAGTTAAATTTTTGAATATCTCAAAATTATTTATGGCTTTATCATACTATTCAATCGAAAATTGATCTACAAAAATTTAAAGATTAATTTGAATTAAATAATTTAAATCACAAATAAACTTAATTTATTATAGATAATATGGTCATCCACGTTGAATGTCAACTTTCATATAAATGTGAGCGATTAATCTCAATCCAGTTTAAATAAAATGTTTTGTGTATGGAATGACGTTCAGCGGTGCAAATAATTTCAAACTGAAGAAGTACTGTGATATGAAACAGACCACACGATTTGTGAGGATGCAGATGAAAGAATGTATCTTCCGTTATTTCCTTTGCCGTTGACGACAAGTATTTCCAATTTTTCAAGGTGCAACAAAATTCCAATATATTAGACAAATACATGTGAAATTAACGTCTTCGAAAAGAATTTTCTTGTTTCTGTGGTACGCGTTGCTTATTGTAGAATCGGTTGCTTTCTTCTTATATTCTACCACGGACAAGAGGTTTGCAGAAATTATCGTTTGTTGGATTATAATGTGCGTTATTCTCGGGGTCACCACTTGTAATATGCCTTTGGGGTGTTAATAAAATACGTACATAGATAAAAGCAAATACTATTTAATCCAATAAAACTATTTAATCCAATTAATACAACTTAACTCTGCAAATAACTGTTATGATATAAAAGAATGTCTAAACGTTACATGACTGGAATGTGAAGCGAAAGCAAGTGACGAGCGCTTGACAACATTTTATAAAATCACTCTGATAACGTTATCATGTCTTATTCTCTCTTCTCCTGTATCGTGTATTCGTCGTGTTGCGTTCGTTCAGTCCGTTTACTATAAAGTTATTAGCAGTACACTGCGGTGTATAAATTCATTAGCAGTTCACTGCGGTATATAAAATTCGTTAGCGGTTCACTTTAGTTTTCTCCTGAAGTTACTGCTGCATAAAAGATTAAATCTGAGATGCGGGAAGTCAGCTTTTGCTCATTTTATGCATGAGCGTGGGTATGTGCAGGTATGCTGAAGTGATTGAATATAAAATACGACACTGTACATTGAGACACCGAGTGGTGTTTTGTCTATTTTGGTTCTGGGTTTGACTTATTTATGTTTATGTTCAAGTGCTTGAGTATGAATTGACCGCAATATGTTATTCCGAGTAGCGTGTTGTTTAAATTTGTTTTATGTTGGATTAAGGTTAAGTGTATGTAATATGCTCAATGTGAGTCTGAAAGCCGGTGCGTAGACGTAAAATAAGAAAACGTTTTATAGGTTACCTGCCTGCAGGGCTTGATGCTACCCGTACTATCCGGCTGTTTATAGCTTATATGCGCTAGGTGCTGTCCTACAGCGGCAGAGCTTGGCCTATCTGGCGTGATGCGTGTTGTATCTTCTTTTCTATGCGTGTCTTTGACAGAAGGAATGCAGTGTTCTCTCTAGATGGGGACTTTGTAGGCAGCAAGTTCTCATGCGCAAACTTCAAACGAACTTCAGCCGGAGCATCTGCGCCAAGCAGCGTAAAGTAATAACACTTTGGGTGTTAATTACCTGCAAGTTTGCTCGAGTGGGAGATTAAACCCCTATTCCTCTAAATACAAACTATAGGATCAATTCTTAGCTGTTGGTGGACAGAAGACTGTTCCTTTTCAATCGGCTTATGGGCAGGGGAAGAGGAACAATACTCTGGGAATGCCTTCTTTTTTTATGATTTTATTTTTCTTGTGTTTTCTCGGTTACAGCTTTTTTCCTTCCTTCTTCTGAGATCGCTAAACGTCACACACCATTCCAGAACCTTCGGCCGAGTCAGACAAAAAAAAAGACATTCAACATGGCTCCTGTATTTTTATCGACCCTCGTTCTAAGATATTCGAAAATTGAAGTTTCGGTGTTAATTTGGATAGGTTAGTGACATCTACAAGCTTAGGTTTTACAAATACTGTTTTTTGTTTGTTCTATTTGTACAATCAAAGTTAAAAAAATTAATTTATCGAAAGTTTACATCTATGCAAAATTGTTTGTATGTGAATTTTCAAATTTTAATAAAGGATTACAACGTTTTATGATTTATTTTTGAATTATTTAATTTTTACGGTCTGTTAATCGCAGCTTCTTCTTCTGTTTTGTGAGATGGCGGCGTTATATGGTGCAATTCGGTTACAATATCTTTACCGAGTCTCGAGCTATGTGGTGCGGCTCTGTTAGCCAAACTAATCACTGAAGTTCAGCAGAAACTTCAACTAGATATAAATGGAATTTATCCATGGACGGACTCCTCGGTTGTACTTGCGTGGTTGAAAAAACACCCTTCAGCGTGGGAGACTTTTGTTGCCAATCGAATTTCACACATTCATCAGGTGTTAAAAGAGAATCGTTGGGCTCATATTGCAAGCGAATCAAATCCAGCTGATTGTGCAAATCGAGGCATGTAGCCAGGAATGCTAAAACGTCAATCTCTCTGGTGGAGTGGCCAGGCCTAGTGAAAATTGGTCCAAAAGTAAAAAAAAGATCGAAACAACACAGGGATTGCGCAAACAAATTCGGAGCTTAGACATACAGACGCACAGTGGTAACTATTGTCTCGATATTCGTCGCTAACGAAACTTCTAAGGGTTACTGCTTATTTTCAACGTGGGACAAGGAACGTCCGTAATTCACCACCGAATCTAGAACTAAAATACTTATAAAGCAAAGAATTACAAACTGTGTTATTCTTTTGGGTACACGATGCATTAAAGGAACAGAAACAAATCCCAAAGCAGAATAAATTGATCAAACTGGATCCGTTTTCCCGCGATGATGGACTTCTTCGAGTTGGTGGTCGCCTTAGGAACTCCTTGCTTACCTTTTCAGAAAGACATCATATTATACTGACTGAAAAGATTCATCTAAGAAATCTAATTGTTGTATGCCACAAAACAACAATACATGGCGGTTCTCAGCTCACTGTTTCATTACTCCGTCACAAATATTGGATTTTAAATGCCAGGAATATAATTCGCTCATACAAGCACAAATGTATAAAATGTCTTCGGCAGACAGCACTAACCAGAACACAATTAATGGCAGATCTGCCAAGCTATCGCGTACAAAGAGCACGTCCATTCGCACATACTGGAATAGATTACTGCGGCTCGTTCGATATAAAAAGCTCCAAAGGCATGGGAGCTCGTAGCTATAAGGGATACATAACAGTTTTCATCTGCATGCTCACGAAAGTTATGCATCTTAAATTAGTAAGCGATCTATCAAGAGCTGGATTTTTAGCAACGTTCCACAGATTCGCATCACGTCGTGGCTTATGTACAGATCTGTACAGTGATTGCGGATCGAACTTTATTGGGGCAAATGCAATTCTTACTCGTTATAAACTTGAAATAAAACGAAATAAATGAAATAAAACGATATCGCACAAGCAATTGAAAACGAAGGCATTAAATGGCATTTCATACCACCTTCTTCACCCCAATTCGGCGGATTATGGGAAAGCGGAGTAAGGTCGACCAAAACGCACTTGAAAAAAATAATTGGTACTACTGTTCTAACCTGTGGGGAATTTAGTACTTGGTTGGCGCAAATAGAGGCCACCTTAAACTCAAGGCCACTGACAGAACTATCTCAGGACGCGCGTGATACTTCCGCTTTGACCCCTGGACATTTTTTTAATTGGAGGAGCTCTGCTCACGCCGCCAGAACCTTCTCGCTTGGACATCCAAACCAATCGCCTCGATCGTTATCAGTACATCCAAAAACTACATCAAACGTTTTGAGTAAAATGGAGTACTGAATATTTACATCACGTACAACAAAACAACCTAAAAGGAACGAACTAGTTATTCTTAAAAATGAAAGTCTTGGACCGTCACGATCGCTAATGGAAAGAATTCTTACAACCCATCCAGGAAAGGATAACTTAATACGAGTCGTCACAATAAAAACACAACACAAAATCATTAAGCGGCCTGTAACAAAAACATACCTCCTTCCTAATAATACAATAATCCCATTCAATTGAAAAACGAAAACCCCGCATTACTTCATAAACAATCCAAAAAAAGAAAACAGATCCTTTCAGATATCGCCCAAATCTTTGAATATTAATATGCGTCATCATCTCAAGCTATATTTAATTTATACAGATAAAAAATCTATGAATCACTCTCCGGGAACATTACCGATTCCGTTTTCGGCAACCACAGGACTCATCGAATCTCTAGAGGAAAGGATAACTTAATACGAATCGTCACAATAAAAACACAACACAACATCATTAAGCGGCCTGTAACAAAAACATACCTCCTTCCTAATAATACAATAATCCCATTCAATTGAAAAACGAAAACCCCGAATTACCTCATAAACAATTCAAAAAAAGAAAACAGATCCTTTCAGATATCGCCCAAATCTTTGAATATTAATATCCGTCATCATCTCAAGCTATATTTAATTTTTACAGATAAATATTCTATGAATCACTCTCCTGGAACATTACGGATTCCGTTTTCGGCAACCACAGGACTCATCGAATCTCTAATTTACTTATTGAAACCTGACGTTTCAAAGGGGGTTTATTTTGCAGCGAAACCTTGGTCAGAAGACAGCATTGGACCCTGAGAGAAAGTACACACAAAAAATCCCTTCATCTTCACATAAAAAAAATGAAAGATACTTATCTGGTATGTTAACATAGATTTTCTACTCTCTTTACTCCACATAGATAACATTTTGTTTATATCTGAATTTAATTGAAATGACTTAATTAGCTTGGTAAAGAAAATTTAGAATGTAAACAAACAAGTAGTACAAAACTTACCATAACCAGAGACGAAAACGATTTCAATCCAAAAAAAAAAAAAACACCAACACTTCACTAGATTAGACAGAACATATATAACACATATTCTTAAAAATAAAAATAAGGAATATACTTAAATTAATTCAGGTGTTTTTCTTGCTAATCACCTCAAAAGTAAAATTAGATCTTTCCTGACGGAATGAGTACTATGAGTACTTATAAATCGAATTTCGATCAGTTTCGAAGAAGATATACCCAACCCTGGAACCAATAGTTTATGACGACTTCGTTAAATATCTAGAAAGGAACTGAAACCTGAGACAACATTATGTTCTGAGGGGAATTAGAATTCTTAAAAGATGATCAAACCCCTTAAAGTTCATAACTCTAATTTCCCATTGGCTGGTCCTTTCTAGAAAATGTAGATAGCGGATTCATAAGAGGTCAATCTAGAAAAATCATAGAACGCTTTGAAAAAGGACAGTAATCGCGACAGTAAGTTGAACACATATTGCCTCCATCTTTGAATAAAATCTATTTTAAATCTATTTTGGTTCAATGTTGAAATCGTTAAATCAACACAGTCTGTAGAAACCTAAATATCGCGTCATTAAACTTGGCTAATTTTGAAATGCGGTTACGCTTGAAATTGTGTGTAATAAATCCTTGTCGACTCCGGTGCTTGTGGAATTTTTGAAATTTAAGTTTTGATTTAAAATTAGCATATTTCTTGTTGCCTAGTTTGAAGTTGAACATTTAACGTAGATTTGAATTTGGAATCTAGTATAAATAGACCGTGAATTTTGAAAACGAAGTACTTTGAAGGAAAAGAACAGTGGATTTTAATAATATAGTATTGAAGTTATTATATGGGGAAATTATTGTTTTAATTTGTTTATCGCATTTAATTTGTAAAAGGAACTTTGGTGTAATGGACCACGTCGCTTGAATTTTTTTTTAATCTTTTTTTTTTTTGCTATCAAATTTTATTTTAAGTGATTAAAGGAAATCTATTCTCCTGCTAAATATCCTTAGAATCCTAAAAACAAATGGAACCAATGAACAATTGAAAGAATCGAACTTTAAAACTATATTCTTAGATCAAGAAACAAAGTTAAGATATTTGGAAAACAAAATATACCAAATCCTAGATAACATTCTGGCAACATAAAACCACATTATTTATCTCAGTATGCTAACGTTACAAGAATTAGATAACTATAATACAGACTTTCATAAAGTAAGAAGTAAAAGCAAGTAAAAGCAGGAGTTGGGAAGCATAAAGGTCAAATCCTTATTATTGCAATTAAAATTCCAACCAACTACATTATTACAGATTTACAAAAACTAAAAGCAATATCAAATGCAGAAGGATTTGAAATTGATGAATAAGAAGAGTTAACAGTAGAAATAAAAGGAGAATTTTATCAATATCAGCTAAATGCTTTAATAAAAGATTTAAAGTTAAGCAAACACTTGATAAGTTTTAATAATTGCACTTAGTGATAAAAGACGAAAAATTTTATAACAAGAAAATTATCCTACTAGATAAGTATATTTATCCAACAAGTGAATTTAAACAAAATCATGTAAAACCTATAGATTTTAATATAATGACTTGGGGCAACGTGAATAATATCACTGAAATAGAAGAATTGAAATACCACCAATAAAACGAGCTAATGGCCCTCCAATAGAAAGCTCTACACATTCTGTCTCTCTCTCTTGCTGTATTATGCCACATGAATTCTTCGCAATGATAGCTTTCTTTGGTTGAAAATAAGTTAAAAGCTTTCGAAAAGTCATCCAGGTTTACATGGAGAATTTCTTATCTAGTTGTAAGTTGTCACAGCCTGCACAAAAGTTAAGCCACGTTGTCATGCCAAGTCCAAGTTAAATTGAATTTAGGAATAGAATGAAAATGTATAAGTTAGTCACTATTAGTTTGTCAAACAGTTCTCACTTGAAATAAGAACGAGTAATTTTCGTTAGTTCTACGGTTATTTTATATCCGGTTGAAAAATAAAAGTGATTATTTTAAATTGTGTTAAATTGTAAAGAAAGTATAGTAAGAATTAAAGTGATTAAATTAAATTGTGTTAAATTGTAAAGAAAGATCAGTAACAATAAATTTTAATTATTATCAAATGATATCTTTAAATAAAACCCCTATATTGGTGCTCCTAATTCGGATCCCTCTCAGAAGTGAAATTCTTTTTTTTTATGAGAGGATAATACAAAATATTTATCTCGTCTTTAAATAGTAGTGGATTTTGACCCTATTACTGCAAATGAATTCGAAGTTACTGGAAAAAGTACAGGCGTTTTCAATGGCGTAAATTATTTTATTTTCATCGTAGAGATATGAGACCCAGACCATTCGAAGCAGTTTTTTCTGATTCAAATGGCGTATATATAGTATTTTCGACAAGTTTGTCGGTTACGATATTGTTTTATGCTTTCCAGCGTCGATATAAAGTAAACTAGAAGAAAACAAGTAAAAAAGCTAGATGAATACCCGTATAAAATTTCGTATGGTCACCGATCTATGCAAGTTTGATTTTTGATGTAGTTTTACACATATATTTCTAGAACGGTTTGTCGCCCATAAAAAATGGTTATAACCAATTTTATAGAATTTCATATTCTGAAGAAGTTTTTAGTGCAATACAAATTTCTTGGACTGATCGTTTTCAAAGTATACGTAAAAAACCTAAATTTTTATATGGAAACACCAAAAAGGAGTTGCCCGATGTAATCCACATTTGAAATTTTATTTGCTAGTACAATGAAAATACCATGCACCAAATTTCAGCTCACTATGTCGACGCGCTCCCAGGCAGTGTCCAAATATATAGTGGAAAACGAAATTTTTGTATGGCAACCCTCATTTTCGAACTTAATTTTAATTTTTCTTTTAAAGTCTGTGTACAAAATTTCAGCTCTCTAAAACACCAGGAGCGGTTTCTCATTGGAAGCAAAGGAAGCACTGCTTCCCTTGACAAAATAAAAAAATCCAAACATAACATTTTGCTTTAAAATATTCTTAGAATATTTAACAAAATGTATAAAATTTAAAGAAGTTTACTCCTCTGGCATCACTAGATACAACAGAAATATTTCATAAGTAACGCCCAATTTTCTCCTACAAACTAAGAACATACCGCCCAGCCCAAAGTCATTATATCGCTACTAACATTCTGTATGGTACGCTGTCCAAAATGTAGCGTATGACCCACCCACCATCATTCCACCCAGCACCAGATCCACCCCGATTTATCTTGTCAAGCAAGCTACATAATATTCGCGTGGTAAGGATGGAACGGCATTAGATTCAAACTCCGTTGCCACTGGCATCGCAGTGACGCTGAAATCCCTACTGCGTTTTTACAACACAAAGCCAATGTAAACAGTTAAATACATTTAACTTTTTAGACTCATATTCACTCAAGAGTTTGCATGCTATGGTACGCTGGCCGCGGCGTAGCGTTTGGCAATTGATTTACACCCCGTGATAGTAACTTTCATTGATAAATTCAGAAGTATATGCCGGTGCGGGTGGGTGTCGGTCTTGCTCACGATTTATTTAAATGCTGCCAGATATTAATAATAAATTCGTAGCTCTTTTAAATACCATTTATCCGAACTTTGTGACGAATATTGTGAAAGTTTAGGAATAGTTTTAGAATAGTAAACGTGGATGGGTTTACATGGAATTTTTTGTTTTAGAATTAGTCAGTGGGCTTAATTGTTTACGTTTTTGGGGTTTTGCGGGGAGGGTGGTAGCTACACTCATGGCGTTGTCCAATCTTGGCCGTGCGTTATCCCAAATAGAAGCTTTTGCTGAGGTTTATTAAATGGCATATCTTCTTTTGCTCTATAAAAAACTTTATAACAGACTTTTTTCACCCGAATATCTTTAAAATGCGTGGTTTTCGAATTTATGTACAAAGGAGGGTGTACGTTCTTGCGGTGGCTGATTTTTCTGTTAAACGCTTCCGCATAATGTTTTACATATCTCATATGAACATTTAAATTTAATATGTTTAACCGATGGGTTTTGTTGTGAAATAAATTTTCCAGTTTTTTCGTGTAAAACGTTTTTACATGGAAGTACTTACATTAAAGTGCGATAATCTTCTAAACTATACTTACCGCAGAGGTAAAAAATTACATCACAACATTCGCAAAAGAACGTAGATGCGAGGTAATATGCATATATTAGATAGATTATCAGTACGTTTACATGAATACTTGAAGCATACTTGAAGTATGCTTGAAGTAATCAAAATATCATGAAAACGCTCATTCAATCCGTAAATTTCAACTTAACTAATTGGAAAATTAAATTCAAGAAAAATTCAACTCAAGTAATTGGAAATAATTCAATCTAGGGCAGTTGATTGAATTATTTCCAATTACTTGAGTTGAATTTTTCTGAGCTTCAAGTGGATTTCAAGCCAAGTATTTATGTAAACGTACTGAATGTCCTGTTTTATGAGTTTTTAGCAAAAATGTAATGATTAGAAAATAAAATATATTAAAAAAACTTTTTAAATAAATAACTTTCATAAATAAATTATTGGTACTAAGTAAAAAATAATTTTTTCTTTCTACAAAAAAAAAAAATTCATTGCAAACCTGAATCTATCCAATAACAATATTTTAAAATTATATTATCTGGTTTAACTTTATATGTTTGAATGTTTTTTATTATAAAATTTTGTTAAACATATTTTATTCATATTGTGCTAAAATAAGATATTGACTATCTATAATATTACGTACATTTCTGTTTAATTGCGAGAGAATGTAGAATTCTTGGTTTTATTTGAGTATTTCGGCGAACGAGTATACTTAAGTATAATAATAATGGTAATTGAATTGAAAAGAATGAATTAGATAATTAGATTTTTTGCGTACGTTGTGAAAGGGGGATATTGAGTGAAATTTTTGTATTTGCTTAATTATGGGGCAGGCAGTATTTGCTGTGAATGGATTAAATGAAAGATATGATTGCATTGCTGATTTATTTAACGATGATAATGGCTTCCTTTTCTATCAAGAGCAAGAATAAATGTGAATATTTATATTGTGTATTATTGACATCATTGACTTTGTTACATGTATAATTACTTATAGTAGCAATGAAATAGTCTGAAAAGCGGAGCTATAATTTACATAAAATGTATTGCTTCCCTTCTTCTGAATCCCACGAACCGCCAATGCCACACACGATAGAACTGTTGGTCCAACTGTTTTAACAATCTGTGTTGGCATACAACCGTTGTATGGTGTGTGGGGGCCAATTGTATGAAGCATCCAACAATCGCAAGCTCGGTTGGATGGTTGAATTGCATTGTAAAAAACAAACCAAAATGGTGTCTCTTAAGTATAAGGACTTCTGGGAAGAGTTTATTGATATATATCCAAGTCTACAATTGCTTTTGAAAGCCATAGTCACAGCTTAAAAACAAATGCACATTTTCTTTTTCCTTTTTTGACAACCTATGACATTATTTCGTATTATAGATATACTCAGTATGAAAAGTTACACAATACTGACAGCGGAAGAAATTGGTCCAACAATTGTATCGTGTGTGGAGTACCAAACAACTGCTGGTCCAACGGTTGATCTTCAGCCGTTGGACCAACAGTTGTATCGTGTGTGGGCCGCTTTAGTATACGCGCACTCGAGTTATCGTGCGCACAGGCAGACAGGCGGACAGACGCGTGTAAAGGTCTCTTTGCAATTGAAATTCCATCACTTCAATTATGTTGCGCGAAATGCGTGGCTAGCGTTGATATTTGGAGTTGAAATTTCCGCGCTTATTGGTTTATCTGTATCTGATCTGATGAGATTTATCGAACAAAGTACAGACAAATTAATAGATTAATGAAAATTGTCGAGATATCACAATTTTTAAATATGAGAAAAATTGATCTATCAATGTATGAATTTTTTCTAGTCCCGCTTAGGGCTAAGCTGCTGAGTACAAATTAAATACTTTTAGTCTTACGCCTCATATAATTCACACTCAGAATTTTATCTGAGTGCATATAAGTGAGGTCAAATTGGCTTTTTCCAGGCATGTACGGCAAGCAGGAACCAGCCGTACTGAAGAGTACTAAGTTATTGCTGATAAGAAATGCCTTTTGCACTTTCATTAGTGTACTTTGCAACAAATTAATTGCATGATGATAAATGAATGTATAATAAAAAATTGAACTATCAAACAAAATAAAATTAATGGCCAAGTTATTTAACGACACAATGGAGTCACAAATCACATAACGATGAACAATGAAGAATAAGCCATCTTAAATATGTAGAAAATCTGTTACGAATCAAAATTATATTAGAACATACAATCCTTAAATACATTCACTTTAACATTTTTCTAAATACTTGTTTTTATTTCCACAAAATTTTTTTTATTAAATTATTAGTTTGTTAAACGCAGAGCTCAGAGCGCTGAGGGTGCATTCAGAAGGCAAAACGCGTCAGTTTTGTTCGTTTAACAAACTAGTAATTTAATAAAAAAATTTGTGGAAATAGAAACAAGTGTTTAGAAAAATGTTATCAAGACAATTCCACCAAGTGCTCTCAAAAAACTCACATTCACTTTACATATAATATATAGGTAGATGTACTTAAAAATCGTTTTACTTGTATTGCAAAAGCTGTCATTCTTGTACTACTAACTATTATACCAAAGCGAATCATAGTCTAACTAAGTTGTTAGAAACATATTGCAAAAACAATATGTTTTCAAAAAATCGAACATTAGAAAAGTAAGATAAAAAAAAACAAAAACAGAACTCGTGACGAGATACCTTCTAAAATGTTGAATAGAAATTTTTACTGAAACATTAACTGATAACGAGTACATTCCAGTAAATATAATACAATTACAGAGTATATATTGATTTATAGAAAAACAAATGTAAACACCTATTCAATCACCTTTAACGAATTAAACAGTACATTTCCTAACGACAAGATCTAGCTGAAAAAATTGCAAAACTGTGAATTCTAGAAAAGAGGAATAATAAAATTTTTAGAAGTTTAAGAATCTTTACAAGCTTCATATGATAATGTGTGCGTCATCTTCTTCATCACATTGTTCAGCACAAAGATGACATCACGGAAATATACACTAACCTAAACCTTAGCTCGAACGCTCATTTCAATAATCGCTCTTGCCCACGAAACCAACAAGGATCCAGTTTCTTTTTGCCATCGCTGAACTCTGAGAGGGAATGAGTAACATTCGAATCATAAGCCAACATGCATATTTTAATTGTTCCCATAATACTTATTTAGGAAAAACTTTATTATTTCATTTCGGACAAAAAATTGTACGACGCGACGCTTAGCGAATAAAAATTACATCCTTGATGTTGGTTAAAGCCATACAAATTGAGGCGGTGAGTGATTTGACAACGTCGGCATTTTTATCCTGCTTTCGACGATTCACTGGAAGACGCGGAGTTCCAACGCATATATATAGAGACTGTGGCAACAACTTCGTGCGACCAAGTAAGCAACTAGTCACAGCAGGAAAATTCAGTTAACAACTAAAGCCACCATCAATAAATCAGAACACAGAATGGCATTGTAATCCACCAGGAGAACCTCACTTTTGAGGCTTGTGGGAAGCAGGAGTGAAGTCCATCAAAACAAATCTTAAGAAAAGAATAGGCGATCAATTTCTCATATTTGCTGAGCTCTCGACCATTCTTTGCCAGACTGAGTTCACGCCCGCTTTAACCCATCCCAAGTGACCCTTCGGATCTAGAAATGATTACGCCAGGGCAGTTTTTAATTAGAACGTCACCCATTCAACCCACCCGAACCTTTAATACCAGAAACAATGCATCCTGCAACAGGTTGGAGACTTTTACAGCAACTATATCAATCCTTTTGGAGAAAATGGTCATCAAAATATTTATACCCAACTACAGCAAAGGCGAAAATGGCCTACGGAACAGGCAAATCTAGAAGGGGGACAAATTGTGCTCCTGAAGGATGAATAAACACCAGCTGGTAAATGGCCATTAGGAACAATTGCAAAATTGCACCTAGTAAAAGATAACCTAACACCTGTACCAACGATACGAACGCGCACCTCACTCATAAAACGACCTATAACTAAAATATCTCTATTACCTATCGAAGATAAAGCACAAAATAAAAATAATACTGAACGTACGACACTGAACTTAACCTACAAATAATGAATATAATTTACGTAACTTAATTAATAAATAAAAACTAATAAATTCTTGAATTAAAAGTACATGCCTAATAAAAACGAATTAACAATACCAATATCGTGCACCACTTTGATCTATGCATCCACGTTATATAAACCTAAAATGGACAGAAATGAGACGAGAATGAATTCAAGATTCAAAATTTACCCTCCATCGCGCGCGAACCACACTTGAACTCGATTTTCGCGGTACATAATGTCGAACACTCGGATGAACACATACAGGTGCATAATGAGATAAGATGATCACCATTTAACGTCAGTATCCAGCAGTCAATCACTATGCAAAGCTAAGTGCTTGTAGTTTATGAACATTATATAAAACCTAAGGATTTGCTATTGTCCTTACAGCCTATAATCCACATCTAGTCAATCACCCAGGTTTTGGAATCAGAGCATCCATCGGGGCGGAGAATGTTCATCCCACTGTAGAATACCTAACAACCTGGAAATTCAACCAAAGAATCATTGTTATATTAGTCATGTTTAAATTATTATATACTTATACTTATGTAAGATGTTTTCCATTAATGGTCTGTAGAATAGGTAATGTTGCATTGCTGTATTGTTGCATTTCTCTCCAACTACATTAAAACTAATAAAAATTAATTGTTTTGGAACACTAAACCTTTCTTATAGCATGAACACGTCGGATTCTTTTACTATAATTAATATCCTATTCAAACACTCGCGACACCATAAATAATGCGATATATTTATCATATTATTGACTACTGAAACTATTGACATATGTCATTGTCGCTAACAAGACAAAGCTCTAAGCTTTGCCCTTAGAATATAGAGACCACAGGAAGTATTGATACCTGTAAAATTCGTGTGCGTAGCGTGGATTTTTTCAGCGTCCCGCGAAGTAGGTCAGCATAATATTGAAGAAAGACATAAATGTATTTTCAGCTGCCAAACGAAGTTTCCTAATTTGCAACAATTTGAAACTACATATTTTAAAACTTGTGAAAAGTGAAAGATATTTTATTTAAAAGTAGTGCTAAATAAAGTAAAGAGTGTAAGTAATTATCTGTTGATATTATAGTGATAAATTTCTAAGTGATGTTCATGTATTTTCAGAATGAAGTGTCCGGTGAAAAATTACCACAACAGCACCAAGGTACGACGTGGGAAATCCACTTTCAGGCAAGTATAGTTATAAAATTATATTTGGGTACTTTACACACCTTTTTATATTAAATTAAATTAAAAATACATAACAAAAACGATGAAATATTCAAAAATTCCTTCATCCACCGAGATTTGTTTACGTTTGTCATAGCTGAGAAGCTCCAAGGGTATGTTGGAGTAGTGCAGTGAATAAGAACATTTTCGATGGGAGCAAACGTAATATTTTCAACCATATCTTGTTGCCCCGCTCTCTATATTGATTCTACTACACGGCTGTACTGAGCTTTCACTACAACGGCAACAAATTCTAACACATCCAGCATTTGATTAAGCTAAATTTGGGATATCACACTTCCTGTATTCTCCATATTCTAAGGCTTTGCCAAAGCTTCCAAAATGGGGCATAATTACAAAAAGGCGAAACTGCGAACATTGCCATGGTTGTGAGATAAGATCAACTTGATTGATTTATTCTCGGTCATTAACCTTTGGAGAAGTAGCTGTTCAAGTGGTCAGTTAAGGCATAATTTGAAAACACTTGTGGATTTGTGCAACAAAGTAATTGGCAATACAAAACAAAAAGCGGTTAATTTTCGACAAAAAGCGGTTAATTTTCGATTGAAATAAATTATTATTAGAAATAATACAGACTGAATAGGTGAAAAAGGAAACAGCAAGGTTCAGTGTGCGGATTTGAGAAAGTCTTTTTTGATAAGATTTTCAGTCTCGAGTATAAAATTTAATGAAGTATTAAATCCAACAGTGAGTGTTTTCATTTATTATCTCAACTTGCATTTCATGGATGAATATTTTGTCAACTAAAGAACAGTAGAATTATGATGGAGTAATTTACAGCCACTTACATTTAAAGTTTTCATATAATTGTTCTAGCCATTAAAATTGTAATTATTATCTATAAATTAATGTATCTATATTGAAATTGGGACAGTTCATTATCAACCACCATGTCATTAACTCTTACTCTCACGGGAAATTCATCTCTGCTTACTGCTGAGTACTGTCCTCCGCTAGAGCTCGCAACGGATTAACGTTTGTGGACCAATAGATTTACAAACATACAACTCAATACCAGATATTGATGTGAGCAATTATCTAGTTCATGTAGGGAATGAGGATACTTGGATAAAGAAGGGAAAAGGATAATAGTTACGATAAAGGCTAACAATAATATATTGAAGAGTGAAATTAAGGTAACTGAAGAAAGACATTTTGAAAAATAGAGATCCATAGCTCCTCTGCTAGGATTCAGTAAAAGAAACTAATATAGCGCATACATCGGAGTTGCCAGTCAACGTCATTAAAGTAAATACTATATGTATCGAATGTAATATTATATCATATTAGATCATTCTTCAAAAACACTTGTACACACTCTCCATGAGCTTTCCCAAACATGTGCCCAGGGTATAAAACAGTAGAGGCACCCAAAAATGTAATCTATTTACCTGTGAACACCAAACGTATAAGTTCTCTAACATTGAGGCTCCTTGACGAAGAACGGCGACTAAATATACTTCAGAGGAGAGACTATAACCATCACATTACATTTGAAGCCACAGAATGTTGATACACAATAATGATAAATACGAGTTCGGAGCAGACAAAATTGTTATTTTGGAAAACCTTGAAGCGATCAAGACCTACATTACCACCTGCAGCATATCTCCAATCGGTAGGCTTAACGCTGAAAAAATGATTAAAGTAATGCTTGATATTGCACCAGACGCTCTCTTTGATAACAGTGTTACTAAATTGGAACATCACTCCTACGCACCATTTCTAACATCATTTAAAAAAAAGCGATGAAATCGGTATCTCTGTACAACATCTGATCTTGAATATTCTACCCAGCAGGAGTTTTCTATACATTGAGCAGTCGCTAACAAAGCTAGATGGAACCGTTTCAGCAACCGCAAAACTAGCTAGCAACGCTCTCCCCTTTTTTCAGGAAATATGCTATGAATTGAATGCAGCGCAAATAGACGCACAAGAAATCTTGGGATTGCTACAAGATTAAAAAACTACGTATCTCTAAATGAAAATGCAAACAGGATTCTACGCAACGGCAGTTGGTCGCCAGATTCATCCGTTCTACCAGCCAATGGACTCTTCAACTATTGTGTACCTCTGAAATCTTTATTGGGATTCACTTAAGATTACAAGAAAAATCTCATAAATTCCAAACATGTACTCATATTGATACGGAGCAGGACAGATGCTAATACCATTATATCGCCCACAGATGAGGTGAAAATTAAAATTACCAAACTTCAATGGAGCATTCCACGAATGATAAAACCAAGGATGCTAGAAAGTTTGGTCACTGCAAACTCACCGATATTACAGTTAATTTGAACCAAGAATCATATCCCTACGATGATTTGAATCTGAAGTTTGACCAGAATAGATACGCGTTGCTGTATGAGATGTATATAAAGTTTACACGACCATACTGTGGCCATCAGTATCAACCGTTCCTCACATGGGAGAAGCTCAAAACCGATGCTCCGATCGTTGTAATGGATTGCTAGAATTCAAGACATCTGCAAATATACCGGCTAGTACAACAGCATATTTTCTGCTTCTACACCATAGAATAGTGGAATACAGTCCGCTGACAAGTGAAGTTAGAAAATTGAATTAAAAAAATGGCTCCCATCGTAGACGTTCAAGGATTCAATACAAACCTCAATGAAATTATCACTAAAGAACTGGCAATTTTAACTGATGAAAACTAGATGCAAGACTTTATATTTCAACTCCCATTCAGAAACAAGGACTTGACTTCAGCAAAAAAGAAGCAAGTAAAATGGGTTCAGCACAATTGTCATGGATTCCGCTGGGATGATGGATACATACCTTATCACAAGCTGCATACTATAGTTGAACCACTGCTTTGAAACAAAACCATATATATGAAGGGAGCTAACAAAGTTCACTAGATGCAGAAGATAGTTGGATAGGGCGAAATCTTTATCAACGTCGTAGATGAATACAACTGTGGAAAACTAATAGGGATTAACACAAATGCGCCACTTTGCCAAGTACATATTAGACAATGTGCTATAGGAAATACTTTTGTACTAAGAGATTTTATTGGAAATAGAAACAAATGTTTATAAAACGTAATGCGAGACCCTAGACTCAATAATAATTTGCTAAGAAAACATCAAGCCAAGACGATATCATGTTGCGAAATTTGAAAGATGCTTATATCTACAACTTCCCTACTAAGAAAACTCATTTAGGTGCAGCACTTGAAAACAGCAAAACCAAGATGACGTCATGCTGATATCTAGAGCTTCTCCGCTAATAAAAGAGAACAGCAAAACCAAGGAATGCTGGTAGTTCCGGCTAAGAAATGCCCTTTGCACTCGAATCATATAAAAGCGTAAGCGCAACGCTTGCAACGGTCCAGAACCAGGTAAAATCGTTAATATCTCGGAAATCGTAGCCCGCAAAGGATTAAAACCTCCACCCCCTACCATCAATAATCCATTGACATCTACAAAAATATCCTAGTGTTAACTTTAGTTAATACTAATTTTAATTCAAAACCAAATCTTTAATATCCCGAAAACCGAAGTCCGCAGAGGATTTCTGATGAAAATTTCGTCGTCCCCCTATACCTTACAACCCCACTACACACCAGCTAGGATCCTTCGCCATCAACAAAAATATCCAAGTGTTAACTTTCATTATTACTAATATTAATTGAAAGCCAAAGCGCAAATTTAGTCGGAACACTTGGGAACAGCAAAATCATAAAAAAAACTACATTTAAGCGCACCACACATCTTTCCAAGACACAGACCCGCATCCACATTTCTTGAATCTAAGCCACAATGCCACGTCCCCTCATTTAGCATGGACACAGTCACACCTGGCGCCATCTGTGGTGAAAGCCTGAAAACAGGCGACGGTGGCGAACTTCGTAGCAAAAACTCTGTTCCAGAACTATTATAACGTAACTACTTATTTTGAAAAATCCAAGTTTTGGTACTTTTAATCCAAAATGACGGACCCCCCCCCCCCCGATATGGGTGTAAGCTTGGAATTTTCGTCGTGGTCCGGAACAGCACCCCACCTTTGTGACTATTATTCGGAAGATTTATCGCCTAATTATCCTCAACAACTTTCCGTTTTTGATCCGTGATGCTGGAAACAATTCCAGGAATTTGAACTAATAAACAACTACCTGAACTCTTAATTGTAGATCGCTCGGCTGTAGCAAACAGTGTACTGGATCTGTATACAGGTCTACAGCTCTAGCTCACAATATCAGTCGCTACAGCTGCTCCGGAACACTGATTCAGTAAGCTCAAAATAATAAAGATTTCCCTTCGTGGTGTCATTCCACATATACTGATACTAAGTCGAAAATGGAAAAAGTCGGAATATTAATAAATATTGACAGAGTCACGGAAGAATTCTTGTCAGAAAAAGAATGGCTCTTCGGAAAGTTGTGAAGAAGGTAAGTTTTACTCACTAGGCATAAACTGATCAAAGTATAGAAAGATAATAATATTTTTTAATGATATTTTGGGCCTTATGCACCTGTAGTCCAATAAGTTAACCCATTAACCAGTAAATTTGACTCTTTGTGTGACGCATAATGTACAATTCTTGGAAACGGTTGTTGTTTTTGCTTTTCCTGAATTCTTTTTCTTTGAGTATAGAAGTTTCTAGGTCGGAGAAATCAATAGTTGCTCATAAATAGTGCAGAGAAGTGACAGTGAGTTTTCAGGTGACGCAATCTCTGATATAAAAATGAGTCAACCGAGGCAAGTTATATTATTTTTTAACTAAAAGGATAAGCTGGTTAATTGTTAATACAGAAAAGATTCATAGTTATAATGTTATTAACTTCTTTTTAAATTTTCTTTATTTTGCGACACATTTTTTGCCGGTTTTTTTCGGAGTGGCAGTATTATCTGCCAGTGGGAATTGATGTAGTAAAAAATTAGATGTTGTTTGAAATTGAGTATTTTGTAAGTAGTTTTACATCTTGCAGGTTAACATTACATGATATTTACGTTATATTGGAGCATGATGATGATTTTGCAACTGCGGAAGTGACAATTTTCCCCCCAACATGAACGACCAGATGCTGATACCGATGTTGATAGTGACCTCAGCGATGACGAGGTTGAAAACAACACCGCGCATTTACCTGTGAGATTGCTTCAGGGTGAGGGTGAACTCACAATTGATGGAAACTTACATCAGGAAGGATCCAAGGGCACAATTGTTCAACAATCTGAGACGATGTGTAAATCAAGAAAGCGCACTGTTTCGAAGCCAAATATGGCTAAAACATGCTAACAAAAACTTGCTGATAAGTTTGAATTGAAATGGAGTAAATCCAATGAAAATACGTAGAGAATCTCAATTCCTATTATTTTTCACATACAAATTTTATTTTATTTCAAGGATCGGTACTAACGTCCGAACCAAGAGGACTGGCTTAGGGAAACTTTAAAGTCTCCTCTAGATTTTTTTCTTTTGATGTTTCCTCCTAGACTCTTCGAGCTTATTCTAGAGTAGAGCCAAATATACTTCTTCGCTTTCGTTAGAAAATATACATTGTCTTTTGGGAATTCTGCTTTTGTCTGAGTATAACAAACTACCGAATCGGCGGATGTATTGGAGCACATCACCAGATACTTATAATAGTCTCGTGTCTGAATCAATGAGCCGAAACGCATTTGATGGTATTAGGAGAAGACTTCATTTAGCTGATAATCAAGTCGCCACCAATGATTGGTATTATGAAGTGCATCCCATGTTTGACATACTAAATGAGCAGTTTAAAATGTTATTCCAGATCAGTACCTTACTGAGGATGAGAGCGTGGTACCGTATTATGGAAAGCATGGCACGAAACAGTTTATACGGGGAAAACCGGTTCGATTTGGTTTTAAATTGTGGTCGTTATGTTTTTCAACGGGATATATGTTGCATGCAGAGCCATATTGTGGTCTAGCGCTCAATTAGATACCACGGGAAAAAGACAAGGTTTCGATGTTGTAACAGCTCTTATAAAGAAGGCAAATATCACTCCGGGATCCCATACATCTTTTGACAACTTATCTACATCTTTAGATTTGCTTTCTTACCTCTCAGGGAAGGGAATTGCAGGAACAGGAACTATGAGAGAGAATAGAACGAACGGAGCTTCTTTTTCAAACAAAAAGGTTTTCACGAAAAACTACAGAGCTATATGGGAAAGGTCTGTATTGATGATATAGTTATAGTTCGTTGGAATGGCTTGTTAGCAGTCACTGTTACCTCAAATTGCATGACAAATAGACCTCTTGTGGCAGTTAAAAGATGGAGTTCGGCGACAAAACGGTTTATAGAATTACAACAACCGCAGACTATTGCTTGTTAATTGCTGGTTAATTTCCAGAAGCAATGCGCGTTACAACTGCTAACAGTCTATGGAAAACAACGAATAAGACTCACATCAAGGCTTCAAATATTGGGACCAGCACAATCTGCAATTAGATACGACAGGATGGACCGTTGGATTGTGAAGGGAAATCAACCAAATTCGCGTTGTAAAAATTGCACCGTATACCTATGTCGAAAATACAACATTCCATTACATCCAGAGTGTCATCTTCCATACCATGTCCAGTAATACTCTGGTAGTGTTTTTACAATCAGCTAAGTAGATTTTAACTGAATTTACTATTATATTTTGGATTTAATAAATTTTATTTTCGTTTATACTAATGTTGGTTTATTTTTATATTTTGACTCATGATGGGAGATATTGGTAGGATAATCTGGCAGCCCAAAAAAACAAGTTTTAGTTATCATACGGCAATATTAATTAAGTTAAGCCGATGAACTACCACTAAGATCTTCAAATATTTCGATACCAATCTCATCCACACTTCGCCCGTGGTAAAAAAGACGTCTTTGTCGTTTCTTTACATTCGTTTTATGGAAAGGCAGTCCATTTGTCCATAATTATTCTTGTTGGCTTCCCGCATACCGTATAACTTCTTCTAGAATATTTTCTGCAGTGGTGCTTGCTTTAGAACAACATACTTTATAAGTACATCGGAAATTCTGATTACGTAATGGTCTCCGCGTTATCTTTTCGGGCATGTGCCTTGATGGCCTATATGTACCACGTACAAAGGTATTATTTTCTAGACAATCTTCTTTTCTCTGTTGAAAGTAATTTCACAGTCAGGAACCAATTGGTCGTTTTTATATTGGTGAGAGTTCGCCTGCCGTCAATATGTATAGTCATCATGAAAGGCTTTGATAATCCCCCATCTAATCTACCGCCTAATGATTTTTTTAACCCTAATCCGCCCACCCGGTGACTCCGAGTCACCGTTTCAGTTTTAACAGTAATTTTTACGAATTTTTTGAAAGGTAGCGCCTTCTCATTCGTTCACTTTCTTTTCCTAAGGAAACACAATTTAGAAATGAATAAAATATTTAACAAAATATTATTATAAGAAAAATATACCGCTATTCTTCGTTTCATACCTAATCCACCCAGGCGGTGACTCATAGTCACCTTTCTGGAATGACATGTAAACAACACGAAATATTTCTCAGAAGCCGTTAATTTGCTATCGGTTTGCTTTAATTTCAAATGTACTGGTTAGGAACGTACTAATTTCACAATTCAGTTGACGGTTTTTTGTAATTCAATGAAATTGTATGGATTTGTAGTGGATGACGTCATATTTTATAGAATAACAACGCAGGTACCTATCTACTTTTTTTATTTCAAGTTATGGAAAAAATATAAAAAATAAGTTTTTGTAGCACGCCATCATTCTAACGCCTAAGGATTCCCACGACATCATATGCCTACGGTCATAATGTAGCACGCCGTCATCCTAACGCCTAGGATTCCCAAGCTTCTATAACTCAACATTCATGCTCGCTTGTAGCTCGCCACTATTCCCACGCTTCTGTGCCATACTCGCTTGCCGTTCGGAGCTTACATGCCTATAACCAAGGAGTGCACCTGCAGCATTCATTTACAATTGTAGCGGTTTTCAGCTCAACAATTCCCAGGCTTTGCAAGGACACCGTTGGACATTTGCCTTATATAAATATTGGATAGTTTTAAGAATTCATTCTCATTCTTTGTCTGATTGTCAAAAGAGAAGCACAGTTTTTGTAAGTTCAAGTAATAAATTGTTATAATTTTTTTTTACTTTTTGACCTTTTTCCTACATTTTCTTATTTAGCAATATAATTGAAATACCTTCAGAAATGGCACGAAGACAAATAGTTACCGAAGAGGGAATGAGAAGGGCGATAGAAGCTGACTCGGACAATGATAGTGATTATGAAGCAAGTAACGAGAGCGATTTTGACTATCTGGTTTGTGATGATAGTGAGGAAGATGTCACAGAAACTTTTGAGGAATTACTCGATGGAATTGAGTTGTCATCAGATAATAATCATGCTGAATTTATAGCTGAGAAATATTATGGTAAGGACAGAACTGAATGGAACGCTGAGCCGTTTGGTCAAGGAAGAGCTGCTAGTCACAACGTCATAAGATGCCAATTAGATAAAGTTGTTTTACCACCTGGAATGAGTATTGACGACGTCGAGGTAGCGTTCGAAGTTTTTTTCGATAGCAGAATTATTGACCTTATAGTTAAGTTTACGAATAACCATGGATCGGAGAAGAGTGGTCAAAAATGGACGTTTACTGACAGCATCGAAATTAGAGCTTTTATAGGACTGCTTATTTACGCGGGCACTAAAAAAAGAGGAATTTTTGATTTTATCGACTTCTGGGATCCAGTTCATGGCGATCCAGTATTCATGGCAACAATGTCGAAAAATAGATTCGCCAAAATTTCGCAACATTTGCGTTTCGATGACATATCAACTAGAACCGAAAGTAGACAGAAAGATAAATTTGCACCAATAATAGACTTCTGGATCTCTGTTAAGCTAAATTTGAGAAAAACTTATGTACCTGGTGTCAATCTGACAATTGACGAGCAACTGGTTCCTTTCCGAGGCAGAGTGTCATTCAAGCAGTACATACCTTCAAAGCCAGATAAATATGGCATGAAGATGTGGTGGATATGTGATACAGCCACATCCTATCCTTTGTTTCGTATTCCTTACCTTGGAAAAGAAGGAGACAAAAGACAATGTAATCTAGGAGAAAATGTAGTGTTGATGCTCTCCGAGTTTTACTCTGAGACGAAAAGGAATTTAACGTTTGATAATTTGTTTACATCGTTTAATCTTGCAAATCAACTATTGAGCAGAGGTCTTACCAGTGTTGGAACTTTGAGGAAAAACAAAACATGCATTCCGCAAGAATTTCTACCAAATAAACGCAGAGCTCCAGAATCAAGTTTGTTTGGATTCAGGAAACACATGACGTTAGTGAGTTATGTTCCAAAAAAAAAACCAATCAGTTTTATTTTTATCCACTCAGCATCATACCAAAACAATCGATACCAACTATAAGAACAAACCAGAAATTAACCTATGTTACAATTCATCTAAAGGTGCGGTCGATACTTTGGATCAGATGTGCCATGCATTTTCAGCAAAACGTAAGTCAAATAGGTGGCCCGTTGTTATTTTCCACAACCTCATCGATGTTGCGGGTATCGCTGCATATGTCATTTGGATGAAAACATATCCAGCTTGGAAAGCATCTAAAAAGAATAAAACAAGACCATTGTATTTAAGAGACTTAGCAATGGGATTAGTAACTCCGCACATTTTACGCCGGAAAACCAGATATTTATCACGGCCCATAAGAAATGTTGTTGCTGATATAGTACCATCTGCAGTTTAGGATTCTGGGGAAAATAGCGCAAACACTTCCCGGAAAAGAAAACGATGCTACATGTGCCCTCATGACAAATGTCGCGCTTCGAAACAAATATGTTACAAATGCAAGATGAATGTCTGCAACGAACATTCCGAAAAATCAATTTTTTGTCACTCATGTAAATAAAAAAAAAAAAAATTAAATAATCTAACTAAAATTCTTTTATTTCATGTGTTATTCTTTAAAGAATCCTTTGTGTTCGCAGTCGGGTAATGATTAACAATTTTCTAACATGGTGACTTTGAGTCACCACCTGGGTGGATTAGGGAGAAAATTTATCTGGGCTGATTAGGGTTAACTTCGTTAGATTCCAGGGTGTAACTATTCATTATTTCGTTTTTATCTGCATGATTTATATTCTTACCGTCAAAGTTTGGTGTCTGGATCCTTAGTCTGTAGAGTGGAAAGTCAGTTGTTCTTAGGATTACGTATTACTAATATTATGCTCAGCACGGCTTCGTTCTCATTTCTATCTTGAACTGAAACTACGCATCTCTCTGAACAAATTGACTTCCGAAGAATTAATACTCAAGAATTTTAGGCCGGCAAAATGCTATTCGACAAGGTATGACGCTTTTCCTCCTACCCAGTGTCCTTCTGACTTCTATAGCTTCTCCTCTCTCCTAAAAAATTTCCTCATACCACTCAATACAATATGCACTTAAGGAAAGCGGGGATGTATTTCCGGGATTTAGGCTTTTTCTAAGATTTTCACCGCGAATAGATTCGTCAACCCAAAGTAGCATCTATGAGAACAAGCTTATTATATTTTGAAAAAGTAAAATATTCATAAATGTTCATTTGCCAACGTTTTACAACCGGTTCGTCACGACCTTCTATTTTTAACTCACTACAGGAAGCAATTTTTCATCATACGCTTCCCGAACTTGATTACTTATTGTCACACTGTTTTATATTTATATATATTGTGCCCAAAAATGTTTTTGTAGAGTATATTTCCCTCATTTCTACCAAATATTTTTATGAAAATCTAAGATGAGAGTTCGGTCTGTCCAAATAATAGAACTTTTGTTACTCATAAAACGTATTTGAATTGTATTTTAAACTTCCTGATTTATATGGTGACTTTTGGGAAATGCAGAAACAAATAAATTCACAGAAACAGTACAAAAATCCACTCAAGCAATTCCTGGAAATTCCACATTTCATACAATTCCTGAGAATTACGAGTTAGTTCAGTTGCTTGAAAACTCCAACATCCCAGAATGAGGTGTTTCATCGTACACCGCAGAACAATTTCCAAACTTTGTCCATTATCAAGAAATAACAAAAGCAGACACAAGTCGGTAAGTAGCACCACTACTCCCCTACTTTCACGGAAAAATTTCAATTAATCGAAGGGGTTGTTTGTACTTTCTTCTACCCTTTAAGGGTGAAAGAAGACAGACGTGTAATGCCATTATCATAACTCGGAGGGTACTGTATTATTGCAGAATGAGGTGGCATTTTCGTGGTACTGAATAACATTCCAGAACAAGACCCATAAAATTGGATGATGGACCAAAAAACGACTGCCATAACTGGAGGCATTCTCGTGCTCATCCGCAAGTAACAAGAGAAAGCGCAGTCATAAATGTATGAAATGCGAAGGTGGCTGATAATAACGTTGGTTTGTGCCATCCGTGGCTTGCGAAATGATAGGTTTCACAGCTGGCTGCTGGGTAGTTGACGGAGAACGGAAATGATTAAACTCGTTAATTATGGACTTTTGTGCTGCCTCCTGAGTTTCATCTTACACCTCTATTCCCACTACCTCAAAGGTTTTTGAGCATTTTAATGTTTGTTCCTTACCGGGCCCGACTTTCGAAAGCTTTCATCTAAGTGCATGTCCTAGCCAACCCCATCCCTCTCCAGGGCTTCTTACGAGGTTATTTTTGGGACAGAATTCGTGTAATGTAGTGTATCGAGAAGAGTTTGCATGAAGGTATTTCCATTTGCAAAAGTTGCTGCTATGTCTGGAATTGTAGTGGCGCGTTCCGGTTCTTTTCCTTCTGTACTAGGCCAGCACCGTTTTCATTTAATTCGAAAATATGTGAGCTAGCAAAATGGTTCCGTTGAGTAAATCATATCTCCTAGACCCGACCGTTCTGTTGTTGCTGATACAGTTGTTTTCTACGAATTTAATTTTAACTTTGTGTCAAGAAGTTAGCTGCAACTGCAAGTGAATTCAAAATACGGGCATGAATGTTTTAATGTAGAAGTTATTACAGAGAAGGAAAACAAACTGATGGAAGCAACACACTATATTTTGTAAATCTTTCCGAAAACTGCATAGATACACTAACTGGATATATTTTCGAATTTATGAATTTAGGCACTTCAGAGAGCATTGGCATTTTCAATTAATTAGAAAGGATTTCATAATTTGTTGCCCCTTTTTATGAAATTAAAGGCGTGGTAAAACAAGTGGTATAGAACAAACCTGAAGTCAAAGTTTGCCTAAAGTCAACTATTACCAATCTGTATTCAACAAAAGAATATGAAACTCTTACATAAGGGAACAAATTTTAGGATAATTGAATACAAACACTAATTACTCTTCCAATGAATAGATTTGTTTTCATAGACTGAAAAAAACCAATATATAGTAGTACTTACTCCTAAATCTATATATTTTTTTTAAATAAAAGTCATGGTGTTGTCCTCCTTAAGGCCCCAGAACACACTTTTTTCGCGATACGAGGGTGTATTTTCCGTAATTATTTTGAAGCAAACGATAATGCAATTTTTTTGATTAATACTGATAAACAAAATATATATATAGAAGACTGTATACAAGTTATTGTACTCGAATGTAAAGTATGGTTTGCGGTGTACGCCGCTTCGAAAAGGACACTCCGCAGAAATTGCTGCTCGGCAGTTGATAGCGATTAAGCCATAAGGTTCCTCAGAAAAATAATATATTTAGAAGCTAGATATATGTACATACAGGTTTACAGCACCACGTGCGGAAATTTCGATATATTCAAAAAACAAAAAATGGTGAACCAGTGAATTTTATTTCCGTTTTTCATGAAAAATTTTCATCGTTCATGCAAAAAGAAATAATAGAAGGGGGCTCTTTATAAAAAAATACCTACATAGTGCCATAGAGACTAATTTTCGAACAGTTTAAAACTTGGCGCATGCGAATTGGATGTATAGTATTATTTAATATGTTGTCAACTAGGTTAAAAAACATAGTTTCGAGAAATTGCGTTCAAAGTTTTGCTAAAGGATAATTCAACATAGCGGTATCACATAAAAAGCTGTATCTCCGTCAATTTTCTGAATTTTTTAAATCGTTTGGTCAGAAAATTCCTAACAAATGCATCTTTCAGAAAATAAAAAAAAATAGACTTTTTTTTTGTCGTGGTTTGGTGCCCTAACAAAGCGGCTCACTGAAACCATCCTGACAAAAGAGGTTAGTTTTTCAGTTCATCAGCTGCTTTGCAGATAGGAATGTAGGCCAAAGAGTATAAGTTCTGCATCGAGAAAAGAACGGAGAAGCATACAAGAATTGTTTGCTTATCTCAAGCTTTACTTTCAGACAGGTTAGGCACTCAGGACCGTCAACGATTACAATTTTTACAAGTTGAGCATGAAGCGTGAGATTCCTATTTGGACCATCTGTACAGCTGCAAGTTTTCAGATTCGACCTTCGCTGCTGATGCTTCACACAAACATCCAAACATCCGTTTTAATAAGATCTTGGAGCTGGCAACGCCAAAAGCAGATTTTGGTTCATGAAAAGGAATACTAGAGCCTCACCTAGCTATGAGCTCATCTTCTCTTACTTCGTAATTCCCCTTCGCGCAGGTAAAAAAAATCTTGAGGTTTAAACGCACCATTCTTGAATATCGTAATGAACTTTCGTTGCTAGACAAACAAATATGCAAATATATCCCTTGTATGTTGTTCTTCCCCTTCCTGTGGATATTTTAACATCTAGGGGCCCAGCATAATCAACACCAACATGAGTGAATGGTTTTGAAGGTGATACTTGTTGCTGTGGGAAGGTGCCCATGATTTGTGATGCAAATTGAACCTTGTACTGATAGCATTTTAATGATTTGTGTGTGTGGTGGCGTAGTATAACTTTGCATTTAGTATCCAATATTTTCTCCTGAGTAGGCTAGCATCAGTTGTACTCCTCCATGAAGTGTTGACAAATGAATTTGGTCAATTACTATTTTTGGCAGATGGCTATGATCTGAAAGAATTATTGGATGTTTCTGGGTGTATGTGAGCTGGCTTTCATTTAGACGTCCTCCAACTCTATGTACATCTTGTGAATCTAAGAATGGGTTTAATAACAGCAATTCACTTGTTCTGTGAATTGTTTTTCCATTTTTCAAATTGCTTATGTTTTCGTGAAAAGTCTGATCTTGAGCCATTTTCAAACACCGCGTGATTTTTATATCGGCGGATAATTCACGAAACAGTAGGTATGTCTAGCATCAGTAAATTTTACCTGCAACTTCACCAAAACCAAAAGGGGTATAAAAAAAATTAACGGGCAGTGTCTGGACCCATATAGTACATATTGAAAAAAAAAATTATTATTACAACATCGCTAAGAGATGCGGATACAACCCTAAAGATTCGGTACGCACAAAACAAAAACAAAAACGAATATCATAATTATGTTATTATGCTAGTGAACCATACATCAAACAATAATGCTCGACCTTATCATCTCTAGCGGTATCGTAAATAAAATATATATATATATATATATATACTAAGGAATTTCAGAAGATTAATTGTACTGTAAATGAAATACTCATCTTGATTTTATAGCTGTTAAGTGCTGCCCTTTTGCCCGCCCTATATACTTAATGTATCTTTTGTCCGTCGACAAATGTGGTACTCGCTCCCTTGCCTTTTTTTTTATTAAAATCTTTCCTTGTGGGTTTTCCTTTTATCTCCTCACATTAAGATTTTGCTTCTATTTTCCTCCTTTTCTCGAATTGGACTTTCTTGAAAACTAAATCGCACTAGATAGACCGAATTACACTTTCTTTCTATGCTGAATTAGACGTGGTAAAAACTTTTGGACACACGTGCGCACACTCAGACTGATGATTTTGAAATTTTAGCCGGTACGTCTTCCTTTTTGGGTTCACTTCCCCACTTTTTTTGTTGTTTTTTTTTTACTTTTGTGCCCGAACATCACTTGTGTGCCGTCCCCCACTACCATTTTTAGCAAGTGTGTTCGCCCAATATTATTGACACATAAGCCTACAAATGTTTAATTCTGTTAGGCGTTTCTGTTGCGTTCACACGTTCAAACGGTGCTGCTTGCACAACTGATCTTATGGTTATGCTTCGTAAGTATTATACGCACATTCATTAGGTTATTTTATAAGTACTCGGGACTTTTGCATAATAGCTATTATTGCATGTTTTTACATAGTCCGTCTTAGTTTGTTCCTTCGTGTTTACAAGTTTAATTTATCTATTTATATTATTAGGCTTTGTTTCACTGTTGCATGTTGGTAACTTCACCTGTTTCTTGTATTATCACACTTTAGATTCTATTATTGTATGTCCAAACCTTGACGTGAATGTTTTGATCATTAAACTTTTTATATTTATTAACGTAGCTATTATATTATTGGGCTTCAGTCTTTTTGTTGAACGGTCATGATTTCACATAGTTGTTTAAGTTATTCACACACTACTATTTTATTAAAATTTTTGTTTTTTGTTTTTTTTTGGATTTAAGGGATCCTGAACTGCAATCCCGTTTCAAATATGAGTTCCCAAAGCTAGCTAGTGCTACATTTACGGCAATTGTTACCAAGGTAAAGAGCAGCAAATTTAACAGTAGAGAGAGAGAGTAAATTAGTAGAGCTAATACTTTTCGAACCAAACTGATTCGAATATATTTTTCTAAACATTAAAACTTCTGAAAAGAAAAACATACTGAAAACAAAGCATGACAATTTTTATAAAATTAAATCTAATCTAATCACTCTCAATCAAAACACAGATACACAACCAAACAAAGCCATGTATTTGTCATATATGTAACATATTGCATAAATACAATACAATATTATAGCCTCTTCGAGTAGATTAAGTTAAAATCATTATCATACGTTCGAACCGTTTGATTCGTGATAAAAACAATTCCTGAAAAGGGAACATATTAAAAATTACCATGCTAAAATTGAGTTCTGAAAAACAAATAAATTTAATCTAATTACAATGTTCCCTAAAAATAGGTTCGACATATTACAAAAGTATGGGTTGTCATGTAACATATAATGCATGGCAAAAATACGATCAGTTCAACCGGATCAATTTGCAACTCTATCATCATTATAAGTACTTTCGAACGGGAATTTCTTCTCTACGTGATAGAGATAACATTTTTTGCAAATATAATTCAACTTAACACAGCAGCATGTGTTGCTCTAAAAATTCTTGTTGCTATGCATTTTGGTTCGTTGCTATGCATATTATCGCTAGTACCGTATGATCACAGCTGCACTGCCAATTCTTGCAATCATGCGCCTCTGCTACTCCATCAGTTGTGTCGTGTGCAAGCAAGGGCTATAAAAACGACAGGCAGACTGATCTCGATCTCTTTTTGCACTTGTCGGCGCTTTGGCTAGGTAGGGACTAAGACATTATATCGGGTATCGACTGATATAGAACTTTTATTAACAAATTCAAGAGGAGTTAAGTCTTCAACATTGATTGACCATCAATTATGGTGGCATGGACCTCATTGGTTGCAAAGCAGTGAAGAAAATTGGCCTAGAGCAAAACCAATTCTAGCTAATCAGAGTGAGGCTGAACAAAGACGAGCAATTCATCTTACAACAACTCATTCAAACATCAATGATTTGTTCGAGAGATTCTCAAGTTTTCCCAAACTACAACGTATATTCGCATATTGCATCAGGTTCATTCATAAATGCACGAACGCATGTATAGAGTTTACTCAAGAACAACAAATGGACCCAAAGATGCTTAGTTCTACAGAACTGTCTCAAGCAAAAATTCGGCTCATTAAATTAGCACAGAAAGCCTTTTTCAGTATTGAGATTCAATATTTACAAGCACGGAATGCACTTCCAGCTAAAAGCAAAATATTATCTCTTAATCCCTTTTTAGATAAGGACGGGTTAATTCGTGTAGGAGGACGACTATAAAATGCCAATATTCGTTATAATCAAAAGCATCCAATTATTCTCCCAAAGGAAAGCAAATTAACAATCTTGATAATTGAATATTTCCATATAAAAACATGAATGGTGGCCCGCAATTGGTTTTGTCCAACATTCGAAGTGAATTTAGGATCCCACAAGGACTAAAAATCGTTAATCATGTATTACATAAATGCATCATGTGTTTTGAGCAATCCGCATCCAATAAAAATCAACTTATGGGTAATCTACCCTCACCCCGGGTCAACATAACGAGACCTTTTCAACACACTGGGTTAGATTTTGCTGGCCCTTTCAACCTAAAGGTATCTAAATTTCGAAATAATCGGGTATATATGCATTTTTATTTGCATGGGAACCAAAGCCATTCATATAGAAGCTGTGTCCGATTTATCCACAGCAGCCTTTATATCAGCTTTTCGGCGTTTCTCCAGTCGAACGGGACTCAGCACAGATATCTTTTCAGATTGTGGCTCTAATTTTGTTGGAGCTGATAAAGTCCTACAAAGGGAATTTAGAACAGCTATAGTGCAAGCTAACAAGCATATGGCAGAAACACTAGCTCAAGGAGGGATATGTTGGCACTTTAACCCGCCTTCCACACCTCATTTTGGAGGATTATGGGAGGCTGGAGTTAAATCAATCAAATACCATCTAAAGCGAATTTTAGGGAATTCTTCATTGACATTTGAAGAATTCGCAACTGTTTTGACACAAATTGAAGCTTGTTTAAATTCCAGGCCTCTATGTCCTATCACAGAAAATCCAGACGATCTCAATGTTCTAACGCCGGGACATTTTATAAGCGGTTCTTCCTTACTACTTCCACCTGAACCTGTGATGGAAAACAATGTTTCATCTCTCACGAGGTGGAAACATCTTCAACTGTTGCAACAGCAGTTTTGGCGCAAATGGTCCAACGATTATTTAAATTCTCTACAAAATCGATCGAAATGGCAAACTCCAATCTCAAATCCAAAAATAGGAGATTTAGTCATAATCAAGGAGCCGAATTTAGTAGCATGTCGCTGGCTATTAGGTAGAATAATTGATCTTCACCCAGGTGCTGACAAATATGTTCGCGTAGTCAGTATAAAGACAAAAAATGACGTTGTAAAAAGACCAATAGCCAAAATTTGTATCATGCCGATACAAGAAAAGGAAATTGCATCAATATAGAAAATTAAAATTTCCTGTTTGTTTTCTTATAAAAAAAAAAAAAAACCCCAACATATATTCATTCGTCACATAACATAGTCTCCAGCAGAAAATCACCCATCCATTTAAAGTTGCATACAATCATGTTACATTTAAAAATATAAAATTGTCTTTCTATAACAAACGTTTATAACAAAGAGAAACTCAAATTATACTATTAAAAAAAAAAATGCAAGTATTACGTTATATTTCAAACGCAAGTCACTTCGATGCAAGAATTTTTTTTTTTTGCCGTTATATTTTGTATCAAGACTTGCACTGCAACCAATCAATGCAGGTATGAGCTAAACAAAAAGACCCGTTATGTTTGAATAAATTCATGTACGAAATTAAATCAAGCACCAGTTAAATTCAAACCGTTGCGTTGTCATGAGCGCATCAAATAGTAGCGATTGCGAAAATGAGTTGCCTATCACTCTAGGACGAACCTGGGAGAAGGAGCTTGAGGAAGCATGGAATCTGGAGAGAGAATTCATAAAGAAGCCCCCTTCTTCCAAGCAGCACTCGCAGGAAGACTCCACAGATGAGGACTGGGATCTGGATGACGAAATTGCCAGAGTATCGCCACCGTCAAGAGACGATGACTCTGAGGAAATTCGCCAACTACAGGAGGAACTTAACAGGTTACAACAGCAACGAATTAATATGTTGAAGGTTAATCAAAGCTTCACCAAGATGTCGTTGACCAGCAGACCAACGCCAATCATCATAATTGAGGACTCACCTCCTTCTTCCCCAAAGGCTGAGAAAACATCTTCTGAAGCAACTATCGAAGATACAACCTCCACCACCTGTAACCCAGAGTCGGACCCACCTGAAGACAGCGGCTTAGATATTCAGCAGGCTGAAACAGAGTTACCTACAATTGAGGACATTCAACAATCACTAACCAGCATCCAACAGGATGGCAGTTCAAACAATCAACCGGATGTATGCAATATTTTAAAGGACCAATCGATACTGCCAACATAATTGTTGTTGTTCGGATGATGATCTCCTCGTCACTATTGTGGACAATCTAACAGGATTTAAAGAATATTATACAGTATCGATGGCTGCTTTAATACGCTCCAAGAAGAGAAACTGGCGTTTTTCTACTAATGACGGTACGATAATCAAAGTAAGACTTTTGGCCGATAACACTATTAAAATAATAAAATGACTATAATAACAAATTGTATTTGTCTGGTTTATTTTCATCATTGGTTGTACATTATTTTTTGTTTCTTCGTTTTTTTTTTGAAGGCAAAATCGGGCCCGCACTTAGTATTCTGTTACTTTCTTTATTTTACTAGGCTCAAGCGTGCTTTTCTCACCAGGCGTTAGTAAGCTAATATTTTGAAGGACAGTTCCAGCCTTTCAACGGGGGGCAGCATGTTCGAACAAAACTGATTCGAATATATTTTTCTAAACATTAAAACTTCTGAAAAGAAAAGCATACTGAAAACAAAGCATGAAAATTTTTATAAAATTAAATCTAATCTAATCACTCTCAATCAAAACACAGATACACAACCAAACAAAGCCATGTATTTGTCATATATATAACATATTGCATAAATACAATACAATATTATAGCCTCTTCGAGTAGATTAAGTTAAAATCATTATCATACGTTTGAACCGTTAGATTCGTGATAAAAACAATTCCTGAAAAGGGAACATATTAAAAATTACCATGCTAAAATTGAGTTCTGAAAAACAAATAAATTTAATATAATTACAATGTTCCCTAAAAATGGGTACGACATATAACAAAAGTATGTGTTGTCATGTAACATATAATGCATGGCAAAAATACGATCAGATCAAGCAGATCAATTTGCAACTCTATCATCATTATAAGTACCATCGAACGGGAATTTCTTCTCTACGTGATAGAGACAACATTTTTTGCAAATATAATTCAACTTAACACAGCAGCATGTGTTGCTCTAAAAATTCTTGTTGCTATGCATTGTGGTTCGTTGCTATGCATATTATCGATAGTACCGTATGATCACAGCTGCACTGCCAATTCTTGCATCATTCATCCATCAGTGGTGTCGTGTGCAAGCAAGGGCTATAAAAACGACAAGCTGACTGATCTCGATCTCTTTTTGCACTTGTCGGCGCTTGGGATAGGTTGGCTAGGTAGGGACTAACACATTATATCGGGTATCGACTGATATCGAACTTTTATTAACAAATCATTATTTCGGGGATTGACGGAAATAATCATTTACTAACCAACACTATATTTTTGGTTTTGACTGAAATAAAGAATCTTACTTCGGGTCTTGACTCAAGTCAAGATAACACTTTAAGTCGGGTATTGACTGACTTAAAGAGCATTATTTCGGGGATTGACTGAAATAATCACTTACTAACAGATACTTTATTTCGGGTTTTGACTGAAATAAAGAATCTTCCTTCGGGTCTTGACTGAAGTAAAGACAACACTTTAAGTCGGGTATTGACTGATTTAAAGAGCATTATTTCGGGGATTGACTGAAATAATCACTTACTAACAAACACTTTATTTCGGGTTTTGACTTAAATAAAGAATCTTACTTCGGGTCTTGACTGAAGTTAAGACAAGACTTTAATTCGGGTATTGACTGATTTAAAGCATATTGTATCTCGAGTCTTGACTGAGATCAAAATTACTAACATTAACACTTTATTCCTGGTCTAGACGGGAATTAAGAATTGTACTAATAAAGTATTAGCTTAAAGCCAACCTCCTCAAATGCCAAGTTTAGATCGGTGAGTACCAGCCACTTGTAACATTATATTATTTATTTATATATATATTCTATAATAAATTTACTCATATATATATATATATATCTCCATACTATATACTAAGTGTGCATATTTATCAAAGATAACAATTCAACTCACTCTAAATTTATTATATAAATATATTGCTTCCTTAGGGATCTTATATTGCAATATTTTGTCAATAAGTGTTTTCTCTGACACAAAAGTTATATATATTCGAGTTTTGTCCCAATACCACTACTCTTGGAAATCGTGCATTACAAATCTGTGTTATTAAGTGACCTAATTCCTTATGTTTAATCTGATCTGAATACAAGTAGTGAGAAAATCCAAGAAATAAGTGTCAGTTTATTGAACGTTAAAAGAAGTGGACAGTGTTTTTTATTTATAAGAAGATAGACCACTGATCTTAATCAATAATTATCAGTGCATTCACTGCTGTCTTCAGTAAATTCTAATTTGCGTGTACGTTCTAACTACGGGCAATACAAATACTTTCGAAGTGTGTGGCTGATTGACGTTTGGTGAAAATTAAATGCTAAATTCCAATTAAATGCAATTTTCGAGATTAGTTATTAAAACTTAATGTTTCTAAATTTGAATGAGGAGTTTGGAACGATCAAACTTAGATTAGAGTATTCAAGATTTTACAAACCGTAGGTTAAGCATATCTATTCCAATTTATACAATTCAAAAGCTAAGTAGATAAAAACAAAATATTATATAAATACATGAATCCTTAACTAATTAATTTTACAATATTTGTTTTAGACTAAAATATACCATTCACTGCAGATTAGCACTCTTATTTCCGGATGTTAAATAAAGTCAGCTTTGCCGTCTCGTTGGAGCATACTAATAAAATTGAGCTCTGATGTTTTGTTTCAGCTCTAATGTTTTGCTACAGGATAATTCAGCTCTACTGAATTCCTCGCAGTCTTTTCGTAGTTGTCAATTATCTTAATTGACACATCAGCTGTGGTAACACAGACGGCCATATTTGTACTAAAAAAATCACATTTTTATGTAGGTGTAAATTAGCTTAGAACCATGAAAATAATGACATATTGGTAAATTTATTGAAAACTAGATAAATTCAATTTAGTTCCATTTATTTGGAGAAGCATGTGACCATAACTGTTCTTAATTATAATTAATTAAACATTCTATTTATTTATTTATTTTGAGGCACTTTGTTATTTTTCGATTTAGCGTGTTAAACACTAACAGTAAAATTTAAATCGTTGGTAAATTCAAATATATACCAACCTCAAAAAATTATTTTAATATTAAGAAGTATGTTCCTCAATCATATTTTATAATACGATTTATTGTCTTAAGTGAAAACTTTCTATAGGACTCTAAGGTCACGCATGAGGGGTCTATGTAGTATCTTTCGTGTCATTTTCTATTTTGAATCAAAAACAAATAGCTGCGATGTTTATGCTAAGGCAAAAACTATGTTTGGAATCAAAATCAGATATCTGCACAAAAGAGTCGGTTTCAAGACTATAATTCTCCATTTTCCTTTGATTGCGTGTCTAAGTGCATGTAAAGTGTTAAATTGCATTCAGTTGGTTGCTGCTGCTCATCGTGTAAGGTCATTTCGATCAAAAACTATTGCATTCAAATTTCTTAAATTAAATTCTAATTCCAAATGGAAAGTGAAGTAAATGTAGTGGCGGTACCAGAAGGATCTAAGTCTCGGAACCTTTCTCGTAATCCAACGAAGTGGAAAAGAATTGTGGAAGAAAAACAAAGGAAAGGAAATAATAATGCAAGGTATGCAAATAATTTTAATACATAACTAATAAATTTTGGGTATTCCGCCAAATCTCTTCCGAAACATCCAACATGTAACCACAACAACACCGCTTTTAAGTGTTCTGAGCTATTTATGCAAGACATTCAATGCTTCTTCAAAAGTTTTTACGCAAGTGTCGACAAGAAATATCAAGACAGTTTCTTGCTAAAATACACAAAAGAAAATCGATTAAACCTAGAAGGTCAAAGAGCCTGACATCTGTAAGACCTTTCCAAACCAAATTTCTCATACAAAAAGCAGATAAAAAGTAAATACCTGTTTGTCAAGAAAGATTCAATAATGTTCTTTGCATAACTAAATACTGCATGCTAGGAGTTCAGAAAAGGCATATACAAGGATCGTAGGATAAAAGGGTGGCAATCGCAAAACGACCGCTTTCAAAGCGAAACAGAATAGCGTTATGATATTCATCTAACAACTTTGTTGCACAGAGCCTCATTATTACAGAAGTGCTACATCTGCTAGAAAATATATTCCTTCCGAATTAAACATCCGGAAGTTATGGAAAATGTACGGATCATGCCCAGAGAATGAGAATTTAAAGAAATCATATTTTAGAATTATATTCAATTCAAATGGAACCTTGGGTTTGGTACACCTCGGACGGATGTACATATGCTCTCCTTGTTTTGAGCTAAACGTAAAAATTAAAACGATTGCCTCGAAATTAAAAGAAACCAGAAATGAAAGTAAAGAAGAATATAAAACGGAGAATCCGCCTCCAATCAACATACAGGGTACACAAATTAAAGGCTAAGGCCTTTTTCAATTCTTTAAAAGAAAAACGGCCAGATATTTTAACATTATCTTTTAACTGTCAGAACAATCAAGCACTTCCAAAATTACCCGACCAATGGCTTATTTCATTCGACAACTATATATATATAATTTTACAGTGGTCAAAGGCATTTTCAGAGATAAAATAAAGGACGAAAATATTAGTATTTGTCACTAGAGTGAAGACATGGCTCCAAAAGATTACAACCAGATAGCATCTGCTGTTTTTTATACGCTTCAAAACATGCTAATTAAAACCCGTATTTCAACAATTAGAATGATGTGCGATGGCTGTGCAGGCCAAAATCAGAACATTTCCATAATAGGTATGTGCATAAAATGGTTAAGTAGTGCGCCAAAACATACTAAACCCATTGCAATAATATTTCCTATAATAAGACATTCCTTCTTGCCTGCGGACAGAATTTTTGGACACATTGAACAATACGTGAAGAAAGTGGAAATAATAGAAAGTCCCGAAAGTTGAAAAGTACATTGACATATTGTCAAGGTTTGGGAAAACTATTGAAATGGCTACTGAATTCAGAATGTATGATTTCACGAAAGAAAGCAGAAAAGTGCTAAAAGCAACTGGCTCGTTTCACTTTGCCTTTAATGAATCCAAACGATTCGTTATACTAAGACAGGGAAAACGTATAACTGTTCAAGTAGAGGCCAACTATAAAAGTGACTTATGCTCTTCTAAGAGTATCTTCAAAAAGGAATGTCTGCTGACAACGTCCACCTTACAGAATTGCCAAGAGGATGTGAAATTCAACACGCTAAACTTCGTGCCGTCAATAACCTGTTTTGTAATACTAACAACTAAATACAACCAATTTTCACTATCCTACAATGTATTAAAGTTAAACAGATTTCAATTTTTTGGAAACAAAATTAGATTATTCCTAATGTTGCGGATCAAAGCAAGATATCTTTCCGGTTTGGTATCAAAAGAAGTTAAGTGAGTAATTAAAACCTTAATAACTTACTTAGGTAGGGTAAATTTTGCAAGTAATTTGGTTCTCCCAAACACGAATGCTACAATATTAGTTTAGAACTGTAAAAAGTGAAATTTAAATAAATATACCAGTATACAGAAGTTTTTTTTCGATTTTCTCAAAAACTTCAAATGTGCATTTTTCTGATTTTGATTCTAAACCCCTCGCATGTATAATAAGTTCCACATGAATAATAAATTTGTTGTCTCGACTAGGATCTATTGTCTTTTAATGATTGTAAATTAGGATCACTTTTCCTATATAGGATAATTTGTTCCTAAATAAGTTATTACATAAGGATATATTTAATTCCTATTTAAGTGAAATAGACTAATGTAGGAAATCCTACAAGAACGTTGTAACAATAAATTTCTACAATAGGGTACATATAAACTCTTATATACTCGTAAGCTCTGAGGATCAATATGAGATTACGATATAAGTACATTAAAGGATTAAGTTTTCCTACATCAACACTAGATTTTATTCCCCGAGTATGATATGGGATTCTCCACTTTAGCGCTATAAGAGTCTAGTGCAATTCCCTGGGAATTCGGTGAGACAATAATCTGGCGTGTTATGACACCTTCAGTTTGCAAGATTTATCGCTAGCAGATCTCCGACCTTTATATAGGACAAAACTTGTTCATTGGGGTGCCTACTTCGGGTCATTACGGCATTCAGAAAACGCTGAAACGACTCCCTCAACGTTTTTATTGGCCTAAAATGAAGGCAGATACGGCTGTCTATATTCGAAATTGTCTCACTTATCAAGCTATTAAACCGGTGTTAAAGAAGAAAGCAGGTCTTATGGCCACGCGTAATATCGCTGATAAACCTTGGGACACCAGTTGTGTAGAACTAATTGGCCCATTATCTCGCTCCACCAGTGGTTTCATGTACATCTTGACTGTCGTCGGTCAACTCAGCAAATTTCCTATGCTTTTCGCACCGATCGTACGGCGACTACAAAAGAAATATCCAAAGCTCTGGATAGCAGTCTTTCCTTACTATTCGTCTGCGACAACGGGTCACAGTGCAAGAGTCGAGATTTCCATAAGCTATGCGAACAATATGGTATAACCATTAAATACACTGCCTTGTACCATCCGCAGGCAAATTCGGAGGCAAATCTGGCAGATTGTTATGGAACTAGTTTGAGAGTGATTTCTTGTGGACGTGAAGTCCCAACTGTCAGTATGAGCTGACAGATCACTCGGTGGACAGCGTTGACTGCAGTGCGGCACGCTAACACCACGGCTATGGCGGGAGGGTTTTAGGGGGGGGGGGGGGGTTAACCAAAATCCTGCCGCTGCCACCTGCCATAATAAAAAAAAATCATCGTGCCTGACAAAAAAAAACCTAGCACACACTCTAGCCCTGAAGGGGCCCTTACACCACTTACTCTTACCTTATTGAAGGCGCAGATGAACTTCCTTCTGCTGCGTGCCCCATCCTCCCAACGACACTGAGGACATATTTTTTTACAGTGTCCCTATGTTGACATGAAAAGAGAGAGAGGTAGCGGACCTATACAACCTTCAAGTTAGAGGGCTCCAGGAAAGTGAGATGAAACAATTTGAACATCTTTAGTTCGTCATCACGTTATAATAAGGTTTATTTCCTTAGTATTATTGTCGCCGACTAAGCCACACACACGAAGTCACTTATAACTAACACTCTATTTCTACCTAGGTTCACTCCGCGATAGGTTACATTTCTTATTCATGATCTATCTTATGCTACGTTCTCCACAAAGGAAATGAAATCCGATAAAACTATTCTAATTCATATCCTACGATACTAAGTGAGACATTGTCTTCAAAGAAATTGAAATTCACAAATTATAATTCATATTATAGGGTATTACGAGCTATTGAGGCAAACCCCAGCAGACGGTTTTGGTTTTTACTTCCGATTTTTTTTTTTTATTATTAAACTTGTTTTTCGCATATACTTGATGAGAGTGCTTCCTCCACGAACGCTTCCTGGAGCAACTACTGTCCTGTAAATAAACAAAAGAAATAAGACCAACTGGCAAAGTCTGGCCGGGATTTCCTTTACATCTTAGCACTACTATTATTCTATAATTAATATCGTCTACATCAGCGGTTAGGCATGGAGATGACTAAGGCATGAATTAGTCAAAATCACAATTGATAAATGCCCACACCCACTTCGTTCGGGTACTGTTATCTTTTGTTGGCCACTACATGTGTGGACAGAAGCTTCTACTAGTACAATGCCACAACATCTCTACATAAATGATGACCTTTAGCTATGTTTCTGACTATGACGTATATTGTAAAATTATGAAAACTACACCGACAGCAGAATATGCCGGCAATTAGGTTGAAACATAATCTATGTTCATGGCTATGTCGTACGCATATATCGTCACCCCAGTACTTATTTGTTCTATAGACCAAAACTTGAATTTTTCACTTTTTGACACATTCTACCGTTTTCGCCTGCGCTCTTTCGAATGGTGGTATCGATAATCCTCCAGAGATATCGAGTGCTTGATTTGTTCTATGCACCAAAAATGTTGCACACTGCCCACTCTTATTTCTTCTGTGTACATTACGGTTTGTTTTTCTATCATATAGAACCATAGTATAAGAATATTTACTTTGTTGTTAAGTTATTACTTATTTCTTCTATATCCTAAAAAAAAGTAGTTTATTCTATATCCCAAAACTAAACACTTTGTGCTTATTTGTTCTATGTCCAATTGATAACCTTAAGTTGGCGCGATTTACATAAATAAAGAAAAATGAGCGAAAATAATCCAGTGCATGACGGTCAGCTGAATTGGGAGGATCATATCGAAAAGTGATTTAAAATGAATGCGGCACACGAGAAGTAAGCTTTTTCCTTAGTTAATTCGTTTATAATAAGCACATAGATTTAACTGAATACTTTTTCCAGTAAACGCGAGATTCCAGAATCGTCTCCTGCACCTCAGCTTAACGAACATTTAGAAAGGTGTGTATGATGAATACACCTTTATACCAATTTCAAATAGTTTTATTTTAGTTCCTTTTAGAATGGTACGCGATTTGGATTCACCGCTATCAACTTCCAACGACTCTGAGGCTGATCCAAATTATTCACCGCAACATTGCATGCAAATACAGCAACAGATCGAAGTTATTGAACCTCAAAACAATCGAATGTTTGAGACCCGAACTTGCTCTTATCCAGTAACAATCCAACAAATTGCTCCAAATGACTTTGTTGCAGAACTTTGCGCTACACCTGAATCTGATGGAAACAACTCGAGAAAAAGAACCCGGAAACCAACGAATTGGAAAAAAAAAATTTTGCTAAGAGATTAAGGGAATGTGGTAAAGAACACTTGGACGTGAAATGTAATAAGCATAAAGCAAGTTGCATTAAGCCAGTTGGCTGTGATAAAACTTGTGTTTTCAATGCGGTGTTATATTCTCCGATGATAACCGAAAAGCGGTCCACTATGCGTTTTGGACATTAATTGACTGCGAAAAAAGACAGTTTTATCCTAAATTTGTGAAGAGAATACCTGCTCAAAGCAAACGTTCATTGCAAACTAAATCTAAGAAAATTTATTCATATCAGTATTCGCTGCAAAATAAGGGAAACGTATTTCGGATTTGCCAACGCTTTTTCTTAACAACTTTAGACATACATAAGTCAGGAAAGAGTATATTACTTTTTTTTAAATAATTTATATTCGGTGACGGGTACACCCGCGGCACAAAGGAAGGGAAAACATGTGAAAAGAATCACTCCAGGGCAGCAGATTGCAGAAATAAAGCAAGACATTCAAAAGTTTCCATGTATGGATTCGCATTACTTCCGTGCCAAAACTTCTAAGCAGTATTTGGCCCCAGATTTAAATATTACAAAAATGCACAAACTGTATATTCAAGAATATTCAAATCCCGTTAAACTCCATAAATACTCTGAGATATTTAGCACAAACTTCAACTTGTTCTTCTTTAAGCCGAAAAAAGATATATGTGACAGATGAGCAAAATTTAAGAACATATCTTCCCCAACAAATATTGAACGTTGGGAGTTCGATAAACACAAACAAAGCAATGCTGCTGCCAAACTTGAAAGAGAAAAGGATCTCAAGTTAAGATCAATGGGACTAGATGTAACAGCTATCATATCATATGATTTACAAAATGTATTTGCTCTGCCTCGCGCCAACGTCTCAAACTTTTTCTATAAGCGCAAATTTAGCGTATACAATTTAACAGCACATTGCAGTTTTAATAAATTGACGTACTGCAGTATTTGGCATGAACTACAACGTGGACGTTCAGGAAACGACATTGCTAGTGCCTTGGTTCACATTTTGGAGAGAGTCCTGGAAGATATTCCAAAAATAACTAAAATTGTATTGTGGTCAGACTCTTTTGTCCCACTAAACAAGAACAGATTGACATCTTTGGCACTACTGCAATTTTTGAATAATAATCCGCAAATAAAAAGTATAATACAAAAATATTCGGAAACTGGTCACTCCCAAATTCAGCAATTGGATTGTGTTCATAGCGGGATTGAAAACAATTGAAAAATTTGGAAATTTATAGCCCTGTTTCCTTATTAGTAATGTTGAAAAAAATTAATTATAAAAATATAAAACTGAAGATATTGCAGATGAAACCAGGGAATTTTTTTAATTACAATGCTGCCAGTTTGAATTTTCAGATGGTGCCTTACCAAAAGATCACGCAAATCATATATTGCAACTCAGATTTGACTACATTATTTTATAAAAAAGAACATATTGACCGGAGTTTTTAGCGAGTAAAATTATTACAAAAAAAAAAAATTACAAAGAAAAGCAGAGGCTGCATCTTCAAGGAAAGACTTACCATTAATTGAGGAATTCAGTATTCCACACGTAAAATTACTTAATGCTAAAACATCCTTAACTGCAGAGAAAAAAGGGACATTATGTCAATGCTGTCGTATATGCCGGTAGTGGACCAAACATTTTACAAGACTATCATTAAATGAAATGAATTGATTTTTGTTTTTTAAATTTTGTGTGTGCAATAAATGAAAATGTTTGTTTTTGAATATAATTACGAAAACTGGAATCGAATAAATATTAGTTTTGTTTTTATACTTATTAACAATTTTGTTATTTCCTGACTAGCACAAACTTTCACTTTTCTGCCTCTCTGTAAGCCATTCACACAGGTGAAAACTTAAAAGTGCTCAGGTCTTAAATGGTCTATATCCAGACCTTTTGCTCTACATATATCCTTAATATTTTGCACATAGGAAGTCATTGTACTAAATGAGTTCTATATCCAGTCGAAACCTTTTTTATACTTTATTGAATTTTAAATATAAGACTAACTTATTTTTCTTAAAGATATTCAGAATTTCATTTTCAAGTTGACACACTTTCTAGTGAGATTCCTTAATGAAGTATACGGTAAAAAGAAGTCACTTTTCTCAGAATGTAAACTTTGAAAATCGGTTTCTACAAAATGAACTTTTTGGTCTATAGGACATATAAGTACTGAGGCGACGATATGTATGCAAAAAAAAACATGCAAAAACTATAGCTAAGGAAGAATAGGCGGGCAATTCTGCCGTTTACTACAGTAAATACATATATATATAAAAGAATATGACTAAAAGAAATTTAGTTTATGTTCGTAATAACTAATTATCGGTATGTGAAGAATGCGATAAAAACCATGTTCAAATACAGCGTTGTTGACAGGATCATGGCATTCTAGTTCCTGCCAGTAGATAAGCTATGTTCATTCTGGCCCACTTTTTTAAGCCTCCAGGATTTCGCCACAGATGGCACCACCGTCGCTAGGTGGTTCGAGTCCGTGCTAAATGTAGGTTTATGCCTTGGTTGTATTGGTTTGTGTCGTGGATACATCATTTCGCCTTGGATGCAACATTGTGTCTTGGGTGCACCATGGAGTCTCGACTAGCGGGATTAATCGGTACTACCGGGATGTATCATTGGATCCTGACTGCACCCTAGCAGCATTAGCCGGTACTACCAGCATGCTCCCGTACTACGGTTTTCTTAAATAGATATGCGTTGCGCCTAAATGTAGGCTTTTGGTTTCATTGAGTCTCGACTGCGCCCTAGCGGGATTAATCGGTACTACCGGGATGTATCATTGGATCCTGACTGCACCCTAGCAGCATTAGCCGGTACTACCAGCATTCTCCCGTACTACGGTTTTCTTAAGTAGATATGCGTTGCGCCTAAATGTAGGCTTTT
>OZ005740.1:132616057-132777984 GCA_963930735.1 Dioctria linearis | reverse complement strand
TTACTGGCTTCAGCAAAGATTATTTTGAAATCCCCGGAATGAAGGAGTCTCCATGTAACAGCTTTACTTGATCAAGGTGCTCAACGAACTTTTATCGCAGCATCTGTCGCAAACTGTCTTCGAATAAAGAGGACGAAATTTAATATTCCTGTATCTGGAATTGGTGGATGTGACGCTGTACTCGTAGAATCCATGGCAACAGTCCGGATGGAATCTCAAATTGATCAAGACTTTCATTTGAACAGCAACGCTTTAGTTTTACCAAAAATAACTCGATTCGCTACACATCACACACTCCATATTTCCAGTTTTCCACATATTAAAGGATTACCACTAGCAGACCCCGATTTTGCAAAACCTTACAGTATCGAATTAACCATCGGTGCAGACAATTACTATCCTCTACTTGGATATGGTCTTCGTCATGAGCTTACCTACAGCTCAGAATACTACCCTGGGTTGGATACTGTCAGAACCTGCTGGTGCCAAGTTTTCAAACACTTCATCTCATATCCACGTTCGCACTTCTACTACTTCGCCAGATCTATTAGTGCTAAATAATCTGATGCGGAAATTTTGGGAGATTGAAGAAATAGAAAACCCTCCAGTGCCACTTTCCGAGGAAGATAAGCATTGTGAACAGGTTTATCCAGAAACAGCAAAGCTAGATAGCGACAGGCGTAATATTGTATACCTTCACATCAAATCACAATTCAGACGACCGCTAACTTTTGGTGACTTGAGATCAAACGCTGTAAATCGCTTCATGTTAATTGAAAAACACTTTCTTCTAGATCCCGTCCTGCAATGTAGATATGTAGAATGAATAGAAGAGTATCATACACTGAACCACATGGAACCTGCTGCCGCTGCCAGTCGTAGTGATGACCACAAGTTGCTATTTCACTTTCCACATCATGGGGTTTTGCGTGCAAATTCTGTAAGCACAAAACTGAGAGTTGTTTTTAATGGGTCTCGGAAATCTAGAGGTGGTCCTTGCCTGAATGAATAGCTAGCTGTCGGACCAACACTTCAAAATGACCTCCGATCAGTGATTCTTCGCTGGAGAAAATATCCGATTGTATTTTGCAGATTAAAATAAACCGGTGCAGGATATCGTGTAGCTATGTGTCCAAACGGGAGACTAGCTACGAATCGTTGCGACGGATTTTATTGTATCCACCCCGCGCCCTGGTAGTTTATCCACGGGACATCCGTCAGGTCTTGTACTAAAAAGTTTCATTCAATACGAATTGTAGGTGGGTCTATTTTGTTTAGAAAGTTGCTAATATGTGGGGTCGGACTTCTGATGGATGTCCGCCGGAATCGACATGTGGTGAATTTTATTAAAATAGATATGCAAAAAAATATATATAAGTTGAATAATATTAAATTAAAGGTGGGCAACGCGGCGGTAGTCCGCAAAACGTCTGTACTATCGTTACTCTATAACGACTGATGGTACCCCACAATCCAGAGAAGGATTTTGGGAAGAAATCTGGTGTGTTATATCACCAAAGCTTATGAACCGTCTTCATTGTTCCTGGTGAGATCAGGGGGTTCTCTCTTTGGTGCATATATGAGTATATGACTCTGTCCGTAGGATAAAAAATGTATATTCTTGAAATATAAATGATCTGTGCTTGAGAAGATGAATTCGGTATGTTACGTCCCGGAAAATGTAACATTTATGGGTAGTGGGGCGTTCTTAGACGGTACTAGGAAGGCCCGGTGTTTGTTAGTGTTAATATAGATAAGGGGGATGATTGGGGATGCCGTGCCGGCTAACTATTGGCTATACCGTACGACGTTTCATTCCAGCCACGGAAATCTTCAGCGGTGTTCCTAATACTATATGCGGAGCGGGTTTGTGTGCCCGTTATGTGTTCTAGAACACGAAGTTTTTGCTGTGCAAATTCCCCTAATTTTTAAGCTATTTCATTGGGTTATAGTGGCTAATTTTGTGCGAGTATTTCCTATAATAGATCATAGTGCTTACCTTGAATTATGTTTAGAAAGTTAAAAATATCTGAATGTGTATCATATGGATTCACAGGCGTTTTCGAGGGGTAGTAGTGTGTGGTATCTCGGTAAGTATCCTTAAGTATTAAAAATATTATAATATCTTATAAAAATAAAATGAAATGTAATAAATATAATAATAAAGGTATGGTATGCTGAAGGTGTTGTTCTATCTTTTTTATGTATATTAACGGTTATGTGGAGGAGTGGAAACCGTTCTGTTTTATTTGGTCTCGTTGGTGCTGTTATCTCTGTTGTGGGCTGATTCGGTGGGAGGTTGTATATGGGGTTTATAAAATTCACCACAACTTGATTCCGGCGGACATCGATCAGAAGTCCGACCCCACATATTAGCAACTTTCTAAACAAAATAGACCCACCTACAATTCATACTGAATGAAATCCTTTAGTACCAGAACTGACGGACGTTCCGTGGATAAACTAACAGGGCGCGGGTTGGATAAAATTGGTGCACCACGACTCCGTCCCAACGATTCGTAGCTGTTCTGCCGTTTGGACACATAGCTACACGATATCCTGCACCGGTTTATTTTAATTATTTTAATCAGTGATTCTTCGCTGGAGAAAACATCCGGTTGTATTTGCAGCAGATATCAAAATGAAGTATCAACAAATCCGAGTCTACGATCAAGATACAGATTTTCAGCGCATTGTGTGGCGCAAATCCAGTGTGGATGCTCTTCAAAATTTTCGGCTATGTGCTATTACTTACGGTACATCGTCAGTACCGTATCTTCCCATACGTACGCTGCTACAACTGTCAGTAGACGAGAAACAGCGATTTCCATTATGATCTGAAGTTCTTCGCTATGATTTCCATGTGGATGACGTCTTTTCTGGAGCTGAAAACGTTACATCAGCTCTTCAGTTACAAAATCGCAGATGCTAAACATCCATTTATTCTCTCAAAAAATTCCCTTCTAAGTGACATAATCTTAAGCGAGACTCACAAAGAATACTTTGCATGGAGGAATTAGACTTACAATGAACACAATTCGTCAACGATTTTGGATTCTGTTGTGTAGGGTTAAAGTACGCCGATATAATCAGCGATGCCTTGTTTGTTTCCGACTGAGGGTGTCGGCATGTAAACAACTAATGGGTATGCTTCCAAGTGATCGAATTACAGCAACAAGGCCATTCTTGAACACTGGAATTGGCTACGCTGCTCCTATCGTAATTTGTTACTGTAAGAAGAGGCAGAACAGCGCAAAATGCTTATATGAAAATTTGTGTTTGCTTGGCGACAAAGCCGATACATATTGAATTAGTTTCGGACCAAACTACGTCAGTATTTCTATCAGCGTATAAACGCTTTACAGCTAGAAGAGGATTTTGCAATAAGGTTTATAGAGACAATGCAAAAAAAATTGTCGGCGCGTACCGAGAGCTGCAAAAATCTTTATTTCTTCTAAAACTTCAGCTGTTACTCCTAGCTTTTCAAAGGACAACGTGGATTTTCATTCCGCCAAATGCACCAAATTTCGGCGGACTCTGGGAAGCAGGTGTCAAGGCTACAAAACATGATCTGAAAATAGTGATTGGCAGTGCTACCCTTACTTTTGAGGAAAGTACACTCTTCTCACCCAAATAGTAGCCTGCCTTAATTCCAGGCCACCCTGCTCAATCAGCTCAGACCCTAAAGATGTAGAAGCATTAATTCCTGGACATTTTTTGATGGGATAATCACCCCTGACACTTCTCGAGCAGAGTACACAAGGCATCAGTATGAATCGCTTAGCCAGATGGCAAATGATTCAACAAATGAATGAGAACTTTTGGAAAAGGTGGTCGCTGGAATATTTAAACAATCCCCAAGTTCGCACTAAATGGACCACGAAAACGCGCAATGTTCAATTGGGCAGTATAGGCCTTCTCCGTGACAACAACCTCTCACCATCTCAGTGGGCCCTTGGACGAATTCCACAGACTCATCCTGAAAGCGATGGCTAAGTACGTGTAGTATCCATCAAATGCAAAGGTACCATCATCAAACGTCCAATCACTAATATCTGTACTTTACACACCCACAATTTAGTTTAAGATCTAAAGACTTCACGGCGGGCGGAGCTTCGTCGTAAGGACGAGGCGGACCTTCGTCGTAAGGACGAGGCGGGCGGTGATGTACCAAAGTGACGTCCGTATAAATACCTACATATGTAGTTCCCTTTGAATTTTCAATTAGTTTCATTACTTGTATACATTTGTACTTTTTTAAACTAGGCAATCCAATGAGATTCCTTGTCAACTAATTTTGTTAAACTAGTCCAGTTTTAATAAAGCAACCCAGTTATAATCAAACAAAAGTTTTATTTCACTTCAAACAGTACTCGACTCCGAGTATGCTGAAGACATAGGAGGTGAAATCTAAAAAAAAACGTAAAAATGAAATTTACTTCATCCACTTACCAAAGATTCTAACAATAGTTCTGGAATCTACTAGAAATATTATGAAAGGCTGAGACGAATCTATTAAACATCAGTTCAACTCAATAAAAATCATGTCGAAGCTTTACACAAGTACATAAGAAATTCCCAATATGAACAACAAAGTGCACAAACTTTCAACTCATTATGCATACTAACCACGCTGGTCCTGCAATATTTTCACAGAATTCAAGAAGCATTACTTGATGTTTTAACGGATCTTCATCACAACAAAATTAATTATCTTTTATTCTCTCCTCTGCAGCTACAAGAACAAATCGCAAAAATTAAAGAGCACCTAACTTTCATGTTAACAATCCTGGAAATGGAAGGTATTGCGGTTCGCTACTTTACAGACTAAGGACAGCCGTAGCAAGGGTGACGGAATCATATATCTTATTCGACACACGAATTCCACTACAATAAAATGAATACTTTCAACTCTTTAAAGTAATACCAATTCCTACACTCTACAAAGAATGCTTTATCTTAATTGATCCATCTACCGAATACCTCAGCGTTAATCTACCGAGAGACCGCTACTATCCCTTAAGGCAATTGGAACTGTATAAATGCAAAACCTTACACGATGCACTATATCTATGTGCCCGCAATCATCCGATCTACATCTTAAAATGTAGTGTGAGTCACTGTGAAATGGAACTACCATATTATCACAAAACAGTTTCACCAATGTGTCGATTCCAAACCACGCAGCTCACGAAGATAAAGATTCAGCTTCACACACCCAACAACTGGCTATTAGCATTGGATACCGAAACTGCACTCAACAGTGTCTGTGGAACCGAAGTCCTAGTCAAAACACTAAACGGAAGTGAACTCTTAAGGCCACACTGAATACCTATTCAACTTCTCAAGCTTGGGTTGGAAGTTCGTTATCTCAACTGACTCGGTTCTAGTGTTGTCAATACCCACAAACGCCTGTCCATTCTCTCGCCTGATTATGGCATTACCACAGTACACACCTGGGATAATCCCTTCCGCCACGCACACCAGCCCATCTTTGCTCTCTACACAGATTCTTACGAATTGCTCCGTTCTTGGTTTCAGCTGTACCATGGACTCCCTGCCATTTGTCTAGATGAGGAGGGGCTTGATTTTATTGCCCTGAGGAGTTGAAGCTTTGTCGCATATTCGAGCCTCCGCAGAGGGTGGAGTTTAGGAAATGTCTGGTTCGATTTCCGTACAAGGATAATCTGGCCCGTTCTCTTTAACAACTGCCTCCCGAATTTGCTTTTGCCCCCCCCCCCCCCCATTTCATTTGGCAACCTTACCAAAATCGCCCCTGTATAGAAATGACTTTCCTGCTTCACCTCTGTGCAAAGAGCCGACGCCCAAGTATTTCCTCTCTCCGGGCTTCCACGTGATTTATCCTTGGTACACTCTTAAGTGTTTGCCTCTTTTTCGACTCTAAACTCGTAACTGATGTAGCTAGCTGCTACAATACTTGATTATTCTCTCAGAGGCAGCTCGAGCTTTATATATTACATGTCTCAGGTCGGACATTCGATTTCTCATTCGTTCTCTTAGAACTTCCACTGAAACTGTCCGAAATTCTTACCTACTGGAGAGTCGCTTCCCTTCTACTAACTAGCTTTAATTCCATGTCTATGCCATCCTCTTTACCCGAATATCTGGTTTCTAATTAAGTGAGATCTGTGATCAAGCCAAAGGGGAGTGTCGGTTGTGAAAGGATAACTTAACTTTTATCAATTCAAATATAAAATTCTTTATTTCATATATTGCTTAGAACTATTATCACAAAAATTCAATCTTTATAACTAACCTAGCTAACTACAGCTACTACAGGGGGGGGGGGGGAGTCGTCTGTGAAGCGCAATGCTGAACAAGGCGAAAGTTGAATAAGAGGATGCATGCATGCATACTTGAAGGAAGAAATTTGTTGATTTGTTGTTTAGGTATTGTACTGTTGATCGCTTTGGCATCTCCCACTGGAGTACGTACAGTAAGGTAGTATGGCTGAAAGATACCATATGCACGAACTGGTACTTCTCACGGCGAGATAACTATACCTTAGTGAAATGAATTTGAGATTTTCGACTATGTGGGTACTGTAGTAATGCTAGGCAGCTGGCCCATGTGATGAAGTTATGTGCTCATGTAAGTCAGAACAATAAAATCATATCAGATATAGGAGTGAGAGATGAGAAAGACAGACATATCCCCTTAGGAAGGGGGCGAAAGGATGTCTTAGTTGATGAATAAGTTGATAAATGACGGAAGTGAGGCATATATGTTAGTCGTGCTTATGTGGTTAGTATTCATGGTCAGCTATAAGTTCCAAATGGTGAATCTCGAAGCCTATCCTGACTGAATTATGCATACTTTAACCTTCACCTGTTCCCTTCTGTCAAGCACAACTCTTTTAGACGTTGTTATTAATATCTAGTCCCGAACGGAGTTAACAGTACCGTTAAAAAAAGAATAACTTGCATGAAGGTATGAAACTGGTAGCATGCATGGTCAGTTGATCATGCTTTACGAAAGCTATACCAAATGGGCGGCCCTACATTGGCTAACTTGGTACTACGGGGTTAGAGCAGCCCTGGATAAAAAGATTTTATCCACCTCAACTTGGGATGCCCCTTTATGGGAACATCGTAGTGGCTGTGGTAAAGGATGCCGTGACCCTAGATCGGCAGAGATTGGATAGGTCTCGCTTTTTCCAGTAAGTTGATGTCATGTCAGGCTCTTTTGGCATACTGGTACTCATTGTTACGACATGAGGTACTTGATTGTCCATTACAATCCGAGCATGAAGAATGCCGTGAGATTAACCAATACTTGGCTGATGCTCATGTAAAATCACAAGGAACTTTCTGCGGCGAAGGCGAGAACATCTAGTGTGATGTGCTGACATTTTGACATGTCAATTTTTAATTATACAGCATTAGGTAGGAAATGGTAAGTTTGCAATATCTATGTATTTTTTATTATAAATAATAATGTTTTTATATTTTTCAGGACAAATTTATAATTTGAAGAAGTTTAGGACGGCGTTGGATTGAAGGGAGGAAGTTTCCTAGCATCAGATAAGTACTTTTTGTTTCAATTGTTTTAAAGATTAAATTCTTTGTGTTACTTTTTTATTTACTTTCTAGGGACATAATCTGGGGAGGAAGCTGCATCGAAGGTTTTATATGTGGACTGAACATCTTTCCGCTTCAAAAATTTAAGAGACAATTTATATATATGTGTATATAATTATTATTATTATTGCTGTGACCAGACGTGTCAAATTGAGCGCCGCCAATTTTAAGAAGAATTACCGCAGAAATATAATTCAAAAGCTAAATAAGTGAATAATAGTGCGTTCAAAACATTTGTGTTTGAAAAACATAATTTGTGTTAGTTAATTATTGTATAAAAAGTAAAAAAATCGTGGAAAAAAATAGTGAAAACAAACAATTTTGTGACATTTGTGAAAATTATTTAAAATTTGGTCTATGCCATGGTAACATGGCAACCTTAAAAAATCTCAGTTTCGAAGCTCCCAATAATAAAATTACAAATTAAATTAAAGTGATTGTAAAAAATAAATAAAAATTAATTTTATTGCAAATTACAAATTTAATAAAATAAAAAAAGGATATAATCCTGCTCTGCCGCACTCTAAATGAGTACGAGCAGTAGCGATTATGACTGATGATTCCCTCAGATCAAGTGAAAGAAAGAAGAAGAACTTAAATTCTTCTTCTTCTACGAAAAATAATAATAAAAGGGCCCACAGAAAAGGCCATTAAGGGCCCAACTGAAGAGGCCAAAACTCAAAATTTGCAGTTATCGCCACAGGAGAAGAACACGGTATTTCGACTAACGTCGCTGCGAAATCCTTATCAACGGCAGCCTTAAGTGTGAATATGAGCAACACTATCTTACTGGCTTCAGCAAAGATTATTTTGAAATCCCCGGAATGAAGGAGTCTCCATGTAACAGCTTTACTTGATCAAGGTGCTCAACGAACTTTTATCGCAGCATCTGTCGCAAACTGTCTTCGAATAAAGAGGACGAAATTTAATATTCCTGTATCTGGAATTGGTGGATGTGACGCTGTACTCGTAGAATCCATGGCAACAGTCCGGATGGAATCTCAAATTGATCAAGACTTTCATTTGAACAGCAACGCTTTAGTTTTACCAAAAATAACTCGATTCGCTACACATCACACACTCCATATTTCCAGTTTTCCACATATTAAAGGATTACCACTAGCAGACCCCGATTTTGCAAAACCTTACAGTATCGAATTAACCATCGGTGCAGACAATTACTATCCTCTACTTGGATATGGTCTTCGTCATGAGCTTACCTACAGCTCAGAATACTACCCTGGGTTGGATACTGTCAGAACCTGCTGGTGCCAAGTTTTCAAACACTTCATCTCATATCCACGTTCGCACTTCTACTACTTCGCCAGATCTATTAGTGCTAAATAATCTGATGCGGAAATTTTGGGAGATTGAAGAAATAGAAAACCCTCCAGTGCCACTTTCCGAGGAAGATAAGCATTGTGAACAGGTTTATCCAGAAACAGCAAAGCTAGATAGCGACAGGCGTAATATTGTATACCTTCACTCAAATCACAATTCAGACGACCGCTAACTTTTGGTGACTTGAGATCAAACGCTGTAAATCGCTTCATGTCAATTGAAAAACATTTTCTTCTAGATCCCGTCCTGCAATGTAGATATGTAGAATGAATAGAAGAGTATCATACACTGAACCACATGGAACCTGCTGCCGCTGCCAGTCGTAGTGATGACCACAAGTTGCTCTTTCACTTTCCACATCATGGGGTTTTGCGTGCAAATTCTGTAAGCACAAAACTGGGAGTTGTTTTTAATGGGTCTCGGAAATCTAGAGGTGGTCCTTGCCTGAATGAATAGCTAGCTGTCGGACCAACACTTCAAAATGACCTCCGATCAGTGATTCTTCGCTGGAGAAAATATCCGATTGTATTTTGCAGATTAAAATAAACCGGTGCAGGATATCGTGTAGCTATGTGTCCAAACGGGAGACTAGCTACGAATCGTTGCGACGGATTTTATTTTATCCACCCCGCGCCCTGGTAGTTTATCCACGGGACATCCGTCAGGTCTGGTACTAAAAAGTTTCATTCAGTACGAATTGTAGGTGGGTCTATTTAGTTTAGAAAGTTGCTAATATGTGGGGTCGGACTTCTGATGGATGTCCGCCGGAATCGACATGTGGTGAATTTTATTAAAATAGATATGCAAAAAAATATATATAAGTTGAATAATATTAAATTAAAGGTGGGCAACGCGGCGGTAGTCCGCAAAACGTCTGTACTATCGTTACTCTATAACGACTGATGGTACCCCACAATCCAGAGAAGGATTTTGGGAAGAAATCTGGTGTGTTATGTCACCAAAGCTTATGAACCGTCTTCATTGTTCCTGGTTAGATCAGGGGGTTCTCTCTTTGGTGCATATATGAGTATATGACTCTGTCCGTAGGATAAAAAATGTATATTCTTGAAATATAAATGATCTGTGCTTGAGAAGATGAATTCGGTATGTTACGTCCCGGAAAATGTAACATTTATGGGTAGTGGGGCGTTCTTAGACGGTACTAGGAAGGCCCGGTGTTTGTTAGTGTTAATATAGATAAGGGGGATGATTGGGGATGCCGTGCCGGCTAACTATTGGCTATACCGTACGACGTTTCATTCCAGCCACGGAAATCTTCAGCGGTGTTCCTAATACTATATGCGGAGCGGGTTTGTGTGCCCGTTATGTGTTCTAGAACACGAAGTTTTTGCTGTGCAAATTCCCCTAATTTTTAAGCTGTTTCATTGGGTTATAGTGGCTAATTTTGTGCGAGTATTTCCTATAATAGATCATAGTGCTTACCTTGAATTATGGTTAGAAAGTTAAAAATATGTGAATGTGTATCATATGGATTCACAGGCGTTTTCGAGGGGTAGTAGTGTGTGGTATCTCGGTAAGTATCCTTAAGTATTAAAAATATTATAATATCTTATAAAAATAAAATGAAATGTAATAAATATAATAATAAAGGTATGGTATGCTGAAGGTGTTGTTCTATCTTTTTTATGTATATTAACGGTTATGTGGAGGAGTGGAAACCGTTCTGTTTTATTTGGTCTCGTTGGTGCTGTTATCTCTGTTGTGGGCTGATTCGGTGGGAGGTTGTATATGGGGTTTATAAAATTCACCACAACTTGATTCCGGCGGACATCGATCAGAAGTCCGACCCCACATATTAGCAACTTTCTAAACAAAATAGACCCACCTACAATTCATACTGAATGAAATCCTTTAGTACCAGAACTGACGGACGTCCCGTGGATAAACTAACAGGGCGCGGGTTGGATAAAATTGGTGCACCGCGACTCCGTCCCAACGATTCGTAGCTGTTCTGCCGTTTGGACACATAGCTACACGATATCCTGCACCGGTTTATTTTAATTATTTTAATCAGTGATTCTTCGCTGGAGAAAACATCCGGTTGTATTTGCAGCAGATATCAAAATGAAGTATCAACAAATCCGAGTCTACGATCAAGATACAGATTTTCAGCGCATTGTGTGGCGCAAATCCAGTGTGGATGCTCTTCAAAATTTTCGGCTATGCGCTATTACGTACGGTACATCGTCAGTACCGTATCTTCCCATACGTACGCTGCTACAACTGTCAGTAGACGAGAAACAGCGATTTCCATTATGATCTGAAGTTCTTCGCTATGATTTCCATGTGGATGACGTCTTTTCTGGAGCTGAAAACGTTACATCAGCTCTTCAGTTACAAAATCACAGATGCTAAACATCCATTTATTCTCTCAAAAAATTCCCTTCTAAGTGACATAATCATAAGCGAGACTCACAAAGAATACTTTGCATGGAGGAATTGGACTTACAATGAACACAATTCGTCAACGATTTTGGATTCTGTTGTGTAGGGTTAAAGTACGCCGATATATTCAGCGATGCCTTGTTTGTTTCCGACTGAGGGTGTCGGCATGTAAACAACTAATGGGTATGCTTCCAAGTGATCGAATTACAGCAAAAAGGCCATTCTTGAACACTGGAATTGGCTACGCTGCTCCTATCGTCATTTGTTACTGTAAGAAGAGGCAGAACAGCGCAAAATGCTTATATGAAAATTTGTGTTTGCTTGGCGACAAAGCCGATACATATTGAATTAGTTTCGGACCAAACTACGTCAGTATTTCTATCAGCGTATAAACGCTTTACAGCTAGAAGAGGATTTTGCAATAAGGTTTATAGAGACAATGCAAAAAAAATTGTCGGCGCGTACCGAGAGCTGCAAAAATCTTTATTTCTTCTAAAACTTCAGCTGTCACTCCTAGCTTTTCAAAGGACAACGTGGATTTTCATTCCGCCAAATGCACCAAATTTCGGCGGACTCTGGGAAGCAGGTGTCAAGGCTACAAAACATGATCTGAAAATAGTGATTGGCAGTGCTACCCTTACTTTTGAGGAAAGTACACTCTTCTCACCCAAATAGTAGCCTGCCTTAATTCCAGGCCACCCTGCTCAATCAGCTCAGACCCTAAAGATGTAGAAGCATTAATTCCTGGACATTTTTTGATGGGATAATCACCCCTGACACTTCTCGAGCAGAGTACACAAGGCATCAGTATGAATCGCTTAGCCAGATGGCAAATGATTCAACAAATGAATGAGAACTTTTGGAAAAGGTGGTCGCTGGAATATTTAAACAATCCCCAAGTTCGCACTAAATGGACCACGAAAACGCGCAATGTTCAATTGGGCAGTATAGGCCTTCTCCGTGACAACAACCTCTCACCATCTCAGTGGGCCCTTGGACGAATTCCACAGACTCATCCTGAAAGCGATGGCTAAGTACGTGTAGTATCCATCAAATGCAAAGGTACCATCATCAAACGTCCAATCACTAATATCTGTACTTTACACACCCACAATTTAGTTTAAGATCTATAGACTTCACGGCGGGCGGAGCTTCGTCGTAAGGACGAGGCGGACCTTCGTCGTAAGGACGAGGCGGGCGGTGATGTACCAAAGTGACGTTCGTATAAATACCTACATATGTATGTAGTTCCCTTTGAATTTTCAATTAGTTTCATTACTTGTATACATTTGTACTTTTTTAAACTAGGCAATCCAATGAGATTCCTTGTCAACTAATTTTGTTAAACTAGTCCAGTTTTAATAAAGCAACCCAGTTATAATCAAACAAAAGTTTTATTTCACTTCAAACAGTACTCGACTCCGAGTATGCTGAAGACATAGGAGGTGAAATCTAAAAAAAAACGTAAAAATGAAATTTACTTCATCCACTTACCAAAGATTCTAACAATAGTTCTGGAATCTACTAGAAATATTATGAAAGGCTGAGACGAATCTATTAAACATCAGTTCAACTCAATAAAAATCATGTCGAAGCTTTACACAAGTACATAAGAAATTCTCAATATGAACAACAAAGTGCACAAACTTTCAACTCATTATGCATACTAACCACGCTGGTCCTGCAATATTTTCACAGAATTCAAGAAGCATTACTTGATGTTTTAACGGATCTTCATCACAACAAAATTAATTATCTTTTATTCTCTCCTCTGCAGCTACAAGAACAAATCGCAAAAATTAAAGAGCACCTAACTTCCATGTTAACAATCCTGGAAATGGAAGGTATTGCGGTTCGCTACTTTACAGACTAAGGACAGCCGTAGCAAGGGTGACGGAATCATATATCTTATTCGACACACGAATTCCACTACAATAAAATGAATACTTTCAACTCTTTAAAGTAATACCAATTCCTACACTCTACAAAGAATGCTTTATCTTAATTGATCCATCTACCGAATACCTCAGCGTTAATCTACCGAGAGACCGCTACTATCCCTTAAGGCAATTGGAACTGTATAAATGCAAAACCTTACACGATGCACTATATCTATGTGCCCGCAATCATCCGATCTACATCTTAAAATGTAGTGTGAGTCACTGTGAAATGGAACTACCATATTATCACAAAACAGTTTCACCAATGTGTCGATTCCAAACCACGCAGCTCACGAAGATAAAGATTCAGCTTCACACACCCAACAACTGACTGTTAGCATTGGATACCGAAACTGCACTCAACAGTGTCTGTGGAACCGAAGTCCTAGTCAAAACACTAAACGGAAGTGAACTCTTAAGGCCGCGACCAGAATGCGCAGTCAAACAGACTTCCATGACAATCAGTGGACACGGCTGGTATCAAAGTAGCCTTACCTCCGCACTCATCCCACGGTTAAACATCAGTGGTTTGATAGAAGCCCACATGAGTTTAACACAAAGACATCGCAACTCGTCTGATCCAAATCTCATCTGCAATCGAATACACGAGTAATGAAGAAACTAACCTCCAGAATCAAAGGCTTCAAGGCAGCTTCAACCTTTTCCGAACAATTTAACGTCCATAATGTCCATCACTATACCATAACCTATCTATCAGTAACGGCTTTTCTAGCTACTTAATGTGTTTGCGTTGTAAGAAAACCAGCACCTTTCAACTCTTGCAAACGTTCTGGAATAAATTTATGGAAAATCATAAAAAGCTACATGATTGCCCTACTGCAGAGATTTTGGGGAGGGACTACTTTAAATACGAGATTTACTTGGAAATCGAATGGGTGTAAACTGAACATATCGGTTCTTTACGTGCTAAATTAAAAGAATTCTCACCTAAACCAGCAACTACTAATTCTACGTGAGTCGATACATTCGTACTATACACAGAATCTGCAACCAAACTTCCTATAATATCAATACCTTCATTTAACGGTGACTACCTGGAATGGCCGGATTTTCGGGATCTTTATATAGCATTAGTGCATAACAACGATTCAATATCTAACTTTCAAAAGTTGCAGTATCTGCAAACAAGAGTGTCGCGTGTATCAAGATATATAGTGAGGCATTTTTCGACACCTGAGTCCGAGTAGATACGAGTAGATACGAAAATAAACGCGAGCTGGCAATTACTTACATTTCAAAAATTATGGGTTTATGCTCCATGACATCAGAATCTTTTAGCGAAATTAAACGCATTCTGAATAACACCACTCAGTCAGTAGCAAGTTTAACAAATTATGGCCACTTCACGACTAACTGGAATGATTGGCTAGTATATGTATTCACCCAGAAGTTAGACCCACAGACTAGAAAAGATTGGGAAAATTCCTTAGATGCACTGACATTCCAAAGTATAAAACTTTAGCCAAGTTCTTAGAAAGTGGTTTTGTATGCTTGAGCAATGAAAAACATGTGCAATGAAAACAAAATAAAAATGCAGCGTCGCACGCACCAGTTGGTCGTATTTATTCTGCAACAATGTCAAGAGGATGTACTACTTGCAATGGTAAATATTTGATAATATCTTCTGTCCTTTATTCTGTGCAAAATCTACTGAACAAGGACGCGAATTTGTTCCAAGTCAACGCTTGTGCTACCACTGTCTGAAGCAAGGGCATTCAATGTATGATTCTTAAACATCTGATCTGTGCAAGCTATGAAATTAGCATCACCATACAATACTGCATCACTGCCACTGCCACTACGGGGAACACTTCTACATATATTACAGTAAGAGGTCCTTCTTCATCTTATCTGGAACATCGGAGCGCACGAATCGTTCAAGCATTAATGTATTTTGAATTATCTAACGAAGGTATTCTTCTTGCAAATGTTAAAATACTTGTGCGATCCATTGAAGGTAAGATCCAGCAAGTGCACGCATTAATGGATCAAGGCTCAAAGTCGACTTTCAATTCAAATTCTCTTGCAAGTCGTTAGGTTTTCTTCGTCGCTGTGTGCAAATACCAGTAAGAGGAATCGGAAATTCTGAAGCAGGGATTGCGCAATATTAGTCTCCTTTGACATTTTTCTATAAACGAGTTTGATTGACGCCCTTTCTGTATGCTTACTTCTAAATTGGCAAAACGATGATATTATTCGTTGATTGCTTAACAAATCTAGTTCGCAACGACTTTGATTTGACTTCAATGTAAATATCGGCTGCTTTAGGTTACAGATTCCTTGAGTGTTTGCTTGATGTAAGCGTTCGTAGTTCCTCTTGGGTTATAGGGATGTAGCATTCTCGATGTCGATTAATCATCAAATGTGTTATTCAAGGTTGAACGTATACGTGTTTGTTTTGTTGAAGTATAGGTATCGGTATTAGTTTGTATAATCGATATGTCTCTGCCCTTAGTATGGGGTATACGTGTGCCAATCAATACTTTCTTTTCTGTGATTCTCACCATTGCATGCATGGAATTGTAAGTTGCAAATAATGAGGTTTGACTACCAGTTCCAGGATTTTTTAGATTCTCCGGTAGGTGTTCCCGTATGATCTTTATTGCTTGAATCCGAATCTTCTATGTGATCCACTGATTCCCTGATTTTATTATCGATTATTGGGAATAAGGAGAGCTTTGTTATTGGGCTTTAATTTTAGTGTGATGTTTCTCGTTGACTCACTGTGATATTGTTTTTTCTATTAACTCTGTACTGTGAGAATATGGTCGGTTGTAAAGCTTTAACTCCTATGGAGCGGCTTGAGCATCACTAACTCCTCGAAGGTAGTGAAGCAACTAGGGCAGCTTTAACTCCACACGAAAATTAAAAGAACGAAGTTCCCTTACCAATGATTAAGATGAATTATCTGTTTTATTTATTTTCAGTGATAGATTTATTCAGGGATTATTGGGGTTGAACCCAGTTGGTTCCCATGTTTACAAAATACTTACTTTACAATATTCGCATGACAACCAATTCCTACCGATTATCTCTATCTACCAAGCTTACGTTACAGCTATCTTACCTACTTTAATATTCATTAATAACTTGAGCTTTTACAAGTCGTCGACTTCTGTTTTGTGGATCAAGCAATTAAGTAGGCAAGTGAATCAATTAATGTTTTTGTTTATGCATATGCACATGGAAGTCGCTGATCACAGTTGAAGTGGGTTTAAGAGATTGCTTCTTATTATTCATATATGCATGTACACATACACACATGGTGTTGGCCTCACTTACTCACCGTGCTTATGGGTGTTACTTATGCAACTTCTATGCGTTTTGATTATTTGTATGCACGATATGGGCTGGGCTTATTTTGTATGCACGATATGTGCTGCGCTTATTACATTAGTACACTTTGTTTTTAGTGTTACAACTCTTTTTCGACCATAAGTTCCAAGATGTGTTTCTATTATAAGACCAAGTGCCCATTTTGACGGTGCCATTTGTTCGCCCTTTACCAACACTAGATTTCCCTTTTATAAATATTCTTGTAGTTGCGCGCTGCGGTCTCATATATCTAGTAGGTTTGGATTTGTTTCTAGAATTTCCTTTTGTGGAACTGTCAGTAGAGGAGAACCCCTTGTGAAGTGAGCAGCAATGAGTAGTTTAAGACTCTCTTGGTGTTCTGAGAGTGTACACAGTTGTCGCAAATTGAGACATGCTTCTATATGCGCCTTGTTGAAATCGTAGAATATTTCTAAATTAGATAGCTGACTATGTACATACCGAATTACCTCAGGTCAATGTACGCATAAAACAAGAAAAACAATTGTACATAATTGCTACATATGTAAAACGGCATTGCTCAGGAATGCGGTGACCCAATAATACTTACATTGCAATAATTCAGAAAATTGGTAACTATTGCAATCCAATAAAAAAATTCTCACTGGGGTCATTGCCTTACGAGCGATTTTTGCAAGAAAATTAATTTAATGTCAATTCAGCATTGTAAGCATTTTGTATTATATGCATTGACCTAGAGTAGCTGTTTGTATATATAGAGTAAGATTGAAGAAAATAAATTCATTCTATTTTATATTAAAGCATATAGCGTACTCAGTTAATAAAGTTTACATTAAAATTGTCTTGCATATCTTTTGCTAGTTATTCCGCCTAACATATCGTCATAGTGTAGCGGTACATTGCACCGTTTTACACCTTCTACAAGAAGTCAAGGTTTATGTGCCTTGGTCTTACATCTCAATTTGCATTGGGCAAGGTTTATGTGCTTTTACACTGCAAGGCAGAATAAAGGAATTCTGTACATTTTGGTGACCTCGACGTGATTAACATTCACGTACTTTTCAAAAGAGTTTTATCTTCGCTCACTCAAGTACAAGTAAATCAAGATGAGCCTAAAGGAACTCACTGCTCGTCAAAAGACAACGGGAGACGAAATCAAGCGGATAGCGGAGAACTACGGAAAGGATTCGGAATACCGCAAGACATTGGAGTATCTAACCCAGCGTATTACGACCCTTAACCAACTATTCGAAGTGGCTACGAGAAAATCAAAGGCACGGTGGTCACTAGAATGCAGCGGCTGCAGGAAGAAGAAGAAGCAAGATCTTCACAAATATCACCACTGACCGAGACGCAAGCCCAATCCACTCAGAAGGATAATATTCAAACATAACCAAATCCAGTAAAGCAAGTCACAGAGACGCAAGCCCAATCCACTCAGAAGGAGAATGATAAAACACAATCAAAGCCAGTAAAGCAAGTCACAGAGACTGTTATTGGAACGATGCCCCAACAACTGGTGTTAATGCAGGGTCTAAAGATGATACTGACCAATTTGGAAGCACCTGAGCCACTTCGCTCCGAGCGATTTTACATGATTAAAATAAAGGCCATCGAAGACCTCTGGCAAGAAATTCAGAATTTACACAACCAAAGTTTGAATCATTGGAATAACAAAGATGACATGAACAATATGGAAGACTATTTTGATCTGGAAGAACAAACACACGACATGCTCATTCAACTACATGAATGCTTAAGTCGCTGTCAATCAGATATAGAAGCTGACAGAAATGGATCACCATTAAGAACAGAACACAGCGCAAGACCAATGATGAAACTCCCAAAGGTTGAATTACCCAAATTTGATGGAGATTATTTAAAGTGGAAGCAATTTTGCGACTTATTTACTGAGCTGGTACACAATCAACCCATAGCCGCATTTCAAAAAATCTGGTACTTAAAGGGCAGCCTAACTGGACAAGCTGAGAAGCTGGTCAGACATTTAAGTATCTCCGAAGCAAATTATCTCTCAGCCTGGAAGGTAATCAAGGACCGTTATGAAAATACAAGATTACTGGTCACTGCACTTCTCAACAAGTTACTTTCGCAACCAGCAGCAGCTACTGAGAGTGCCTTCGCAATAAAGGCAATCCATGACACTACACAAGAGTGCCTTCTCGCCCTGGAGAACCCAGATGTCAATACAAGTCATTGGGGACGCTCTTGTATTACACATTTTGATAAAGAAGTTGGACAAGACCCCACACACACTGTGGGAACAATCACTAAATCAGCCTAGATCACTTTCAACAATAAAAGAGTTTCTAGACTTTTTAGAAACACGGTTTCAGTCTCTGGAGGCCCTCGGAGAAGCAACTAAGATAGAAAACAGAAGGCAGCACACGCAGAGAGCATTAACCACAACAGTTAAGACAAACTGTCCATCATGCAACAATGACATCGATCATCAACTCTTCGCGTGTCAAAATTCCTTCAATTATCGCCATCCAAACGAATTGCACTAGTAAAAAGAATGAATGCATGTCTCAACTGCTTGAAGAAACGTCACATGATGGCCAACTGTCCATCAAGAGGGTGTACTAAATGTGGAAAAAGACATAATACACTGCTTCACATGCAATCTGTAAGTCAACTGCCGACGAGTAATACACTGTCAAGAAATAACAATATTGCAGCAACTACGACCCAATCATCAAGAAACAGCTTAGTACCATCAGGCAATGAGACTGAACGATCGAAGGCTACGGCTAATATTAGCAATTATATCCTACTAAGTAGGGTTATCGTAAGGGTGAGCAACAACTCTGGTGTCGAGGCATATTAGATTCTGGATCTCAAATAAATCTGATAACAGAAAGACTAGTTAAAAGACTTGGACTTTCGGGAACCTTCGACAGACTTAACATAGAAGGTATTGGCTCGAGAAGGCAACAAGCGCCGAAGCGAGTCAATATAGGGCTAGAATCCCGCATCAATGGTTTTAACACCCTACTAGAAGCTCATATCTTTCCCCGGATCATCTCTCCGCAGCCCGCGCATATGATAGATGTTTCGTCATGGTCAATACCAACAAACATACAATTAGCGGATCCACGCTTTAACCAGCCAGACACGATAGATCTGTTGATTGGTGCTGAACTATATTACTCGATCTTGTCAATTGGACTAATTAGATTGGGGGACGCACTCCCAACTTTGCAAAACACAGTGCTTGGCTGGACAACAGCAGGAAAGATTCCTCGAATGGCCACCGACCAAACAACCTGTGGAGTGTGTTCAGAAGACGAAACACTTAATCGACAAGTACAAAAATTCTGGATACTGGACGACTCAGAACAATCATCGCGGGCATTTATATCAGCAGAAAAACAATGTGAGACACACTTTGTTCAAACTACGAGAAGAAATGAGTATAGTCGCTTCATAGTCAAATTGCCATTCAAGAATAACCCAGTAGAATTGGGAGAATCTAAAAACACAGCATTCCAAAGATTAACAGCCTTGGAAGGAAGAATATCCACTAATCCAGAACTAAAACAACAATACGTACGGTTCATGCAAGAGTATATTGAACTTGGGCACATGCAAGAAGAAAACTTCACAAATATAGAGGACCCACACAACTTCCTTCCACACCACTGTGTGATTAAGCCTGAAAGTAGCACAACCAAACTTCGAGTCGTTTTTGACGCATCTGCCAAAACTTCCATAAATATCTCATTGAATGACGTATTAGCGACAGGACCAACAATTCAGGATGATGTCTTCTCAATTTTACTAAGATTCCGCATGCCAAGATTTGTGTTTACTGCGGACATCGAAAAGATGTATCGAAAAATACGAGTCCACAATGAAGATAGAAAATGCCAGCTTATTTGTGGCGGAAGAACCCTACGGATCAATTAAAATGCTATAAACTTTGCACTGTGACATACGGTACAACGTGTGCTCCATACTGGGCAACCCGATGTCTGCAAATGCTAGCGAAGAACAGACCCAACAATATTCGCTAGGAGCTGAAGTACTAAAACACGATTTTTATGTGGATGATGTACTCACTGGAGCTGATAGCTTGTCGACGCAATCGAAACACAGACGCAGCTGAGGGTCATACTCCAATCAGCTGGACTTAAGTTGAGAAAATGGTGTGCGAATCACCCAAGCTTGCTGAAGGATATTCCACAAGAGGATCAAGAAATTTTACTAAACTTTGGAAGTAAAGAAGAGGATCATATCAAAACATTTGGATTAACTTGGTTACCAAAAAGTTACGAACTGTGCATCAAAACTGTATGGTGTCACAAAAGCAAGATCACTAAGCGTACGGCATACTCAGACATCGCACAACTCTTCGATCCACTAGGTATGATGGCTCCAGTGGTAGTCACATCTAAAGTGTTTCTACAAAGATTATGGACCTTGAAATGTGATTGGGACGCAGCACTTCCTCAAGAACTTCACACATATTGGCTCAACTTCCGGAAGGTCTGAAGGCTCTCAACAATGTGAAAAATGAAAGACATGTATTCGCTCACAAGAACACCAAATCAGTTCAAATTCACATATTTGCGGATGCGTCAGAGAAGGCTTACGGTTCTGTGGCCTACATCAGGTCGACAGATAAAGAGCACGTCATGAGGGTGCGGCTGCTGTGTGCAAAATCTCGGGTTGCCCCAATTAAACAGACTACGTTAGCACGATTGGGACTGAGCGCAGCAAAACTTGCAGCTGAGCTCGGTCAGCGAATCAAGAAGGACCAGAATGTCAAAAATGCACCTACGTTTTTGTGGTCTGATTCGGAAATCGTTCTTGCCTGAATAAACTCCTCACCTTCATCGTACCAAACATTTGTGGCCAACCGAGTATCTGTTATACAACAATTAACAATCCCTGAGCAATGGCGACATATCGGATGAAAAGAAAAGAAAGGCAGACATTCTCCCGAGAAGAATCGCACCCGAAAAACCAGGAACATGCACACTTTGTTTTTATGGACCGACCTGCCTGCATGGCTCAGAAGCCTTATTGCCACCTCCATATACAAAAAAAGGTGCAGATAATGATATTGAACGAAGACGAGAAAAATCAGTAATCACATCTACTGTCGTAAGGGAACACACCAAATTACTTGAAGCTACGAACCATAGAAATTCCTTTCGCAAGGCCCAACGTATTACAGCCTACATGTTACGGTTTGTAAGACATGCTCGAACGCGCAACATACATCGTTCGAACACACTTGTCCTGACTGCGCAGGAGCTAATCGATGCTCAAACATTGATCGTCAAGCTGATGCAAGGAGAAGAATTCAAGGAAGATCTTGAGCATCTTCAGCGGTTTGGAGAAGTATCTAAGAATAGTTGTCTCAGCAGGCTGGCACCTTTCATTGAAGACGAAATTATTAGAGTTGGCGGTCGTCTTGAAGCCTCAAACCTATCATACCAAGCAAAACATCCAATACTTCTGCCGCATTCCCATCATCTAACGAAATGCCTACTAAACGACATACATAAGGAAAATCTGGCATGTGGGTCAACAAACCCATCTAGCAATAAGCAGACAAATGTTTTGGCCAGTTAAAGGAAAGACTTTGTCTCGTTCAGTAGTACAGCATTGCGTCCAATGCGCTAAGTCAAAACCGAAACGTCTAACACAGATGATGGGAAATCTACCAGCACACAGAGTTCAGCAGCCAGACCATTTGTGAACTGTGTGTGTGGACTTTTGCGGAACAATATGGACTCATTTTAAGATGCGTGGAAAAAGACCACAGAAGTCCTACATCGCTGTATTTTGCTGCTTCCCGACAAAGGCCACGCATTTAGAGGTAGTAAGTGATTTGTCGACACAAGGATTCTTGGGAGCTTTACGTTGCTTCAGGGCTCGACGAGGACATTGCAAAACCATTTATTGTGATAACGCGACCAATTTCGTAGGTGTACGTAATCAATTGCGGGAAGTGAAGGAAATATTAGAATCTACAACATCGCAAAATATAATAAGGACAGCATGTAGCTCTAAATGCATTGATTTCCGATTCATTCCGCCCCGATCCCCACACTTTGGTGGACTTTGGGAGGCTGCTGTTAAATCAGCTAAGCATCTGTTACAACGCACACTAGCAGCCGCCTCACTAACCTATGAAGAACTAGAGACGGCTGTGATAGAGATAGAAGCTGTATTAAATTCTCGACCGCTTACTCCAATGTCTTCGAATCCGAATGACCTGACAGCTTTGACGCCAGGACCTTTCCTGATCGGGGAACCACTGATAAACACCATTTATGCAGTTGCTGAACCAACAAAGAGTAATCTCATAACCCATTGGAAACTCGTTTCTCACATTAAAAACGAATGCTGGAGGCGATGGACTGTTGAATATTTAAGTCAACTGCAGCGCAGGTATAAATGGAAGCAGCGTTGTGAAAATATTGAACTAGGGACTATGGTCCTAATAAAGGAAGACAATACACCCACACTGAAATGGCCACTTGGACGTATAATCAATATCATTAAGGGCGAAGATGGACTGGTTCGTGTAACCGACATTCGCACTTCGACTGGCATTCTCCGGCGACCGATTCATCGTCTCGCACCATTGCCTATATCAACTGAAGGCTCAGATCATTCTTCAGTCCAAGATAATGGGAGGATATGAGATAGCGAAAAAACATCGAAAACTACAGCATCGCAACATCCTGAAATCACCAATGAAGCACCCACAACCTCTAATGAAAGCGACAACAGGAGAACTAAGGCTAACCCTCGGAAGAAACTTAGAAGTTCTCTCAGATCTGCAATTGTGACATTACTTCTAGCTTGTTTAGTTGTACCACCTGTTAAAGCATCCTGTATTGAAGTGAAACCATTTATTCATCAAGCAGGGTTCTACTTTGAGAACTTAGGGGTAACAAACCTCACAGCCAACGAATAAGACCTCGTCATATTCTATGATATGATGCCGTATTGGAGAGAGTATCAGTTCCTGCAAAACTGTACTCAGACACTCGAAAAAATGTGCCATGTGCCTGCATATAAATGAAAGAGTCTCCTGCTCAATAATCATTCAGCATGTGAAACATCTGCTGGCAGAATTAACAACAAACAACATGCTTCCCTCTGACAATAACAATTCCAAGAGAACTAAAAGGGGGGTAGCAAATTTCGTTGGAAGTATCGCCAACACTTTATTTGGTGTGCTAGACTCCGACTACGCTGAAAGAATGTCGCGAACCATAGATGATATTCACAAAAATGAGGATCACTTATTGCAGCTGATAAAGAATCAAACCTCGATTATGGATGCTACTTTAAATGTGCTGAGGAAGGATGAAGAGGACATCGACAGCCAATTTCGGCAGCTGCAAACCCAACACTCGCATGTTGCAGACCAAGTAAATGGCATAGCAGAAGAACTATATCAAGAGAAGTTGCACCAATCCTTCACCGCACTCACCATGCAGACCACACTTGCCGCTTCTAAGTTCTTACGGATTCAAACATCAATTCTAGACGTACTCACAGACACTCATCACGGAAAAATTAGCCCGTTATTGATCTCTCCAATCCAATTAAAAGAGGAACTCACGAGGATAAGAGCACATTTATCTCCATCATTACGACTGCCAATATCACAGGACGATGCTTTGAGGTATTATACCTTCATGACCATAGCGGGAAGAGTTGCTACACGATATCTAATCTTCAAACTACAAATTTCTTTAATATCATTGGAGGAATTTGAACTGTTCAAAATTACACCATTTCCAGTGCAGATTAGTGATTCGCTTGTCATCATCAAACATTCGTCCCAGTTCCTAGTTATCAATTTACATAGAGATCAATACTACCCACTGAGTGAAGAAGAATTACAGTCATGCATCATCATCGAGGACAGCAAGTACATTTGTAAACAAAAACATCCAATATATAAAAGGGGATCAACAGTTAGCTCATGCGAAGTAAGCCTAATAAATCAGCTGCCACAACCACCAACATGCCAGTTGATCAAGACCGGAAATGGACCTCATTGGATTCAATTATATAGTCCTAATCAGTGGATATACGTACTAACGAAAAAAGCCACTATCAACGTTGTATGTGGAGACAACACCACGCAACACAGCACAGAAGGCGCTGGAATTTTAAAAATCACAGATAGATGTCTCATCAAACAACCACTAGTGACCATTCAAGGGCATAGAAATATATCCATCCAACAGCAGAGCATCTTATATTCCATCGAGCAATTCGACAGCATTTGTTTACGACATCTACGACAACAAACTCAGCTCTGGACTGCATGACACTGGACCTTATCAATCACATTTGGCTGAAATTGAATCGATAAGGAACGAAGTGATACAATTCAAAGACAACATCCCGCTAACATTGACACATCATGATGTTCATCAGTTTGCAGTCGGCTATGGGGCCATTCTACTAACGATAAGAATACTCCTGTGTATGATGTGGAAATGCCGAGAGAAGGTATGCCGAAGTCGACTCAAGACGAAGACACCAGTAGCTGCACCCCGGCAAGGTGGGACAAGACGTGTCAACGCTGATCTTGAATGTGGGACAAGACGTGCTAATACTGGGTTTGAATTCAACCCTACGTTCAACGTATAAGGAAAATTAGTTGAATTACCATTCAACGCGGGGGAGAATGTTGAAATCATATAATATTTCTAAATTAGATAGGTGACTATGTACATACCGAATTACCTCAGGTCAATGTACGCATAAAACAAGAAAAACAATTGTACATAATTGCTACATATGTAAAACGGCATTGCTCAGGAATGCGGTGACCCAATATTACTTACATTGCAATAATTCACAATATTGGTAACTATTGCAATCCAATAAAAACATTCTGACTGGGGCCACTGCCTTATGAGCGTAAAATAATATTTTGCAAGAAAATTAATTTAATGTCAATTCAGCATTGTAAGCATTTGGTATTTTATGCATTGACCTAGAGTAGCTGTTTGTATATATAGAGTAAGATTGAGGAAAATAAATTCATTCAGTTTTATATTAAAGCATATAGCGTACGCAGTTAAAGTTTACATTAAAATCGTTTTGCATATCTTTTGCTAGTTATTCCGCCTAACATATCATCAAGTGTAGCGGTACATTGCACCGTTTTACACCTTCTACAAGAAGTCAAGGTATATGTGCCTTGGTCTTACATCTCAAATTTCATTGGTCAAGGTTTATGTGCTTTGACACTGCAAGGCAGAATATAGGAATCTGTACACGCCTGTTATATATTCCTCTATGTGGGAATATTATCTGATTCTAATCAAAAGCCTTTTGTGATTTTTACACTATTTTTCAATTTATTTCGCACTTGTCTAACTTAGAATTTTGTACAAGCTTTTCCCTTTTCTGATTTAACTTATTAGTTTCTACCAACTTTCGCCTTTTTAATAGCTTCTTCTTTTTTTACAAAAATTATTCGACTTTAAAAACATATCCATTTTTAATCATTTGTTTTTCGAACCGCCGAATAACCTATATTTTTTCTTGTTTAATAATTTCTGTTTCGAACCGTTTAACCGTTTTTAAATACGAGTTAGACCGATCCACCCGAATCCTTTAAAAAATATAACTTTTCGTAGTGTAAAAATCAACTCAACTCATGAAGACTTCAATCCTGATCAAGAGCCGTCGTTAAGAGTAGAAAATGCTTAATTGCATTCTGGACATGATTAAACTTGTGGCTTGAAAAAATTAAATTTGATGTTTTTATAAACATCAGCAACCGTCTCGCCCTTGAAATTGCGACGCGCGAACACATGTAATGTACTGTTACGAGCGTGGTGTGTGTTCGTTATTTAAAACACAATATTTCAGATATAAATCAAAAGTTCTTTCTTTATTTAACTTTGCTGTTACTGGCAGAATCCACAAACAATTGTTGAGCACAGCTAAAATAAAACAAAAAAAAGAATAAAACAAATATACTAAGTATTTCATACTTCCTTCAATTTCTTCCTGATTCCTCCAGTCACCTTTTCAGGTACATCCCCCACGTGTCTGAAAATGAAATTATATATAGATAATAGTTTGAAGCAACTCATTAAACAAAGTAGTATACAAACAACTAAAAGAATAAGCAAATTACATGCAAAACTGCCAAGAAACCAATTTCTTGGCAGTACAACAACAATTGCATGCAAATGTAAATATTGCCAATTTCTTGCAAAATTCATATTCTCTGCATAATAAACATTTGCAAATTATGCAAATATGGTTATATATGCAATTTACATGAATTTGCATTAGGCACAAAGCGTACAATTATTACAACAATCAACAATTTACACAATTGTTGACATTTCACAACATAAATAATTTATAAGAATTTGCATATTTCCTGCAAATTATTTATGCTGGAACTGACACTTAATTAAAATTAAACACTTAGAAAATAACAAAACACACTTACCTGGATAATTAATCCATAATAAATAAACCCGACGCTTTCGAACAAAATACCGCGATCGCGACTGTAAATTAACTCGCGAGAAAGTCAATTAGGTGAAATCGACGGCGCGCAGCCTATTGAGCAGGCTTAGAAGGTGCGAATTTCACCAGTTAATTAGAAATTTATAAAAAAAGGTGAAATCAATTCAAATAATGAGTGGGAAAGAAAAAGGATGCGAAAACGAGATGCAAGAAAATGGAGAGAAATTTTTGTTCCACATCGAAATTTGTCATGATATGGCAGTGCGACGCCATATTGACAATTTTTAGAAAAATTGAAATATTTAATAAAATAAAATTATGAAAATTCATGGATAATTTATAATAAATTAGTTGAAGGAAATTGGCACAATTTGACATAAGTATACAAGTCAAGCAAAGTCGAAAAATATGCTTAATTTGCATTTTTCTTCTCAATACCTAAGATCTCTCTCAGTTTTTTTCAAGCGATCAGATATGCAAGCACCCGATCAAGTGACAGTTTAATTTTATTTTACAGCAATTAAGCATCTAATAAAAAGTGCCAATTCAAGGTACATTATTATATATGCTGGAAAGTGGTGCAATTGGTGCTGGCAAGTTATATAGAGTTACACATAAGTTTCTGGCATAAACTTCAACACATGTCAAATCTGGCATTTTAAATGCAACGAAACAAAATAGTTAAGTAGTTAAGTTAAAATAATTTTAAAGTGAATTAAAAAGTAAGTACATAAAGCGTGAAAACTTTAGAAAAGGCTATAAATTGCATTTAGTTGAATATATGCCAAAATACGGCATAACAACTACACATGCAATCGAGCAATTAATGAACAAAATTAAATTGTAGTGAATTTATGAATTTGAGTGTTTCGCAACAGAATTATTCAATAAATACAGCATTAAACACAAGCACATATACCGCTACACTGACCACCTAAATGCCGTAATCTAGCTGTAGTTATCAATTCCAGCTACATTGCAAAACATTTAATGGTGGTTCCATCCAGGATTGTGTGCTTGTTTACTGTTGTGATTGCGAATAATTCTAGTACACTCTATTTAGTGATAAATATTTCTTTAAAAATTATTTTTTTTCGAGTTAAAAAACATCGAGGATTAAGTTATAACTGTGCTTAGACGTGGCAGTTCTAATTAAAAACTTCAAAAATTAATTTATCAACGTGCTGAAACGTAAAACTTCAGGGTGCCCAGACGACGCAGCTCGAATATTATCGAAATTTCTGTTATAATTGCTGAACTTACATGTCAGTAAATCGTGATAAATAGTTAATTGCTGAACTTACATGTCAGTAACTGGTAATAAATAGTTGGTTAATTAAATTAATTAGAAATTGCGACAGAAAATTACGTAAATATTTTACACGTCAATTGTTCATAGGCGACAGCAAAGTACGTTCTTCGACTAATTTTCCAATTTATCCCACACGTGGCGTCAAATTACTTCTTTCGACTAAATTATCAATTTATCTTACACGTAGCATCAAATTGCTTCCTTCGATTACTTTCATCATTTAACCCACACGGTTAATTAACTATAATAGTAGGATGTAAATCAACATGCATTCAGTAGATAAACTAATGCTCACGGAAAGCATATTGCGTGCGCGAATTGAAAGGGTAATCGAAAATGGAAAGAAAACGAATCTTGTTAAACGAACGCAAGGCTTTTATGAGACTAAAATGACAGAGTTGAAGAAACTATGGGAAATATATAGTGATACAGATAAGGCAATAAATCAGGCATCATTAGAACGTTCTGACGAAAAGCACCATGAGTATTTAGCCCAAGATAATCATTGCTCAACAGAGTTAAAATATTCTGAATATATGGGAGAATTAGTAGAAGGATTGCGGAAATTCGTCCCAGCTACTGAAACATCAAGCTCGGGACAAATACCAATTCATTCGACAACTGTTGTTCAACAGGAATCGTTCCTTCCGCGAATTCGGTTGTCAAAGTATAACGGCAACTACGATTTATGGCGATAATTTCATGATCTATTCATTTCTCTTGTTCATGACAATACAAAGCTAACACAAGTTCAAAAGCTGCATCATCTGAAATCTTGTTTAGTGGGTGATGCTGAGAAATTGTTGCGACACACCCCAGTAACAAATGAAGATTATATGCCAGCATGGAACAAGTTGAAAGCTAGATATGAGAACAAGAGAATTTTAGTTAATCATCAATTAAAGGTTTTAGTAAACCAAGCCAAACTAAATTCAGAGCCTGCTAAAGGACTCAAGTCAATAATTGATACAACAACAATTATCAAATCAACTCTTTAGTTATCGCTAGTACTGTACTTCTAATTATAACAATCCAAATAGTTCACTTCGTTCACTTCACTCTCTGAAATAAGACTCGCCCCTTGGATGTGAGAAGTGTATTTATACTCTACGAATTATCCTAGAAACTTCCTGAATATTGCATTCTCCGAACCCAAAGTTTACTTGGATGTCACTAACCTAAAATTGTTACTATTTCCAATAGCTGTCACATCTGTTACTTGATAGATCGTAACACTGCCCCTTTCTTAAAATTATTCGTCGCGCACAACAGGTGGTCCCCGGTCTTGATGATCGTAGTATTTACAAAAACGATCCAGGTGAACGATTTTTCGTTTGCCTCTTCAACCACGCTGTACGTCATTAATTCTAGTTACGGTCTTTCCCAGTGTTGTTGTAATTTTGGAAAACATCCCTTATATCGTTTACTGCCTATTTTGCTCTCGCTTCCTCGTGCACATCAACTAATCGTTGTCAAAATTCCGATACATAGTCGTCTGGTAAATTTTGTTCACCTCTGGGTGTACCAAACTTGACGTCGCTTTGTAAACGTATCTTCCTTCCGAATACGACCTTACCTAGAGTTTGTTCTGTCGCGTTTGGAACAGCTGATCGATAAGATATTAGGAAATCGGGAATATGTCAATCCCAATCGCGTTGATGATAGTCGACTACTTTCTTTAGATGCTCGACCAATGTTCTGTTGAAGCGCTCTACCATGCCATCAGATTGTGGATGCAGAGGAGTTGTTCTGGTTTTCCTTATTCCCACCATTTTACACATCTCCTGTAGAGTCTGTGATTCCTGAGGTACACCAAATCTACTGACCCAATTCATTATTACTTGTGCTGCAACTGTGTTTTTCTCTTGATTAGGGATTGCATAATTTTCAGGCCATTTTGTGAATTAATTAATAGCAACTAATATGTAACGGTAACCGTTATCTATTTCTGGGAAAGGTCCAGCGATGTCTATGGCTATCCGTTCAAATGGGGCTCCTACATTTAACACTAGAACTACCGAACCAGTCATTTTGACTGTTTTGCATTTTCTTCCGCAAATATCTGCTTAGTATTAAAATTTTTTTCTGAAACTATGCTATGACTTTTAAGATAACAATTAAATAAAACATATTTGATGATTTATTTTATTTCCGTGTCTAACATAAAAGAGATAATTTGTGATTGTGGTACTTATACCAGACCCATTCATTTCGACTGGTGTGTTTTTTTATGTCATTGATAGAGCTTTGATCAGTTTGTTTTTGTTTTTGTATCATTCATTTAGTGTAATACAACTTTTCAGGGGAATACTCTATTTACAGGGGAATAACCTTTTTGCAGGAAAATTTGTTTTTTTGTATCATACATTCTATATAATACAAAATTTCAGGGGAATACCATTTTTACGCAGTAATTGCGCCATACCATAAATTGGAAATAAATTAGGAAATATAAGAGCTACCTTCTAATAATATTTGTACCCCTGAAAGGCCAATTGTGTAAATTTTTTCAAGTTTTTCTTTGACAAGTCCTCAACTGGATTTTCGATGAACGATTGCCTTTATATTGGACCAAAACCGAAACAAGATCTGTCAGTAATTATCATGAGATGGCGCTTTAATCCTATTGTATATACGGCGGACATTGACAAAATGTATCTTCAGATCCTGATACTCGCTGACGAACATGTCCGAATATGACAAATCTACACCGAATTGTTTGGCGTGAGACCGTGCCATCTCCCATAAAAATAACAAGCTCCTCACAGTCATATAACGGACCGCAACCGCTCCATTTTTGGCACGCAGCAATTTGCAGCAGCTTGCTTAGGACCATAAAGCTGATAGCCTGCTTGGGGTAGTGCGTCTGCTTTACAACTTTTACGTTGATGATGTGCTCTTTGCTGCTTATGATACTACATCTGCAGTAAAAGCAAAGAGCGAGCTTGATAGAATATTGAAGAGTGTAGTTCCTCTTGGGTTATAGGTATGTAGCATTCTCGACGTTGATTAATCATCAGATATGGTGTTGAAGGTTGAACGTATACGTATTTGTTTTGATGAAGAATAGGTATCGGTATTAGTTTGTATAATCGATATGTTTCTGCTCTTAGTATGGGGTATACGAATACGTGTGACAAACAATACTTCCTTTTATGAGATTCTCACCATTACATGCATAGAATTGTAAATTGCAAATAATGAGATTTGACTACCATTTCCAGGTAGTTTAAGATTCTCCGGTAGGTGTTCCCGTATGATCTTGATTCCTCGTAAAGTTGGGTTGAAGTTAAGTACAAACTGCTTAGCCGTCCGTGTGTGGTGTCCGTTAGCACTGATAGAATTCTTTGGATATGTTGAAAGTTGAATATGCTTAAGGTTATGAGAACAGCTGCAGAAGTGAAGGTTTGTGTTACCATTATTTCTTGTTGAGAATGATTGAAGTCTTTTCTAAGTGGTTCGATTTGCGTGTCGACAACGCTCAATTGATGCTGAATGCTTAATGGTTTTTCTTCAAGTTATTCGTGGTGTTTTCTGCAATTGATGTTTGATTCTTCAGGAGGTCGTGGAGCATGTTTTGGTTTTCCTTGATAATCTCAATTTGCTTTTCATATTTATCAGCAAAATCTTGGTCAAGTATGCCAAACAATTTTTTTGCTATGGTTCCAACTATTTCCAAAGGAGCTCGTGTGTTTCAAGTTCGTGTATTCTCATTGTGTTGATAGAGAATCTCGTTGATGTATTCACACTCTAGAATTTTATGTTTGAATTGTAGCATAGTCGCTCTGCATAATTAATTGACCGATATTGTGTGTTCCTTCACCTCGCAGATTTCCCCTAATCGTATTGCAAGTTTTTTAGTTCCTTTTAGTTCCTTCCATTATTTTGATAAATCATAGTATATTAGTAGATTCCATTCACGGCTATATAATTGTACTTCAGAGATGTCCTCGAAGTAGATTACTTCTTTATTGTTGAATTTCGTTATTTTGTACGGGTATTTGATTTCCTCGGCAAGGACTATGAAAAATAAGAACGTGAATATGAGTAAATACGTTAATCTACTTGGCTTGAATCCTCATGAAGTGGGTTTGATTGTAGATTCTTTTTCATATCTTCCTACTTTGGGATTACCTGCCGTTAATGGCTCTTCGCCTGATCGTTCTGAGGTGATGGAGTTAACTACATGCGTGGTTTTATTGATTTGCTCTGTTTCTAGCATAATTTCTGAATTTAGCAAATCCGAATCTTCTATGTGATCCACTGATTCCCTGATTTTATTATCGATTATTGGGAATAATGAGAGCTTTGTTATTGGGCCTTTTATTTTAGTGCGACATTTCTCGTTGATTCACTGTGATATTGTTTTTCTATTAATTTTGTACTGCGAGAATATGGCCGGAGCAACTTGTACAGCTTTAACTCCTATGGAGCGGCTTAACCAGCACTAACTCCTCGAAGGTAGTGGAGCAGTTAGGGCAACTTTAACTCCACACGAAAATTAAAAGAACGAAGTTCCCTTTCCAATACTTAAGATGAATTAACTATTTTATTTAATTGCAGTGATACATTTATACAGGCATTGTTGGGGTTGCACCCAGTTGGTTCCCATGCTTACAAAATGCTCACTTTACAGTATTCGCATGAGAACCAATTCCTACCGATTATTCATACCTATCTAGCATACGTTTCACCTATCTTACCTACTTTAATATTCATTCATACCTTGAGCTTTTACAAGTCGTCGACTTCTGTTTTGTGGATAAAGCAATTAAATAGGTAAGTGAATCAATTAATGTTTTTGTTTATGCATATGCACATGGAAGTCGCTGACCTCACTTGAAGTGGGCTTTAGAGATTGCTACTTATGATGCATATATGCATGTACATACACACCATACACACATGTTGTTGGCCTCACTTACTCACCGTGCTTATGGCTGTTACTTATGCAACTTCTATGCATTTCGATTATTTGTATGCACGATATGGGCTGTGCTTATTTTGTATGCACGATATGTGCTGCGCTTATTATTAGTACCCTTTGCTTTTAGTATCATCAGTTCCAAGATGTGTTTATATTATGAGACGAGTTGCCCATTTTGACGGTGGCATTTCTTTGCCCTATATCAACACTAGAGTTTCCTTTTTTTAATATTCTTGAAGCTGAACCCACTTGGGTGTGTGCTGTAATCTTGCTAAATATTCAGTGGACCAATTTTACCAGAACTCCTGTTTCATTCCTTCTGTGCGATATAAAGTTATTAGGTTAATAAATTTTATTCGAGTCGGTGCCCAGAATAAAAATCTTTATCTCAGTAAAGACACAAGATAAAGGTTTGAGATTAGTAACTGTTATTCCAGTCGCTACCAGGAATATCTATTTTTATCTCATAAAATAAGATAAAGTGATCATGTTAACACAATTTATTCCAGCCGAGACCCGGAATATTTATCTTTATCTCAGTCGGTACCCAATATAAAGTTATTAGGTTAGCAGAATTTATTCCAGTCGAGACCCACAATAAATATCTTTATCTCTGTCGATATCAAGATAAAGTTGGTTTGTTAGTAACTGGTATTCCAGTCGAGACCCAGAATATATATCTTTATCTCAGTCGATACCCAAGATAAAGTTATTGAGTTAGTAACATTTATTCCAGTCGAGACCCAGAAGAGATATCTTTATCCCAGCCGCTACCCAAGATAAAGTTAGTTTGTTAGTAAGTGCTATTCTCGTCGAGACCAATAATAAAGACCTTTATCTCAGTCGATACCCAATATAACGTTATTCAGTTTGTAACATTCATTCCAGTCGACACCCAGAATAGATATCTTTATCTCAGTCGATACCCAAGTTAAAGTTATTAGGTTCGAAAATTTTATTCCAGTCGAGACCCAGAATAGTCGCTACCAGGAATAACTATTTTTATCTAAGTCGAGACCCTAGATAAAGTGATTATGTTAACACAATTTATTCCAGCCGAGGCCCAGAATAATTATCTTTATCTCAGACGGTACCCAAGATAAAGTTAGTTTGTTAGTAAGTTGTATTCCATTCGAGACCCAGAATATATATCTTTATCGCAGTCGATACCCAAGATAAAGTTATTGAATTAGTAACATTTATTCCAGTCGAGACCCAGAATAAATATCTTTATTTCAGTCGATATCAAGATAAAGTTAGTTTGTTAGTAAGTGGTATTCCAGTCGAGACCCAGAATATATATCTTTATCTCAGTTGATACCCAAGATAAAGTTATTGAATTAGTAACATTTATTCCAGTCGAGACCCAGAAGAGATATCTTTGTCTCAGCCGCTACCCAAGATAAAGTTGTTATGTTAATAGAATTTATTCCAGTCGCGACCCAGAGTAGATATCTTTATCCCAGTCGATAACAAAGATAAAGTTATTAGGTTAATAAATTTTATTACAGTCGAGACCAAGAATAAATATCTTTATCTCAGTCGATACCCAAGATAACGTGAGTTTGTTAGTAAGTTGTATTCCAGTCAAGACCCAGAATAGATATATTTATCTCAGTCGTTACCCCAGATAAATATATTGTGTCCGTAAAATTTATTCCAGTCGAGACCAATAATAAATATCTTCATCTCAGTCGGTACCCAAGGAAAAGTTATTATGTTAATAGAATTTATTCCAGTCAAGACCCAGAATAAATATCTTTATCTCTCTCCACACCTAAGATAAAGTTAGTAGGTTAGTAAATTTTATTCCAGTCGAGACCCAGAATAAAAATCTTTATCTCAGCCGATACCCAAGATAACGTTAGTTTGTTTGTAAGTTGTATTCCAGTCGAAATCCAGAATATATATATTTATCTCAGTCGCTACCCAAGATAAAGTTATTGTGTCCGTAAAATTTATTCCAGTCGAGACCAATAATAAATATCTTCATCTCAGTCGGTACCCAAGGAAAAGTTATTATGTTAATAGAATTTATTCCAGTCAAGACCCAGAATAAATATCTTTATCTCAGTTGATACATAAGATAAAGTTATTAGGTTAGTAAATTTTATTCAGTCGATACCTAAGATAAAGTTATTAGGTTAGTAACTTTTATTCCATTCGAGACCCATAATAAATAACTTTATATCAGTCGGTACCCAAGATAAAGTTGTTATGTTAGAAAATTTTATTCCAGTCGGGACCCACAATAAATATCTTTATCTCAGTCGATACCTAAGATAAAATTATTAGGTTAGTAAATTTTATTCCAGTGAGACCCACAATAAATATCTTTATCTCAGTAAAGACCCAAGATAAAGGTTTGAGATTAGTAAGTGTTATTCTAGTCACTACACGGAATAACTATCTTCACCTCAGTCGAGACCCACGACAAAGTCACTATGTTGACACAATTTATTCCAGTCGAGACCCAGAATAAATAACTTTATCTCAGTAAAGACCCAAGAAAAAGGTTTGAGATTAGTAAGTGTTATTCTAGTCGCTACCAGGAATAACTATCTTTATCTCAGTCGAGGCCCTAGATAAAGTGATTATGTTAACACAATTTATTCCAGTCGATACGCAGAATAAATATCTTTATCTCAATCGCTACCCACGATAGATTTAGTATGTTAGTAGAATTTATTCCAATCGGAACCCAGAATAAATACGTTTATCTCAGTAAAGACCCAAGATAAAGTTTTGATATTAGTTAGTGTTATTCTAGTCTCTACCAGGAATAACTATCTTTATCTAAGTCGAGTCCCTAGATAAAGTGATTATGTTGACACAATTTATTCCAGTTGTGACCAAGAATAAATATCTTTATCTCAGTCGCTACCCAAGATAAAAATGTTGAGTTAGTAAGGCTTATTCCAGTCGGGACCCAGAATAAATATCTTTATCTCAGTCTATTAGGTTAATAAATTTTATTCCAGTCGATACCCAGAATAAATATCTTTATCTCAGTATATACCCCAGATAAGGGTATGAGATTTGTAAGTGTTATTCTAGTCGCTACCTGGAATAACTATCTTTATCTCAGTCGAGACCCTAGATAAAGTGATTATGTTAACACAATTTATTCCAGTCGAGACCCAGAATATATATCTTTATCTCAGTCGATACCCAAGATCAAGTTATTGAATTAGTAAAATTTATTCCAGTCGAGACCCAGAATAGATATCTTTGTCTCAGCCGCTACCCAAAATAAAGTTATTGTGTTAGTAAAATTTATTCCAATCGAGACCCTTAATAAATATCTTTATCTCAGTCGCTACCCAAGAGAAAGTTATTATGTTAATAGAATTTATTCCAGTCGAGACCCAGAATAAATATCTTTATCTCAGTCGATACCTAAGATAAAGTTATTAGGTTAGTAAATTTTATTCCAGTCGAGACCAAGAATAAATATCTTTATCTCAGTGAAGACCCAGGTTAAAAGTTTGCAATTATGTTAACACAATTTATTCCAGTCGAGACGCAGAATAAATATCTTTATCTCAATCGCTACCCACGATAGAGTTAGTATGTTAGTAGAATTTATTCCAGTGGAGACCCAGAATAAATATCTTTATCTCAGTAAAGACCCAAGAAAAAGGTTTGAGATTAGTAAGTGTTATTTTAGTCGCTACCAGGAATAACTATCTTTATCTATGTCGAGTCCCCAGATATAGTGATTATTTTAACACAATTTATTCCAGCCGAGACCCAGAATAATTATCTTTATCTCAGTCGGTACCCAAGAAAAAGTTCTTATATTAATAGAATTTATTCCAGTCGAGACCCAGAATAAATATCTTTATCTCAGTCGATACCTAAGATAAAGTTATTAGGTTAGTAAATTTTATTCCAGTCGAGACCAAGAATAAATATCTTTATCTCAGTGAAGACCCAGGTTAAAAGTTTGCAATTATGTTAACACAATTTATTCCAGTCGAGACGCAGAATAAATATCTTTATCTCAATCGCTACCCACGATAGAGTTAGTATGTTAGTAGAATTTATTCCAGTGGAGACCCAGAATAAATATCTTTATCTCAGTAAAGACCCAAGAAAAAGGTTTGAGATTAGTAAGTGTTATTTTAGTCGCTACCAGGAATAACTATCTTTATCTATGTCGAGTCCCCAGATATAGTGATTATTTTAACACAATATATTCCAGCCGAGACCCAGGATAATTACCTTTATCTCAGACGATACCCAAGATAACGTTAGTTTGTTAGTAAGCTGTATTCCAGTCGAGACCCAGAATAGATATCTCTATCTCAGTCGCTACCCAAGAAAAAGTTATAATGTCAGTAAAATTTATTCCAGTCGAGAGCCATAATAAGTATTTTTATCTCAGTCGGTACTCTAGATAAAGTTATTATCTTAATAGAATTTATTCCAGTCGAGACATAGAATAAATATCTTTATCTCAGTCGCTACCCAAGATAAGGTTATTGAGTTAGTAAAATTTATTCCATTCGGGACCCATAATAAATAACTTTATATCAGCCGGTACCCAAGAGAAAGTTATTATGTCAATAGAATTTATTCCAGTCGAGACCCGGAATATATATCTTTATCTCAGTCGACACCCAAGATAAAGTTATTGAATTAGTAAAATTTATTCCAGTCGAGACCCACAATAGATATCTTTGTCTCAGCCGCTACCCAAAATAAAGTTATTGTGTTAGTAAAATTTATTCCAATCGATACCCTTAATAAATATCTTTATCTCAGTCGCTACCCAAGAGAAAGTTATTATGTTAATAGAATTTATTCCAGTCGAGACCCAGAATAAATATCTTTATCTCAGACAATACCTAAGATAAAGTTATTAGGTTAGTAAATTTTATTCCAGTCGAGACCCCGAATAAATATCTTTATCTCAGTCGATACCCAAGATAATGTTAGTTTGTTAGTAAGTTGTATTCCAGTCGAGACCCAGAATAGATATATTTATCTCAGTCGCTACCCAAGATAAAGATATTGTGTCCGTAAAATTTATTCCAGCCGAGACCAAAAATAAATACCTTTATCTCAGTCGGTACCCAAGATAAAGTTCTTATGTTAATAGAATTTATTCCAGTCAAGACCCAGAATAAATATCTTTATCTCAGTCGATACCTAAGATAAAGTCAGTAGGTTAGTAAATTTTATTCCAGTCGAGACCCAGAATAAAAATCTTTATCTCAGTCGATACCTAAGATAACGTTAGTTTGTTAGTAAGTTGTATTCCAGTCGAAACCCAGAATAGATATATTTATCTCAGTCGCTACCCAAGATAAAGATATTGTGTCCGTAAAATTAATTTCAGTCGAGACCAATAATAAATATCTTCATCTCAGTCGGTACCCAAGTTAAAGTTATTATGTTAATCGAATTTATTCCAGTCAAGACCCAGAATAAATATCTTTATCTTAGTCGATACATAAGATAATGTTATTAGGTTAGTAAATTTTATTCAGTCGATACCTAAGATAAAGTTATTAGGTTAGTAAATTTTATTCCAGTCGAGACCCAGAATAAATATCTTTATCTCAGCCGATACCCAAGGTAAAGTTAGTTTGTTAGTAAGTTGTATTCCAGTCGAGACCTAGAATATACATCTTTATCTCAGTCGATACCCAAGATAAGCTTATATGGTTAATAAATTTTATTCCAGTGGGTACCCAGAATAAACATCTTTATATCAGTAAAACCCAAGATAAAGGTTTGAGATTAGAAAGTGTTATTCTAGCCGCTACCAGGAATAACTACCTTTATCTAAGTCGAGTCCCTAGATATAGTGAATATGTTAAAACAGTTTATTCCAGCCGAGACCCAGAATAATTACCTTTATCTCAGTCGGTACCCAAGATAAAAATGTTGAGTTAGTAAAGCTTATTCCAGTCGGGACCCAGAATAAATATCTTTATCTCACTCTATTAGGTTAATAAATTTTATGCCAGTCGATACCCAGAATAAATGTCTTTATCTCAGTATATACCCCAGATAAAGTTTTGAGATTTGTAAGTGTTATTCTAGTCACTACCAGGAATAACTATCGTTATCTCAGTCGAGACCCTAGATAAAGTTATTATGTTTACACAATTTATTCCAGTCGAGACCCAGAATAGATACCTTTGTCTCAGCCGCTACCCAAAATAAAGTTATTGTGTTAGTAAAATTTATTCCAATCGAGACCCTTAATAAATATCTTTATCACAGTCGCTACCCAAGAGAAAGTTATTATGTTAATAGAATTTATTCCAGTCGAGACCCGGAATAAATATCTTTACCTCAGTCGATACCTAAGATGAAGTTATTAGGTTAGTGAATTTTATTCCAGTCGAGACCCACAATAAATATCTTTATCTCAGTGAAGACCCAGGTTAAAGGTTTGAGATTATGTTAACACAATTTATTCCAGTCGAGAACCAGAAAAAATGTCTTTATCTCAGGCGATACCCAAGGTAAAGTTAGTTTGTTAGTAAGTTGTATTCCAGTCGAGACCTAGAATAAATATCTTTATCTCAGTTGCCTCCCCAAGATAAGCTTATTTGGTTAATAAATTTTATTCCAGTGGGTACCCAGAATAAACATCTTTATATCAGTAAAACCCAAGACAAAGGTTTGAGATTAGTAAGTGTTATTCTAGCCGCTACCAGGAATAACTATCTTTATATAAGTCGAGTCCCTAGATATAGTGATTATGTTAACACAGTTTATTCCAGCCGAGACCCAGAATAATTACCTTTATCTCAGTCGGTACCCAAGATAAAAATGTTGAGTTAGTAAGGCTTATTCCAGTCGGGACCCAGAATAAATATCTTTATCTCAGTATATTAGGTTAATAAATTTTATGCCAGTCGATACCCACAATAAATATCTTTATCTCAGTATATACCCCAGATAAAGTTTTGAAATTTATAAGTGTTATTCTAGTCGCTACCAGGAATATGTTAACACAATTTATTCCAGTCGAGACCCAGAACATATATCTTTATGTCAGTCGATACCCAAGATAAAGTTATTGAATTAGCAAAATTTATTCCAGTCGAGACCCAGAATAGATATCTTTGTCTCAGCCGCTACCCAAAATAAAGTTATTGTGTTAGTAAAATTTATTCCAATCGAGACCCTTAATAAATATCTTTATCACAGTCGCTAACCAAGAGAAAGTTATTATGTTAATAGAATTTATTCCAGTCGAGACCCGGAATAAATATCTTTACCTCAGTCGATACCTAAGATAAAGTTATTAGGTTAGTAAATTTTATTCCAGTCGAGACCCACAATAAATATCTTTATCTCAGTGAAAACCCAGGTTAAAGGTTTGAGATTATGTTAACACAATTTATTCCAGTCGAGACCCAGAACAAATATCTTTATCTCAGGCGATACCCAAGGTAAAGTTAGTTTGTTAGTAAGTTGTATTCCAGTCGAGACCTAGAATAAATATCTTTATCTCAGTTGCCTCCCCAAGATAAGCTTATTTGGTTAATAAATTTTATTCCAGTGGGTACCCAGAATAAACATCTTTATATCAGTAAAACCCAAGACAAAGTTTTGAGATTAGTAAGTGTTATTCTAGCCGCTACCAGGAATAACAATCTTTATATAAGTCGAGTCCCTAGATAAAGTGATTATGTTAACACAGTTTATTCCAGCCGAGACCCAGAATAATTACCTTTATCTCAGTCGGTACCCAATATAAAAATGTTGAGTTAGTAAGGCTTATTCCAGTCGGGACCCAGAATAAATATCTTTATCTCAGTATATTAGGTTAATAAATTTTATGCCAGTCGATACCCAGAATAAATATCTTTATCTCAGTATATACCCCAGATAAAGTTTTGAGATTTGTAAGTGTTATTCTAGTCGCTACCAGGAATATCTACCGTTATCTCAGTCGAGACCCTAGATAAAGTGATTATGTTAACACAATTTATTCCAGTCGAGACCCAGAATATATACCTTTATCTCAGTCGATACCCAAGATAAAGTTATTAAATTAGCAAAATTTATTCCAGTCGAGACCCAGAATAGATATCTTTGTCTCAGCCGCTACCCAAAATAAAGTTATTGTGTTAGTAAAATTTATTCCAATCGAGACCCTTAATAAATATCTTAATCACAGTCGCTACCCAAGAGAAAGTTATTATGTTAATAGAATTTATTCCAGTCGAGACCCAGAATAAATATCTTTATCTCAGTCGATACCTAAGATAAAGTTATTAGGTTAGTACACTTTATTCCAGTCGAGACCCAGAATAAATATTTTTATCTCAGTCGATACCCAAGATAACGTTAGTTTGTTAGTAAGTTGTATTCCAATCGAGACCCAGAATAGATATATTTATCTCAGTCGCTACCCAAGATAAAGATATTGTGTCCGTAAAATTTATTCCAGTCGAGATCAATAATAAATATCTTCATCTCAGTCGGTACCCAAGGTAAAGTTATTATGTTAATAGAATTTATTCCAGTCAAGACCCAGAATAGATAACTTTATCTTAGACGATACATAATATAAAGTTATTAGGTTAGTAAATTTTATTCAGTCGATAACTAAGATAAAGTGATTAGGTTAGAAATTTTATTCCAGTCGAGACCCAGAACAAATATATTTATCTCACCCGATACCCAAGTTAAAGTTAGTTTGTTAGTAAGTTGTATTCCAGTCGAGACCTAGAATATACATCTTTATCTGAGTCGATACCCAAGATAAGGTTATTGAATTAGTAAAATTTATTCCAGTCGGGACCCATAATAAATAACTTTATATCAGTCGGTACCCAAGATAAAGTCGTTATGTTAGAAAATTTTATTCCAGTCGAGACCCACAATAAAAATCTTTATCTCAGTCGATACCTAAGATAAAGTTATTAGGTTAGTAAATTTTATTCCAGTGAGACCCACAATAAATATCTTTATCTCAGTCGATACCCAAGGTAAAGTTATTAGGTTAATAAATTTTATTCCAGTCGGTACCCAGAATTAATATCTTTATCTCAGTATATACCCAAGATAAAGGTTTGAGATTAGTAAGTGTTAATCTAGTCACTACACGGAATAACTATCTTTACCTCAGTCGAGACCCAAGATAAAGTGACTATGTTGACACAATTTATTCCAGTCGTGACCAAGAATAAATATCTTTATCTCAGTCGCTACCCAAGATAAAAATATTGAGTTAGTAAGGCGTATTCCAGTCGGGACCCAGAATAAATATCTTTATCTCAATCTATTAGGTTAATAAATTTTATTCCAGTCGATACCCAGAATAAATATCTTTATCTCAGTATATACCACAGATAAAGGTTTGATATTTGTAAGTGTTATTCTAGTCGCTACCAGGAAAAACTACCTTTATCTCAGTCGAGACCTTAGATAAAGTGATTATGTTAACACAATTTATTCCAGTCGATACGCAGAATAAATATCTTTATCTCAATCGCTACCCAAGATAGAGTTAGAATGTTAGTAGAATTTATTCCAGTCGAGACCCAGAATAAATATCTTTATCTCAGTGAAGACCCAGGTTAAAGGTTTGAGATTATGTTAACACAATTTTTTCCAGTCGGGACCCATAATAAATATCTTTATCTCAGTCGATACCCAAGGTAAAGTTATTAGGTTAATAAATTTTATTCCAGTCGGTACCCAGAATAAATATCTTTATCTCAGTTGCCTCCCCAAGGTAAGGTTATTTGGTTAATAAATTTTATTCCAGTGGGTACCCAGAATAAACATCTTTATATCAGTAAAACCAAAGATAAAGTTTTGAGATTACTAAGTGTTCTTCTAGTCGCTACCAGGAATAACTATCTTGATATAAGTCGAGTCCCGATATAAAGTGATTAAGTTAACACAATTTATTCCAGCCGAGGCCCAGAAAAATTATCTTTATCTCAGTCGGTACCCAAGATAAATTTCTTATATTAATAGAATTTATTCCAGTCGAGACCCAGAATAAATATCTTTATCTCAGTCGATACCCAAGATAAAGTTAGTTTGTTAGTGAGTTGTATTCCAGTCGAGACCCAGAATAGATATCTTTATCTCAGTCGCTACCCAAGATAATATTATTATGTTAATATAATTTATTCCAGTCGAGACCCAGAATAAATATCTTTATCTCAGACGGTACCCAAGATAACGTTAGTTTGTTAGTAAGCTCTATTCCAGTCGAGACCCAGAATAGATATCTCTATTTCAGTCGCTACCCAAGATAAAGTTATAATGTCAGTAAAATTTATTCCAGTCGAGACCCATAATAAATATTTTTATCTCAGTCGGTACCAAGATAAAGTTATTATCTTAATAGAATTTATTCCAGTCGAGACCCAAAATAAATATCTTTATCTCAGTCGCTACCCAAGATAAATTTATTAGGTTAGTAAATTGTATTCCAATCGAGACCTAGAATAAATATCTTTACTTCAGCCGCTACCCAATATAAAGATGTTGACCTAGTAATTTGTATTCCAGTCGAGACTCAGAATAAATATCTTTATATCAGTCGATGCCCTCGATAGGGTTAGTATGTTAGTAGAATTTACTCTAGTCGAGACCCAGAATAAATATCATTATTTCAGTTGCCTCCCCAATATAAAGTTATTAGGTTAATAAATTTTATTCCAGTCGGTGCCCAGAATAAACATCTTAAACTCAGTAAAGACACAAGATAAAGGTTTGAGATTAGTAAGTGTTATTCTAGTCGCTACCAGGAATATCTATTTTTATCTCAGTCCAGACCCTAGATAAAGTGATCATGTTAACCCAATTTATTCCAGTCGAGACGCAGAATAAATAACTTTATCTCAATCGCTACCCACGATATAGTTAGTATGTTAGTAGAATTTAGTTCAGTTGAGGCCCAGAATAAATATCATTATCTCAGTTGCCTCCCGAAGATAAAGTTATTAGGTTAATAAATTTTATTCCAGTCGGAACCAAGGATAAATATATTTATCTCAGTAAAGACCCAAGATAAAGGTTTTAGATTTGTAAGTGTTATTCTAGTCGCTACAAGGAATAACTGTGTTTATCTAAGTCGAGACCCTAAATAAAGTGATTATGTTAACACAATTTATTCCAGCCGAGACATAGAATAATTATCTTTATCACAGTCGGTACCCAATATAAAGTTATTAGGTTAGTAGAATTTATTCCAGTCGAGACCCACAAGAAATATCTTTATCTCTGTCGATATCAAGATAAAGTTAATTTGCTAGTTACTGGTATTCCAGTCGAGACCCAGAATATATATCTTTATCTCAGTCGATACCCAAGATATAGTTATTGAGTTAGTAACATTTATTCCAGTCGAGACCCAGAATAGATACCTTTATCTCAGCCGCTACCCAAGATAAAGTTAGTTTGTTAGTAAAATTTATTCCAGTCGAGACCCTAAATAAGTGTCTTTATCTCAGTCGCTACCCAAGAGAAAGTTATTATGTTAATAGAATTTATTCGCGACCCAGAATAAATATCTTTATCTCAGTCGATACCTAAGATAAAGTTATTAGGTTAGTAAATTTTATTCCAGTCGAGACCCAGAATAAATATTTTTATCTCAGTCGATACCCATGATAACGTTAGTTTGTTAGTAAGTTGTATTTCAGTCCAGACCCAGAATAGATATATTTATCTCAGTCGCTACCCAAGATAAAGATATTGTGTCCGTAAAATTTATTCCAGTCGAGACCAATAATAAATAACTTTATTTTAGTCGGTACCCAAGATAAAGTTATTATGTTAATAGAATTTATTTCAGTCAAGACCCAGAATAAATATCTTTATCTCAGTCCATACCTAAGATAAAGTTAGTAAGTTAATAAATTTTATTCCAGTCGAGACCCAGAATAAAAATATTTATCTCAGTCGATACCCAAGATAACGTTAGTTTGTTTGTAAGTTGTATTCCAGTCGAAACCCAGAATAGATATATTTATCTCAGTCGCTACCCAAGATAAAGATATTGTGTCCGTAAAATTTATTCCAGTCGAGACCAATAATAAATATCTTTATCTCAGTCGGTACCCAAGATAAAGTTATTAAGTTATTAGATTTTATTCCAGTCGAGACCCTCAATAAATATCTTTATCTCAGTCGATATCAAGATAAAGTTAGTTTGTTAGTAAGTGGTATTCCAGTCGAGACCCAGAATATATATGTTATTCTCAGTCGATACCCAAGATAAAGTTATTGAGTTAGTAACATTTATTCCAGTCGAGACCCAGAATAGATATCTTTATCTCAGCCGCTACCCAACATAAAGTTAGTTTGTTAGTAAGTGGTATTCCAGTCGAGACCAATAATAAATATCTTTATCTCAGCCGATACCCAAGGTAATGTTAGTTTGTTAGTTTGTTAGTAAGTTGTATTCCAGTCGAGACCTAGAACATACATCTTTATCTCAGTCGATACCCAAGATAAGGTTTTTGAGTTAGTAAAATTTATTCCAGTAGGGACCCATAATAAATAACTTTATATCAGTCGGTACCCAAGATAAATTTGTTATGTTAGAAAATTTTATTCCAGTCGAGACCCACAATAAATATCTTTATCTCAGTCGATACCTAAGGTAAAGTTATTAGGTTAGTAAATTTTATTCAGTCGATACCTAAGATAAAGTTTTTAGGTTAGTAAATGTTATTCCAGTCGAGACCCAGAATAAATATCTTTACCTCAGCCGATAGCCAAGGTAATGTTAGTTTGTTAGTTTGTTAGTAAGTTGTATTCCAGTCGAGACCTAGAACATACATCTTTATCTCAGTCGATACCCAAGATAAGGTTATTGAGTTAGTAAAATTTATTCCAGTCGGGACCCATAATAAATAACTTTATATCAGTCGGTACCCAAGATAAAGTTATTAGGTTAGTAAATTTTATTCCAGTCGAGACCCAGAATAAATATCTTTATCTCAGTCGATACCCATGATAACGTTAGTTTGTTAGTAAGTTGTATTCCAGTCCAGACCCAGAATAGATATATTTATCTCAGTCGCTACCCAAGATAAAGATATTGTGTCCGTAAAATTTATTCCAGTCGAGACCAATAATAAATATCTTTATCTCAGTCGGTACCCAAGATAAAGTTATTATGTTAATAGAATTTATTTCAGTCAAGACCCAGAATAAATATCTTTATCTCAGTCCATACCTAAGATAAAGTTAGTAAATTAATAAATTTTATTGCAGTCGAGACCCAGAATAAAAATATTTATCTCTGTCGATACCCAAGATAACGTTAGTTTGTTTGTAAGTTGTATTCCAGTCGAAACCTAGAACATACATCTTTATCTCAGTCGATACCCAAGATAAGGTTATTGAGTTAGTAAAATTTATTCCAGTCGGGACCCATAATAAATAACTTTATATCAGTCGGTACCCATGATAAAGTTATTAGGTTAGTAAATTTTATTCCAGTCGAGACCCAGAAAAAATATCTTTATCTCAGTCGATACCCATGATAACGTTAGTTTGTTAGTAAGTTGTATTCCAGTCCAGACCCAGAATAGATATATTTATCTCAGTCGATACCCAAGATAGAGTTACTGAGTTAGTAACATTTATTCCAGTCGAGACCCAGAATAGATATCTTTATATCAGCCGCTACCCAACATAAAGTTAGTTTGTTAGTAAGTGGTATTCCAGTCGAGACCAATAATAAATATCTTTATCTCAGGCGATACCCAAGGTAATGTTAGTTTGTTAGTAAGTTGTATTCCAGTCGAGACCTAGAACATACATCTTTATCTCAGTCGATACCCAAGATAAGGTTATTGGGTTAGTAAAATTTATTCCAGTCGGGACCCATAATAAATAACTTTATATCAGTCGGTACCCAAGATAAAGTTGTTATGTTAGAAAATTTTATTCCAGTCGAGACCCACAATAAATATCTTTATCTCAGTCGATACCTAAGATAAAGTTATTAGGTTAGTAAATTTTATTCATTCGATACCTAAGATAAAGTTTTTAGGTTAGGAAATGTTATTCCAGTCGAGAACCAGAATAAATATCTTTATCTCAACCGATACCCAAGGTAATGTTAGTTTGTTAGTTTGTTAGTAAGTTGTATTCCAGTCGAGACCTAGAACATACATCTTTATCTCATTCGATACCCAAGATAAGGTTATTGAGTTAGTAAAATTTATTCCAGTAGGGACCCATAATAAATAACTTTATATCAGTCGGTACCCAAGATAAATTTGATATGTTAGAAAATTTTATTCCAGTGGAGACCCACAATAAATATCTTTATCTCAGTCGATACCTAAGGTAAAGTTATTAGGTTAGTAAATTTTATTCAGTCGATACCCAAGATAAAGTTATTAGGTTAGTAAATTTTATTCCAGTCGAGACCAAGAATTAATATCTTTATCTCAGTCGGTATCAAGATAAAGTTAGTTTGTTAGTAAGTGGTATTCCAGTCGAGACCCAGTATAGATATCTTTATCTCAGCCGCTACCCAAGATAAAGATATTATGTTAATAGAATTTATTCCAGTCGAGACCCAAAATAAATACCTTTATCTCAGTCGATACATAAGATAAAGTTTTTAGGTTAGTAAATTTTATTCCAGTCGAGACCCAGAATAAATATCTTTATCTCAGTCGATACCCAAGATAACGTTAGTTTGTTAGTAAATTGTATTCCAGTCGAGACCCAGAATTGATATATTTATCTCAGTCGCTACCCAAGATAAACAAATTGTGTCCGTAAAATTTACTCCAGTCGAGACCAATAATAAATATCTTTATCTCAGTCGGTACCCAAGATAAAGTTAAAGAATTTATTCCAGTCAAGACCTAGAATAAATACCATTATCTCAGTCGATACCTAAGATAAAGTTAGTAGGTTAGTAAATTTTATTCCCGTCGAGACCCAGAATAGAAATATCTTTATCTCAATCGCTACCCAAGATAAAGCTGTTGAGTTAGTAAGATTTATTCCAGTCCAGACCCAGAATAAATACATTTATCTCAGTCGCCTCCCCAAGATAAATCTATTAGGTTAATAAATTTTATTCCAGTCGACACCCAGTATAGATATCTTTATCTCAGTATATACCCATCATAAAAGTTTGAGATTAGTAAGTGTTATTCTAGTCGCTACCAGGAATAACTATCTTTATTTCAGTCGAGACCCTAGATAAAGTGATTATGTTAATACAATCTATTCAAGTTGACACCCAGAATAAATACCTTTATCTCAGTCGGTACCCAAGATAAAGTTGTTATGTTAGTAAATTTCATTCCAGCCGAGACCCAGAATAGATATCTTTATCTCAATCGCTACACAAGATAAGGTTATTGAGTTAGTAAAATTTATTCCAGTCGAGACCCGCAATAAATATCTTTATCTCAGTCGGTACCTAAGATAAAGTTATTATGTTAATAGAATTTATTCCAGTCCAGACCCAGAATAAATAACTTTACCTCAGTCGCTACCCAAAATAAATATCTTTATCTCAGTCGGTACCCAAGATAAAGTTATTATGTTAATAGAATTTATTCCAATCGCGACCGAGATTATGTATATTTATCTCAGTCGATGCCCAAGATAAGGTTATTGAGTTAGTAAAATTTATTCCAGTCGAGACCCATAATAACTATCTTCATCTCAGTCGATACCTAAGATAAAGTTATTAGGTTAGTAAATTTTATTCAGTCGATACCTAAGATAAAATTATTACGTTAGTAAATTTTATTCCAGACGAGACTCAGAATAAATGTCTTTATCTCAGCCGATACCCAAGATAAAAATGTTGAGTTAGGAAGGCTTATTCCAGTCGGGACCCAGAATAAATATCTTTATATCAGACTATTAGATTAATAAATTTTATTCCAGTTGATACCCAGAATAAATATCTTTATCTCAGTATATACCACAGATAAAGGTTTGAGATTCGTAAGTGTTATTCTAGTCGCAACCAGGAATAACCATCTTTATCTCAGTCGAGTCCCTAGATAAAGTGATTATGTTAACACAATTTATTCCAGTATATACGCAGGATAAATATCTTTATCCAAATCGCTACCCACCATAGAGTTAGTATGTTAGAAGAATTTATTCCAGTCGAGACCCAGAATAAATATCTTTATCTCAGTGAAGACCCAAGATAAATGTTTGAGATTATGTTAACACAATTTATTCCAGTCGAGACGCAGAATAAATATCGTTATCTCACTCGCTACCCACGATAGAGTTAGTATGTTAGTAGAATTTATTCCAGTCGGTACCCAGAATAAATATCTTTATCTCAGTCGCTACCCAAGATAAAGTTATTAGGTTAGTAAATTGTATTCCAATCGAGACCTAGAATAGTCGCTACCAGGAATAACTATCTTTATCTAAGGCTAGTCCCTTGATAAATTTATTATGTTAACACAATTAATCCAGCCGAGACCCAGAATAATTATCTTTATCTCAGTCGGTACCCAAGATAAAGTTATTAGGTTAGTAGAATTTATTCCAGTCGAGACCCACAATAAATATCTTTATCTCAGTCGATATCAAGATAAAGTTAGTTTGTTAGTAAGTGGTATTCCAGTCGAGACCAAGAATATATATCTTTATCTCAGTCGCTACCCAAGATAAAAATGTTGAGTTAGTATGGTTTACTCCAGTCGGGACAAAGAATAAATATCTTTATCTCAGTCGCCTCCCCAAGATAAAGTTATTAGGTTAATAAATTTTATTCCAGTCGGAACCCAGAATAAATATCTTTATCTGAGTAAGGACGCAAGATAAAGGTTTGAGATTAGTAAGTGTTATTCTAGTCGCTACACGGAATAACTATCTTTACCTCAGTCGAGACCCAAGATAAAGTGATTATGTTGACATAATTTATTCCAGTCGTGACCAAGAATAAATATCTTTATCTCAGTCGCTACCCAAGATAAAAATGTTGAGTTAGTAAGGCTTATTCCAGTCGGGACCCAGAATAAATATATTTATCTCAGTCTATTAGGTTAATAAATTTTATTCCAGTCGATACCCAGAATAAATATCTTTATCTCAGTATATACCCCAGATAAAGGTTTGAGATTTGTAAGTGTTATTCTAGTCGCTACCAGGAATAACTATCTTTATCTCAGTCGAGACCCTAGATAAAGTGATTATGTTAACACAATTTATTCCAGTCGATACGCAAAATAAAAATCTATATCTCAATCGCTACCCAAGATAGAGTTAGTGTGTTAGTAGAATTTATTCCAGTCGAGACCCAGAATAAATATCTTTATCTCAGTGAAGACCCAGGTTAAAGGTTTGAGATTATGTTAACACAATTTATTCCAGTCGACACCCAGAATAAATACCTTTATCTCAGGCGATACCCAAGGTAAAGTTAGTTTGTTAGTAAGTTGTATTCCAGTCGAGACCAAGAATATAAATCGTTATCTCAGTCGATACCAAAGATAAGGTTTTTGAGTTACTAAAATTTATTCCAGTCGGGACCCATAATAAATAACTTTATATCAGTCGGTACCCAAGATAAATTTGTTATGTTAGAAAATTTTATTCCCGTCGAGACCCACAATAAATACCTTTATCTCAGTCGATACATAAGATAAAGTTATTAGGTTAGTAAATTTTATTCCAGTGAGACCCACAATAAATATATTTATCTCAATTAATACCCAAGGTAAAATTATAAGGTTAATAAATTTTATTCCAGTCGGTACCCAGAATAAATATCTTAACTCAGTAAAGACCCAAGAAAAAGGTTTGAGATTAGTAAGTGTTATTCTAGTCGCTACACGGAATAACTATCTTTACCTCAGTCGAGACCCTAGATAAAGTGACTAAGTTAACACAATTTATTCCATCCGAGGCCCAGAATAATTACCTTTATCTCAGTCGGTACCCAAGATAAAGATCTTATATTAATAGAATTTATTCCAGTCGATACGCAGAATAAATATCTTTATGTCAATTGCTACCCACGATAGAGTTAATATGTTAGTAGGATTTATTCCAGTCGAGGCCCAGAATAAAAATCTTTATCTCAGTGAAGACCCACGTTAAAGGTTTGAGATTATGTTAACAAAATTTATTCCAGTCGAGACGCAGAATAAATATCTTTATCTCACTCGCTACACACGATAAGGTTAGTATGTTAGTAGAATTTATTCCAGTCGACACCCAGAATAAATATTTTTATCTCAGTTGCCTCCCCAAACTAAGTTTATTTGGTAAATAAATTTTATTCCAGTGGGTGCCCAGAATAAACATCTTTATATCGGTAAAACCCAAGATAAAGGTATGAGATTAGTAAGTATTATTCTAGTCGCTACCAGGAATAACTATCTTTATCTAAGTCGAGTCCCTAGATAAAGTGATTATGTTAACACAATATATTCCAGCCGAGGCCCAGAATAATTATCTTTATCTCAGTCGGTACCCAAGATAAAGTTCTTATATTAATAGAATTTATTCCAGTCGAGACCCAGAATAAATATCTTTATCTCAGTCGATACCCAAGATAAACTTAGTTTGTTAGTAAGTTGTATTCCAGTCGAGACCAAGAATAGATGTCTTTATCTCAGTCGCTACCCAAGATAATGTTATTATGTTAATAGAATTTATTCCAGTCGAGACCCAGAATAAATATCTTTATCTCAGACTGTACCCAAGATAACGTTAGTTTGTTAGTAAGCTGTATTCCAGTCGAAACCCAGAATAGATATCTCTATCTCAGTCGATACCCAAGATAAAGTTATAATGTCAGTAAAATTTATTCCAGTCGAGACCCACAATAAATATATTTATCTCAGTCGGTAACCAAGATAAAGTTATTATCTTAATAGAATTTATTCCAGCCGAGACCCAGAATAAATATCTTTATATCAGTCGCTACGCAAGATAAAGTTATTAGGTTAATAAATTGTATTCCAATCGAGACGTAGAATAAATATCTTTACTTCAACCGCTACCCAAGATAAAGATGCTGAATTAGTAAGTTGTATTCCAGTCGAGACCCATAATAAATATCTTTATTTCAGTCGATACCTAAGATAAAGTTATTAGGTTAGTAAATTTTATTCCAGTGAGACCCACAATAAATATCTTTATCTCAGTCTATACCCAAGGTAAAGTTATTATGTTAATAAATTTTATTCCAGTCGGTACCCAGAATAAAGACGCAAGACAAAGGTATGAGATTAGTAAGTGTTATTCTAGTCGGTACACGGAATAACTATCTTTACCTCAGTCAGGACCCTAGATAAAGTGATTATGTTAACACAATTTATTCCAACCGAGGCCCAGAATAATTATCTTTATCTCAGTCGGTACTCAAGATAAAGTTCTTAAATTAATAGTATTTATTCCAGTCGATACGCAGAATAAATATCTTTATGTCAATCGCTACCCACGATAGAGTTAGTATGCTAGTAGAATTTATTCCAGTCGAGACCCAGAATAAATATCTTTATCTCAGTTGCCTCCCCAAGGTAAGCTTATTTGGTTAATAAATTTTATTCCAGTGGGTACTCAGAATAAACGTCTTTATATCAGTAAAACCCAAGATAAAGGTTTGAGATTAGTAAGTGTTATTCCAGTCGCTACCAGGAATAACTACCTTTATCTAAGTCGAGTTCCTAGATAGAGTGATTATGTTAACACAATTTATTCCAGCCGAGGCCCAGAATAATTATCTTTATCTCAGTCGGTACCCAAGATAATGTTATTATGTTAATAGAATTTATTCCAGTCGAGACCCAGAATAAATATCTTTATCTCAGACGGTACCCAAGATAACGTTAGTTTGTTAGTAAGCTGTATTCCAGTCTAGACCTAGAATAGATATCTCTATCTCAGCCGCTTCCAAAGATAAAGTTATAATGTCAGTAAAATTTATTCCAGTCGAGACCCATAATAAATATTTTTATCTCAGTCGGTACCCAAGATAAACTTATTATCTTAATAGAGTTTATTCCAGCCGAGACCCAGAATAAATACCTTTATCTCAGTCGCTACCCAAGATAAAGTTATTAGGTTAGTAAATTGTATTCCAATCGAGACCTAGAATAAATATCTTTACTTCAGTCGCTACCCAAGATAAAGATGTTGACTTAGTAAGTTGTATTCCAGTCGAGACTCAGAATAAATATCTTTATCTCAGTCGATACCTAAGATAAATTTATTAGGTTATTAAATTTTATTCCAGTCGAGACCCAGAATAAATATCTTTATCTCAGTAAAGACCCAAGATAAAGTTTTGATATTAGTAAGTGTTATTCTAGTCGCTATCAGGAATAACTATCTTTATCTAAGTCGACACCCTATATAAAGTGAATATGTTAACACAATTTATTCCAGCCGAGACCCAGAATAATTATCTTTATCTCAGACGGTGCCCAAGATAAAGTTGTTATGTTAGAAAATTTTATTCCATTCGAGACCCAGAATAAATATCTTTATGTCAATTGCTACCCACGATAGAGTTAATATGTTAGTAGAATTTATTCCAGTCGAGGCCCAGAATAAATATCTTTATCCCAGTTGCATCCCCAAGGTAAGCTTATTTGGTTAATAAATTTTATTCCAGTGGGTACCCAGAATAAACATCTTTATATCAGTAAAACCCAAGATAAAGGTATGAGATTAGTAAGTGTTATTCTAGTCGCTACCAGGAATAACTATCTTTATCTAAGTCGAGTCTCTAGATAAAGTGATTACGTTAACAGAATTTATTCCAGCCGAGGCCCAGAATAATTATCTTTATCTCAGTCGGTACCCAAGGAAAAGTTCTTATATTAATAGAATTTATTCCAGACGAGACCCAGAATAAATATCTTTATCTCAGTCGATACCCAAGATAAAGTTATTTTGCTAGTAAGTTGTATTCCAGTCGAGACCCAGAATAGATATCTTTATCTCAGTCGCTACCCAAGATAAAGTTATTATGTTAATAGAATTTATTCCAGTCGAGACCCAGAATAAATATCTTTATCTCAGACGGTACCCAAGATAACGTTAGTTTATTAGGAAGCTGTATTCCAGTCGAGACCCAGAATAGATATCTCTATCTCAGTCGCTACCCAAGATAAAGTTATAATGTCAGTAAAATTTATTCCAGCCGAGACCCATAATAAATATATTTATCTCAGTCGGTACCCAAAATAAAGTTATTATCTTAATAGAATTTATTCCAGTCGAGACCCAGAATAAATATCTTTATCACAGTCGCTACTCAAGATAAAGTTATTAGATTAGTAAATTGTATTCCAATCGAGACCTAGAATAAATGTCTTTACTTCAGTCGCTACCCAAGATAAAGATGTTGACTTAGTAAGTTGTATTCCAGTCGAGACCCAGAATAAATACCTTTATCTCAGTCGATACCTAAGCTAAAGTTATTAGGTTAGTAAATTTAATTCCAGTGAGACCCAAAATAAATATCTTTATCGCAGTCTATACCCAAGGTAAAGTTATTAGGGTAATAAATTTTATTCCAGTCGGTACCCAGAATAAATATCTTTATCTCAGTAAAGGCCCAAGACAAAGGTGTGAGATTAGTAAGTGTTATTCTAGTCGCTGGAATAACTATCTTTACCTCAGTCGAGACCCTAGATAAAGTGATTATGTTAACACAATTTATTCCAGCCGAGGCCCAGAATAATTATCTTTATCTCAGTCGGTACCCAAGATAAAGTTCTTATATTAATAGAATTTATTCCAGTCGATACGCAGAATAAATATCTTTATGTCAATAGCAACCCACGGTAAAGTTAGTATGTTAGTAGAATTTATTCCAATCGAGACCCAGAATAAATAAATTTATCTCAGTTGCCTCCCCAAGGTAAGCTTATTTGGTTAATAAATTTTATTCCAGTGGGTACCCAGAATAAACATCTTTATATCAGTAAAACCCAAGATAAAGGTTTGAGATTAGTAAGTGTTATTCTAGTCGCTACCAGGAATAACTATCTTTATCTAAGTGGAGTCCCTAGATAAAGTGATTATGTTAACACAATTTATTCCAGTCGAGGCTCAGAATAATTATCTTTATATCAGTTGGTACCCAAGATAATATTATTATGTTAATAGAATTTATTCCAGTCGAGACCCAGAATAAATATCTTTATCTCAGACGATACCCAAGATAAAGTTAGTTTGTTAGTAAGCTGTATTCCAGTCGAGACCCAGAATAGATATTTCTATCTCAGTCGCTACCCAAGATAAAGTCATAATGTCACTAAAATTTATTCCAGTCGAGACCCATAATAAATATTTTTATCTCAGTCGTTACCCAAGATAAAGTTATTATCTTAATAGAATTTATTAAAGTCGAGACCCAGAATAAATATCTTTATCTCAGTCGCTACCCAAGATAAAGTTATTAGGTTAGTAAATTGTATTCCAATCGAGACCTAGAATATATATCTTTACTTCAGCGCTACCCAAGATAAAGATGTTGACTTAGTAAGTTGTATTCCAGTCGAGACTCAGAATAAATATCTTTATCTCAGTCGATACCTAAGATAAATTTATTAGGTTATTAAATTTTATTCCAGTCGAGACCCAGAATAATTATCTTTATCTCAGTAAAGACCCAAGATAAAGTTTTGATATTAGTAAGTGTTATTCTATTCGCTACCAGGAATAACTACCTTTATCTAATTCGAGACCCTAGATAAAGTGATCATGTTAACACAATTTATTCCAGCAGAGACCCAGAATAATTATCTTTATCTCAGTCGGTACCCAAGATAAAGTTGTTATGTTAGAAAATTTTATTCCAGTCGAGAACCAGAATAAATATCTTTATCTCAGTCGATACCTAAGATAAAGTTATTAGGTTAGTAAATTTTATTCCAGTGAGACCCACAATAAATATCTTTATCTCAGTCGCCTCCCCAAGATAAAGTTATTAGGTTAATAAATTTTATTCCAGTCGGAACCCAGAATAAATATCTTTATCTCAGTAAAGACCCAAGATAAAGGTTTGAGATTAGTAAGTGTTATTCTAGTCGCTACACGGAATAACTATCTTTACCTCAGTCGAGTCCCAAGATAAAGTGATTATGTTGACACAATTTATTCCAGTCGTGACCAAGAATAAATATCTTTATCTCAGTCGCTACCCAAGATAAAAATGTTGAGTTAGTAAGGCTTATTCCAGTCGGGACCCAGAATAAATATATTTATCTCAGTCTATTAGGTTAATAAATTTTATTCCAGTCGATACCCAGAATAAATATCTTTATCTCAGTATATACCCCAGATAAAGGTTTGAGATTTGTAAGTGTTATTCTAGTCGCTACCAGGAATAACTATCTTTATCTCAGTCGAGACCCTAGATAAAGTTATTATGTTAACAAAATTTATTCCAGTCGATACGCAAAATAAAAATCTATATCTCAATCGCTACCCAAGATAGAGTTAGTGTGTTAATAGAATTTATTCCAGTCGAGACCCAGAATAAATATCTTTATCTCAGTGAAGACCCAGGTTAAAGGTTTGAGATTATGTTAACACAATTTATTACAGTCGACACCCAGAATAAATACCTTTATCTCAGGCGATACCCAAGGTAAAGTTAGTTTGTTAGTAAGTTGTATTCCAGTCGAGACCAAGAATATACATCTTTATCTCAGTCGATACCAAAGATAAGGTTATTGAGTTACTAAAATTTATTCCAGTCGGGACCCATAATAAATAACTTTATATCAGTCGGTACCCAAGATAAAGTTGTTATGTTACAAAATTTTATTCCAGTCGAGACCCACAATAAATACCTTTATCTCAGTTAATACCCAAGGGAAAAATATAAGGTTAATAAATTTTATTCCAGTCGGTACCCAGAATAAATATCTTTATCTCAGTAAAGACCCAAGAAAAAAGTTTGAGATTAGTAAGTGTTATTCTAGTCGCTACACGGAATAACTATCTTTACCTCAGTCGAGACCCTAGATAAAGTGATTAATTTAACACAATTTATTCCATCCGAGGCCCAGAATAATTATGTTTATCTCAGTCGGTACCCAAGATAAAGTTCTTATAATAATAGAATTTATTCCAGTCGAGACCCAGAATAAATATCTTTATCTCAGTCGATACCCAAGATAAAGTTAGTTTGTTAGTAAGTTGTATTCCAGTCGAGACCCAGAATAGATATCTTTATCTCAGTCGCTACCCAAGATAATGTTATTATGTTAATAGAATTTATTCCAGTCGAGACCCAGAATAAATATCTTTATCTCAGACGGTACCCAAGATAACGTTAGTTTGTTAGTAAGCTGTATTCCAGTCGAGACCCAGAATAGATATCTCTATCTCAGTCGCTACCCAAGATAAAGTTATAATGTCAGTAAAATTTATTCCAGTCGAGACCCATAATAAATATTTTTATCTCAGTCGGTACCCAAGATAAAGTTATTATCTTAATAGAGTTTATTCCAGCCGAGACCCAGAATAAATATCTTTATCTCAGTCGCTACCCAAGATAAAGTTATTAGGTTAGTAAATTGTATTCCAATCGAGACCTAGAATAAATAACTTTACATCAGCCGCTACCCAAGATAAAGATGTTGAATTAGTAAGTTGTATTCCAGTCGAGACCCATAATAAATATCTTTATCTCAGTCGATACCTAAGATAAAGTTATTAGGTTAGTAAATTTTATTCCAGTGAGACCCACAATAAATATCTTTATCTCAGTCTATACCCAAGGTAAAGTTATTATGTTAATAAATTTTATTCCAGTCGGTACCCAGAATAAATATCTTTATCTCAGTAAAGACGCAAGACAAAGGTTTGAGATTAGTAAGTGTTATTCTAGTCGGTACACGGAATAACTATCTTTACCTCAGTCGGAACCCTAGATAAAGTGATTATGTTAACACAATTTATTCCAACCGAGGCCCAGAATAATTATCTTTATCTCAGTCGGTACCCAAGATAAAGTTCTTGTATTAATAGTATTTATTACAGTCGACACGCAGAATAAATATCTTTATGTCAATCGCTACCCACGATAGAGTTAGTATGTTAGTAGAATTTATTCCAGTCGAGACCCAGAATAAATATCTTTATCTCAGTTGCCTCCCCAAGGTAAGCTTATTTGGTTAATAAATTTTATTCCAGTGGGTACTAAGAATAAACGTCTTTATATCAGTAAAACCCAAGATAAAGGTTTGAGATTAGTAAGTGTTATTCCAGTCGCTACCAGGAATAACTACCTTTATCTAAGTCGAGTACCAAGATAGAGTGATTATGTTAACACAATTTATTCCAGCCGAGGCCCAGGATAATTATCTTTATCTCAGTCGGTACCCAAGATAAAGTTCTTATATTAATAGAATTTATTCCAGTCGAGACCCAGAATAAATATCTTTATCTCAGTCGATACCCAAGATAAAGTTAGTTTGTTAGTAAGTTGTATTCCAGTCGAGACCCAGAATAGATATCTTTATCTCATTCGCTACCCAAGATAATGTAATTATGTTCATAGAATTTATTCCAGTCGAGACCCAGAATAAATATCTTTATCTCAGACGGTACCCAAGATAACGTTAGTTTGCTAGTAAGCTGTATTCCAGTCTAGACCCAGAATAGATAACTCTATCTCAGTCGCTACCCAAGATAAAGTTATAATGTCAGTAAAATTTATTCCAGTCGAGACCCATAATAAATATTTTTATCTCAGTCGGTACCCAAGATAAAGTTATTATCTTAATAGAGTTTATTCCAGCCGAGACCCAGAATAAATATCTTTATCTCAGTCGCTACCCAAGATAAAGTTATTAGGTTAGTAAATTGTATTCCAATCGAGACCTAGAATAAATATCTTTACTTCAGTCGCTACCCAAGATAAAGATGTTGACTTAGTAAGTTGTATTCCAGTCGAGACTCAGAATAAATATCTTTATCTCAGTCGATACCTAAGATAAATTTATTAGGTTATTAAATTTTATTCCAGTCGAGACCCAGAATAAATATCTTTATCTCAGTAAAGACCCACGATAAAGTTTTGATATTAGTAAGTGTTATTCTAGTCGCTACCAGGAATAACTATCTTTATCTAAGTCGAGACCCTATATAAAGTGAATATGTTAACACAATTTATTCCAGCGGAGACCCAGAATAATTATCTTTATCTCAGTCGGTGCCCAAGATAAAGTTGTTATGTTAGAAAATTTTATTCCATTCGAGACCCAGAATAAATATCTTTATCTCAGTCGATACCTAAGATAAAGTTATTAGTTTGGTAAATTTTATTCCAGTGAGACCCACAATAAATATCTTTATATCAGTCTATTAGGTTAATAAATTTTATTCCAGTCGATACCCAGAATAAATATCTTTATCTCAGTATATACCCCAGATAAAGGTTTGAGATTTGTAAGTGTTATTATAGTCGCTCCCAGAAATAACCAACTTTATCTCAGTCGAGACCCTAGATAAAGTGATTATGTTAACACAATTTATTCCAGTCGATACGCAGAAAAAAAATCTTTATCTCAATCGCTACCCAAGATAGAGTTAGTATGTTAGTAGAATTTATTTCAGTCGAGACCCAGAATAAATATCTTTATCTCAGTGAAGACGCAGGTTAAAGTTTTGAGATTATGTTAACACAATTTATTCCAGTCGACACCCAGAATAAATATCTTTCTCTCAGGCGATACCCAAGGTAAAGTTAGTTTGTTAGTAAGTTGTATTCCCGTCGAGACCAAGAATATACATCTTTATCTCAGTCGATACCCAAGATAAGGTTATTGAGTTAGTAAAATTCATTCCAGTCGGGACCCATAATAAATAACTTTATATCAGTCGGTACCCAAGATAAAGTTGTTATGTTAGAAAATTTTATTCCAGTCGAGACCCACAATAAATATCTTTATCTCAGTCGATACCTCAGATAAAGTTATTAGGTTAGTAAATTTTATTCCAGTGAGAACCACAATAAATATCTTTACCTCAGTCGATACCCAAGGTAAAATTATTAGGTTAATAAATTTTATTCCAGTCGGTACCCAGAATAAATATCTTTATCTCAGTAAAGACCCAAGACAAAGGTTTGAGATTAGTAAGTGTTATTCTAGTCGCTCCACGGAATAACTATCTTTACCTCAGTCGAGACCCTAGATAAAGTGATTATGATAACACAATTTATTCCATACGAGGCCCAGAATAATTATCTTTATCTCAGTCGGTACCCAAGATAAAGTTCTTATATTAATAGAATTTATTCCAGTCGATACGCAGAATAAATATCTTTATGTCAATTGCTACCCACGATAGAGTTAATATGTTAGTAGAATTTATTCCAGTCGAGGCCCAGAATAAATATATTTATCCCAGTTGCCTCCCCAAGGTAAGCTTATTTGGTTAATAAATTTTATTCCAGTGGGTACCCAGAATGAACATCTTTATATCAGTAAAACCCAAGATAAAGGTATGAGATTAGTAAGTGTTATTCTAGTCGCTACCAGGAATAACTATCTTTATCTAAGTCGAGTCCCTAGGTAAAGTGATTATGTTAACACAATTTATTCCAGCCGAGGCCCAGAATAATTATCTTTATCTCAGTCGGTACCCAAGGAAAAGTTCTTATATTAATAGAATTTATTCCAGTCGAGACCCAGAATAAATATCTTTATCTCAGTCGATACCCAATATAAAGTTAGTTTGTTAGTAAGTTGTATTCCAGTCGAGACCCAGAATAGAAATCTTTATCTCAGTCGCTACCCAAGATAATATTATTATGTTAATAGAATTTACTCCAGTCGAGACCCAGAATAAATATCTTTATCTCAGACGGTACCCAAGATAACGTTAGTTTGTTAGTAAGCTGTATTCCAGTCGAGACCCAGAATAGATATCTCTATCTCAGTCGCTACCCAAGATAAAGATATAATGTCAGTAAAATTTATTCCAGTCGAGACCCATAATAAATATATTTATCTCAGTCGGTACCCAAGATAAAGTTATTATCTTAATAGAATTTATTCCAGTCGATACGCAGAATAAATATCTTTATGTCAATTGCTACCCACGATAGAGTTAATATGTTAGTAGAATTTATTCCAGTCGAGGCCCAGAATAAATATCTTTATCCCAGTTGCCTCCCCAAGGTAAGCTTATTTGGTTAATAAATTTTATTCCAGTGGGTACCCAGAATGAACATCTTTATATCAGTAAAACCCAAGATAAAGGTATGAGATTAGTAAGTGTTATTCTAGTCGCTACCAGGAATAACTATCTTTATCTAAGTCGAGTCCCTAGATAAAGTGATTATGTTAACACAATTTATTCCAGCCGAGGCCCAGAATAATTATCTTTATCTCAGTCGGTACCCAAGGAAAAGTTCTTATATTAATAGAATTTATTCCAGTCGAGACCCAGAATAAATATCTTTATCTCAGTCGATACCCAAGATAAAGTTAGTTTGTTAGTAAGTTGTATTCCAGTCGAGATCCAGAATAGAAATCTTTATCTCAGTGGCTACCCAAGATAATATTATTATGTTAATAGAATTTATTCCAGTCGAGACCCAGAATAAACATCTTTATCTCAGACGGTACCCAAGATAACGTTAGTTTGTTAGTAAGCTGTATTCCAGTCGAGACCCAGAATAGATATCTCTATCTCAGTCGCTACCCAAGATAAAGATATAATGTCAGTAAAATTTATTCCAGTCGAGACCCATAATAAATATATTTATCTCAGTCGGTACCCAAGATAAAGTTATTACCTTAATAGAATTTATTCCAGTCGAGACCCAGAATAAATATCTTTATCTCAGTCGCTACCCAAGATAAAGTTATTAGGTTAGTAAATTGTATTCCAATCGAGACCTAGAATATATATCTTTACTTCAGCGCTACCCAAGATAAAGATGTTGACTTAGTAAGCTGTATTCCAGTCGAGACTCAGAATAAATATCTTTATCTCAGTCGATACCTAAGATAAATTTATTAGGTTATTAAATTTTATTCCAGTCGAGACCCAGAATAATTATCTTTATCTCAGTTAAGACCCAAGATAAAGTTTTGATATTAGTAAGTGTTATTCTATTCGCTACCAGGAATAACTACCTTTATCTAATTCGAGACCCTAGATAAAGTGATCATGTTAACACAATTTATTCCAGCAGAGACCCAGAATAATTATCTTTATCTCAGTCGGTACCCAAGATAAAGTTGTTATGTTAGAAAATTTTATTCCAGTCGAGAACCAGAATAAATATCTTTATCTCAGTCGATACCTAAGATAAAGTTATTAGGTTAGTAAATTTTATTCCAGTGAAACCCACAATAAATATCTTTATCACAGTCGCCTCCCCAAGATAAAGTTATTAGGTTAATAAATTTTATTCCAGTCGGAACCCAGAATAAATATCTTTATCTCAGTAAAGACCCAAGATAAAGGTTTGAGATTAGTAAGTGTTATTCTAGTCGCTACACGGAATAACTATCTTTACCTCAGTCGAGTCCCAAGATAAAGTGATTATGTTGACACAATTTATTCCAGTCGTGACCAAGAATAAATATCTTTATCTCAGTCGCTACCCAAGATAAAAATGTTGAGTTAGTAAGGCTTATTCCAGTCGGGACCCAGAATAAATATATTTATCTCAGTCTATTAGGTTAATAAATTTTATTCCAGTCGATACCCAGAATAAATATCTTTATCTCAGTATATACCCCAGATAAAGGTTTGAGATTTGTAAGTGTTATTCTAGTCGCTACCAGGAATAACTATCTTTATCTCAGTCGAGACCCTAGATAAAGTGATTATGTTAACAAAATTTATTCCAGTCGATACGCAAAATAAAAATCTATATCTCAATCGCTACCCAAGATAGAGTTAGTGTGTTAATAGAATTTATTCCAGTCGAGACCCAGAATAAATATCTTTATCTCAGTGAAGACCCAGGTTAAAGGTTTGAGATTATGTTAACACAATTTATTCCAGTCGACACCCAGAATAAATACCTTTATCTCAGGCGATACCCAAGGTAAAGTTAGTTTGTTAGTAAGTTGTATTCCAGTCGAGACCAAGAATATACATCTTTATCTCAGTCGATACCAAAGATAAGGTTATTGAGTTACTAAAATTTATTCCAGTCGGGACCCATAATAAATAACTTTATATCAGTCGGTACCCAAGATAAAGTTGTTATGTTACAAAATTTTATTCCAGTCGAGACCCACAATAAATACCTTTATATCAGTTAATACCCAAGGTAAAAATATAAGGTTAATAAATTTTATTCCAGTCGGTACCCAGAATAAATATCTTTATCTCAGTAAAGACCCAAGAAAAAAGTTTGAGATTAGTAAGTGTTATTCTAGTCGCTACACGGAATAACTATCTTTACCTCAGTCGAGACCCTAGATAAAGTGATTAAGTTAACACAATTTATTCCATCCGAGGCCCAGAATAATTATCTTTATCTCAGTCGGTACCCAAGATAAAGATCTTGTATTAATAGAATTTATTCCAGTCGAGACGCAGAATAAATATCTTTATCTCACTCGCTACACACGATAAAGTTAGTATGTTAGTAGAATTTATTCCAGTCGAGACCCAGAATAAATATTTTTATCTCAGTTGCCTCCCCAAACTAAGTTTATTTGGTAAATAAATTTTATTCCAGTGGGTACCCAGAATAAACATCTTTATATCAGTAAAACCCAAGATAAAGGTATGAGATTAGTAAGTATTATTCTAGTCGCTAGCAGGCATAACTATCTTTATCTAAGTCGAGTCCCTAGATAAAGTGATTATGTTAACACAATATATTCCAACCGAGGCCCAGAATAATTATCTTTATCTCAGTCGGTACCCAAGATAAAGTTCTTATAATAATAGAATTTATTCCAGTCGAGACCCAGAATAAATATCGTTATCTCAGTCGATACCCAAGATAAAGTTAGTTTGTTAGTAAGTTGTATTCCAGTCGAGACCCAGAATAGATATCTTTATCTCAGTCGCTACCCAAGATAATGTTACTATGTTAATAGAATTTATTCCAGTCGAGACCCAGAATAAATATCTTTATCTCAGACGGTACCCAAGATAACGTTAGTTTGTTAGTAAGCTGTATTCCAGTCGAGACCCAGAATAGATATCTCTATCTCAGTCGCTACCCAAGATAAAGTTATAATGTCAGTAAAATTTATTCCAGTCGAGACCCATAATAAATATTTTTATCTCAGTTATTATCTTAATAGAGTTTATTCTAGCCGAGGCCCAGAATAATTATCTTTATCTCAGTCGGTACCCAAGATAAAGTTCTTATATTAATAGAATTTATTCCAGTCGAGACCCAGAATAAATATCTTTATCTCAGTCGATACCCAAGATAAAGTTAGTTTGTTAGTAAGTTGTATTCCAGTCGAGACCCAGAATAGATATCTTTATCTCAGTCGCTACCCAAGATAATGTAATTATGTTAATAGAATTTATTCCAGTCGAGACCCAGAATAAATATCTTTATCTCAAACGGTACCCAAGATAACGTTAGTTTGCTAGTAAGCTGTATTCCAGTCTAGACCCAGAATAGATATCTCTATCTCAGTCGCAACCCAAGATAAAGTTATAATGTCAGTAAAATTTATTCCAGTCGAGACCCATAATAAATATTTTTATCTCAGTTATTATCTTAATAGAGTTTATTCTAGCCGAGACCCAGAATAAATATCTTTATCTCAGTCGCTACCCAAGATAAAGTTATTAGGTTAGTAAATTGTATTCCAATCGAGACCTAGAATAAATATCTTTACTTCAGTCGCTACCCAAGATAAAGATGTTGACTTAGTAAGTTGTATTCCAGTCGAGACTCAGAATAAATATCTTTATCTCAGTAAAGACCCAAGATAAAGTTTTGATATTAGTAAGTGTTATTCTAGTCGCTACCAGGAATAACTATCTTTATCTAAGTCGAGACCCTATATAAAGTGAATATGTTAACACAATTTATTCCAGCCGAGACCCAGAATAATTATCTTTATCTCAGTCGGTGCCCAAGATAAAGTTGTTATGTTAGAAAATTTTATTCCATTCGAGACCCAGAATAAATATCTTTATCTCAGTCGATACCTAAGATAAAGTTATTAGGTTAGTAAATTTTATTCCAGTGAGACCCACAATAAATATCTTTATCTCAGTCTATTAGGTTAATAAATTTTATTCCAGTCGATACCCAGAATAAATATCTTTATCTCAGTATATACCCCAGATAAAGGTTTGAGATTTGTAAGTGTTATTATAGTCGCTCCCAGGAATAACCATCTTTATCTCAGTCGAGACCCTAGATAAAGTGATTATGTTAACACAATTTATTCCAGTCGATACGCAGAAAAAAAAACTTTATCTCAATCGCTACCCAAGATAGAGTTAGTATGTTAGTAGAATTTATTCCAGTCGAGACCCAGAACAAATATCTTTATCTCAGTGAAGACGCAGGTTAAAGTTTTGAGATTATGTTAACACAATGTATTCCAGTCGACACCCAGAATAAATATCTTTATCTCAGGCGATACCCAAGGTAAAGCTAGTTTGTTAGTAAGTTGTATTCCAGTCGAGACCAAGAATATACATCTTTATCTCAGTCGATACCCAAGATAAGGTTATTGAGTTAGTAAAATTCATTCCAGTCGGGACCCATAATAAATAACTTTATATCAGACGGTACCCAAGGTAAAGTTGTTATGTTAGAAAATTTCATTCCAGCCGAGACCCACAATAAATATCTTTATCTCACTCGATACCTAAGATAAAGTTATTAGGTTAGTAAATTTTATTCCAGTGAGAACCACAATAAATATCTTTACCTCAGTCGATACCCAAGGTAAAATTATTAGGTTAATTAATTTTATTCCAGTCGGTACCCAGAATAAATATCTTTATCTCAGTAAAGACCCAAGATAAAGGTTTGAGATTAGTAAGTGTTATTCTAGTCGCTCCACGGAATAACTATCTTTACCTCAGTCGAGACCCTAGATAAAGTGATTATGTTAACACAATTTATTCCATACGAGGCCCAGAATAATTATCTTTATCTCAGTCGGTACCCAAGATAAAGTTCTTATATTAATAGAATTTATTCCAGTCGATACGCAGAATAAATATCTTTATGTCAATTGCTACCCACGATAGAGTTAATATGTTAGTAGAATTTATTCCAGTCGAGGCCCAGAATAAATATCTTTATCCCAGTTGCCTCCCCAAGGTAAGCTTATTTGGTTAATAAATTTTATTCCAGTGGGTACCCAGAATGAACATCTTTATATCAGTAAAACCCAAGATAAATGTATGAGATTAGTAAGTGTTATTCTAGTCGCTACCAGGAATAACTATCTTTATCTAAGTCGAGTCCCTAGATAAAGTGATTATGTTAACACAATTTATTCCAGCCGAGGCCCAGAATAATTATCTTTATCTCAGTCGGTACCCAAGGAAATGTTCTTATATTAATAGAATTTATTCCAGTCGAGACCCAGAATAAATATCTTTATCTCAGTCGATACCCAAGATAAAGTTAGTTTGTTAGTAAGTTGTATTCCAGTCGAGACCCAGAATAGAAATCTTTATCTCAGTCGCTACCCAAGATAATATTATTATGTTAATAGAATTTATTCCAGTCGAGACCCAGAATAAATATCTTTATCTCAGACGGTACCCAAGATAACGTTAGTTTGTTAGTAAGATGTATTCCAGTCGAGACCCAGAATAGATATCTCTATCTCAGCCGCTACCCAAGATAAAGATATAATGTCAGTAAAATTTATTCCAGTCGAGACCCATAATAAATATATTTATCTCAGTCGGTACCCAAGATAAAGTTATTATCTTAATAGAATTTATTCCAGTCGAGACCCAGACTAAATACCTTTATCTCAGTCCAGTGAGACCCACAATAAATATCTTTATCGCAGTCTATACCCATGGTAAAGTTATTAGGGTAATAAATTTTATTCCAGTCGGTACCCAGAAGAAATATCTTTATCTCAGTAAAGGCCCAAGACAAAGGTTTGAGATTAGTAAATGTTATTCTAGTCGCTGGAATAACTATCTTTACCTCAGTCGAGACCCTAGACAAAGTGATTATGTTAACACAATTTATTCCAGCAGAGGCCCAGAATAATTATCTTTATCTCAGTCGGTACCCAAGATAAAGTTCTTCTATTAATAGAATTTATTCCAGTCGATGCGCAGAATAAATATCTTTATGTCAATAGCAACCCACGATAGAGTTAGTATGTTAGTAGAATTTATTCCAGTCGAGACCCAGAACAAATATCTTTATCTCAGTGAAGACGCAGGTTAAAGTTTTGAGATTATGTTAACACAATGTATTCCAGTCGACACCCAGAATAAATATCTTTATCTCAGGCGATACCCAAGGTAAAGCTAGTTTGTTAGTAAGTTGTATTCCAGTCGAGACCAAGAATATACATCTTTATCTCAGTCGATACCCAAGATAAGGTTATTGAGTTAGTAAAATTCATTCCAGTCGGGACCCATAATAAATAACTTTATATCAGACGGTACCCAAGGTAAAGTTGTTATGTTAGAAAATTTCATTCCAGCCGAGACCCACAATAAATATCTTTATCTCACTCGATACCTAAGATAAAGTTATTAGGTTAGTAAATTTTATTCCAGTGAGAACCACAATAAATATCTTTACCTCAGTCGATACCCAAGGTAAAATTATTAGGTTAATTAATTTTATTCCAGTCGGTACCCAGAATAAATATCTTTATCTCAGTAAAGACCCAAGATAAAGGTTTGAGATTAGTAAGTGTTATTCTAGTCGCTCCACGGAATAACTATCTTTACCTCAGTCGAGACCCTAGATAAAGTGATTATGTTAACACAATTTATTCCATACGAGGCCCAGAATAATTATCTTTATCTCAGTCGGTACCCAAGATAAAGTTCTTATATTAATAGAATTTATTCCAGTCGATACGCAGAATAAATATCTTTATGTCAATTGCTACCCACGATAGAGTTAATATGTTAGTAGAATTTATTCCAGTCGAGGCCCAGAATAAATATCTTTATCCCAGTTGCCTCCCCAAGGTAAGCTTATTTGGTTAATAAATTTTATTCCAGTGGGTACCCAGAATGAACATCTTTATATCAGTAAAACCCAAGATAAATGTATGAGATTAGTAAGTGTTATTCTAGTCGCTACCAGGAATAACTATCTTTATCTAAGTCGAGTCCCTAGATAAAGTGATTATGTTAACACAATTTATTCCAGCCGAGGCCCAGAATAATTATCTTTATCTCAGTCGGTACCCAAGGAAATGTTCTTATATTAATAGAATTTATTCCAGTCGAGACCCAGAATAAATATCTTTATCTCAGTCGATACCCAAGATAAAGTTAGTTTGTTAGTAAGTTGTATTCCAGTCGAGACCCAGAATAGAAATCTTTATCTCAGTCGCTACCCAAGATAATATTATTATGTTAATAGAATTTATTCCAGTCGAGACCCAGAATAAATATCTTTATCTCAGACGGTACCCAAGATAACGTTAGTTTGTTAGTAAGATGTATTCCAGTCGAGACCCAGAATAGATATCTCTATCTCAGCCGCTACCCAAGATAAAGATATAATGTCAGTAAAATTTATTCCAGTCGAGACCCATAATAAATATATTTATCTCAGTCGGTACCCAAGATAAAGTTATTATCTTAATAGAATTTATTCCAGTCGAGACCCAGACTAAATACCTTTATCTCAGTCCAGTGAGACCCACAATAAATATCTTTATCGCAGTCTATACCCATGGTAAAGTTATTAGGGTAATAAATTTTATTCCAGTCGGTACCCAGAAGAAATATCTTTATCTCAGTAAAGGCCCAAGACAAAGGTTTGAGATTAGTAAATGTTATTCTAGTCGCTGGAATAACTATCTTTACCTCAGTCGAGACCCTAGACAAAGTGATTATGTTAACACAATTTATTCCAGCAGAGGCCCAGAATAATTATCTTTATCTCAGTCGGTACCCAAGATAAAGTTCTTCTATTAATAGAATTTATTCCAGTCGATGCGCAGAATAAATATCTTTATGTCAATAGCAACCCACGATAGAGTTAGTATGTTAGTAGAATTTATTCCAATCGAGACCCAGAATAAATATCTTTATCTCAGTTGCCTCCCCAAGGTAAGCTTATTTGGTTAATAAATTTTATTCCAGTGGGTAAACAGAATAAATATCTTTATATCAGTAAAACCCAAGATAAAGGTTTGAGATTAGTAAGTGTTATTCTAGTCGCTACCAGGACTAACTATCTTTATCTAAGTCGAGTCCCTAGATATAGTGATTATGTTAACACAATTTATTCCAGCCGAGGCCCAGAATAATTATCTTTATCTCAGTCGGTACCCAAGATAAAGTGTTTATATTAATAGAATTTATTCCAGTCAAGACCCAGAATAAATATCTTTATCTCAGTCGATACCCAAGATAAAGTTAGTTTGTTAGTAAGCTGTATTCCAGTCGGGACCCAGAATAGATATTTCTATCTCAGTGGCTACCCAAGATAAAGTCATAATGTCACTAAAATTTATTCCAGTCGAGACCCATAATAAATATTTTTATCTCAGTCGGTACCCAAGATAAAGCTATTATCTTAATAGAATTTATTAAAGTAGAGAACCAGAATAAATATCTTTATCTCAGTCGCTACCCAAGATAAAGTTATTAGGTTAGTAAATTGTATTCCAATCGATACCTAGAATATATATCTTTACTTCAGCGCTACCCAAGATAAAGATGTTGACTTAGTAAGTTGTATTCCAGTCGAGACTCAGAATAAATATCTTTATCTCAGTCGATACCTAAGATAAATTTATTAGGTTATTAAATTTTATTCCAGTCGAGAACCAGAATAATTATCTTTATCTCAGTAAAGACCCAAGATAAAGTTTTGATATTAGTAAGTGTTATTCTATTCGCTACCAGGAATAACTACCTTTATCTAATTCGAGAACCTAGATAAAGTGATCATGTTAACACAATTTATTCCAGCAGAGACCCACAATAAATATCTTTATCTCAGTCGCCTCCCAAAGATAAAGTTATTAGGTTAATAAATTTTATTCCAGTCGGAACCCAGAATAAATATTTTTATCTCAGTCGGTGCCCAAGATAAAGGTTTGAGATTAGTAAGTGTTATTCTAGTCGCTACACGGAATAACTATCTTTACCTCAGTCGAGTCCCAAGATAAAGTGATTATGTTGACACAATTTATTCCAGTCGTGACCAAGAATAAATATCTTTATCTCAGTCGCTACCCAAGATAAAAATGTTGAGTTAGTAAGGCTTATTCCAGTCGGGACCCAGAATAAATATATTTATCTCAGTCTATTAGGTTAATAAATTTTATTCCAGTCGATACCCAGAATAAATATCTTTATCTCAGTATATACCACAGATAAAGGTTTGAGATTTGTAAGTGTTATTCTAGTCGCTACCAGGAATAACTATCTTTATCTCAGTCGAGACCCTAGATAAAGTGATTATGTTAACAAAATTTATTCCAGTCGATACGCAAAATAAAAATCTATAACTCAATCGCTACCCAAGATAGAGTTAGTGTGTTAATAGAATTTATTCCAGTCGAGACCCAGAATAAATATCTTTATCTCAGTGAAGACCCAGGTTAAAGGTTTGAGATTATGTTAACACAATTTATTCCAGTCGACACCCAGAATAAATACCTTTATCTCAGGCGATACCCAAGGTAAAGTTAGTTTGTTAGTAAGTTGTATTCCAGTCGAGACCAAGAATATACATCTTTATCTCAGTCGATACCAAAGATAAGGTTATTGAGTTACTAAAATTTATTCCAGTCGGGACCCATAATAAATAACTTTATATCAGTCGGTACCCAAGATAAAGTTGTTATGTTACAAAATTTTATTCCAGTCGAGACCCACAATAAATACCTTTATATCAGTTAATACCCAAGGTAAAAATATAAGGTTAATAAATTTTATTCCAGTCGGTACCCAGAATAAATATCTTTATCTCAGTAAAGACCCAAGAAAAAAGTTTGAGATTAGTAAGTGTTATTCTAGTCGCTACACGGAATAACTATCTTTACCTCAGTCGAGACCCTAGATAAAGTGATTAAGTTAACACAATTTATTCCATCCGAGGCCCAGAATAATTATCTTTATCTCAGTCGGTACCCAAGATAAAGATCTTATATTAATAGAATTTATTCCAGTCGAGACGCAGAATAAATATCTTTATCTCACTCGCTACACACGATAAAGTTAGTATGTTAGTAGAATTTATTCCAGTCGAGACCCAGAATAAATATTTTTATCTCAGTTGCCTCCCCAAACTAAGTTTATTTGGTAAAAAAATTTATTCCAGTGGGTACCCAGAATAAACATCTTTATATCAGTAAAACCCAAGATAAAGGTATGAGATTAGTAAGTATTATTCTAGTCGCTAGCAGGAATAACTATCTTTATCTTAGTCGAGTCCCTAGATAAAGTGATTATGTTAACACAATATATTCCAACCGAGGCCCAGAATAATTATCTTTATCTCAGTCGGTACCCAAGATAAAGTTCTTATAATAATAGAATTTATTCCAGTCGAGACCCAGAATAAATATCTTTATCTCAGTCGATACCCAAGATAAAGTTAGTTTGTTAGTAAGTTGTATTCCAGTCGAGACCCAGAATAGATATCTTTATCTCAGTCGCTACCCAAGATAATGTAATTATGTTAATAGAATTTATTCCAGTCGAGACCCAGAATAAATATCTTTATCTCAGACGGTACCCAAGATAACGATAGTTTGCTAGTAAGCTGTATTCCAGTCTAGACCCAGAATAGATATCTCTATCTCAGTCGCTACCCAAGATAAAGTTATAATGTCAGTAAAATTTATTCCAGTCGAGACCCATAATAAATATTTTTATCTCAGTTATTATCTTAATAGAGTTTATTCCAGCCGAGACCCAGAATAAATATCTTTATCTCAGTCGCTACCCAAGATAAAGTTATTAAGTTAGTAAATTGTATTCCAATCGAGACCTAGAATAAATATCTTTACTTCAGTCGCTACCCAAGATAAAGATGTTGACTTAGTAAGTTGTATTCCAGTCGAGACTCAGAATAAATATCTTTATCTCAGTCGATACCTAAGATAAATTTATTAGGTTATTAAATTTTATTCCAGTCGAGACCCAGAATAAATATCTTTATCTCAGTAAAGACCCAAGATAAAGTTTTGATATTAGTAAGTGTTATTCTAGTCGCTACCAGGAATAACTATCTTTATCTAAGTCGAGACCCTATATAAAGTGAATATGTTAACACAATTTATTCCAGTCGAGACCCAGAATCATTATCTTTATCTCAGTCGGTGCCCAAGATAAAGTTGTTATGTTAGAAAATTTTATTCCATTCGAGACCCAGAATAAATATCTTTATCTCAGTCGATACCTAAGATAAAGTTATTAGGTTAGTAAATTTTATTCCAGTGAGACCCACAATAAATATCTTTATCTCAGTCTATTAGGTTAATAAATTTTATTCCAGTCGATACCCAGAATAAATATCTTTATCTCAGTATATACCCCAGATAAAGGTTTGAGATTTGTAAGTGTTATTATAGTCGCTCCCAGGAATAACCATCTTTATCTCAGTCGAGACCCTAGATAAAGTGATTATTTTAACACAATTTATTCCATTCGATACGCAGAAAAAAAATCTTTATCTCAATCGCTACCCAAGATAGAGTTAGTATGTTAGTAGAATTTATTCCAGTCGAGACCCAGAATAAATATCTTTATCTCAGTGAAGACGCAAGTTAAAGTTTTGAGATTATGTTAACACAATTTATTCCAGTCGACACCCAGAATAAATATCTTTATCTCAGGCGATACCCAAGGTAAAGTAAGTTTGTTAGTAAGTTGTATTCCAGTCGAGACCAAGAATATACATCTTTATCTCAGTCGATACCCAAGATAAGGTTATTGAGTTAGTAAAATTCATTCCAGTCGGGACCCATAATAAATAACTTTATATCAGTCGGTACCCAAGATAAAGTTGTTATGTTAGAAAATTTTATTCCAGTCGAGACCCACAATAAATATCTTTATCTCAGTCGATACCTAAGATAAAGTTATTAGGTTAGTAAATTTTATTCCAGTGAGAACCACAATAAATATCTTTACCTCAGTCGATACCCAAGGTAAAATTATTAGGTTAATAAATTTTATTCCAGTCGGTACCCAGAATAAATATCTTTATCTCAGTAAAGACCCAAGACAAAGTTTTGAGATTAGTAAGTGTTATTCTAGTCGCTCCACGGAATAACTATCTTTACCTCAGTCGAGACCCTAGATAAAGTGATTATGTTAACACAATTTATTCCATACGAGGCCCAGAATAATTATCTTTATCTCAGTCGGTACCCAAGATAAAGTTCTTATATTAATAGAATTTATTCCAGTCGATACGCAGAATAAATATCTTTATGTCAATTGCTACCCACGATAGAGTTAATATGTTAGTAGAATTTATTCCAGTCGAGGCCCAGAATAAATATCTTTATCCCAGTTGCCTCCCCAAGGTAAGCTTATTTGGTTAATAAATTTTATTCCAGTGGGTACCCAGAATGAACATCTTTATATCAGTAAAACCCAAGATAAAGGTATGAGATTAGTAAGTGTTATTCTAGTCGCTACCAGGAATAACTATCTTTATCTAAGTCGAGTCCCTAGATAAAGTGATTATGTTAACACAATTTATTCCAGCCGAGGCCCAGAATAATTATCTTTATCTCAGTCGGTACCCAAGGAAAAGTTCTTATATTAATAGAATTTATTTCAGTCGAGACCCAGAATAAATATCTTTATCTCAGTCGATACCCAAGATAAAGTAAGTTTGTTAGTAAGTTGTATTCCAGTCGAGACCCAGAATAGAAATCTTTATCTCAGTCGCTACCCAAGATAATATTATTATGTTAATAGAATTTATTCCAGTCGAGACCCAGAATAAATATCTTTATCTCAGTAAAGACCCACGATAAAGGTTTGAGATTAGTAAGTGTTATTCTAGTCGCTACACGGAATAACTACCTTTACCTTAGTCGAGACCCAAGATAAAGTGATTATGTTGACACAATGTATTCCAGTTGTGACCAAGAATAAATATCTTTATCTCAATCGCTACCCAAGATAAAAATGTTGAGCTAGTAAGGCTTATTCCAGTCGGGACCCAGAATAAATATCTTTATCTCAGTCTATTAGTTTAATAAATTTTATTCCAGTCGATACCCAGAATAAATATCTTTATCTCAGTATATACCCCAGATAAAGGTTTGAGTTTTGTAAGTGTTATTCTAGTCGTTACCAGGAATAACTATCTTTATCTCAGTCGAGACCCTAGATAAAGTGATTATGTTAACACAATTTATTCCAGTCGATACGCAGAATAAAAACCTTTATCTCAATCGCTACCCAAGATAGAGTTAGTATGTTAGTAGAATTTATTCCAGTCGACACCCAGAATAAATATCTTTATCTCAGACGATACCAAAGGTAAATTTAGTTTGTTAGTAAGTTGTATTCCAGTCGAGACCAAGAATATACATCTTTATCTCAGTCGATACCCAAGATAAGGTTATTGAGTTAGTAAAATTTATTCCAGTCGGGACCCATAATAAATAACTTTATATCAGTCGGAACCCAAGGTAAAGTTATTATGTTAGAAAATTTTATTCCAGTCGAGACACACAATAAATATCTTTATCTCAGTCGATACCTAAGATAAAGTTATTAGGGTAGTAAATTTTATTCCAGTGAGACCCACAACAAATATCTTTATCTCAGTCGATACCCAAGGTAAAGTTATTAGGTTAATAAATTTTATTCCAGTCGGTACCCAGAATAAATATCTTTATCTCAGTAAAGATCCAAGATAAAGGTTTTGGATTAGTAAGTGCTATTCTAGTCGCTACCAGGAATAGCTATCTTTATCTCAGTCGAGACCCTAGATAATGTGATTATATTAACACAATTTATTCCAGTCGAGACGCAGAATAAATATCTTTATCTCAATCGCTACCAACGATAAGGTTAGTATGTTAGTAGAATTTCTTCCAGTCGAGACGCAGATTAAATATATTTATCTCAGTTGCCTCCCCAAGATAAATTTATTAGGTTATTAAATTTTATTCCAGTCGAGACCCAGAATAAATATCTTTATCTCAGTAAAGACCCAAGATAAAGTTTTGATATTAGTAAGTGTTATTCTAGTCGCTACCAGGAATAACTATCTTTATCTAAGTCGAGACCCTATATAAAGTGAATATGATAACACAATTTATTCCAGTCGAGACCCAGAATAATTATCTTTATCTCAGTCGGTGCCCAAGATAAAGTTGTTATGTTAGAAAATTTTATTCCATTCGCGACCCAGAATAAATATCTTTATCTCAGTCGATACCTAAGATAAAGTTATTAGGTTAGTAAATTTTATTCCAGTGAGAGCCACAATAAATATCTTTATCTCAGTCTATTAGGTTAATAAATTTTATTCCAGTCGATACCCAGAATAAATATCTTTATCTCAGTATATACCCCAGATAAAGGTTTGAGATTTGTAAGTGTTATTATAGTCGCTCCCAGGAATAACCATCTTTATCTCAGTCGAGACCCTAGATAAAGTGATTATGTTAACACAATTTATTCCATTCGATACGCAGAAAAAAAATCTTTATCTCAATCGCTACCCAAGATAGAGTTACTATGTTAGTAGAATTTATTCCAGTCGAGACCCAGAATAAATATCTTTATCTCAGTGAAGACGCAGGTTAAAATTTTGAGATTATGTTAACACAATTTATTCCAGTCGACACCCAGAATAAATATCTTTATCTCAGGCGATACCCAAAGTAAAGTTAGTTTGTTAGTAAGTTGTATTCCAGTCGAGACCAAGAATATACATCTTTATCTCAGTCGATACCCAAGATAAGGTTATTGAGTTAGTAAAATTCATTCCAGTCGGGACCCATAATAAATAACTTTATATCAGTCGGTACCCAAGGTAAAGTTGTTATGTTAGAAAATTTTATTCCAGTCGAGACCCACAATAAATATCTTTATCTCAGTCGATACCTAAGATAAAGTTATTAGGTTAGTAAATTTTATTCCAGTGAGAACCACAATAAATATCTTTACCTCAGTCGATACCCAAGGTAAAATTATTAGGTTAATAAATTTTATTCCAGTCGGTACCCAGAATAAATATCTTTATCTCAGTAAAGACCCAAGACAAAGGTTTGAGATTAGTAAGTGTTATTCTAGTCGCTCCACGGAATAACTATCTTTACCTCAGTCGAGACCCTAGATAAAGTGATTATGTTAACACAATTTATTCCATACGAGGCCCAGAATAATTATCTTTATCTCAGTCGGTACCCAAGATAAAGTTCTTATATTAATAGAATTTATTCCAGTCGATACGCAGAATAAATATCTTTATGTCAATTGCTACCCACGATAGAGTTAATATGTTAGTAGAATTTATTCCAGTCGAGGCCCAGAATAAATATCTTTATCTCAGTGAAGACCCACGTTAAATATTTGAGATTATGTTAACACAATTTATTCCAGTCGAGACGCAGAATAAATATCTTTATCTCACTCGCAACACACGATAGAGTTATTATGTTAGTGGAATTTATTCCAGTCGAGGCCCAGAATAAATATCTTTATCTCAGTTGCCTCCCCAAGGTAAGCTTATTTGGTTAATAAATTTTATTCCAGTGGGTACCCAGAATAAACATCTTTATATCAGTAAAACCCAAGATAAAGTTATGAGATTAGTAAGTGTTATTCTAGTCGCTACCAGGAATAACTATCTTTATCTAAGTCGAGTCCCTAGATAAAGTGATTATGTTAACACAATTTATTCCAGCTGAGGCCCAGAATAATTATCTTTATCTCAGTGGGTACCCAAGATAAACTGCTTATATTAATAGAATTTATTCCAGTCGAGACCTAGAATAAATATCTTTATCTCAGTCGATACCCAAGGTAAAGTTAGTTTGTTAGTAAGTTGTATTACAGTCGAGACTCAGAATAGATATCTTTATCTCAGTCGCTACCCAAGATAATGTTATTATGTTAATAGAACTTATTCCAGTCGAGACCCAGAATAAATATCTTTATCTCAGACGGTACCCAAGATAACGTTAGTTTGTTAGTAAGCTGTATTCCAGTCGAGACCAGAATAGATATCTCTATCTCAGTCGCTACCCAAGATAAATTTATAATGTCAGTAAAATTTATTCCAGTCGAAACCCATAATAAATATTTTTAACTCAGTCGGTACCCAAGATAAAGTTATTATCTTAATAGAGTTTATTCCAGTCGAGACCCAGAATAAATATCTTTATCTCAGTCGCTACCCAAGATAAAGTTATTAGGATAGTAAATTGTATTCCAATCGAGACCTAGAATAAATATCTTTACTTCAGTCGCTACCCAAGATAAAGATGTTGACTTAGTAAGTTGTATTCCAGTCGAGACTCAGATGAAATATCTTTATCTCAGTCGATTCCCAAGGTAAAGTTATTAGGTTAATAAATTTTTTTCCAGCCGGTACCCAGAATAAATATCTTTATCTCAGTAAAGACCCACGATAAAGGTTTGAGATTAGTAAGTGTTATTCTAGTCGCTACACGGAATAACTACCTTTACCTTAGTCGAGACCCAAGATAAAGTGATTATGTTGACACAATGTATTCCAGTTGTGACCAAGAATAAATATCTTTATCTCAATCGCTACCCAAGATAAAAATGTTGAGCTAGTAAGGCTTATTCCAGTCGGGACCCAGAATAAATATCTTTATCTCAGTCTATTAGTTTAATAAATTTTATTCCAGTCGATACCCAGAATAAATATCTTTATCTCAGTATATACCCCAGATAAAGGTTTGAGTTTTGTAAATGTTATTCTAGTCGTTACCAGGAATAACTATCTTTATCTCAGTCGAGACCCTAGATAAAGTGATTATGTTAACACAATTTATTCCAGTCGATACGCAGAATAAAAATCTTTATCTCAATCGCTACCCAAGATAGAGTTAGTATGTTAGTAGAATTTATTCCAGTCGACACCCAGAATAAATATCTTTATCTCAGACGATACCAAAGGTAAATTTAGTTTGTTAGTAAGTTGTATTCCAGTCGAGACCAAGAATATACATCTTTATCTCAGTCGATACCCAAGATAAGGTTATTGAGTTAGTAAAATTTATTCCAGTCGGGACCCATAATAAATAACTTTATATCAGTCGGAACCCAAGGTAAAGTTATTATGTTAGAAAATTTTATTCCAGTCGAGACACACAATAAATATCTTTATCTCAGTCGATACCTAAGATAAAGTTATTAGGTTAGTAAATTTTCTTCCAGTGAGACCCACAATAAATATCTTTACCTCAGTCGATACCCAAGGTAAAATTATTAGGTTAATAAATTTTATTCCAGTCGGTACCCAGAATAAATATCTTTATCTCAGTAAAACCCAAGACAAAGGTTTGAGATTAGTAAGTGTTATTCTAGTCGCTACACGGAATAACTATCTTTACCTCAGTCGAGACCCTAGATAAAGTGATTAAGTTAACACAATTTATTCCATACGAGGCCCAGAATAATTATTTTTATCTCAGTCGGTACCCAAGATAAAGTTCTTATATTAATAGAATTTATTCCAGTCGATACGCAGAATAAATATCTTTATGTCAAATGCTACCCACGATAGAGTTAATATGGTAGTAGAATTTATTCCAGTCGAGGCCCAGAATAAATATCTTTATCTCAGTGAAGACCCACGATAAATGTTTGAGATTATGTTAACACAATTTATTTCAGTCGAGACGCAGAATAAATATCTTTATCTCACTCGCAACACACGATAGAGTTAGTATGTTAGTAGAATTTATTCCAGACGAGGCCCAGAATAAATATCTTTATCTCAGTTGCCTCCCCAAGGTAAGCTTATTTGGTTAATAAATTTTATTCCAGTGGGTACCCAGAATAAACAGCTTTATATCGGTAAAACCCAAGATAAAGGTATGAGATTAGTAAGTGTTATTCTAGTCGCTACCAGGAATAACTATCTTTATCTAAGTCGAGTCCCTAGATAAAGTGATTATGTTAACACAATTTATTCCAGCCGAGGCCCAGAATAATTATCTTTATCTCAGTCGGTACCCAAGATAAAGTGCTTATATTAATAGAATTTATTCCAGCCGAGACCCAGAATAAATATCTTTATCTCAGTCGATACCCAAGGTAAAGTTAGTTTGTTATTAAGTTGTATTCCAGTCGAGACCCAGAATAGATATCTTTATCTCAGTCGCTACCCAAGGTAATGTTATTATGTTAATAGAATTTATTCCAGTCGAGACCCAGAATAAATATCTGTAGCTCAGACGGTACCCAAGATAACGTTAGTTTGTTAGTAAGCTGTATTCCAGTCGAGACCCAGAATAGATATTTCTATCTCAGTCGCTACCCAAGATAAAGTCATAATGTCAGTAAAATTTATTCCAGTCGAGACCCATAATAAATATTTTTATCTCGGTCGGTACCCAAGATAAAGTTATTATCTTAATAGAATTTTTTCCAGTCGAGACCCAGAATAAATATCTTTATCTCAGTCGGTACCCAAGATAAAGTTATTAGGTTAGTAAATTGTATTCCAATCGAGACCTAGAATAAATATCTTTACTTCAGTCGCTATCCAAGACAAAGATGTTGACTTAGTAAGTTGTATTCCAGTCGCGACTCAGAATAAATACCTTTATCTCAGTCGATACCTAAGATAAATTTATTAGGTTATTAAATTTTATTCCAGTAGAGACCCAGAAAAAATATCTTTATCTCAGTCGCTACCAAAAAAAAGTTGTTGTGTTTGTTAGATTAAATCCAGTCGCGACCCAGAACAAATATCTTTATCTCAGTCGCTAACCAAGATAAAGTTATTATGTTAGTATAATTTTTCCAGTCGAGACCCAAAATATATCTCTTTATCTCAGTCGGTACCCTAGATAATGTTATTATGTTTATAGAATTTATTCCAGTACAGACCCAGAATAAATAACTTTACCTCAGTCGCTACCCAAAATAAAAATGTTGAGTTAGTAAGGTTTATTCCAGTCGGGACCCAAAATAAATATATTTATCTCAGTCGCCCCCCACGATAAAGCTTTTAGGTTAATAAATTTTATTCCAGTCGATACCCAGAATAAATATCTTTATCTCAGATTATACCCAAGATAAAGGTTTGAGATTTGTAAGTGTTATTCTAGTCGCTACCACGAATAACAGTCTTTATCTAAGTCCAGACCCTAGATAAAGTGATTATGTTAACACAATTTATTCCAGCCGAGACCCAGAATTATTATCTTTATCTCAGTCGGTACCCAAGATATAGTTGCTATGTGAGTAAATTTTATTCCAGTTGAGACCCAGAATAAATATCCTTACCTCAGCCCATACTTAATATAAAGTTATTATGTTAGTAAATTTCATTCCAGTCGAGAACCAGAATAAATATCTTTATATCAGTCGATACCGTCGATAGGGTTAGTTTGTTAGTAGAATTTATTCCAGTCGTGACCCAGAATAAATATCATTATCCCAGTTGCCTCCCCAATATAGAATTATTAGGTTAATAAATTTTATTCCAGTCGGTGCTCAGAATAAATATCTTTATCTCAGTAAAGACAAAAGGTAAAGGTTTGAGATTAGTAAGAGTTATTCTAGTCGCTACCAGGAATATCTCTTTTTATCTCAGTCTAGACTCTAGATAAAGTGATCATGTTAGCCCAATGTATCCCAGTCGAGACGCAGAATAAATAACTTTATCTCAATCGCGACCCACGATATAGTTAGTATGTTAGTAGAATTTAGTTCAGTTGAGACCCAGAATAAATATCATTATCTCAGTTGCCTCCCAAAAATAAAGTTATTAGGTTAATAAATTTTATACCAGTCGGAACCCAGAATAAATATCTTTATCTCAGTAAAGACCCAAGATAAAGGTTTGAGTCGTGTAAGTGTTATTCTAGTCGCTACCAGGAATAACTATCTTTATCTAAGTCGAGACCCTAGATAAAGTTATTAGGTTAGTAGAATTTATTCCAGTCGAGAACCACAATAAATATCCTTGTCTCTGTCGATATCAAGATAAAGTTAGTTTGTTAGTAACTGGTATTCCAGTCGAGACCCAGAATATATATCTTTATCTCAGTCGATACCCATGATAAATTTATTGAGTTAGTAACATTTATTCCAGCCGAGACCCAGAATAATTACCTTTACCTCAGTCGCTACCCAAGATAATGTTATTATGTTAGTAGAATTTATTCCAGTCGAGACCCGTAATAAATATCTTTATCTCAGTCACTACCCAAGATAAAGTTAATATGTTAATAGAATCTATTCCAGTCCAGACCCAGAATAAATACCTTTACCTCAGTCGCTACCCAAAATTAAAATGTTGAGTTAGTAAGGTTTATTCCAGTCAGGATCCAGAATTAATATATTTATCTCAGTCGCCCCCAAAGATAAAGCTATTAGGTTAATAAATTTTATTCCAGTCGATACCGAGAATAAATATCTTTATCTCAGTATATACCCAAGATAAAGGTTTGCGTTTTGTAAGTGTTATTCTAGTCGCTACCAGGAATAACAATATTTATCTAAGTCTAGACACTAGATAAAGTGATTATGTTAACACAATTTATTCCAGCCGAGACCAGTCGATACCTAAGATAAAGTTATTATGTTAGTAAATCTTATTCCAGTCGAGACCAAGAATAAATATGTTTATCACACGATAGGGTTAATATGTTAGTAGAATTTATTCCAGTCGAGACCCAGAATAAATATCATTATCTCAGTTGCCTCCCCAATATAAAGTTATTAGGTTAATAAATTTTATTCCAGGCGGTACCCAGAATAAATATCTTTATTTCAGTAAAAAAAACAAGATAAAGGTTTGAGATTAGTAAGTGTGATTCTAGTCGCTACCAGGAATAACTATATTTATCTAAATCGAGACCCTAGATAAAGTGATTATGTTAACACAATTTATTCCAGCCGAGACCCAGAATAAATATCTTTATCTCAGTCGGTATCCAAGATAAAGTTATTAGGTTAGAAAGTTTTATTCCAGTCGAGACCCAGGATAGATATCTTTATTTCAGCCGCTACCCAAGATAAAGTTAGTTTGTTAGTAAGTGGTATTCCAGTCGAGACCCAGAATATATATCTTTATCTCAGTCGATACCCAAGGTAAATTTAATGAGTTAGTAACATTTATTCCAGTCGAGACCCAAAACAGATATCTTTATCTCAGTCGATACCCAAGATAAGGTTATTAGGTTAGTAAATTTCATTCCAGCCGAGACCCAGAATAGCCGCTACCAGGAATAATTATCTTTATCTAAGTCGAGACCCTAGATAAAGTGATTATGTTAACACAATTTATTCCAGCCGAGACCCAGAATAAATATCTTTATCTCAGTCGGTACCCAAGATAAAGTTATTAGGTTAGAAAATTTTATTCCAGTCGAGACCTAGAATAAATATCTTTATCTCAGTCGATATCAAGATAAAGTTAGTTTTTGAGTAAGTGGTATTCCAGTCGAGACCCAGAATATATATCTTTATCTCAGTCGATACCCAAGATAAACTTATTGAGTTAGTAACATTTATTCCAGACGAGTCCCAGAATAGATATCTTTATATCAGCCGCTACCCAAGATAAAGTTATTGTGTTAGTAAAATTTATTCCAGTCGAGACCCTTAATAAATACCTCTATCTCAGTCGCTACCCAAGATAAAATTATTATGTTAGTAGAATTTATTCCTGTCGAGACCCATAATAAATATTTTTATCTCAGTCGGTATCCAAGATAAAGTTATTATGTTAATAGAATTTATTCCAGTCGGGACCCAGAATAAATATCTTTATCTCAGTCGCTACCCAAGATAAAATTTTTGAGTTAGTAAGATTTATTCCAGTCGAGACCCAGAATAAATATCTTTATCTCAGTCGGCACCCAAGATAAAGTCATAATATTTATAGAATTTATTCCAGTCGAGACCCATAATAAATATCTTTATCTCAGTCGGTACCCGAGATCAAGTTATTATCTTAATAGAATTGATTCCAGCCGAGATCCAGAATAATTATCTTTATCTCAGTCGGTACCCAAGATAAAGTTATTAGGTTAGTAAATTTTATTCCATTCGAGACGCAGAATAAATATCTTTATCTCAGTCGATATCAAGATAAAGTTAGTTTTTGAGTAAGTGGTATTCCAGTCGAGACCCAGAATATATATCTTTATCTCAGTCGATACCCAAGATAAACTTATTGAGTTAGTAACATTTATTCCAGACGAGTCCCAGAATAGATATCTTTATATCAGCCGCTACCCAAGATAAAGTTATTGTGTTAGTAAAATTTATTCCAGTCGAGACCCTTAATAAATACCTCTATCTCAGTCGCTACCCAAGATAAAATTATTATGTTAGTAGAATTTATTCCTGTCGAGACCCATAATAAATATTTTTATCTCAGTCGGTATCCAAGATAAAGTTATTATGTTAATAGAATTTATTCCAGTCGGGACCCAGAATAAATATCTTTATCTCAGTCGCTACCCAAGATAAAATTTTTGAGTTAGTAAGATTTATTCCAGTCGAGACCCAGAAAAAATATCTTTATCTCAGTCGCTACCCAAGAAAAAGTAGTGGAGTTTGTTAGATTAATACCAGTCGAGACCCAGAATAAATGACTTTATCTCAGTCGCTACCCAAGATAAAGTTAATATTTTAATAGAATTTATTCCAGTCCAGACCCGGAATAAATACCTTTACCTCAGTCGCTACCCAAAATTAAAATGTTGAGTTAGTAAGGTTTATTCCAGTCGGGATCCAGAATAAATATATTTATCTCAGTCGCCCCCCAAGACAAAGCTATTAGGTTAATAAATTTTATTCCAGTCGATACCGAGAATAAATATCCTTATCTCAGTATATACCCAAGATAAAGGTTTGAGATTTGTAAGTGTTATTCTAGTCGCTACCGGGAATAACAATATTTATCTAAGTCCAGACCCTAGATAAAGTGATTTTGTTAACACAATTTATTCCAGCCGAGACCAGTCGATACCTAAGATAAAGTTATTATGTTAGTAAATTTTATTCCAGTCGAGACCCAGAATAAATATGTATATCCCACGATAGGGTTAGTATGTTAGTACAATTTATTCCTGTCGAGACCCCGAATAAATATAATTAGCTCAGTTGCCTCCCCAAGATAAAGCTACTAGGTTAATAAATTTTATTCCAGTCGGTACCCAGAATAATTATCTTTATCTCAGTCGGTACCCAAGATAAAGTTATTAGGTTAGTAGAATTTATTCCAGTCGAGATCCAGAATTAATATCTTTATCTCAGTCGATATCAAATTAAAGTTAGTATGTTAGTAAGTGGTATACCAGTCGAGACCCAGAATATACATCTTTATCTCAGTCGATACCCAAGATAAAGTTATTGAGTTAATAACATTTATTCCAGTCGAGACCCAGAATAGATACCTTTATTTCAGCCGCTACCCAAGATAAAGTTAGTTTGTTCGTAAGTGGTATTCCAGTCGAGACCCAGAATATATATCTTTATCTCAATCGATACCCAAGATAAAGTTATTGAGTTAGTAACATTTATTCCAGTCGAGACCCAGAATAGATATCTTTATTTCAGCCGCTACCCAAGATAAAGTTAGTTTGTTAGTAAGTGGTATTCCAGTCGAGACCCAGAATATACATCTGTATCTCAGTCGATACCCAACATATAGTTATTGAGTTAGTAACATTTATTCCAGTCGAGACCCAGAATAAATATCTTTATTTCAGCCGCTACCCAAGATAAAGTTAGTTTGTTAGTAAGTGGTATTCCAGTCGAGACCCACTAAAAAATATCTTTATCTCAGTCGCTAATCAAGATAAAAATGTTATGTTAGTAAATTTTATTCCAGTCGAGACCCAGAAGAAATATCTTTACTTCAGTCGCTAGCCAAGATAAAGATGTTGACTTAGAAAGATTAATTCCAGTCGAGACTCAGAATAAATATCTTTATCTCAGTCGATACCTAAGATAAATTTATTAGGTTAGTAAATTTTATTCCAGTCGAGACCCAGAATAAATATTTTTAGCTCAGTCGCTACCCAAGAAAAAGTTGTTGAGTTTGTTAGATTAATACCAGTCGAGACCCAGAATAAATACCTTTATCTCAGTCGGCACCCAAGATAAAGTTATAATATTAATAGAATTTATTCCAGTCGAGACCCATAATAAATATCTTTATCTCAGTCAGTACATGAGACAAAGTTATTATCTTAATAGAATTTATTCCAGCCGAGATCCAGAATAATTTTCTTTTTCTCAGTCGCTTCCCAAGATAAAGTTATTAGGTCAGTAAATTTTATTCCAGTGGGTACGCAGAATAAATATCTTTATCTCAGTATAGACCCAAGATAAAGGTTTGAATAAATATCTTTATCTCAGTCGGTACACAAGATAAAAACGTTATGTTAGTAAATTTTATTCCAGTCGAGACCAAGAAGAAGTATCTTTACCTCAGTCGATACCTAAGATAAAGTTTTTAGGTTAGTAAATTGTATTCCCGTCGAGACCTCGAATAAATATCTTTCCTTCAGTCGCTACCCAAGATAAAGATGTTGAATTAGTAAGATTAATTCCAGTCGAGACCCAGAATAAATATCTTTATCTCAGTCACTACCCAAGATAAAGTTAATATGTTAATAGAATTTATTCCAGTCCAGACCCGGAATAAATACCTTTACCTCAGTCGCTACCCAAAATTAAAATGTTGAGTTAGTAAGGTTTATCCCAGTCGGGATCCAGAATAAATATATTTATCTCAGTCGCCCCCCAAGATAAAGCTATTAGGTTAATAAATTTTATTCCAGTCGATACCGAGAATAAATATCTTTATCTCAGTATATACCCAAGATAAAGGTTTGAGATTTGTAAGTGTTATTCTAGTCGCTACCAGGAATAACTATATTTATCTAAGTCGAGACCCTAGATAAAATTATTATGTTAACACAATTTATTCCAGCCGAGACCCAGAATAAATATCTTTATCTCAATCGCTACCCACGATAAAGTTAGTATGTTAGTAGAATTTATTTCAGTTCAGACCCAGAATAAATATAATTAGCTCAGTTGCCTCCCCAAGATAAAGCTACTAGGTTAATAAATTTTATTCCATTCGGTACCCAGAATACATTTCTTTATCTCAGGGAAGACCCAAGATAAAAGTTTGAGATTTGTAAGTGTTATTCTGGACGCTACCAGGAATAACTATATTTATCTAAGTCGAGACCCTAGATAAAGTTATTATGTTAACACAATTTATTCCAGCCGAGACCCAGAATAATTATCTTTATCTCAGTCGGTACCCAAGATAAAGTTATTAGGTTAGTAGAATTTATTCCAGTCGAGACCCAGAATTAATATCTTTATCTCAGTCGATATCAAATTAAAGTTAGTTTGTTAGTAAGTGGTATTCCAGTCGAGACCCAGAATATACATCTGTATCTCAGTCGATACCCAAGATAAAGTTATTGAGTTAGTAACATTTATTCCAGTCGAGACCCAGAATAGATATCTTTATTTCAGCCGCTACCCAAGATAAAGTTAGTTTGTTAGTAAGTGATATTCCAGTTGAGACCCAGAATAAATATCTTTATCTCAGACGCTAATCAAGATAAAAATATTATGTTAGTAAATTTTATTCCAGTCGAGACCCAGAAGAAATATGTTTACCTCAGTCGATACCTAAGATAAAGTTATTAGGTTAGTAAATTGTATTCCAATCGAGACCCAGAATAAATATCTTTACTTCAGTCGCTAGCCAATTTTATTCCAGTCGAGACCCATAATAAATATCTTTATCTCAGTCAATACACGAGATCAAGTTATTATCTTAATAGAATTTATTCCAGCCGAGATCCAGAATAATTTTCTTTATCTCAGTCGCTTCCCAAGATAAAGTTATTAGGTCAGTAAATTTTATTCCAGTGGGTACGCAGAATAAATATCTTTATCTCAGTATAGACCCAAGATAAAGGTTTGAATAAATATCTTTATCTCAGTCGGTACACAAGATAAAAACGTTATGTTAGTAAATTTTATTCCAGTCGAGACCAAGAAGAAGTATCTTTACCTCAGTCGATACCTAAGATAAAGTTATTAGGTTAGTAAATTGTATTCCCGTCGAGACCCCGAATAAATATCTTTCCTTCAGTCGCTACCCAAGATAAAGATGTTGAATTCGAAAGATTAATTCCAGTCGAGACCCAGAATAAATATCTTTATCTCAGTCACTACCCAAGATAAAGTTAATATGTTAATAGAATTTATTCCAGTCCAGACCCGGAATAAATACCTTTACCTCAGTCGCTACCCAAAATTAAAATGTTGAGTTAGTAAGGTTTATCCCAGTCGGGAACCAGAATAAATATATTTATCTCAGTCGCCCCCCAAGATAAAGCTATTAGGTTAATAAATTTTATTCCAGACGATACCGAGAATAAATATCTTTATCTCAGTATATACCCAAGATGAAGGTTTGAGATTTGTAAGTGTTATTCTAGTCGCTACCAGGAATAACTATATTTATCTAAGTCGAGACCCTAGATAAAATTATTATGTTAACACAATTTATTCCAGCCGAGACCCAGAATAAATATCTTTATCTCAATCGCTACCCACGATAGAGTTAGTAAGTTAGTAGAATTTATTTCAGTTGAGACCCAGAATAAATATAATTAGCTCAGTTGCCTCCCCAAGATAGAGCTACTAGGTTAATAAATTTTATTCCATTCGGTACCCAGAATATATTTCTTTATCTCAGGGAAGACCCAAGATAAAAGTTTGAGATTTTTAAGTGTTATTCTAGTCGCTACCAGGAATAACTATATTTATCTAAGTCGAGACCCTAGATAAAGTTATTATGTTAACACAATTTATTGCAGCCGAGACCCAGAATAATTATCTTTATCTCAGTCGGTACCCAAGATAAAGTCATTAGGTTAGTAGAATTTATTCCAGTCGAGACCAAGAATTAATATCTTTATCTCAGTCGATATCAAATTAAAGTTAGTTTGTCAGTAAGTGGTATTCCAGTTGAGACCCAGAATATACCTCTTTATCTCAGTCGATACCCAAGATAAAGTTATTGAATTAATAACATTTATTTCAGTCGAGACCCAGAATAGATATCTTTATTTCAGCCGCTACCCAAGATAAACTTAGTTTGTTAGTAAGTGGTATTCCAGTCGAGACCCAGAATATACATCTGTATCTCAGTCGATACCCAAGATTAAGTTATTGAGTTAGTTACATTTATTCCAGTCGAGACCCAGAATTGATATCCTTATTTCAGCCGCTACACAAGATAAAGTTAGTTTGTTAGTAAGTGGTATTCCAGTCGAGACCCAGAATAAATATCTTTATCTCAGTCGCTAATGAAGATAAAAATGTTATGTTAGTAAATTTTATTCCAGTCGAGACCCAGCAGAAATATATTTACCTCAGTCGATACCTAAGATAAAGTTAATAGGTTAGTAAATTGTATTCCATTCGAGACCCAGAATAAATATCTTTACTTCAGTCGCTAGCCGAGATAAAGATGTTGACTTAGTAAGATTAATTCCACTCGAGACTCAGAATAAATATCTTTCTCTCAGTCAATACCTAAGATAAATTTATTAGGTTACTAAATTTCATTCCAGTCGAAACCCAGAATAAACATCTTTATCACAGTCGCTACCCAAGAAAAAGTTGTTGAGCTTGTTAGATTAATACCAGTCGAGACCCAGAATAAATATCTTTATCTCAGTCGCTACCCAAGATAAAGTTATTATGTTAGTAGAATTTATTCCAGTCGGGACCCGTAATAAATAACTTTATCTCAGTCGGTACCCAAGATAAAATTATTATGTTAATAGAATCTATTCCAGTCCAGACCCAGAATAAATTCTTTTAACTCAGTCCCTACCCAAAATTAAGTAAGGTTTATTCCAGTCAGGATCCGGAATAAATATATTTATCTCAGTCGCTCCCCAAGATAAAGCTATTAGGTTAATAAATTTTATTCCAGTCGGTACCCAGAATAAATATCTTTATCTCAGTATATACCCAAGATAAAGGTTTGCGATTTGTAAGTGTTTTTCTAGTCGCTACCAGGAATAACAATATTTATCTAAGTCCAGGCCCTAGATAAAGTGATTATGTTAACACAATTTATTACAGTCGAGACCCAGAATATACATCTGTATCTCAGTCGATACCCAAGATAAAGTTATTGAGTTAATAACATTTATTCCAGTCGAGACCCAGAATAGATATCTTTATTTCAGCCGCTACCCAAGATAAAGTTAGTTTGTTAGTAAGTGGAATTCAAGTCGAGACCCAGAATATATATCTTTATCTCAGTCGATACCCAAGATAAAGTTATTGAGTTAGTAACATTTATTACAGTCGAGACCCAGAATAGATACCTTTATTTCAGCCGCTACCCAAGTTAAAGTTAGTTTGTTAGTAACTGGTATTCCAGTCGAGACCCAGAATATACATCTTTATCTCAGTCGATACCCAAGATAAAGTTATTGAGTTAGTAACATTTATTCCAGTCGAGACCCAGAATAGATATCTTTATTTCAGCCGCTACCCAAGATAAAGTTAGTTTGTTAGTAAGTGGTATTCCAGTCGAGACCCAGATTAAATAACTTTATCTCAGTCGCTACCCAAGATAAAAATGTTTATGTTAGTAAATTTTATTCCAGTCGAGACCCAGAAGAAATATCTTTACCTCAGTCGTTACCTAAGATAAAGTTATTAGGTTAGCAAATTGTATTCCAGTCGAGACCCAGAATATATATCTTTATCTCAGTCGCTAGCCCAAGATAAAGATGTTGACTTAGTAAGATTAATTCCAGTCGAGACATAGAATAAATATCTTTATCTCAGTCGATACCCAAGATAAAGTTATTATGTTAGTAGAATTTATTCCAGTCGAGACCCGTAATAAATATCTTTATCTCAGGCGGTACCCAAGATAAAATTACTATGTTAATAGAATCTATTCCAGTCCAGACCCAGAATAAATACTTTTACCTCATTCGCTACCCAAAATTAAAATGTTGAGTTAGTAAGGTTTATTCCAGTCAGGATCCAGAATAAATATATTTATCTCAGTCGCCCCCCAAGATAAAGCTATTAGGTTAATAAATTTTATTCCAGTCGGTACCCAGAATAAATATCTTTATCTCAGTGAAGAACCAAGATAAAAGTTTGAGATTTGTAAGTGTTATTCTAGTCGCTACTAGGAATAACAATATTTACCTAAGTCGAGACCCTACATAAAGTTATTATGTTAACACAATTTATTCCAGCCGAGACCCAGAATAATTATCTTTATCTCAGTCGGTACCAAAGATAAAGCTATTAGGATAGTAGAATTTATTCCAGTCGAGACCCAGAATTAATACCTTTATCTCAGTCGATACCCAAGATAAAGTTAATGAGTTAATAACATTTATTCCAGTCGAGACCCAGAATAGGTAAGTATATTTCAGCCGCTACCCAAGATAAAGTTAGTTTGTTAGTAAGTGGTATACCAGTCGAGACCCAGAATATACATCTTTATCTCAGTCGATACCCAAGATAAAGTTATTGAGTTAATAACATTTATTCCAGTCGAGACCCAGAATAGATATCTTTATATCAGCCGCTAGCCAAGATAAAGTTATTGTGTTAGTAAAATTTATTCCAGTCGAGACCTTTAATAAATATCTTTAACTCAGTCGCTACCCAAGATAAAATTATTATGTTAGTAGAATTTATTCTAGTCGAGACCCATAATAAATATTTTTATCTCAGTCGGTACCCAAGATAAAGTTAATATGTTAATAGAATTTATTCCAGTCGAGACCCAGAATAAATATCTTTATCTCAGTCGCTACCCAAGATAAAATTTTTGAGTTAGTAAGATTTATTCCAGTCGAGACCCAGAATAAATATCTTTATCTCAGTCGGCACCCAAGATAAATTTATAATATTAATAGAATTTATAAATATCTTTATCTCAGTCGGTACCCGAGATAAAGTTATTAGGTCAGTAAATTTTATTCCAATGGGAACGCAGAATAAATATCTTTATCTCAGTATAGACCCTAGATAAAGATTTGAATAAATATCTTTATCTCAGTTGGTACACAAGATAAAAACGTTATGTTAGTAAATTTTATTCCAGTCGAGACCCAGAAGAAATATCTTTACCTCAGTCGGTACCTAAGATAAATTTATTAGGTTAGTAAATTGTATTCCAGTCGAGACCCAGAATAAATATCTTTTCTTCATTCGCTACCCAAGATAAAGATGTTGATGTAATAAGATTAATTCCAGTGGGGACCCAGAATAATTATCTTTATCTCAGTCGCTACCCAAGAAAAAGTAGTGGAGTTTGTTAGATTAATACCAGTCGAGACCCAGAATAAATATCTTTATCTCAGTCGCTACCCAATATAAAGTTATTATGTTAATAGAATTTATTCCAGTCCAGACCCAGAATAAATACCTTTACCTCAGTCGCTACCCAAAATTAAAATGTTGAGTTAGTAAGGTTTATTCCATTCGGGATAGAGAATAAATATATTTATCTCAGTCGCCCCCCAAGATAAAGCTATTAGGTTAATAAATTTTATTCCAGTCGATACCGAGAATAAATATTTTTATCTCAGTATATACCCAAGATAAAGATTTGAGATTTGTAAGTGTTATTCTAGTCGCTACCAGGATTAACAATATTTATCTAAGTCCAGACCCTAGATAAATTGATTATGTTAACACAATTTATTCCAGCCGATACCAGTTGATACCTGAGATAAAGTTATTATGTTAGCAAATTTTATTCCAGTTGAGACCCAGAATAAATATCATTATCTCAGATGCCTCCACAAGATAAAGCTATTAGGTTAATAAATTTTATTCCAGTCGGTACCCAGAATAAATATCTTTATCACAGTGAAGACCCAGATAAAAGTTTGAGATTTGTAAGTGTTATTCTAGTCGCTACCAGGAATAACTATATTTATCTAAGTCGAGACCCTAGATAAAGTGATTATGATAACACAATTTATTCCAGCCGAGACCCAGGAAATTATCTTTATCTCAGTCGGTACCCAAGATAAAGTTATTAGGTTAGTAACATTTATTCCAGTCGAGACCCAGAATAGATATCTTTATCTCAGCCGCTACACAAGATAAAGTTATTGTCTTAGTAAAATTTATTCCAGTCGAGACCCTTAATAAATATCTTTATCTCAGTCGCTACCCAAGATAAAATTATTATGTTAGTAAAATTTATTCCAGTCGAGACCCTTAATAAATATCTTTATCTCAGTCGCTACCCAAGATAAAATTATTATGTTAGTAGAATTTATTGCAGTCGAGACCCATAATAAATATCTTTATCTCAGTCGGTACCCAAGATAAAGATATTATGTTAATAGAATTTATTCCAGTCGAGACCCAGAAAAAATATCTTTATCTCAGTCGCTACCAAAGATAAAATTGTTGAGTTAGTAAGATTTATGCCAGTCGAGACCCAGAATAAATATCTTTATCTCGGTCAGTACCCAAGATAAAATTATTATGTTAATAGAATTTATTCCATTCGAGACCCAGAATAAATATCTTTATCTCAGTCGGTACGCAAGATAAAGCTATTATCTTAATAGAATTTATTCCAGTCGAGACCCAGAACAAATATCTTTATCTCAGTCGGTACCCAAGATAAAATTATTAGGTCAGTAAATTTTATTCCAGTGGGTACGCAGAATAAATATCTTTATCTCAGTATAGACAATAGATAAAGGTTTGAATAAATATCTTTATCTCAGTCGATACCTATGATAAAGTTATTAGGTTAGTAAATTTTATTCCAGTCGAGACGCAGACTAAATATCTTTATCTCAGTCGATGCCTATGATAAAGTTATTAGGTTAGAAAAATTTATTCCAGTCGAGACCCAGAATAAATATCTTTATCTCAGTCGCTACCCAAGAAAAAGTTGTTGAGTTTGTTAGAATAATACCAGTCGAGACCCAGAATAATTATCTTGATCTCAGTCGCTACCCAAGATAAAATTATTATGTTAGTAGAATTTATTCCAGGTGAGACCCATAATAAATATCTTTATCTCAGTCGGTACCCCAAGATAAAGTTATTATGTTAATAGAATTTATTCCAGTCGAGACCCAGAAAAAATATCTTTATCTCAGTCGCTACCCAAGATAAAATTGTTGAGTTAGTAAGATTTATGCCAGTCGAGACCCAGAATAAATATCTTTATCTCAGTCGGTACGCAAGATAAAGCTATTATCTTAATAGATTTTATTCCAGTCGAGACCCAGAACAAATATCGTTATCTCAGTCGGTACCCAAGATAAAATTAGTAGGTCAGTAAATTTTATTCCATTGGGTACGTAGAATAAATATCTTTATCTCATTATAGACCCAAGATAAAGGTTTGAATAAATATCTTTAACTCAGTCGATACCTATGATAAACTTATTAGGTTAGTAAATTTTATTCCAGTCGAGACGCAGAATAAATATCTTTATCTCAGTCGATACCTATGATAATGTTATTAGAATAAATATGTTTATCCCACGATAGGGTTAGTATTTTAGTAGAATTTATTCGTGTCGAGACCCAGAATAAATATCCTTATCTCAGTTGCCTCCCCAATATAAAGTTATTAGGTTAATAAATTTTACTCCAGTCGTTACCCAGAATAAATATCTTTATCTCAGTATAGACACAAGATAAAGGTTTGAGATTAGTAAGTCTGATTCTAGTCGCTACCCGTAATATCTATTTTTATCTCAGTCGAGACGCTAGATAAAGTGATCATGTTAACACAATTTATTCCAGTCGAGACGCAGAATAAATATCTTTATCTCAATCGCTACCCACGATAGAGTTAGTATGTTAGCTAGAATTCCTTTCAGTTGAGACCCAGAATAAATATCATTATCTCAGTTGCCTCCACAAGATAAAGCTATTAGGTTAATAAATTTTATTCCAGTCGGTACCTAGAATAAATATCTTTATCTCAGTGAAGACCCAAGGTAAAAGTTTGAGATTTGTAAGTGTTATTCTAGTCGCTACCAAGAATAAGTATATTTATCTAAGTCGAGACCCTAGATAAAGTTAAAATGTTAACACAATTTATTCCAGCCGAGACCCAGAATAATTATCTTTAACGCAGTCGGTACCCAAAATAAAGTTATTAGGTTAGTAGAATTTATTCCAGACGAGACCCAGAATTAATATCTTTATCTCAGTCGATATCAAATTAAAGTTAGTTTGTTAGTAAGTGGTACTCCAGTCGAGACTCAGAATATATATCTTTATCTCAGTCGATACCCAAGATGAACTTATTGAGTTAGTAACATTTATTCCAATCGAGACCCAGAATAGATATCTTTATCTCAGCCGCTACACAAGATAAATTTATTGTGGTAGTAAAATTTATTCCAGGCGAGACCCTTAATAAATATCTTTATCTCAGTCGCTACCCAAGATAAAATTATTATGTTAGTAGAATTTATTCCAGTCGAGACCCATAATAAATATCTTTATCTCAGTCGGTACCCAAAATAAAATTAATATGTTAATAAAATTTATTCCAGTCCAGACCCAGAATAAATACCTTTACCTCAGTCGCTACCCAAAATTAAAATGTTGAGTTAGTAAGGCTTATTCCAGTCGGGATCCAGAATAAATATATTTATCTCAGTCGCCCCCCAAGATAAAGCTATTAGGTTAATAAATTTTATTCCAGTCGATACCGATAATAAATATCTTTATCTCAGTATATACCCAAGATAAAGGTTTGAGATTTGTAAGTGTTATTCTAGTCGCTAATAGGAATAACAATATTTATCTAAGTCCAGACCCTAGATAAAGTGATTATGTTAACACAATTTATTCCAGCCGAGACCCAGAATAATTATCTTTATCTCAGTCGGTACCGAAGATAGAGTTATTAGGTTAGTAGAATTTATTCCAGTCGAGACCCAGAATTAATATCTTTATCTCAGTCGATATCAAATTAAAGTTAGTTTGTTAGTAAGTGGTACTCCAGTCGAGACCCAGAATATATATCTTTATCTCAGTCGATACCCAAGATGAACTTATTGAGTTAGTAACATTTATTCCAGTCGAGACCCAGAATAGATATCTTTATCTCAGCCGCTACACAAGATAAAGTTATTGCGGTAGTAAAATTTATTCCAGACGAGACCCTTAATAAATATCTTTATCTCAGTCGCTACCCAAGGTAAAGTTATTATGTTAGTAAAATTTATTCCAGACGAGACCCTTAATAAATATCTTTATCTCAGTCGCTACCCAAGGTAAAGTTATTATGTTAGTAGAATTTATTCTTGTCGAGACCCGTAATAAATACCTTTTACCTCAGTCGCTACCCAAAATTAAAATGTTGAGTTAGTTAGGTTTATTCCTGTCAGGATCCAGAATAAATATATTTATCTCAGTCGCCCCCCAAGATAAAGCTATTAGGTTAATAAATTTTATTCCAGTCGATACCGAGAATAAATATCTTTATCTCAGTATATACCCAAGATAAAGGTTTGCGATTTGTAAGTGTTATTCTAGTCGCTAACAGGAATAACAATATTTATCTAAGTCCAGACCCTAGATAAAGTGATTATGTTAACACAATTTATTCCAGCCGAGACCAGTCGATACCTAAGATAAAGTTATTATGTTAGTAAATCTTATTCCAGTCGAGACCCAGAATAAATATGTTTATCCCACGATAGGGTTAGTATGTTAGTAGAATTTATTCCAGTCGAGACCCAGAATTAATATCTTTACCTCAGTCGATACCAAAGATAAAGTTATTGAGTTAATAACATTTATTCCAGTCGAGACCCAGAATAGGTAACTTTATTTCAGCCGCTACCCAAGATAAAGTTAGTTTGTTAGTAAGTGGTATACTTGTCGAGACCCAGAATATACATCTTTATCTCAGTCGATACCCAAGATAAGGTTATTGAGTTAATAACATTTATTCCAGTCGAGACCCAGAATAGATACCTTTATTTCAGCCGCTACCCAAGATAAAGTTAGTTTGTTAGTTAGTGGTATTCCAATCGAGACCTAGAATATATATCTTTATCTCAGTCGATACCCAAGATAAAGTTATTGAGTTAGTAACATTTATTCCAGTCGAGACCCAGAATAGATATCTTTATTTCAGCCGCTACCCAAGATAAAGTTAGTTTGTTAGTAAGTGGTATACCAGTCTAGACCCAGAATATATATCTTTATCTCAGTCGATACCCAAGATAAAGTTATTGAGTTAGTAACATTTATTCCAGCCGAGACCCAGAATAGATATGTTTATTTCAGCCGCTACCCAAGATAAAGATAGTTTGTTAGTAAGTGGTATTCCAGTCGAGACCCAGAATAAATATCTTTATCTCAGTCGCTACCCCAGGATAAAAATTTTATGTTAGTAGAATTTATTCCAGTCGAGTCCCGTAATAAATATCTTTATCTCAGTCGGTACCCAAGATAAAGCTATTATGTTAATAGAATCTATTCCAGTCCAGACCCAGAATAAATACCTTTACCTCAGTCGCTACCCAAAATTAAAATATTGAGTTAGTAAGGTTTATTCCAGTCAGGATCCAGAATAAATATATTTATCTCAGTCGCCCCCCAAGATAAAGCTATTAGGTTAATAAACTTTATTCCAGTCGGTACCCAGAATAAATATCTGTATCTCAGTGAAGACCCAAGATAAAACTTTGAGATTTGTAAGTGTTATTCTAGTCGCTACCAGGAATAACTATATTTATCTAAGTCGAGACCCTACATAAAGTTAGTATGTTAACACAATTTATTCCAGCCGAGACCCAGAATAATTATCTTTATCTCAGTCGGTACCAAAGATAAAGTTATTAGGTTAGTAGAATTTATTCCAGTCGAGACCCAGAATTAATATCTTTATCTCAGTCGATACCCAAGATAAAGTTATTGAGTTAATAACATTTATTCCAGTCGAGACCCAGAATAGGTACCTTTATTTCAGCCGCTACCCAAGATAAAGTTAGTTTGTTAGTAAGTGGTATACCAGTCGAGACCCAGAATATACATCCTTATCTCAGTCGATACCCAAGATAAAGTTATTGAGTTAATAACATTTATTCCAGTCGAGACCTAGAATAGGTACCTTTATTTCAGCCGCTACCCAAGATAAAGTTAGTTTGTTAGTAAGTGGTATTCCAGTCGAGACCCAGAATAAATATCTTTATCTCAGTCGCTACCCAAGATAAAGTTATTATGTTAGTAGAATTTATTCCAGTCGAGACCCGTAATAAATATCTTTATCTCAGTCGGTACCCAAGATAAAGTTATTATGTTAATAGAATCTATTCCAGTCCAGACCCAGAATAAATACCTTTACCTTAGTCGCTACCCAAAATTAAAATGTTGAGTTAGTAAGGTTTATTCCAGTCAGGATCCAGAATAAATATATTTATATCAGTCGCCCCCCAAGATAAAGCTATTAGGTTAATAAATTTTATTCCAGTCGATACCGAGAATAAATATCTTTATCTCAGTATATACCCAAGATAAAGGTTTGCGATTTGTAAGTGTTATTCTAGTCGCTACCAGGAATAAAAATATTTATCTAAGTCCAGACCCTAGATAAAGTGATTATGTTAACACAATTTATTCCAGCAGAGACCAGTCGATACCCAAGTTAAAGTTATTATGTTAGTAAATCTTATTCCAGTCGAGACCCAGGATAAATATGTTTATCCCACGATAGGGTTAGTACGTTAGTAGAATTTATTCCAGTCAAGACCCAGAACAAATATCATTATCTCAGTTGCCTGCCCAATATAAAGTTATTAGATTAATAAATTTTATTCCAGGCAGTACCCAGAATAAATATCTTTATTTCAGAAAAGACACAAGATAAAGGTTTGAGATTAGTAAGTGTGATTCTAGTCGCTACCAGGAATATCTGTTTTTATCTCAGCCGAAACGCTAGATAAAGTGATCATGTTAACACAATTTATTCCAATCGAGACGCAGAATAAATATTTTTATCCTAATCGCTACCCACGATAGAGTTAGTATGTTAGTAGAATTTATTTCAGTTGAGACCCACAATAAATATCATTATCTCAGTTGCCTCCCCAAGATAAAGTTATTAGGTTAATAAATGTTATTCCAGTCGGTACCCAGAATAAATATCTTTATCTCAGTGAAGAACCAAGATAAAAGTTTGAGATTTGTAAGTGTTATTCTAGTCGCTACCAGGAATAACTATATTTATCTAAGTCGAGACCCTAGATAAAGCGATTATGTTAACACAATTTATTCCAGCCGAGACCCAGAATAATTATCTTTATCTCAGTCGGTACCCAAGATAAAGTTATAAGGTTAGTAGAATTTATTCCAGTCGAGACCCAGAATAAATATCTTTATCTCAGTCGCTACCCAAGATAAAATTATTATGTTAGTAGAATTTATTCCAGTCGAGACCCATAATAAATATCTTTATCTCAGTCGGTACCCAAGATAAAGTTGTTATGTTAATAAAATTTATTCCAGTCGAGACCCAGAAAAAATGTCTTTATCTCAGTCGCTACCCAAGATAAAATTGTTGAGTTAGTAAGATTTATGCCAGTCGAGACCCAGAATAAATATCTTTATCTCAGTCAGTACCCAAGATAAAGTTATTATGTTAATAGGATTTATTCCATTCGAGACCCAGAATAAATATCTTTATCTCAGTCGGTACGCAAGATAAAGCTATTATCTTAATAGATTTTATTCCAGTCGAGACCCAGAACAAATATCTTTATCTCAGTCGGTACCCAAGACAAAATTATTAGGTCAGTATATTTTATTCCAGTGGGTACGCAGAATAAATATCTTTATCTCAGTATAGACCCTAGATAAAGGTTTGAATAAATATCTTTATCTCAGTCGATACCTATGATAAAGTTATTAGGTTAGTAAATTTTATTCCAGTCGAGACGCAGACTAAATATCTTTATCTCAGTCGATGCCTATGATAAAGTTATTAGGTTGGAAAATTTTATTCCAGTCGAGACCCAGAATAAATATCTTTATCTCAGTCGCTACCCAAGAAAAAGTTGTTGAGTTTGTTAGATTAATACCAGTCGAGACCCAGAATATATATCTTTATCTCAGTCGATACCCAAGAAAAACTTATTGAGTTAGTAACATTTATTCCAGTCGAGACCCAGAATAGACATTTTATTTCAGCCGCTACACACAATAAAGTTATTGTGTTAGTAAAATTTATTCCAGTCGAGACCCTTAATAAATATATTTATCTCAGTCGCTACCCAAGATAAAATTATTATGTTAGTAGAATATATTCCAGTCGAGAACCATAATAAATATCTTTATCTCAGTCGGTAACCAAGATAATGTTATTATGTTAATAGAATTTATTCCAGTCGAGACCCAGAAAAAATATCTATATCTCAGTCGCTACCCAAGATAAAATTGTTGAGTTAGTAAGATTTATTCCAGTCGAGACCCAGAATAAATATCTTTATCTCAGTCGGTACCGAAGATAAAGTTATTAGGTTAGTAAATTTTATTCCAGTCGAGACCCAGGATAAATATCTTTACTTCAGGCGCTAGCCAAGATAAAGATGTTGACTTAGTAAGATTAATTCCAGTCGAGACTCAGAATAAATAACTTTATCTCAGTCGATACCCAAGATAAGGTTATTAGGTTAGTAAATTTTATTCCAGTCGAGACCCAGAATAGTCGCTACCAGGAAAAGCTATCTTTATCTAAGTCGAGACCATAACTAAATTGATTATGTTAACACAATTTATTCCAGCCGAGACCCAGAATAATTATATTTATCTCAGTCGGTACCCAAGATAAAGTTATTAGGTTAGTAAATTTTATTCCAGTCGAGACCCAGCATAAATATCTTTACTTCAGTCGCTAGCCAAGATAAAGATGTTGACTTAGTAAGATTAATTCCAGTCGAGACTCAGAATAAATAACTTTATCTCAGTCGATACCCAAGATAAGGTTATTAGGTTAGTAAATTTTATTCCATTTGAGACCCAGAATAGTCGCTACCAGGAATAACTATCTTTATCTAAGTCGAGACCATAACTAAATTGATTATGTTAACACAATTTATTCCAGCCGAGACCCAGAATAATTATCTTTATTTCAGTCGGTACCCAAGATAAAGTTATTAGGTTAATAAATTTTATTCCAGTCGAGACCCAGGATAAATACCTTTATCTCAGTCGATATAAAGATAAAGTGAGTTTTTTACTAAGTGGTATTCCAGTCGAGACCCAGAATATATATCTTTATCTCAATCGATACACAAGATAAACTTATTGAGTTAGTAAAATTTATTCCAGTCGAGACCCAGAATAGATATCTTTATATCAGCCGCTAGCCAAGATAAAGTTATTGTGTTAGTAAAATTTATTCCAGTCGAGACCTTTAATAAATATTTTTAACTCAGCCGCTAGCCAAGATAAAATTATTATGTTAGTAGAATTTATTCTAGTCGAGACCCATAATAAATATTTTTATCTCAGTCGGTACCCAAGATAAAGTTAATATGTTAATAGAATTTATTCCAGTCGAGACCCAGAATAAATATCTTTATCTCAGTCGCTACCCAAGATAAAATTTTTGAGTTAGTAAGATTTATTCCAGTCGAGACCCAGAATAAATATCTTTATCTCAATCGGCACCAAAGATAAATTTATAATATTAATAGAATTTATTTCAGTCGACACCCATAATAAATATCTTTATCTCAGTCGGTACCCGAGATAAAGTTATTAGGTCAATAAATTTTATTCCAGTGGGAACGCAGAATAAATATCTTTATCTCAGTATAGACCCAAGATAAAGATTTGAATAAATATCTTTATCTCAGTTGGTACACAAGATAAAAACGTTATGTTAGTAAATTTTATTCCAGTCGAGACCCAGAAGAAATATCTTTACCTCAGTCGGTACCTAAGATAAATTTATTAGGTTAGTAAATTGTATTCCAGTCAAGACCCAGAATAAATATCTTTTCTTCAGTCGCTACCCAAGATAAAGGTGTTGACGTAGTAAGATTAATTCCAGTGGAGACCCAGAATAAATATCTTTATCTCAGTCGCTACCCAAGAAAAAGTAGTGGAGTTTGTTAGATTAATACCAGTCGAGACCCAGAATAAATATCTTTATCTCAGTCGCTACCCAAAATAAAGTTATTATGTTAATAGAATTTATTCCAGTCCAGACCCAGAATAAATACCTTTACCTCAGTCGCTACCCAAAATTAAAATGTTGAGTTAGTAAGGTTTATTCCAGTCGGGATACAGAATAAATATATTTATCTCAGTCGCCCCCCAAGATAAAGCTATTAGGTTAATAAATTTTATTACAGTCGATACCGAGAATAAATATCTTTATCTCAGTATATACCCAAGATAAAGATTTGAGATTTGTAAGTGTTATTCTAGTCGCTACCAGGATTAACAATATTTATTTAAGTCCAGACCCTAGATAAAGTGATTATGTTAACACAATTTATTCCAGCCGATACCAGTTGATACCTGAGATAAAGTTATTATGTTAGCAAATTTTATTCCAGTTGAGACCCAGAATAAATATGTTTATCCCACGATAGGGTTAGTATTTTAGTAGAATTTATTCGTGTCGAGACCCAGAATAAATATCATTATCTCAGTTGCCTCCCCAATATAAAGTTGTTAGGTTAATAAATTTTATTCCAGTCGGTACCCAGAATAAATATCTTTATCTCAGTAAAGACACAAGATAAAGGTTTGAGATTAGTAAGTGTGATTCTATTCGCTACCAGGAATATCTATTTTTATCTCAGTCGAGACGTTAGATAAAGTGATCATGTTAACACAATTTATTCCAGTCGAGACGCAGAATAAATATCTTTATCGCAATCGCTACCCACGATAGAGTTAGTATGTTAGTAGAATTTATTTCAGTTGAGACCCAGAATAAATATCATTATCTCAGATGCCTCCACAAGATAAAGCTATTAGGTTAATAAATTTTATTCCAGTCGGTACCCAGAATAAATATCTTTATCACAGTGAAGACCCAAGATAAAAGTTTGAGATTTGTAAGTGTTATTCTAGTCGCTACCAGGAATAACTATATTTATCTAAGTCGAGACCCTAGATAAAGTGATTATGTTAACACAATTTATTCCAGCCGAGACCCAGGAAATTATCTTTATCTCAGTCGGTACCCAAGATAAAGTTATTAGGTTAGTAACATTTATTCCAGTCGAGACCCAGAATAGATATCTTTATCTCAGCCGCTACACAAGATAAAGTTATTGTCTTAGTAAAATTTATTCCAGTCGAGACCCTTAATAATTATCTTTATCTCAGTCGCTACCCAAGATAAAATTATTATGTTAGTAGAATTTATTCCAGTCGAGACCCATAATAAATATCTTTATCTCAGTCGGTACCCAAGATAAAGTTATTATGTTAATAGAATTTATTCCAGTCGAGACCCAGAAAAAATATCTTTATCTCAGTCGCTACCCAAGATAAAATTGTTGAGTTAGTAAGATTTATGCCAGTCGAGACCCAGAATAAATATCTTTATCTCGGTCAGTACCCAAGATAAAGTTATTATGTTAATAGAATTTATTCCATTCGAGACCCAGAATAAATATCTTTATCTCAGTCGGTACCCAAGATAAAATTAGTAGGTCAGTAAATTTTATTCCATTGGGTACGCAGAATGAATATCTTTATCTCATTATAGACCCAAGATAAAGGTTTGAATAAATATCTTTATCTCAGTCCATACCTATGATAAAGTTATTAGGTTAGTAAATTTTATTCCAGGCGAGACGCAGAATAAATATCTTTATCTCAGTCGATACCTATGATAATGTTATTAGAATAAATATGTTTATCCCACGATAGGGTTAGTATTTTAGTAGAATTTACTCGTGTCGAGACCCAGAATAAATATCATTATCTCAGTTGCCTCCCCAATATAAAGTTATTAGGTTAATAAATTTTACTCCAGTCGTTACCCAGAATAAATATCTTTATCTCAGTATAGACACAAGATAAAGGTTTGAGATTAGTAAGTCTGATTCTAGTCGCTACCCGTAATATCTATTTTTATCTCAGTCGAGACGCTAGATAAAGTGATCATGTTAACACAATTTATTCCAGTCGAGACGCAGAATAAATATCTTTATCTCAATCGCTACCCACGATGGAGTTAGTATGTTAGTAGAATTTATTTCAGTTGAGACCCAGAATAAATATCATTATCTCAGTTGCCTCCACAAGATAAAGCTATTAGGTTAATAAATTTTATTCCAGTCGGTACCTAGAATAAATATCTTTATCTCAGTGAAGACCCAAGGTAAAAGTTTGAGATTTGTAAGTGTTATTCTAGTCGCTACCAGGAATAAGTATATTTATCTAAGTCGAGACCCTAGATAAAGTTAAAATGTTAACACAATTTATTCCAGCCGAGACCCAGAATAATTATCTTTAACGCAGTCTGTACCCAAGATAAAGTTATTAGGTTAGTAGAATTTATTCCAGACGAGACCCAGAATTAATATCTTTATCTCAGTCGATATCAAATTAAAGTTAGTTTGTTAGTAAGTGGTACTCCAGTCGAGACCCAGAATATATATCTTTATCTCAGTCGATACCCAAGATGAACTTATTGAGTTAGTAACATTTATTCCAGTCGAGACCCAGAATAGATATCTTTATCTCAGCCGCTACACAAATAAATTTATTGTGGTAGAAAAATTTATTCCAGGCGAGACCCTTAATAAATATCTTTATCTCAGTCGCTACCCAAGATAAAATTATTATGTTAGTAGAATTTATTCCAGTCGAGACCCATAATAAATATCTTTATCTCAGTCGGTACCCAAAATAAAGTTAATATGTTAATAAAATTTATTCCAGTCCAGACCCAGAATAAATACCTTTACCTCAGTCGCTACCCAAAATTAAAATGTTGAGTTAGTAAGGCTTATTCCATTCGGGATCCAGAATAAATATATTTATCTCAGTCGCGCTCCAAGATAAAGCTATTAGGTTAATAAATTTTATTCCAGTCGATACCGATAATAAATATCTTTATCTCAGTATATACCCAAGATAAAGGTTTGAGATTTGTAAGTGTTATTCTAGTCGCTACCAGGAATAACAATATTTATCTAAGTCCAGACCCTAGATAAAGTGATTATGTTAACACAATTTATTCCAGCCGAGACCCAGAATAATTATCTTTATCTCAGTCGGTACCGAAGATAGAGTTATTAGGTTAGTAGAATTTATTCCAGTCGAGACCCAGAATTAATATCTTTATCTCAGTCGATATCAAATTAAAGTTAGTTTGTTAGTAAGTGGTACTCCAGTCGAGACCCAGAATATATATCTTTATCTCAGTCGATAGCCAAGATGAACTTATTGAGTTAGTAACATTTATTCCAGTCGAGACCCAGAATAGATATCTTTATCTCAGCCGCTACACAAGATAAAGTTATTGTGGTAGTAAAATTTATTCCAGTCGAGACCCTTAATAAATATCTTTATCTCAGTCGCTACCCAAGTTAAAGTTATTATGTTAGTAGAATTTATTCTAGTCGAGACCCGTAATAAATATCTTTATCTCAGTCGGTACCCAAGATAAATTTATTATGTTAATAGAATCTATTCCAGTCCAGACCCAGAATAAATACCTTTACCTCAGTCGCTACCCAAAATTAAAATGTTGAGTTAGTTAGGTTTATTCCTGTCAGGATCCAGAATAAATATATTTATCTCAGTCGCCCCCCAAGATAAAGCTATTAGGTTAATAAATTTTATTCCAGTCGATACCGAGAATAAATATCTTTAGCTCAGTATATACACAAGATAAAGTTTTGCGATTTGTAAGTGTTATTCTAGTCGCTAACAGGAATAACAATATTTATCTAAGTCCAGACCCTAGATAAAGTGATTATGTTAACACAATTTATTCCAGCCGAGACCAGTCGATACCTAAGATAAAGTTATTATGTTAGTAAATCTTATTCCAGTCGAGACCCAGAATAAATATATTTATCCCACGATAGGGTTAGTAAGTTAGTAGAATTTATTCCAGTCGAGACCCAGAATAAATATCATTATCTCAGTTGCCTCCCCAATATAAAGTTATTAGGTTAATAAATTTTATTCCAGGCGGTACCCAGAATAAATATCTTTATTTCAGTAAAGACACAAGATAAAGGTTTGAGATTAGTAAGTGTGATTCTAGTCGCTACCAGGAATATTTGTTTTTATCTCTGTCGAAACGCTAGACAAAGTGGTCATGTTAACATGATTTATTCCAGTCGAGACGCAGAATAAATATCTTTATCTCAATCGCTACCCACGATAGAGTTAATATGTTAGTACAATTTATTTCAGTTGGTACCCAGAATAAATATCTTTATCTCAGTGAAGACCCAAGATAAAAGTTTGAGATTTGTAAGTGTTATTCTAGTCGCTACCAGGAATAACTATATTTATCTCAGTCGAGACCCTAGATAAAGTGATTATGTTAACACTATTTATTCCAGCCGAGACCCAGAATAATTATCTTTATCTCTGTCAGTACCCAAGATAAAGTTATTAGGTTAGTAGAATTTATTCCAGTCGAGACACAGAATAAATATCTTTATCTCAGTCGATATCAAGATAAAGTTAGTTTGTTATCAAGTGGTATTTAAGTCGAGACCCAGAATATATATCTTTATCTCAGTCGATACCCAAGATAAAGTTATTGAGTTAGTAACATTTATTCCAGTCGAGACCCAAAATAGATATCTTTATCTCAGTCGATACCCAAGATAAGGTTATTAGGTTAGTAAATTTTATTCCAGTCGAGACCCAGAATAGTCGCTACCAGGAATAACTATCTTTATCTAAGTCGAGACCCTAGCTAAAGTGATTATGTTAACACAATTTATTCCAGCCGACACCCAGAATAATAATCTTTATCTCAGTCGGTAACCAAGATAAAGTTATTAGGTTAGTAAATTTTATTCCAGTCGAGACCCAGGATAAATATCTTTATCTCAGCCGATATCAAGATAAAGTTAGTTTTTTAGTAAGTGGTATTCCAGTCGAGACCCAGAATATATAACTTTATCTCAGTCGATACCCAAGATAAACTTATTGAGTTAGTAACATTTATTCCAGTCGAAACCCAGAATAGATATCTTTATATCAGCCGCTAGCCAAGATAAAGTAATTGTGTTAGTAAAATTTATTCCAGTCGACACCCTTAATAAATATCTTTATCTCAGTCGCTACCCAAAAGAAAATTATTATGTTAGTAGAATTTGTTCCAGTCCAGACACATAATAAATATTTTTATCTCAGTCGGTAACCAAGATAAAGTTATTATGTTAATAGAATTTATTCCAGCCGAGATCCAGAATAATTTTCTTTTTCTCAGTCGCTTCCCCAGATAAAGTTATTAGGTAAGTAAATTTTATTCCAGTGGGTACGCAGAATAAATATCTTTATCTCAGTATAAACCCAAGATAAATGTTTGAATAAATATCTTTATCTCAGTCGGTACACAAGATAAAAACGTTATGTTAGTAAATTTTATTCCAGTCGAGACGCAGAAGAAATATCTTTACCTCAGTCGATACCTAAGATAAAGTTATTTGGTTAGTAAATTGTATTTCCATCGAGACCCAGAATAAATATCTTTTCTTCAGTCGCTACCCAAGATAAAGATGTTGACTTAGTAAGATTAATTCCAGTCGAGACCCAGAATAAATATCTCTATCTCAGTCGCTACCCAAGATAAAGTTAATATGTTAATATAATTTATTCCTGGAGAGACTCCGAATAAAACCCTTTACCTCAGACGCTACCCAAAATTAAAATGTTGAGTTAGTAAGGTTTATTCCAGTCGGGATCCAGAATAAATATATTTATCTCAGTCGCCCCATAAGATAAAGCTATTAGGTTAATAAATTTTATTCCAGTCGATACCGAGAATAAATATCTTTATTTCAGTATATACCCAAGATAAAGGTTTGAGATTTGTAAGCGTTATTCTAGTCGCTACCAGGAATAACTATATTTATCTAAGTTGAGACCCTAGATAAAGTTATTATGTTAACACAATTTATTCCAGCCGAGACCCAGAATAAATACCTTTATCTCAATCGCTACCCACGATAGAGTTAGTATGTTAGTAGAATTTATTTCAGTTGAGACCCAGAATAAATATAATTAGCTCAGTTGCCTCCCCAAGATAAAGCTACTAGGTTAATAAATTTTATTCCAGTCGGTACCCAGAATAAATTTCTTTATCTCAGGGAAGACCCAAGATAAAAGTTTGAAATTTGCAAGTGTTATTCTAGTCGCTACCAGGAATAACTATATTTATCTAAGTCGAGACCCTAGATAAAGTTATTATGTTAACACAATTTATTCCAGCCGAGACCCAGAATAATTATCTTTATCTCAGTCGGTACACAAGATAAAGTTATTAGGTTAGTAGAATTTAGTCCAGTCGAGACCCAGAATTAATATCTTTATCTCAGTCGATATCAAATTAAAGTTAGTTTGTTAGTAAGTGGTATTCCAGTCGAGACCCAGAATATACCTCTTAATCTGAGTCGATACCCAAGATAAAGTTATTGAGTTAAAAACATTTATTCCAGTCGAGACCCAGAATAGATATCTTTATTTCAGCCGCTACCCAAGATAAAGTTAGTTTGTTAGTTAGTGGTATTCCAATCGAGACCCCGAATATATGTCTTTATCTCAGTCGATACCCAAGATAAAGTTATTGAGTTAGTAACGTTTATTCCAGTCGAGACCCAGAATAGATATCTTTATTTCAGCCGCTACCCAAGATAAAGTTAGTTTTTTAGTAAGTGGTATACCAGTCTAGACCCAGAATATATATCTTTATCTCAGTCGATACCCAAGATAAAGTTATTGAGTTAGTAACATTTATTCCAGTCGAGACCCAGAATAGATATCTTTATTTTGTTAGTAAGCGGTATTCCAGTCGAGACCCAGAATATACATCTTTATCTCAGCCGATACCCAAGATAAAGTTATTGAGTTAGTAACATTTAATCCATTCGGGATCCAGAATAGATATCTTTATTTCAGCCGCTACCCAAGATAAAGATAGTTTGTTAGTAAGTGGTATTCCAGTCGAGACCCAGAATAAATATCTTTAACTCAGTCGCTACCCAAGATAAAAATTTTATGTTAGTAGAATTTATTCCAGTCGAGACGCGTAATAAATATCTTTATTTCTGTCGGTACCCAAGATAAAGCTATTATGTTAATAGAATCTATTCCAGTCCAGACCCAGAATAAATACCTTTACCTCAGTCGCTACCCAAAATTAAAATATTGAGTTAGTAAGGTTTATTCCAGTCAGGATCCAGAATAAATATATTTATCTCAGTCGCCCCCCAAGATAAAGCTATTAGGTTAATAAATTTTATACCAGTCGGTACCCAGAATAAATATCTTTATCTCAGTGAAGACCCAAGATAAAAGTTTGAGATTTGTAAGTGTTATTCTAGTCGCTACCAGGAATAACTATATTTATCTAAGTCGAGACCCTACATAAAGTTATTATGTTAACACAATTTATTCCAGCCGAGACCCAGAATAATTATCTTTATCTCGGTCGTTACCAAAGATAAAGTTATTAGGTTAGTAGAATTTATTCCAGTCGAGACCCAGAATTAATATCTTTATCTCAGTCGATACCCAAGATAAAGTTATTGAGTTAATAACATTTATTCCAATCGAGACCCAGAATTAATATCTTTATCTCAGCCGCTACCCAAGATAAAGTTAGTTTGTTAGTTAGTGGTATTCCAATCGAGACCTAGAATATATATCTTTATCTCAGTCGATACCCAAGATAAAGTTATTGAGTTAGTAACATTTATTCCAGTCGAGACCCAGAATAGATATCTTTATTTCAGCCGCTACCCAAGATAAAGTTAGTTTGTTAGTAAGTGGTATACCAGTCTAGACCCAGAATATATATCTTTATCTCAGTCGATACCCAAGATAAAGTTATTGAGTTAGTAACATTTATTCCAGTCGAGACCCAGAATAGATATCTTTATTTCAGCCGCTACCCAAGATAAAGATAGTTTGTTAGTAAGTGGTATTCAAGTCGAGACCCAGAATAAATATCTTTATCTCAGTCGCTACCCAAGATAAAAATTTTATGTTAGTAGAATTTATTCCAGTCGAGACCCGTAATAAATATCTTTATCTCAGTCGGTACCCAAGATAAAGCTATTATGTTAATAGAATCTATTCCAGTCCAGACCCAGAATAAATACCTTTACCTCAGTCGCTACCCAAAATTAAAATATTGAGTTAGTAAGGTTTATTCCAGTCGGGATCCAGAATAAATATATTTATCTCAGTCGCCCCCCAAGATAAAGCTATTAGGTTAATAAATTTTATTCCAGTCGATACCGAGAATAAATATCTTTATCTCAGTATATACCCAAGATAAAGGTTTGCGATTTGTAAGCGTTATTCTAGTCGCTACCAGGAATAACTATATTTATCTAAGTCGAGACCCTAGATAAAGTGATTATGTTAACACAATTTATTCCAGCCGAGACCAGTCGATACCCAAGTTAAAGTTATTATGTTAGGAATTCTTATTCCAGTCGAGACCCAGGATAAATATGTTTATCCCACGATAGGGTTAGTTCGTTAGTAGAATTTATTCCAGTCAAGACCCAGAATAAATATCATTATCTCAGATGCCTGCCCAATATAAAGTTATTAGGTTAATAAATTTTATTCCAGGCAGTACCCAGAATAAATATCTTTATTTCAGAAAAGACACAAGATAAAGGTTTGAGATTAGTAAGTGTGATTCTAGTCGCTACCAGGAATATCTGTTTTTATCTCAGTCGAAACGCTAGATAAAGTGATCATGTTAACACAATTTATTCCAGTCGAGACGCAGAATAAATATCTTTATCTCAATCGCTACCCACGACAGAGTTAGTATGTTAGTAGAATTTATTCCAGTCGGTACCCAGAATAAATATCTTTATCTCAGTGAAGACCCAAGATAAAAGTTTGAGATTTGTAAGTGTTATTCTAGTCGCTACCAGGAATAACTATATTTATCTAAGTCGAGACCCTAGATAAAGTTATTATGTTAACACAATTTATTCCAGCCGAGACCCAGAATAATTATCTTTATCTCAGTCGGTACCCAAGGTAAAGTTATTAGGTTAGTAGAATTTATTCCAGTCGAGACCCAGAATTAATATCTTTATCTCAGTCGATATCAAATTAAAGTTAGTTTGTTAGAAAGTGGTATTCCAGTCGAGACCCAGAATATACATCTTTATCTCAGTCGATACCCAAGATAAAGTTATTGAGTTAATAACATTTATTCCAGTCGAGACCCAGAATAGATAACTTTATTTCAGCCGCTACCTAAGATAAAGTTAGTTTGTTAGTAAGTGGTATTCCAGTCGAGACCCAGAATATATATCTTTATCTCAGTCGATACCCAAGATAAGGTTATTAGGTTAGTAAATTTTATTCCTCTCGAGACCCAGAAGAGTCGCTAGCAGGAATAACTATCTTTATCTAAGTCGAGACCCTAGATAAAGTGATTCTGTTAACACAATTTATTCCAGCCGAGACCCAGGAAATTATCTTTATCTCAGTCGGTACCCAAGATAAAGTTATTAGGTTAGTAAATTTTATTCCAGTCGAGACCCAGAATAAATATCTTTATCTCAGTCGATATCAAGATAAAGTTAGTTTGTTAGTAAGTGGTACTCCAGTCGAGACCCAGAATATATATCTTTATCTCAGTCGATACACAAGATGAACTTATTGAGCTAGTAACATTTATTCCAGTCGAGACCCAGAATAGATATCTTTATCTCAGCCGCTACACAAGATAAAGTTATTGTGGTAGTAAAATTTATTCCAGTCGAGACCCTTAATAAATATCTTTATCTCAGTCGCTACCCAAGATAAAATTATTATGTTAGTAGAATTTGTTCCAGTCGGGACCCATAATAAATATCTTTATCTCAGTCGGTACGCAAGATATAGTTATTATGTTAATAGAATTTATTCCAGTCGAGAACCAGAATAAATACCTTTACCTCAGTCGCTACCCAAAATTAAAATGTTGCGTTAGTAAGGTTTATTCCAGTCGGGATCCAAAATAAATTTATTTATCTCAGTCGCCCCCCAATATAAAGCTTTTAGGTTAATAAATTTTATTCCAGTCGATACCGAGAAAAAATATCTTTATCTCAGTATATACCCAAGATAAAGGTTTGAGATTTGTAAGTGTAATTCTAGTCGCTACCAGGATTAACAATATTTATCTAAGTCCAGACCCTAGATAAAGTGATTATGTTAACACAATTTATTCCAGCCGAGACCAGTCGTTACCTAAGATAAAGTTATTATGTTAGTAAATTTTATTCCAGTCGAGACCCAGAATAAATATGTATATCCCACGGTAGGGTTAGTATGTTAGTAGAATCTATTCCTGTCGAGACCCAGAATAAATATCATTATCTCAGTTGCCTCCCCAATATAAAGCTATTAGGTTAATAAATTTTATTCAAGTCGGTACCCAGAATAAATTTCTTTATCTCAGTAAAGACACAAGATAAAGTTTTGAGATTATTAAGTGTGATTCTAGTCGCTACCAGGAATATCTGCTTTTATCTCTGTCGAGACGCTAGATAAAGTGATCATGTTAACACAATTTATTCCAGTCGAGACGCAGTATAAATATCTTTATCTCAATCGCTACCCACGATAGAGTTAGTATGTTAGTAGAATTTATTTCAGTTGAGACCCAGAATAAATATAATTAGCTCAGTTGCCTCCCCAAGATAAAGCTACTAGGTTAATAAATTTTATTCCAGTCGGTACCTAGAATAAATATCTTTATCTCAGTGAAGAACCAAGATAAAAGTTTGAGATTTGTAAGTGTTATTCTAGTCGCTACCAGGAATAACTATATTTTTCTAAGTCGAGACCCTAGATAAAGATATTATGTTAACACAATTTGTTCCAGCCGAGACCCGGAATAATTATCTTTATCTCAGTCGGTACCCAAGATAAAGTTATTAGGTTAGTAGAATTTATTCCTCTCGAGACCCAGAATTTATATCTTTATCTCAGCCGATATCAAATTAAAGTTAGTTTGTTAGTAAGTGGTATTCCAGTCGGGACCCAACAATATACATCTTTATCTCAGTCGAAAACCAAGATAAAGTTATTGAGTTAATAACATTTATTCCAGTCGAGAGCCAAAATAGATATCTTTATTTCAGCCGCTACCCAAGATAAAGTTAGTTTGTTAGTAAGTGGTATTCCAGTCGAGACCCAGAATATATATCTTTATCTCAGTCGATACCCAAGATAAAGTTATTGAGTTAGTAACATTTATTTCAGTCGAGACCCAGAATAGATATCTTTATTTCAGCCGCTACCCACGATAAAGTTATTGTGTTAGTAAAATTTATTCCAGTCGAGACCCTTAATAAATATATTTATCTCAGTCGCTACCCAAGATAAAATTGTTGAGTTAGTAAAAGATTTATTCCAGTCGAGACCCAGAATAAATATCTTTATCTCAGTCGGTACGAAAGATAAAGCTATTATTTTAGTAAAGTTTATTCCAGTCGAGACCCAGAACAAATATCTTTATCTCAGTCGGTACCCAAGATAAAATTATTAGGTCAGTAAATTTTATTCCAGTGGGTAAGCAGAATAAATATCTTTATCTCAGTATAGACCCAAGATAAAGGTTTGAATATATATCTTTATCTCAGTCGATACCTATGATAAAGTTATTAGGTTAGTAGAATTTATTCCAGTCGAGACCCAGAATTAATATCTTTATCTCAGTCGATATCAAATTAAAGTTAGTTTGTTAGTAAGTGGTATTCCAGTCGAGACCCAGAATATACATCTTTATCTCAGTCGATACCCAAGATAAAGTTATTGAGTTAGTAACATTTATTCCAGTCGAGACCCAGAATAGATATCTTTATTTCAGCCGCTACCTAAGATATAGTTAGTTTGTTAGTATGTCGTATTCCATTCGAGACCCAGAATATACATATTTATCTCAGTCGATACCCAAGATAAACTTATTGAGTTAGTAACATTTATTCCAGTCGAGACCCAGAATAGATATCTTTATTTCAGCCGCTACCCACGATGAAGTTATTGTGTTAGTAAAATTTATTCCAGTCGAGACCCAGAATATATATCTTTATCTCAGTCGCTACCCAAGATAAAATTATTATGTTAGTAGAATTTATTCCAGTCGAGACCCATAATAAAAACCTTTATCTCAGTCGGTACCCAAGATAAAGTTATTATGTTAATAGAATTTATTCCAGTCGAGACCCAGAAAAAATATCTTTATCTCAGTCGCTACCCAAGATAAAATTGTTGAGTTAGTAAAAGATTTATTCCAGTCGAGACCCAGAATAAATATCTTTATCTCAGTCGGTACGAAAGATAAAGCTATTATCTTAATAGAGTTTATTCCAGTCGAGACCCAGAACAAATATCTTTATCTCAGTCGGTACCCAAGATAAAATTATTAGGTCAGAAAATGTTATTCCAGTGGGTACGCAGAATAAATATCTTTATCTCAGTATAGACCCAAGATAAAGGTTTGAATATATATCTTTATCTCAGTCGATACCTATGATAAAGTTATTAGGTTAGTAGAATTTATTCCAGTCGAGACCCAGAATTAATATCTTTATCTCAGTCGATATCAAATTAAAGTTAGTTTGTTAGTAAGTGGTATTCCAGTCGAGACCCAGAATATACATCTTTATCTCAGTCGATACCCAAGATAAAGTTATTGAGTTAGTAACATTTATTCCAGTCGAGACCCAGAATAGATATCTTTATTTCAGCCGCTACCTAAGATAAAGTAAGTTTGTTAGTAAGTGGTATTCCATTCGAGACCCAGAATATATATCTTTATCTCAGTCGATACCCAAGATAAACTTATTGAGTTAGTAACATTTATTCCAGTCGAGACCCAGAATAGATATCTTTATTTCAGCCGCTACCCACGATGAAGTTATTGTGTTAGTAAAATTTATTCCATTCGAGACCCAGAATAAATATCTTTATCTCAGTCGCTACCCAAGATAAAAATTTTATGTTAGTAGAATTTATTCCAGTCGAGACCCGTAATAAATATCTTTATCTCAGTCGGTACCCAAGATAAAGCTATTATGTTAATAGAATCTATTCCAGTCCAGACCCAGAATAAATACCTTTACCTCAGTCGCTACCCAAAATTAAAATATTGAGTTAGTAAAGTTTATTCCAGTCAGGATCCAGAATAAATATATTTATCTCAGTCGCCCCCCAAGATAAAGCTATTAGGTTAATAAATTTTATTCCAGTCGGTACCCAGAATAAATATCTTTATCTCAGTGAAGACCCAAGATAAAAGTTTGAGATTTGTAAGTGTTATTCTAGTCGCTACCAGGAATAACTATATTTATCTAAGTCGAGACCCTACATAAAGTTATTATGTTAACACAATTTATTCCAGCCGAGACCCAGAATAATTATCTTTATCTCAGTCGGTACCAAAGATAAAGTTATTAGGTTAGTAGAATTTATTCCAGTCGAGACCCAGAATTAATATCTTTATCTCAGTCGATACCCAAGATAAAGTTATTGAGTTAATAACATTTATTCCAGTCGAGACCCAGAATAGGTACCTTTATTTCAGCCGCTACCCAAGATAAAGTTAGTTTGTTAGTAAATGGTATACCAGTCGAGACCCAGAAAATACATCCTTATCTCAGTCGATACCCAAGATAAATTTATTGAGTTAATAACATTTATTCCAGTCGAGACCCAGAATAGGTACCTTTATTTCAGCCGCTACCCAAGATAAAGTTAGTTTGTTACTAAGTGGTATTCCAGTCGAGACCCAGAATAAATATCTCTATCTCAGTCGCTACCCAAGATAAAGTTATTATGTTAGTAGAATTTATTCCAGTCGAGACCCGTAATAAATATCTTTATCTCAGTCGGTACCCAAGATAAAGTTATTATGTTAATAGAATCTATTCCAGTCCAGACCCAGAATAAATACCTTTACCTCAGTTGCTACCCAAATTTAAAATGTTGAGTTAGTAAGGTTTATTCCAGACAGGATCCAGAATAAATATATTTATCTCAGTCGCCCCCCAAGATAAAGTTATTAGATTAATAAAATTTTTTCCAGTCGATACCGAGAATAAAAATCTTTATCTCAGTATATACCCAAGATAAAGGTTTGCGATTTGTAAGTGTTATTCTAGTCGCTACCAGGAATAACAATATTTATCTAAGTCCAGACCCTAGATAAAGTGATTACGTTAACACAATTTATTCCAGCCGAGACCAGTCGATACCTAAGATAAAGTTATTATGTTAGTAATTCTTATTCAAGTCGAGACCCAGAATAAATATGTTTATCCCACGATAGGGTTAGTACGTTAGTAGAATTTATTCAAGTCAAGACCCAGAATAAATATCATTATCTCAGTTGCCTGCCCAATATAAAGTTATAAGGTTAATTAATTTTATTCCAGGCAGTACCCAGAATAAATATCTTTATTTCATTAAAGACACAAGATAAAGTTTTGAGATTAGTAAGTGTTATTCTAGTCACTACCAGGAATATCTATTTTTATCTCAGTCGAAACGCTAGATAAAGTGATCATGTTAACACAATTTATTCCAGTCGAGACGCAGAATAAATACCTTTATCTCAATCGCTACCCACGATAGAGTTAGTATGTTAGTAGAATTTATTTCAGTTGAGACCCAGAATAAATATCATTATCTCAGTTGCCTCCCCAAGATAAAGTTATTAGGTTAATAAATGTTATTCCAGTCGGTACCCAGAATAAATATCTTTATCTCAGTGAAGACCCAAGATAAAAGTTTGAGATTTGTAAGTGTTATTCTAGTCGCTACCAGGAATAACTATATTTATCTAACTCGAGACCCTAGATAAAGTGATTATGTTAACACAATTTATTCCAGCTGAGACCCAGAATAATTATCTTTATCTAGGTCGGTACCCAAGACAAATTTATTAGGTTAGTAGATTTTATTCCAGTCGAGATCCAGAATAAATATCTTTATCTCAGTCGATATCAAGATAAAGTTAGTTTGTTAGTAAGTGGTATTCCAGTCGAGACCCAGAATACATATCTTTATCTCAGTCGATACCCAAGATAAAGTTATTGAGTTAGTAACATTTATTCCAGTCGAGACCCAAAATAGATATCTTTACCTCATTCGATACCCACGATAAGGTTATTAGGTTAGTAAATTTTATTCCAGTCGAGACCCAGAATAGTCGCTACCAGGAATAACTATCTTTATCTAAGTCGAGACCCTAGATAAAGTGATTATGTTAACACAATTTATTCCAGCCGAGACCCAGAATAATTACCTTTATTTCAGTCGGTACCCAAGATAAAGTTATAAGGTTAGTAAATTTTATTCCAGTCGAGACCCAGAATAAATATCTTTATATCAGTCGATACCCAAGATAAACTTATTTAGTTAGTAACATTTATTCCAGTCGAGACACAGAATAGATACCTTTATATCAGCCGCTAGCCACGATAAAGTTATTGTGTTAGTAAAATTTATTCCAGTCGAGACCTTTAATAAATATCTTTATCTCAGTCGCTACCCAAGATAAAATTATTATGTTAATAGAATTTATTCTAGTCGAGACCCATAATAAATATTTTTATCTCAGTCGGTACCCAAGATAAAGTTAATATGTTAATAGAATTTATTCCAGTCGAGACCCAGAATAAATATCTTTATCTCAGCCGCTACCCAAGATAAAGATGTTGACTTAGTAAGATTAATTCCAGTGGAGACCCAGAATAAATATCTTTATCTCACTCGCTACCCAAGAAAAAGTGGTGGAGTTTGTTAGATTAATACCAGTCGAGACCCAGAATAAATATCTTTATCTCAGTCGCTACCCAAGGTAAAGTTATTATGTTAATAGAATTTATTCCAGTCCAGACCCAGAATAAATACCTTTACCTCAGTCGGTAACCAAAATTAAAATGTTGAGTTAGTAAGGTTTATTCCAGTCGGGATCCAGAATAAATATATTTATCTCAGTCGCCCCCCAAGATAAAACTATTAGGTTAATAACTTTTATTCCAGTCGATACCGAGAATAAAAATCTTTATCTCAGTATATACCCAAGATAAAGATTTGAGATTTGTAAGTGTTATTCTTGTCGCTACCAGGATTAACAATATTTACCTAAGTCCAGACCCCAGATAAAGTGATTATGTTAACACAATTTATTCCAGCCGAGACCAGTCGATACCTTAGATAAAGTTATTATGTTAGTAAATTTTATTCCAGTCGAGACCCAGAATAAATAACTTTATTTCAGCGCTACCTAAGAAAAAGTTAGTTTGTTAGTAAGTGGTATTCCAGTCGAGACCCAGAATATATATCTTTATCTCAGTCGATACCCAAGATAAGGTTATTAGGTTAGTAAATTTTATTCCACTCGAGACCCAGAAGAGTCGCTACCAGGAATAACTATCTTTATATAAGTCGAGACCCTAGATAAAGTGATTATGTTAACACAATTTATGCCAGCCGAGACCCAGGAAATTATCTTTATCTCAGTCGGTACCCAAGATAAAGTTATTAGGTTAGTAAATTTTATTCCAGTCGAGACCCAGAATAAATATCTTTATCTCAGTCGATATCAAGATAAAGTTAGTTTGTTAGTAAGTGGTACTCCAGTCGAGACCCAGAATATATATCTTTATGTCAGTCGATACCCAAGATGAACTTATTGAGTTAGTAACATTTATTCCAGTCGACACCCAGAATAGATATCTTTATCTCAGCCGCTACACAAGATAAAGTTATTGTGGTTGTAAAATTTATTCCAGTCGAGACCCTTAACCCTTCTGTCAATGAAAAGGTCTGGGTAGACCTTTTCGAACTTTAGAAAGTTTTTATTCATTGAAATATATAACGCACATTGCCGAAACTTCATGACTTCCTCAACCATTTATTTTTCCATGGTTTTGATAGGTAACCAAATTCGTGGGCGTATGTGTATGTGAGAAAAAAGGATATTTAAATTTATATACCTCTTGTCTATGAAAAAGGTCTGGCTGGACCTGCTGTACATATATACAGTAACTGTTCGTTTTTGACGGCTAATGATTCATTTTATTTTATTTATATCATTTATATATTTTATTAGTTTTAGGTACAGATTTTGTGAATCATGTGTACCTACTTTGACCAGGTGTATATCATTAATATATTTTATTAGTTTTAGGTACAGATTTTGTGAATCATGTGTACCTACTTTGACCAGGTGTAGTTTTCTACTTAGTGGTTTGTAACACGTTTTGCCATTTAGTCAGCGTCTTTCGAACTGAATAAAAGTATTTTGAAATTATTATAATTTTTGATAAAAATTAAAATTTTTGGTGTTTTAAAACTTTGAATATTTTAATAAATGGCTGATGAATTGAGTATTTCCAGATCTACATGGAGAAGGTAAGTTTGTTTTATTTAGTTGAAACTTTTCCTAAATTTAATTTTTATTTATTTTCAGTATGACCGAATTCCAGCGTGAAGAACACTTGAATAGGATTATTCAAGAAATAGGTGACGATGAAGGAGAGAATGTCACTGATAATGATTTCAGTGACGATGAAGATAAGGATTATATTCCAGATGGAGATGCTTCTGACGTTGAATCCGAAGGGATGATAGGAGCCCTGACCGACATTGAAGATAGCGAGGATGAAGAAATCTTGGAGGAATTGTATGCAGAGAACAATATGGCCTTTCAACAGCAACAGGATGAAGTTTCTGATCAATATTTTCTTGCGCGTGATAATACTAAGTGGAAAAAAATACCACGAGCAGCAGGTCGCATCAGAGCACACAACATTGTTCGAGAAGGAGGAGGAAATGTTAGAAGAGGTATGGGCAAAGATCCCCTTCAAATTTTCAAAGCAATAATTACCGAAGAAGTGATAAACATCGTGATGCGTGAAACTAACAGAAAAGCTGCAGGTGAAATTAAAAAATATAACGAAGAGAAGAACCCAAAAAATCCAGCAGTATGGGAACCAGTGACGGTTCAAGAGTTATATTCCTATATTGGAATTATAATTGCAGCTGGAGTGAATCATTCGAGTATGCAACATTCAAAGGAGCTTTGGAAAACAACAGCTCATCCAGTTTTCAGAGCAACAATATCGCTAAATCGTTTTTGGGCCATAAATAGATTCATAAGATTTGATGACCAAAGAACCAGGGCTGAGCGACAAAAGTTAGACAAAGCAGCTCCGATTAGAGATCTATGGCTCATGCTCAACTCCAATCTAGAGGGTGCATACACACCTACACAAGTAGTGACAGTAGATGAACAACTCTTCCCATATAAAGGGAGGACACGATTCACCCAGTATATCCCATCGAAGCCAGCTAAATATGGCATCAAGGTATGGTGGGCCTGCGATTCATCCAATGCCTACCCCTGTAAAGGAATTTTATATACCGGAAAAGAATCAGGCCAGCAAAGAGAGACCAATCAAGGTGAGAGAGTACTGATTGAGCTCACCAGAAAATTTATAACAAGTGGTGGAACAATTGTTGCCGACAATTTTTTCACGACATTGGAAGCTGTTGAAAAACTTCGATTGGAAGGAATGGCCTTCGTAGGAACAGTAAGACGCAACAAGAGGTGCATTCCTCAGGAAATGTTACCACATCGCAGCCGCCCAGTATTATCTACAGAATTCGGGTTCCAAGAAAATGTTTCACTGATTTCATATGTGCCTAAGAAAAATAAAGCTGTTCTACTATTGTCGTCGGTACATTATAATAATGAAGTTGTTGGTGAAGCAAGAAAACCAGAGGCGATATTATTCTACAACAAGAACAAAGGAGGTGTTGATTTAATGGATCAGATGTTACATGAATACACCTGTAAACGTCAAACAAATCGATGGTCATTGGCGTTTTTCTACAACATGTTGGATGTTGCGGCGTTGGCATCATTCATTTTATACAGAATAGTGAACGAGAAGCAACGAACCCAGAACACAGATTCCCGTCGAAAATTTTTACATTCTTTAGTGAACCAGCTGGTGACTCCACAGAACGAACAACGAATGAATAATTCAAAAATTTCGTCTAAATTTAATGTGAGAAATGGAATCGAAGCTTTCTTCGGGAAACCTCTTCAGCACAGAATTCCGGAAGTGACCACGAGCCATTGGCCATCAGCATCGTCGTCTACATCTACTGTAAAAAAAATCTTGTTTCATTTGCCGAAGTAATGAAAAAATACAGCGAAAAACGAGATTTTCTTGCATATCATGTGCTAATCCAATTTGCTTACAACATAGCCACCAATATAACAAGTGCCACAAATGCATCAACGAAGAAGAAGCAAGTCATCAATAGCAGTAAAATCTTGTAAAAATTATAAAATTTGTTAAAAAAAAAAATAATATAATAAAATTCTTTCTAAAAAATGAAGAATAAAACATGCTTATAACTTTTTTTTCTGTAATATGGATTTATTTTCATATAATATGTATGGAGGTCCAGCCAGACCTTTTCCGTGGACGGAAGGGTTTTAAAACCTTCATAGACAGAAGGGTTAATAAATATCTTTATCTCAGTCGCTACCCAAAGATAAAATTATTATGTTAGTAGAATTTATTCCAGTGAGGACCCATAATAAATGTCTTTATCTCAGTCGGTACCCAAGATAAAGTTATTATGTTAATAGAATTTATTCCAGTCGAGAACCAGAAAAAATCTCTTTATCTCAGCCGCTACCCAAGATAAAAACGTTATGTTAGTAAATTTTATGCCAGTCGAGACCCAGAAGAAATATCTTTACCTCAGTCGATACCTAAGATAAATTTATTAGGTTAGTAAATTGTATTCCAGTCGAGACCCAGAATAAATATCTTTTCTTCAGTCGCTACCCAAGATAAAGATGTTGACTTAGTAAGATTAATTCCAGTCGAGACCCAGAATAAATATCTTTATCTCTGTCGAAACCCAAGAAGAAGTAGTGGAGTTTGTTAGATTAATACCAGTCGAGACCCAGAATAAATAACTTTATCTCAGTCGCTACCCAAGATAAATTTATTATGTTAATAGAATTTATTCCAGCCCAGACCCAGAATAAATACGTTTACCTCAGTCGCTACCCAAAATTAAAATGTTGAGTTAGTAAGGTTTATTCCAGTCGGGATCCAAAATAAATATATTTATCTCAGTCGCCCCCCAAGATAAAGCTATTAGGTTAATAAATTTTATTCCAGTCGATACCGAGAATAAATATCTTTATCTCAGTATATACCCAAGATAAAGGTTTGAGATTTGTAAGTGTAATTCTAGTCGCTACCAGGATTAACAATATTTATCTAAGTCCAGACCCTAGATAAAGTGATTATGTTAACACAATTTATTCCAGCCGAGACCAGTCGTTACCTAAGATAAAGTTATTATGTTAGTACATTTTATTCCAGTCGAGACCCAGAATAAATATGTATATCCCACGGTAGGGTTAGTATGTTAGTAGAATCTATTCCTGTCGAGACCCAGAATAACTATCATTATCTCAGTTGCCTCCCCAATATAAAGTTATTAGGTTAATAAATTTTATTCAACTCGGTACCCAGAATAAATATCTTTATCTCAGTAAAGACACAAGATAAAGGTTTGGGATTTGTAAGTGTTATTCTAGTCGCTACCAGGAATAACTATATTTATCTAAGTCGAGACCCTAGATAAAGATTTTATGTTAACACAATTTATTCCAGCCGAGACCCGGAATAATTATCTTTATCTCAGTCGGTACCCAAGATAAAGTTATTAGGTTAGTAGAATTTATTCCAGTCGAGAGCCAGAATAGATATCTTTATTTCAGCCGCTACCCAAGATAAAGTTAGTTTGTTAGTAAGTGGTATTCCAGTCGAGACCCAGAATATATATCTTTATCTCAGTCGATACCCAAGATAAAGTTATTGAGTTAGTAACATTTATTCCAGTCGAGACCCAGAATAGTTATCTTTATTTCAGCCGCTACCCACGATAAAGTTATGGTGTTAGTAAAATTTATTCCAGTCGAGACCCTTAACAAGTATCTTTATCTCAGTCGCTACCCAAGATAAAATTGTTGAGTTAGTAAAAGATTTATTCCAGTCGAGACCAAGAATAAATATCTTTATCTCAGTCGCTACCCAAGATAAAGCTATTATCTTAGTAGAGTTTATTCCAGTCGAGACCCAGAACAAATATCTTTATCTCAGTCGGTACCCAAGATAAAATTATTAGGTCAGTAAATTTTATTCCAGTGGGTACGCAGAATAAATATCTTTATCTCAGTATAGACCCAAGATAAAGGTTTGAATATATATCTTTATCTCAGTCGATACCTATGATAAAGTTATTAGGTTAGTAGAATTTATTCCAGTCGAGACCCAGAATTAATATCTTTATCTCAGTCGATATCAAATTAAAGTTAGTTTGTTAGTAAGTGGTATTCCAGTCGAGACCCAGAATATACAACTTTATCTCAGTCGATACCCAAGATAAAGTTATTGAGTTAGTAACATTTATTCCAGTCGAGACCCAGAATAGATATCTTTATTTCAGCCGCTACCTAAGATAAAGTTAGTTTGTTAGTAAGTGGTATTCCATTCGAGACCCAGAATATATATCTTTATCTCAGTCGATACCCAAGATAAACTTATTGAGTTAGTAACATTTATTCCAGCCGAAACCCAGAATAGATATCCTTATTTCAGCCACTACCCACGATAAAGTTATTGTGTTAGTAAAATTTATTCCAGTCGAGACCCTTAATAAATATCTTTATCTCAGTCGCTACCCAAGATAAATTTGTTGAGGTAGTAAAAGATTTATTCCAGTCGAGACCCAGAATAAATATCTTTATCTCAGTCGGTACGAAAGATAAAGCTATTATCTTAATAGAGTTTATTCCAGTCGAGACCCAGAACAAATATCTTTATCTCAGTCGGTACCCAAGATAAAATTATTAGGTCAGTAAATTTTATTCCAGTGGGTACGCAGAATAAATATCTTTATCTCAGTATAGACCCAAGATAAAGGTTTGAATATATATATCTTTATCTCAGTCGATACCCAAGATAAAGTTATTGAGTTAGTAACATTTATTCCAGTCGAGACCCAGAATAGATATCTTTATTTCAGTCGACACCCAAGTTAAGGTTATTAGGTTAGTAAATTTTATTCCAGTCGAGTCCCAGAATAGTCGCTACCAGGAATAACCATTTTTATCTAAGTCGAGACCCTAGATAAAGTGATTATGTTAACACAATTTATTCCAGCCGAGACCCAGAATAATTATCTTTATCTCAGTCGGTATCCAAGATAAAGTTATTAGGTTAGTAAATTTTATTCCAGTCGAGACCCAGAGTAAATATCTTTATCTCTGTCGATATCAAGATAAAGTAAGTTTGTTAGTAAGTGGTATTCCAGTCGAGACCCAGAATATATATCTTTATCTCAGTCGATACCCAAGATAAAGTTATTGAGTTAGTGACATTTATTTCAGTCGAGACCCAGAATAGATATCTTTATATCAGCCGCTAGCCAAGATAAAGTTATTGTGTTAGTAAAATTTATTCCAGTCGAGACCCTTAATAAATATCTTTATCTCAGTCGCTACCCAAGATAAAATTATTATGTTAGTAGCATTTATTCTAGTCGAGACCCATAATAAATATTTTTATCTTTATCTTATCTTTATCTCAGTCGCTACCCAAGATAAAATTTTTGAGTTAGTAAGATTTATTCCAGTCGAGACCCAAAATAAATATCTTTATCTCAGTCGGCACCCAAGATAAAGTTGTAATATTAATAGAATTTATTCCAGTCGAGACCCATAATAAATATCTTTATCTCAGTCGGTACCCGAGATCAGGTTATTACCTTAATAGAATTTACTCCAGCCGAGATCCAGAATAATTATCTTTATCTCAGTCGGTACCCAAGATGAATTTATTAGGTTAGTAAATTTTATTCCAGTCGAGACCCAGAATAAATATCTTAATCTCAGTCGATATCAATATAAAGTTAGTTTGTTAGTAAGTGGTATTCCAAACGAGACCCAGAATATATATCTTTATCTCAGTCGATAGTCAAGATAAATTTATGGAGTTAGTAACATTTATTCCAGTCGAGACCTAGAATAGATATCTTTATATCAGCCGCTAACCAAGATAAAGTTATTGTGTTAGTAAAATTTATTCCAGTCGAGACCCTTAATAAAAATCTTTATCTCAGTCGCTACCCAAGATAATATTATTATTTTAGTAGAATTTATTCCAGTAGAGACCCATAATAAATATTTTTATCTCAGTCGGTACCCAAGATAAAGTTATTATGTTAATAGAATTTATTCCAGTCGAGACCCAGAAAAAATATCGTTATCTCAGTCGCTAACCAAGATAAAATTGTTGAGTTAGTAAGATTTATTCCAGTCGAGACCCAGAATAAATATCTTTATCTCAGTCGGAACCCAAGATAAAGTTATTAGGTTAGTAGAATTTACTCCAGTCGAGACCCAGAATTAATATCTTTATCTCAGTCGATATCAAATTAAAGTTAGTTTGTTAGTAAGTAGTATTCCAGTCGAGACCCAGAATATACATCTTTATCTCAGTCGATACCCAAGATAAAGTTATTGAGTTAGTAACATTTATTCCAGTCGAGACCCAGAATAGATACCTTTATTTCAGCCGCTACCCACGATAAAGTTATTGTGTTAGTAAAATTTATTCAAGTCGATACCCTTAATAAATATCTTTATCTCAGTCGCTACCCAAGATAAAATTATTATGTTAGTAGAATTTATTCCAGTCGAGACCAATAATAAATATCTTTATCTCAGTCGGTACCCAAGATAAAGTTATTATGTTAATAGAATTTATTCCAGTCGAGACCCAGAAAAAAATATCGTTATCTCAGTCGCTAACCAAGATAAAATTGTTGAGTTAGTAAGATTTATTCCAGTCGAGACCCATAATAAAAATCTTTATCTCAGTCGGTACCCAAGATAAAGTTATTATGTTAATAGAATTTATTCCAGTCGAGACCCAGAAAAAAATATCGTTATCTCAGTCGCTACCCAAGATAAAATTGTTGAGTTAGTAAAAGATTTATTCCAGTCGAGACCCAGAATAAATATCTTTATCTCAGTCGATATCAAATTAAAGTTAGTTTGTTAGTAAGTAGTATTCCAGTCGAGACCCAGAATTATACATCTTTATCTCAGTCGATACCCAAGATAAAGTTATTGAGTTAGTAACATTTATTCCAGTCGAGACCCAGAATAGATATCTTTATTTCAGCCGCTACCTAAGATAAAGTTAGTTTGTTAGTAAGTGGTATTCCATTCGAGACCCAGAATATATACCTTTATCTCAGTCGATAACCAATATAAACTTATTGAATTAGTAACATTTATTCCAGTCGAGACCCAGAATAGATATCTTTATTTCAGCCGCTACCCACGATAAAGTTATTGTGTTAGTAAAATTTATTCAGTCGAGACCGTTAATAAATATCTTTATCTCAGTCGCTCCCCAGGATAAAATTGTTGAGTTAGTAAAAGATTTATTCCAGTCGAGACCCAGAATAAATATCTTTATCTCAGTCGGTACGAAAGATAAAGCTATTATCTTAATAGAGTTTATTCCAGTCGAGACCCAGAACAAATATCTTTATCTCAGTCGGTACCCAAGATAAAATTATTAGGTCAGTAAATTTTATTCCAGTGGGTACGCAGAATAAATATCTTTATCTCAGTATAGACCCAAGATAAAGGTTTGAATATATATCTTTATCTCAGTCGATACCTATGATAAAGTTATTAGGTTAGTAGAATTTATTCCAGTCGAGACCCAGAATTAATATCTTTATCTCAGTCGATATCAATTAAAGTTAGTTTGTTAGTAAGTGGTATTCCAGTCGAGACCCAGAATATACATCTTTATCTCAGTCGATACCCAAGATAAAGTTATTGAGTTAGTAACATTTATTCCAGTCGAGACCCAGAATAGATATCTTTATTTCAGCCGCTACCTACGATAAAGTTAATTTGTTAGTAAGTGGTATTCCATTCGAGACCCAGAATATATACCTTTATCTCAGTCAGATAACCAATATAAACTTATTGAATTAGTAACATTTATTCCAGTCGAGACCCAGATAGATATCTTTATTTCAGCCGCTACCCACGATAAAGTTATTGTGTTAGTAAAATTTATTCCAGTCGAGACCCTTAATAAATATCTTTATCTCAGTCGCTCCCCAGGATAAAATTGTTGAGTTAGTAAAAGATTTATTCCAGTCGAGACCCAGAATAAATATCTTTATCTCAGTCGGTACGAAAGATAAAGCTATTATCTTAATAGAGTTTATTCCAGTCGAGACCCAGAACAAATATCTTTATCTCAGTCGGTACCCAAGATAAAATTATTAGGTCAGTAAATTTTATTCCAGTGGGTACGCAGAATAAATATCTTTATCTCAGTATAGACCCAAGATAAAGGTTTGAATATATATATCTTTATCTCAGTCGATACCTATGATAAAGTTATTAGGTTAGTAAAATTTTATTCCAGTCGAGACGCAGAATAAATATCTTTATCTCAGTCGATACCTATGATAAAGTTATTAGGTTAGTAAATTTTATTCCAGTCGAGACCCAGAATAAATATATTTATCTCAGTCGCTACCCAAGAAAAAGTTGTTGAGTTTGTTAGATTAATACCAGTCGAGACCCAGAATAAATACCTTGATCTCAGTCGCTACCCAAGATAAAGTTATTATGTTAGAAGAATTAATTCCAGTCGAGACCCGTAATAAATATCTTTATCTCAGTCGGTACCCAAGATAAAGTTATTAGGTTAGTAAATTTTATTCCAGTCGAGACCCAGAATAAATATCTTTATCTCAGTCAATATCAAGATAAAGTTAGTTTGTTAGTAAGTGGTATTCCATTCGAGACCCAGAATAGATATCTTTGTTTCAGCCGCTACCCAAGATAAAGTTAGTTTGTTAGTAAGTGGTACTCCAGTCTATACCCAGAATATATAACTTTATCTCAGTCGATACCCAAGATAAAGTTATTGAGTTAGTATCATTTATTCCAGTCGAGACCCAGAATGGATATCTTTATTTCAGTCGACACCCAAGTTAAGGTTATTAGGTTAGTAAATTTTATTCCAGTCGAGACCTAGAATAGTCGCTACCAGGAATAACTATTTTTATCTAAGTCGAGACCCTAGATAAAGTGATTATGTTAACACAATTTCTTCCAGCCGAGACCCAGAATAATTATCTTTATCTCAGTCGGTACCCAAGATAAAGTTATTGGGTTAGTAAATTTTATTCCAGTCGAGACCCATAATAAATATCTTTATCTCAGTCGGTACCCGAGTTCAGGTTATTACCTTAATAGAATTTACTCCAGCCGAGATCCAGAATAATTATCTCTATCTCAGTCGGTACCCATGATAAATTTATTAGGTTAGTAAATTTTATTCCAGTCGAGACCCAGAATAAATATCTTAATCTCAGTCGATGTCAAGATAAAGTTAGTTTGTTAGTAAGTGGTATTCCAGTCGAGACCCAGAATATATATCTTTATCTCAGTCGATAGTCAAGATAAACTTATTGAGTTAGTAACATTTATTCCAGTCGAGACTTAGAATAGATATCTTTATATCAGCCGCCAACCAAGATAAAGTTATTGTGTTAGTAAAATTTATTCCAGTCGAGACCCTTAATAAAAATCTTTATCTCAGTCGCTACCCAAGATAATATTATTATATTAGTAGAATTTATTCCAGTAGAGACCCATAATAAATATTTTTATCTCAGTCGGTACCCAAGATAAAATTGTTGAGTTAGTAAGATTTATTCCAGTCGAGACCCAGAATAAATATCTTTATCTCAGTCGGAACCCAAGATAAAGTTATTAGGTTAGTAGAATTTATTCCAGTCGAGACCCAGAATTAATATCTTTATCTCAGTCGATATCAAATTAAAGTTAGTTTGTTAGTAATTGGTATTCCAGTCGAGACCCAGAATATACATCTTTATCTCAGTCGATACCCAAGATAAAGTTATTGAGTTAGTAACATTTATTCCAGTCGATACCCAGAATAGATACCTTTATTTCAGCCGGTACCCAAGATAACGTAAGTTTGTTAGTAAGTGGTATTCCAGTCGAGACCCAGAATATATATCTTTATCTCAGTCGATACCCAAGATAAAGTTATTGTGTTAGTAAAATTTATTCCAGTCGATACCCTTAATAAATATCTTTATCTCAGTCGCTACCCAAGATAAAATTATTATGTTAGTAGAATTTATTCCAGTCGAGACCCATAATAAATATCTTTATCGCAGTCGGTACCCAAGATAAAGTTATTATGTTAATAGAATTTATTCCAGTCGAGACCCAGAATAAATATCTTTATCTCAGTCGCTACCCAAGATAAAATTTTTGAGTTAGTAAAAGATTTATTCCAGTCGAGACCCAGAATAAATATCTTTATCTCAGTCGATATCAAATTAAAGTTAGTTTGTTAGTAAGTAGTATTCCAGTCGAGACCCAGAATATACATCTTTATCTCAGTCGATACCCAAGATAAAGTTATTGAGTTAGTAACATTTATTCCAGTCGAGACCCAGAATAGATACCTTTATTTCAGCCGCTACCCACGATAAAGTTATTGTGTTAGTAAAATTTATTCAAGTCGATACCCTTAATAAATATCTTTATCTCAGTCGCTACCCAAGTTAAAATTATTATGTTAGTAGAATTTATTCCAGTCGAGACCCAGAAAAAAATATCGTTATCTCAGTCGCTACCCAAGATAAAATTGTTGAGTTAGTAAAAGATTTATTCCAGTCGAGACCCAGAATAAATATCTTTATCTCAGTCGGTACGAAAGATAAAGCTATTATCTTAATAGAGTTTATTCCAGTCGAGACCCAGAACAAATATCTTTATCTCAGTCGGTACCCAAGATAAAATTATTAGGTCAGTAAATTTTATTCCAGTGGGTACGCAGAATAAATATCTTTATCTCAGTATAGACCCAAGATAAAGGTTTGAATATATATCTTTATCTCAGTCGATACCTATGATAAAGTTATTAGGTTAGTAGAATTTATTCCAGTCGAGACCCAGAATTAATATCTTTATCTCAGTCGATATCAAATTAAAGTTAGTTTGTTAGTAAGTGGTATTCCAGTCGAGACCCAGAATATACATCTTTATCTCAGTCGATACCCAAGATAAAGTTATTGAGTTAGTAACATTTATTCCAGTCGAGACCCAGAATAGATATCTTTATTTCAGCCGCTACCTAAGATAAAGTTAGTTTGTTAGTAAGTGGTATTCCATTCGAGACCCAGAATATATACCTTTATCTCAGTCGATAACCAATATAAACTTATTGAATTAGTAACATTTATTCCAGTCGAGACCCAGAATAGATATCTTTATTTCAGCCGCTACCCACGATAAAGTTATTGTGTTAGTAAAATTTATTCCAGTCGAGACCCTTAATAAATATCTTTATCTCAGTCGCTCCCCAGGATAAAATTGTTGAGTTAGTAAAAGATTTATTCCAGTCGAGACCCAGAATAAATATCTTTATCTCAGTCGGTACGAAAGATAAAGCTATTATCTTAATAGAGTTTATTCCAGTCGAGACCCAGAACAAATATCTTTATCTCAGTCGGTACCCAAGATAAAATTATTAGGTCAGTAAATTTTATTCCAGTGGGTACGCAGAATAAATATCTTTATCTCAGTATAGACCCAAGATAAAGGTTTGAATATATATATCTTTATCTCAGTCGATACCTATGATAAAGTTATTAGGTTAGTAAATTTTATTCCAGTCGAGACGCAGAATAAATATCTTTATCTCAGTCGATACCTATGATAAAGTTATTAGGTTAGTAAATTTTATTCCAGTCGAGACCCAGAATAAATATATTTATCTCAGTCGCTACCCAAGAAAAAGTTGTTGAGTTTGTTAGATTAATACCAGTCGAGACCCAGAATAAATACCTTGATCTCAGTCGCTACCCAAGATAAAGTTATTATGTTAGAAGAATTAATTCCAGTCGAGACCCGTAATAAATATCTTTATCTCAGTCGGTACCCAAGATAAAGTTATTAGGTTAGTAAATTTTATTCCAGTCGAGACCCAGAATAAATATCTTTATCTCAGTCAATATCAAGATAAAGTTAGTTTGTTAGTAAGTGGTATTCCATTCGAGACCCAGAATAGATATCTTTGTTTCAGCCGCTACCCAAGATAAAGTTAGTTTGTTAGTAAGTGGTACTCCAGTCTATACCCAGAATATATAACTTTATCTCAGTCGATACCCAAGATAAAGTTATTGAGTTAGTATCATTTATTCCAGTCGAGACCCAGAATGGATATCTTTATTTCAGTCGACACCCAAGTTAAGGTTATTAGGTTAGTAAATTTTATTCCAGTCGAGACCTAGAATAGTCGCTACCAGGAATAACTATTTTTATCTAAGTCGAGACCCTAGATAAAGTGATTATGTTAACACAATTTCTTCCAGCCGAGACCCAGAATAATTATCTTTATCTCAGTCGGTACCCAAGATAAAGTTATTGGGTTAGTAAATTTTATTCCAGTCGAGACCCATAATAAATATCTTTATCTCAGTCGGTACCCGAGTTCAGGTTATTACCTTAATAGAATTTACTCCAGCCGAGATCCAGAATAATTATCTTTATCTCAGTCGGTACCCATGATAAATTTATTAGGTTAGTAAATTTTATTCCAGTCGAGACCCAGAATAAATATCTTAATCTCAGTCGATGTCAAGATAAATTTAGTTTATTAGTAAGTGGTATTCCAGTCGAGACCCAGAATATATATCTTTATCTCAGTCGATAGTCAAGATAAACTTATTGAGTTAGTAACATTTATTCCAGTCGAGACCTAGAATAGATATCTTTATATCAGCCGCCAACCAAGATAAAGTTATTGTGTTAGTAAAATTTATTCCAGTCGAGACCCTTAATAAAAATCTTTATCTCAGTCGCTACCCAAGATAATCTTATTATATTAGTAGAATTTATTCCAGTAGAGACCCATAATAAATATTTTTATCTCAGTCGGTACCCAAGATAAAGTTATTATGTTAATAGAATTTATTCCAGTCGAGACCCAAAAAAAATATCGTTATCTCAGTCGCTAACCAAGATAAAATTGTTGAGTTAGTAAGATTTATTCCAGTCGAGACCCAGAATAAATATCTTTATCTCAGTCGGAACCCAAGATAAAGTTATTAGGTTAGTAGAATTTATTCCAGTCGAGACCCAGAATTAATATCTTTATCTCAGTCGATATCAAATTAAAGTTAGTTTGTTAGTAATTGGTATTCCAGTCGAGACCCAGAATATACATCTTTATCTCAGTCGATACCCAAGATAAAGTTATTGAGTTAGTAACATTTATTCCAGTCGATACCCAGAATAGATACCTTTATTTCAGCCGGTACCCAAGATAACGTAAGTTTGTTAGTAAGTGGTATTCCAGTCGAGACCCAGAATATATATCTTTATCTCAGTCGATACCCAAGATAAAGTTATTGTGTTAGTAAAATTTATTCCAGTCGATACCCTTAATAAATATCTTTATCTCAGTCGCTACCCAAGATAAAATTATTATGTTAGTAGAATTTATTCCAGTCGAGACCCATAATAAATATCTTTATCGCAGTCGGTACCCAAGATAAAGTTATTATGTTAATAGAATTTATTCCAGTCGAGACCCAGAATAAATATCTTTATCTCAGTCGCTACCCAAGATAAAATTTTTGAGTTAGTAAGATTTATTCCAGTCGAGACCCAAAATAAATATGTTTATCTCAGTCGGCACCCAAGATAAAGTTATAATATTAATAGAATTTATTCCAGTCGAGACCCATAATAAATATCTTTATCTCAGTCGGTACCCGAGATCAGGTTATTACCTTAATAGAATTTACTCCAGCCGAGATCCAGAATAATTATCTTTATCTCAGTCGGTACCCAAGATAAATTTATCAGGTTAGTAAATTTTATTCCAGTCGAGACCCAGAATAAATATCTTAATCTCAGTCGATATCAAGATAAAGTTAGTTTGTTAGTAAGTGGTATTCCAGTCGAGACCCAGAATATATATCTTTATCTCAGTCGATAGTCAAGATAAACTTATTGAGTTAGTAACATTTATTCCAGTCGAGACCTAGAATAGATATCTTTATATCAGCCGCTAACCAAGATAAAGTTATTGTGTTAGTAAAATTTATTCCAGTCGAGACCCTTAATAAAAATCTTTATCTCAGTCGCTACCCAAGATAATATTATTATATTAGTAGAATTTATTCCAGTAGAGACCCATAATAAATATTTTTATCTCAGTCGGTACCCAAGATAAAGTTATTATGTTAATAGAATTTATTCCAGTCGAGACCCAGAAAAAATATCGTTATCTCAGTCGCTAACCAAGATAAAATTGTTGAGTTAGTAAGATTTATTCCAGTCGAGACCCAGAATAAATATCTTTATCTCAGTCGGAACCCAAGATAAAATTATTAAGTTAGTAGAATTTATTCCAGTCGAGACCCAGAATTAATATCTTTATTTCAGTCGATATCAAATTAAAGTTAGTTTGTTAGTAAGTGGTATTCCAGTCGAGACCGAGAATACACATCTTTATCTCAGTCGATACCCAAGATAAAGTTATTGAGTTAGTAACATTTATTCCAGTCGAGACCGAGAATAGATACCTTTATTTCAGCCGCTACCCACGATAAAGTTATTGTGTTAGTAAAATTTATTCCAGTCGATACCCTTAATAAACATCTTTATCTCAGTCGCTACCCAAGATAAAATTATTATGTTAGTAGAATTTATTCCAGTCGAGACCCATAATAAATATCTTTATCTCAGTCGATACCTAAGTTAAATTTTTTAGGTTAGTTAATTTTATTCCAGTCGAGACCCAGAAAAAACATCTTTATTTCAGTCGCTACCGAAGATAAAATAATTATGTTAGTAGAATTTATTCCAGTCGAGAACCATAATAAATATCTTTATCTCAGTCGGTACCCAAGATAAGGTGATTATGTTAACACAATTTATTCCAGCCGAGACCCAGAATAATTATCTTTATCTCACTCGATACCCAAGATAAAGTTATTGAGTTAGTAACATTTATTCCAGTCGAGACCCAGAATAGATATCTTTATTTCAGCCGCTACCCAAGATAACGTAAGTTTGTTAGTAAGTGGTATTCCAGTCGAGACCCAGAATATATATCTTTATCTCAGTCGATACCCAAGATAAAGTTATTGAGTTAGTAACACATATTCCAGTCGAGACCCAGAATAGATATCTTTATCTCAGTCGATACCCAAGATAAAGTTTGTTTGTTAGTAAGTTGTATTCCAGTCGAGACCCAGAATAAATATCTTTATCTCAGTCGCTACCCAAGATAAAAATTTTATGTTAGTAAATATTATTCCAGTCGAGACCCAGAAGAAATAACTTTACCTCAGTCGATACCTAAGATAAAGTTATTATGTTAATAGAATTTATTCCAGTCGAGACCCAGAATAAATATCTTTACTTCAGTCGCTAGCCAAGATAAAGATGTTGACTTAGTAAGATTAATTCCAGCCGAGACTCAGAATAAATTTCTTTATCTCAGTCGATACCTAAGTTAAATTTATTAGGTTAGTAAATTTTATTCAAGTCGAGACCCAGAATAAACATCTTTATCTCAGTCGCTACCCAAGATAAAGTTATTATTTTAGTAGAATTTATTCCAGTCGAGACCCGTAATAAATATCTTTATCTCAGTCGGTACCCAAGATAAAGTTATTATGTTAATAGAATCTATTCCAGTCCAGACCCAGAATAAATACCTTTACCTCAGTCGCTACCCAAAATTAAAATGTTGAGTTAGTTAGGTTTATTGCAGTCAGGATCCAGAATAAATATATTTATCTCAGTCGCCCCCAAAGTTAAAGATGTTGAGTTAGTAAGATTCATTCCAGTGGAGACCCAGAATAAATATCTTTATCTCAGACGCTACCCAAGAAAAAGTAGTGGAGTTTGTTAGATTAATACCAGTCGAGACCCAAAATAAATATCTTTATCTCAGTCGTTATCAAGATAAAGTTAATTTGTTAGTAAGTGGTACTCAAGTCGAGACCCAGAATATATATCTTTATCTCCGTCGATACCCAAGATGAACTTATTGAGTTAGTAACATTTATTCCACTCGAGACCCAGAATAGATATCTTTATCTCAGCCGCTACACAAGATAAAGTTATTGTGGTAGTAAAATTTATTCCAGTCGAGACCCTTAATAAATATCTTTATCTCAGTCGCTACCCAAGATAAAATTATTATGTTAGTAGAATTTATTCCAGTCGAGACCCATAATAAATATCTTTATCTCAGTCGGTACTCAAGATAAAGTTATTATGTTAATAGAATTTATTCCAGAGGCCCAGAAAAAATATCTTTATCTCAGTCGCTACCCAAGATAAAATTGTTGAGTTAGTAAGATTTATTCCAGTCGAGACCCAGAATAAATATCTTTTTCTCAGTCGGTACCCAAGATAAAGTTATTATGTTAATAGAGTTTATTCCAGTCGAGACCCAGAATAGATATCTTTATCTCAATCGCTATCCAAGATAGAGTTTTTGAGTTAGTAAGATTTATTCCAGTCGACACCCAGAAAAAATATCTTTATCTCAGTAAAGCCCCAAAATAAAGGTTTGAGATGTGTGAGGTGTTGTTCTAGTCGCTACCAGGAATAACAACATTTATCTAAGTCGAGACCCTAGATAAAGTGATTATGTTAACACAATTTATTCCAGCCGAGACCCAGAATAAATATCTTTATCTCAGTCGGTACCCAAGATAAAGTTGTTATGTTAGTAGATTTTATTCTAGTCCAGACCCAAAATAAATATCTTTATCTCAGTCAATACCTAAGGTAACATTATTAGGTTAGTAAATTTTATTCCAGTCGAGACCCCGAATAAATATATTTATCTCAGTCTATACCCAAGTTAAGCTTAGTTTGTTAGTAGGTTGTATTCCAGTCGAGACCCAGAATATATATCTTTATCTCAGTCGATACCCAAGATAAAGTTATTTAGTTAGAAACATTTATTCCAGTCGAGACCCAGAATCGATATCTTTATCTCAATCGCTATCCAAGATAGAGTTTTTGAGTTAGTAAGATTTATTCCAGTCGACACCCAGAAAAAATATCTCTATCTCAGTCTATACCCGAGATAAAGTTAAATTGTTAATAATTCTATTTTATTACCACTAGCCAAGTCGATTTCCAAATGATGCGCAATCTGTGAAAGCTGGATGCGAAAAGGGAAAGATTCAAGTTGGCCTGCGACTTATATTGCCTCCGAAATGTGCACGGCACCAACAAATTATTATAAAATGCGCACGGCACCAAATAAGTTATTTTACATTGTGCATAGCAACCAAAGTACGTTGACCTTAGCAGCTGTGCGTAGGTAGCAACAGAAACGTCCGTTGACCAAACTAGATATATGTAGGTCAAACGAGTACATTGACCCTAGCAGCTGTGCTTTAGCAAATACTACGTATGATCTCTTAAAGATGAGAAATAATATAATATACCTATACATACATAATATGGCCATTCCCAAATTATTTTCAACTCCTACAAGCTGTTTATATTATTTTTGGTAAATTATCATCGCTAACAATAATAATAAAAATATATGATTGTCGTTGTTGAATTCATTAAATTGTCTCTGTGGAACGCGTCTCTAGTTTGTAAGTGTGGATCCTGTCGCAGTTTTATGTTGGTTGCTGTGTGTCAAACCTACATTGACGACTCCCTGATTTCTTTAGAGAGGGGAACATGACATCTGACGTTTATCCAATGGCTGTGTTGTTGTCGCTGATGGCTGTTGGAGGTAATTTTTCTGTCCGGGAAAAGAAAGATTAGGTAAGTTTCGAGTTTTATATAATTAAAGAACATGGTTCTTTGTGGTGTCTTTGGTTTTTTTCAGCGTACATGAAATGTACCTTAAAAAGATCCACCAGAAATTTCTTTAGCGAGGACAGCTACATCGTGGATGTTCGAACTCGAACATACTGCCCCCCATTGAAAAATGGAAGGTCATGTTTTGCTTCAGTCTTTCAATACGAAAATCGGGTTGAAAGATTGTTATTCTTTTATTATTATGTTTTTGTTTTTAAATAAATAAATCTTATCTTACCAGTGGAGTTATCATTCTTACTGTCTATACATGGCCCATTCATTCTCCATCTTTTCCGTCTTCATATTTCGCCTTTTGAGAACAACTTCACGTACGTTATGTAGTGGTGGTGGTTAATGAGACACCTCACCATCGGCCTCAAGACACAGGCTCGAGCCCAGTCCGCTTAAGTGGGGAATTTTTTTCCCAAAATATTGCCTAATAATAATCTTAACACGTAAGTAATTAAAATTTGGTTAAAAGAGAAAAAAAGAAAGAAGAAAAAATTATTGTTGATTGTCAAGTATGATATTTTGTAAGACAACGACGATTTTTAGTGAATTGGGAGTAAAAATTGTGTCTACCAAAGATGAGGAAATTTTGTTGTACGATGCCTTGCGAAAATCAGCCAAAGAGACCAAATTTAGAAGCGAAGCAATGACAATTCTGGAAGAAAGCATCGAGAACGGGAAAGTAAATAAAAGGCAGTCCAAACTTTCAAGTTTAGCTCTTTATTTTATAACTTTTATTTTTCCATCTGCCAATAATTGTATTTTGATCCCTATGCCGTCACATGTCGTAAAGCGTTGCCTCCGTTTCTTCGAATTTAGTAGAGCTGCATATGATACCGTGATCATCTCACATACATCTGGCCGGTTGTTATCGACCACGAGCACATGTAGGTCATTGTCTGCGTGTGCTGCGGGAAGAAGCACAATATCTTGCAGTATTTTGGGTCGCGAATCTGATGCAGGCTACGATAAAGTCACCAATCTCACCTGCTGGATTCCAGAAGCGCTGAGTGATGCGCTGGCTGTGTTGTTACAGCAGAAGATTTAGTTGGCGGAGGCTGTTGCTCATCTATGTAGCTAGCTGTGGCTGCTGTATGGTAGCAGCAGATGTAGACGGTTGTGTCCGCTGTTCCGTTGAAGCTGTAGCTGGCTCTGCCTGCTTGGCGTCGGCGTGGATGTTGTATTGGCTACCTTTTTTCGCCTTGGAGTTAGAGACGGTGGAGGTGAATCGTCTATGCAGATCACTTCTGGATATGGGATTTCACCCAATGTCAGCTTATCCAGCTCCCGAAGAAACCCTTCAATTCTTTTTCCAGTAATTTGTAGGAAGAGCTAACGGACTTCTTAGGAGTTTTATGCAAATAGATGCGAACTATATTTGAACATTTTCAAAGTTTGTTCATTGTTTTTCGAATTTGTCGAGGTATGATATTTTAATGCAGAATTAAGGCCGGTTTTGAAAAATCTTCCATTTGTTAGAATTTTCTCACGGCAAAAATTGTATGCATTTGAGATTAAAAAAAATAGACTGTAAATTTGTATGTGAGCTTGCTGTTGTGTACCTGTATGTAGGTACATATGTTAAAATATAATTTGTTATTTAAGACACATTCTCTTATCGTTATAGATTTGCGGTTTCTGCAAATTTTGGAAAGAGACATACATTCGTATTCGGTCTTTTTAAGATTCCCTTGTTGGTTTTTATTCAAACTACCCTTACGTAGTTATCGTTTCATTTATGCACTCCTAGTATTCTTCTAAAACCAATGACGTGCAGGTAGATTTGTTTCTTTAATCAGAGCTAAATATCCGACACAAGGAATTAAAGTTGGTTGTTGCCATTTAGGCCTATTTTGTAGAGAATTCAAGTACTCCGTGGACCATTTCTTCCAAAAGTGTTGCTTCAGGAGTTATATATAATTCAATCTAGTTACTGGTGATATTCTATTGGGAATTACATAATCTGGCGGTGCTATTAAAGATTTGCCTATCAAAAATTGTCCTGGAGTAAATGAATTGAGGTTATCTTTATCATCGGCAATGGGACCCAAGGATCGCGAGTTTAGACAGACCTCGATTTGTGCCAGGACTGTTGCAAATTCCTCAAAAGTTAGAAGGGCGTTTCCTAAGACCCGTTTTAAATGAAATTTAATAGATTTCACTCCAGCTCCCACCTTCCCACAGGCCTCCAAAATGTGGAGCCGAAGGTGGATTGAAATGCCAGTGAATGCCGTCGTGCGCAATGTTTTTAACAATTTCATTGCTTCCATTTTTGAGTGCAAATTTGAATTCTTTCTGGAAAACGTTGTCGGCACCAACAAAATTGGTTCCGCAGTCAGAATATATTTCATTGCACACACCTCGGCGACTAGAAAACCTTTTGAAAGCTGCGATGAAGCTCGCTGTAGATATATCAGGAACTGGCTCAATATGGATTGCTTCCGTATCGATACAGACGAAGATACATATATAGCCTTTGTAATATCTATTTCCCCCGTGGTTTGACACTTTTAAATTAATAGGGCCGGCAAAATTGACACCTTTTTCTTGAAAGGGTCTTGAGATATTCACTCTTGGAATTGGTAAATTCCCAATTATTTGAACCCTAGTACGGGCAGCTTGCTTGAAGCAGGGAATATATTTATGTAAGGTGTTTTTGACTGTCCATCGTCCTTGTAAAACCAAATATTCGTGGCCTATAGTATTTAATACAAGCTGTACACCACCATGCAAAGTTCTTAGATGAACATGATCTACAATTAGGTTTGTTAATTTACTTCCTTTTGGTAGAATGATCGGATGTTTTTGATCATATGAGATATGAGCGTTTTGTAAGCGACCTCCTACCCGCAATAAATCGTGATTATCATGAAATGAATCGAGGGAAATCAAATTGCTCTTAACTGGAAGTGATAATCCTGCTTTTAATTGTCTCATCTAGTTATCGTAAGTAATGCCGTGCGCTAATTTTATAAACAAATATTTTTCTTCCAACAGCTCTGTTGGGGAACGCTGCTCTGTTTGTTTATTTAAACCTTTTGTTCGATCTCGGCTTGCTCGGATATTTTTCAAAAACCTTGGGCAATATGCCGCGACATGATTTAATTTTATGAAAGAAGATTGTTAAATCAAATAATCGTTTAATATTATGTGGGCTATAGCAGTATTTGTCACGCGCTTTTGTTCCGAATCTATCTGCATGTTAGCTGAGGTTTTCGACCTAGGCCAATTTTCCTCGCGCTACTGAAGCCAACTGGGTCCGTGCCGCCAGAGTTCCAGATTGAGTAGACTCGCAGGTTTGACTCCTCTGCAGTTGCAATCTGCGGGGTTATCTGCAACCTGAACGTGATGCCAGACTTTGATATCTAGCTATTCCTGGATTTCAGAGACCCTATTCGCTACATAAGACTTATATTTATTTGGATGATGGTGTATCCAAGATAAGACTATAGAAGAGTCTGTCTATGCATAGATGGGAGCTCGATTGAGCTCCAAGAGTATCTTTACTCGATTTATGAGACGAGTTAATAAAACTGATCCACATAACTCCAGACGAGGAAGTGATACAGATTTTACAGGAGCTACTTTCGATTTTGCCATTAGCAAATTGATATGGACCTTTTCTTTGACGTCAACAAACTTTATGTACACAGCAGAAGAATAAGCTTGATTGGAGGCATCTGAGAATACGTGTTTCTGACAATCTGTTAAATTGTTTGCTGCCATATGTAGTAAGCGTGGGATTTTAAGCAGGCTAATATGATACAACTCTTCCTTAAAATACCGCTATTGGGAGCCAATGGGTGCAGGAATCGTATCACCCCACGAACCTCCAGAGAGCCACAAGTTTTGCAACAGAACCTTTGCAGTGATTACTATTTGTGAGATCCAGCCGACTAGATCAAACAATGTAGCAATTTGTGATAAAACAGATCGTTTGGTAGATAGACGATCTGCTATTTGTCGGTTTTGTAAGATAAAGTAATCAGCTTCTGGATACCAGCGGATACCAAGAGTTTTTACTGACTCATCAGTTGCGAATCGTAACGGAAGTTGTAATTCCCTTTGCTCCTCTGGAATGCCTGCTAGAAGAACCGAGGAGTTTCTAACCCATTTCCTTAAATTAAACCCAGCTAAAGATAATAGACTAACGAGCTGCGTTTGTATCTTGACAGCTTCATCGATAGATTCTGCACCTATAATTAAATCGTCTACGTAGAAGTCACGTGTAACAATTTTAGCTGCTATTAGATACTTCTCAGCTTCATCCTGTGCAAGCTGATGAAGTGTTTTGATAGCGAGATAAGGAGCTGGAGTAGTGCCAAACGTTACCGTTGTTGGGCGTAAGTACTTTATGGGTTCACTAGGACTATTTCTCTAAATTATTCTCTGATACCTTTGATCTGATGATTGAATGTTAATCATTCTGTACTTTTCTTCTATGTCGGCGGACATCGCGTATTTGTATTTTCTCCATCGTAGTAACATAGAACATAGTTCGGATTGCAAGACTGGTCCAGTATGAAGCTGTTCGTTTAATCTTTTCCCATTAGTAGACTCGGCTGAAGCGTCAAAGGCGACTTGAACCATTGTAGGCGTACTATCTTATTTTATAACAGCGTGATGCGGAGGGTAGTAGCTTTGTTCTCTGCTAACTTCCTTTTCAGCAGGTTTCATGCGCCCTAAGGCATGATATTCATTTATGCAATCTTCATAGTCTTTATAAAGACCAGCATTCTGAAGTAATTTCTTCTCAAGACTATAAAACCTGCGTAGGGCCATATTTCGGGAATCGCCTAGCACTGGTTTTTCTTCGATGAATGGTAACCACACTTCAAATCTACCACTCTCATTTCGGCGATGAGGATTTTGATAGAATGGTTCACACTCTTGTTGGGGTTTTGAGAATTTCCGTACTTGAGGAGCGATTTCCTCAGTTTCCCAAACTTTTACAGGATTTTCTCTATAGATGCGTCTTGGTCAGCTTTTAATTGTTAAGGATGAAACCTTGGAAATAGAATCTGTTTGAGATGTATTTCCAAAGAGGATCCATCCTAAGGTGCTATTTTGGGCAATAGGGGTTCCTGAAGGACCTTTTCTTAATCCTTCCGATTAAATTTCCCCGTAAAAATCTGCTCCTAAAAGAATATCACTTTGTATGGGTTTATGGAAAGGTTGATCGGCTAGATCTAGATCCTTTATATGTTCCCATTCTTGCATTTGAATGGTGGAAGGAGGTAGGAACTCAGTGATCTTGTTCACGATTAGTGCTGTCACTGAAGTTGCCTTATGTGTATCTGTTAACGAGCGTATTTCAATCCCCAAGACTGTTAACTGAATTTCTACGCGAGTGGTAGGTACTTGCAGTTTGCGTGCTGCTGCTTGGGTAATGAATGAAACCTGAGAGCCACAGTCTATTAAGGCCCGTAATGTCAATATGACGCCCTTTCAGGAGGCAATATTTAGCAATGCTGTGGCAAGTAGTGCTTGTGTAACGCGCTGTGGGCCATTTGTATAAAATGTTCGTAAAGAACTATCTGTTATGACCTCAGATTAGAGGGAGAATTATGTGGCTGTGCTTGTTTGATAGACTTATTGCTTAGCTTAGTTAAAAAGGAGTACTTTGATTGGATGTACTACTGTTCTTGTGAAGGAAAGAATGGTGTTTTCTACCGCATTGCCGACACGTAAATTTGCTTGGGCAAGATTTCGTGTTATGGTGCCTTGTCAGGCAGTTTACACATAGACGGTTAGATGTAACGATATTAAACCTTTTGTCAGTGTCACATTTAATAAATTGGGAGCATTTAACAATGTGGTTCTTTGCATATTGCGCATTTGTCTGTAAATGAGGAGAAATGTGTTGATACCTTTTTAATGAAGTTATTTGTTTTCTCTGGATGAACTGACTTCGAATATAAATTTCTTCCAGAGTTGGGAATCTGGTCTCTAGGAAGGTTTTTAGAGAATCAAACGTAGGCAAGCCTTCTTCATTATTTACCTCCTGCTCCCACAAGCGATGGGTTTACGTTGGTAGGCATTGCACTAACTTGTATATGAGAATTGGGTCCCATTGCTTGGTGGAAACTCCTAAAGCTTTCAGCTCGAAAATGCATTCTGAAGATGTGTCTAGTAAGGATCGTATCGCCTTAGCAGATTCATTTGTTACAAAGTACACAGAGTTTTCAGCTGAGCATTCACTAATACTCGCTTGTTTTCGAATCTATCCTTAAACGTTTTCCATGCATTTTCGTAACTCGGGTGTGTTACTGGAAACTGTCGCAGTAATTGCTCAGCCTCGCCACTTGTTTTAAGAAAATGTTGATTTTGTACTGGAGGTAAACAACGATTTTACTAACCAGAGAATTAAACAAATCGTGAAATGATCTCCATGAATCATAAGAACCAGAAAATGTTGGAAGTGTAATTCTGGGCAACTTCAAAAAAGACGAAGATTGCTGATCAGTTTTAGTTTGTGCAGAAATTTTTTGTTCTGCTTTTGGCTCAAAAGCATCTAATGCATCCCTAAGTATACCTCGGTAAGTATAGTACTTATTTTCCACATCTGCAAATTGATCATTTAAGAAATACTCGTACTTCTCAAGCTCACTGTCATCCAAAGCCTGCGTAGTTTGTATAATTGTATAATGGGTAGACTTGAAATCTGACCAGATTTCGCTTAGAGCGATTAAGAGCTCAGAAACAAATCCTTTTGTTCGTTTCTCTACTCCAGTATTGTTGTAGTTCTTGAAAGATTTTTCGATGATATTTGCGGAGGTGGCTTGGTTAGCCAAAAGTTTTTGAAGTCCACTTATGCTAAGACGTGTGAAAATATAAACCACTACACTTTAATCCGGGTCGAATGACCATAAAACATTCTGCCCAATGAGAACACTCAAGAAAAATATAAGGAAGGATGTGGGCTGTAAATAAGAATGCCGGGACATATTTTAAAGTCAGTAGTTTATTAGACTCACACGTCAAATTTATTTACAAAATTCCAACCTTAACTAGAACTAAATTTAAAAGAGTTCAATTTCACAGATAACGTCTCTTAACAACTAAACTTCAATTATGTAAATTAATTCAAACAAATCGCTTACTCACTAGTTTCACTTTTGTCTCTAATTTCAATTTATACACAATACTGTCAAAGCTGAGATAGCTTTGAGAAATGGCACTATATATATATATATATATATAAATATAATAATCAATGGGATATGTAGTATTAAACATAATATATGATCAATCAACAAATGTACTCACCAATTTAAACTATGGAATCGACTTCATGGGGTTGTTAATTAGATAGTTAGTGGTTATCTTGTTCTAGTCGTTTCCCGGAACAAGATACTTTACGTCAGTCGAAACCCAAAGCAAAGGTGTAATTTGATTAGTAGAGTTGTTGTTCTAGTCGTTCCTCGGACCACATACTTTACTTCAGTCGAGACCCAAAGAAAAGTTGTATTAGCAGTGCTTATTCTAGTCGGTATCCAGAATATATACCGTTATCTCAGTCGAGACCAAAGATAAAAGTTTGAGATTAGTAAGTGTTATTCTAGTCGCTACCCGGAATAACTATGTTTATCTCAGTCGGGACCCAACATAAAGTGGTTATGTTAACAGAATTTATTCAAGTCGAGACCCAGAATAAATATCTTTATCTCAGCCGATACCCAATATAAAGTTATTAGGTTAGTAAACTTTATTGCAGTTGAGACCCAGAATAAATATCTTTATCTCAGTCAATACCCAAGATAAAGTTAGTTTGTTAGTAAGTTGTATTCCAGTCGAGACCCAGAATATATATCTTTATCTCAGTCGATACCCAAGATAAACTTATTGAGTTAGTAACATTTATTCCAGTCGACACCCAAAATAAATATCTTTATCTCAGACTCTACCCAAGATAATGTTATTCGGTTAATAAATTTTATTCCAGTCGAGACCCAGAATAAATACCTTTATCTCAGTCGGTACCCAAGCTAAAGCTATTATGTTAATAGAATTTATTCCAGTCGAGACCCAGAATAAAAACCTGTATCTCAATCGCTATGCAAGATAAAGTTTTTGAGTTGGTAAGATTTATTCCAGTCGAGACCCAGAATAAATATATTTCTCTCAGTCGCTACCCAAGATAAACTTATTAGGCTAATAAGTTTTATTCCAGTCGACACCCAGAATAAATATCATTATCTCAGTCGATACCCGCGATAAAGTTAAATTGTTAATAATTCTATTTTATTACCACTAGCCAAGTCGATTTCCAAATGATGCGCAATCTGTGAAAGCTGGATGCGAAAAGGGAAAGATTAAAGTTGGCCTGCGACTTATATTGCCTCTGAAATGTGCACGGCACCAACAAATTATTATAAAATGCGCACGGCACCAAATAAGTTATTTTACATTGTGCATAGCAACCAAAGTACGTTGACCTTAGCAGCTGTGCGTAGGTAGCAACAGAAACGTCCGTTGACCAAACTAGATATATGTAGGTCAAACGAGTACATTGACCCTAGCAGCTGTGCTTTAGCAAATACAAGGTATGATCTCTTAACGATGAGAAATAATATAATATACTTATACATATATAATATGGCCATTCCCAAATTATTTTCAACTCCTACAAGCTGTTTATATTATATTTGCTAAATTATCATCGCTCACAATAATAATAAAAATATATGATTGTCGTTGTGGAATTCATTAAATTGTCTCTGTGGAACGAGTCTCTAGTTTGTATGTGTGGATCCTGTCGCCGTTTTATGTTGGTTGCTCTGTGCCAAACCTTCATTGACGACTCCCTGATTTCTTTAGGGAGGGGAAGATGACATCTGACGTTTATCCAATGGCTGCGCTGTTGTCACTGATGGCTGTTGGAGGTAATTTTTCTGTCCGCGAAGAGAAAGATTAGGTTAGTTTCGAGTTTTATATAATTAAAAAACGAGTACATTGACCCTAGCAGCTGTGCTTTAGCAAATACAAGGTATGATCTCTTAACGATGAGAAATAATATAATATACCTATACATATATAATATGGCCATTCCCAAATTATTTTCAACTCCTACAAGCTGTTTATATTATTTTTGCTAAATTATCATCGCTCACAATAATAATAAAAATATATGATTGTCGTTGTGCAATTCATTAAATTGTGCTCTGTGTCAAACCTACATTGACGACTCCCTGATTTCTTTAGGGAGGGGAAGATGACATCTGACGTTTATCCAATGGCTGCGCTGTTGTCGCTGATGGCTGTTGGAGGTAAGTTTTCTGTCCGCGAAGAGAAAGATTAGGTAAGTTTCGAGTTTTATATAATTAAAAAACAATATTAGGTAAGTTTCGAGTTTTATATAATTAAAAAACATGGTTTTTTGTGGTGTCTTTGTTTTTTCTTTTTCAGCGTACATGAAACGTACTTTAAAAAATATACACAACAAATTTCTTTGGCGAGGACAGCAACAATGTGGAAGTTCGAGCTCGAACAATGGGTGCTTCTTGAGAACATTTTTGATTTGTTTCCGTGCTAAGGCACTCGACCAATTGTACGAAAGGCCATTCCTCAGCCGGTAGAGCTGGCTGTACATCATCTTCTTTCGGAAAAGTCATCTTTCTTTCCTTTATTTCACAATCTTGGCTAGATTCTACTTCTGAAAGGTACATTGTGAAGCTATCTGCTACCACACCTGCTTTGGATATAATGTCGCGCAAGGCTGCGATTCGAATCTTCATTCGTTGCTGAAACTCCTTTTGGAAAGAATAAACTGACACTTCTTTTTGGATACACTGTTGATGATTGTTCTGGGTGGTTTCCTTCAATTCTATTATCTCTATTTTCTCTTTTCCAGTGATACATCCAAAAAGGGGTGTTTCTTCCTTTGTTTTCTCCATGCCTTTCACTGACAGTTTTCCATTTATACAATCAATAACCGCTTTGTCCTTCAGGAACTCGATCCCCAGTATACCGTCAACTGGAATCAAATTAATGTCATAAATTTTGTTAAACTCGCATGGCTGTTTTACTCCACCTATGCGCAGTGTGGCTTTGCTAGTTCCAATTGAGCCTTCTTGCGCCCCAAACAACCCTCTAATCATTATTTTCTTGAGAGTTGGTATAGGCGTGTTTCTTTTAACACGATTTACCTTAATTATATTAACTGTTACATCTGCATCTACTAATAATGTTAATTTACCTGTTATTCCTATATCCGATTCTACTCAAATAATGCAGTTATTTGACAAGCTTTACTCTATCACACTGGCTTCTTTCTGTGGGGTCTTCATGGCCTTGAATTCTGTCAATTGAACGCAGTTGCGGATAACTCCCCCAGATAACTCCCCCATCTGCCGCTCCCCGTTTACCTTTTTTAGAGCTTCGTGTTCCGCTAGATATTTTTTCAAACAGTTTGCGGTATAATGATCGCAGGTTCTTCAAAATTGGCAGTAAAGGATTTCTGTGTCTGTTTGCAGCTGTTATGGAGAAACAATTGAAGTATCCGCGAAACTTATGCTTTGTCTGCGGCAACTAGCAGTATAGTAACCATAGTTTTCGCATTTTACCCAGTATGGCGGCTGTTTTCTTGATTGGCACTCCCTAGCAATATGCCCTCTTTGCCCACACTGGAAGCACTGGATGGGCCGAGGCGGCTTTGCCCTAGCCTGTGATCCACGATATATTACTGCTCCTGTTGGAGATAAACCTATTTGTAAGGCTTCTCTGGATGGTCTGCGGATATCATTGTTGAAGCGATTCGCCCTCCTGCTATCTTGCATAGTTGCGGAATTCAGTTTTCGTCCTCCGTTTTCCAAGACTTCTGGTTCTCTGCTCTGGAGCCTCGTTGCATCCTTCTCGAAATAACTATCTTCTTCTTGTACTTCATCTAGAGATTGGAATCTCCTTCCCGTCAGATGCACTTGCGTTATTTTATTATCTAGTGAAATATTTTAGCAATATTCTGGCTGCGAAGAAGTTCGAACACTGAAATTGTTTACATTAGCAAGAATTTCTTATCTGTGTTTATTAAATATTTTTGCCAAGGCTTCTGATAATATAAAAGTTGGATTGCAGCTTCAATCTATGTAATTTGTTTATCAGTGTTTATGAAATGATTTTGCCAAGGCTTTTGATAATATAAAAGTTGGATTGCAGCTACAAACTATATAATTTTTGTGAAGCGATTTGAAGTGATTCATTTGTTGTTCACAATTTCCCACAGAATTTGTTATCTAGTATTTATAAAATGAAATATTTTTGCGCAAGTAAAGGCTTTTGGTGATGTTGAAGTACGAACTATTTGTATTGCAGCTGCAAAGCATATAAATATGTTTACAAGAAATGAGAATGATATAAGTTACATATTGAAACCTTGATGGGAGAAACTACGTAATCTGGGTAGTAGTAGATAAGCTTGCGAACTGATTTGATTATTGTTCTGAATTTGATTATGTTAGTATCTAGTGTTTATAAAATGAAGATTTTGCAAACGTAATGCGTTTTTGGTGAGATTCATATAGAAGAATTTCAAATTATCAAACGGGTTTAGATAACTTGCGAAGAGCTATATCGAAATTTTTAGAGCTTAGTAATTGATTTTTAAATCTTTCACCAGCAACAACAACAGCAGTGGCAACAGCAGAAAGAAGCGGTAAGTATCTTTTACAATAATTTATAAATATTAATATAACACTTTCTTTTAATTCCTAGGCTATACTTCCGCTGCATATGTTTCGCGGGGTATTGGGGCGATCTGCACCATTTGGGCTGACATTATCATTAATAAAACTTAGCTCGAGTTAAATAGTTTTTTTTAAAAAAGTAAAAAAAAAAGTTAAAAACAAGATAAAAAAGTTTTAAACAAATTAAAAAAAAAGTTCAAAAAAGTTTAAAAAAGTTTTTAATAATAGTTCAGAAAAATTTAAAAAAAAATTTAAATTTTTTTTTTTTTAATGTGAAAACTGTTATTCATTGTATTTATACATTCGGTAAAATGAGTAGAAGACAAGTCGTGAATGAACTGCATAAACCAGCTCGCAAAAACTTTAAGCGACAGAGTTTACTATCAAGGGTATTGATGATTTGTGGCGGCCAGACTTGGTCGACATGGGTCCGTACTCTTCAGAAAACCAAGGCTTTCGTTTTCTTGTCACTGTAATTGATAAGTTTGCACAATATGGATGGGCCTCATCAGTTAAAAGTAAAAAGGCATCAGAAGTTGTTAAAGCGATGTAGTCTCTTTTTAATCAAGGTTCGCATTCCAAGAAATTTACAAACAGATGATGGAAAGGGGTTTTTAATAAACCGTTTCGACAGCTTATGAATCGCTATGATATTAACCATTATTCCACTTACAGCGCTTTAAAGCTTCGAAAAGTTTAAAAAAAAAAATTTTAAAAAAAATTAAATTTTTATTTAAGAAATTAAAAAAAGTTTTAAAAAAGTTAAAAAAATCTTAAATTAAGTTAAAAAGTTTTAAAATGTTTAAAAAATATTTATAAAAAGTTCAAAAAAAGTTCAAAAAAATTTGAAAAAATTAAAAAAAAGTAAGAAAAGTTTAAAAAATTAAAAAATTATAGTAATAATAATATTAATTTATAATAATACTAAATAAATAAATAAAAATTTACTTTTTGTGTATATTATTTATAGGTGTTGTTAGTGTAACAATAAAAATAAAATAAACAAATTTAAGTAATTAAGTTAAGTGACTAAGGTTTTTTTTCTCACGTACGTAGCAGGATCATTCATGTTTATACGTCGTCAGCATTTCAGAGGAATTGCAAATTCGAATGCATATCAAAAATTTCTTAATTTTCTTTATCTACATAAAAATTCTCGGAATCTGCTCATCTAAACAATTTCATTTAATATACATAATAAATTAATTTGAATGATTTATGTTTTGGCTTATCATGTTATTTGATATTAACCCACATTTGCGTAAGCAATTACCTTTGATATCACCTCGCATTTGCGTAAACAAATTTATATTAAGTAAGCAGTTAGTTGAGTGATTCATGTTTTTTTTACTCACCGCAATTCGCCTCACTTCCTGTAAGCAAATTCGCGTAAAGCTCAAAATTTTTGTTTTTCCAACGTGTGCAAAGATTACCACGTAGCAGGATCATTTATGTTTATTAGTTGCTCTTATAAAAGCGCGAGCAAACTCTTAAGAGCCATCAGTCAGTCTTAGTGAGACTCCGTGATAGTACATAAAAAATAAAAATGTCGACCGCGCTAGTAAATAAAAGTTTTTCAATAATTGAAAATTTTGCGAAAAGATATGATGGAATGTTTAACAAATTCAGTGAATGAAAACGATATTATTAAAGAGTGTTATAGAAATATTCGTAATTTTCAAGCAGCATTTCGGAAGTGCAATATAAATACTAGGAGAGCTGTGTTGCTCAAATTAAATCGTTGAGAGTGTTGATCAAAGCTTCCCATCGCTGTGGAGGAATTATTCCCGTAAGAAAAAGTGATTGGATAAAGTGGGAGGAATTAAAAACAGCATTCGTAGATAGGATTAAGTTCGGTATTATTGTACATATAACACATATAGAGCCTAAACTATTTGTGCAAGATGCATATAAATTGCTTACGTGTCGTATTAAGAATACCTTAAAACATCAATTTAATATAAAAGTTAGTACAATATTTTGCGGTGAGTTTATTAAGGAAACTGGTGACAAGGAAGTTATAAAGACATCAAATATTTCCAAGCGAAAACTGCTCCTATCAGTCCGAATAATAATTTAGAGGACTGGTATGAAGTAAACATTTTGGACCCAATACATACTCAGCTCGAAGAGTTCCAGGAAAAAGATAGTGACTGTGCACTGCACTCCATAATACACTTGGTAGCACATATTAATAAATTTGACAAGCTCCGAGGATCTTCTTATATACATCTACCAAAAGAGATTGCTTCTAAACAAGCTTGCGTTAATATAAAAAATAATGATGAAGCGTGCTTCGCATAGGCTATAATATCAGTGCTGTACCCTACAAATGTTAACACCGACAGGACCTCATCATATCCGCATTACTCTACTTCGCTTAATTTAACTGGAATAACATTTCCCATGGCGCGTAAAAAAATTAAGCAATTTGAGGAACAGAACAAATTGTCAGTAAATGTATCCATCCTCGAGAAAGAGCCAATTAGTTCCAGTGAGACTTACTGAACACAAGATCGAGCGGCATGTAATTCTATTAATGATACAAGGTAACTATGACCAGGATGAAGATCATATGGATGATGATATTAATGATGATGATCACATATATCATTTGTGTTGGATTAAAGATCTTTCACGGCTTCTTTCGAAACTAACTTTAAAACATGATGGTAGAAAGTGTATATGCGACAGATGTTTGTTATACTTTTACTCTGAAGCAAAACTGGCATCACACACTCCTGAATGCGAGAAACAAAATGATTTCAGAATTATGTTCCCATCGGAAGAAAAGAAATGGCTCGAATTCAAGGATTATGACCAAAAGAATCCAGTCCCGTTTTGTGTGTATGCCTATCTTGAGTCAATATTGAAGCCGATTCTGGGAACGACCAAAATACTTAGCGAATCCAGGAACATGAAATTCATAGCATAGGATTCTATTTCCACTGCAAACATAATGCTAAGCTCTGATATTAAAAAGCATATCGAGGGAAGAATTGTCAACAATGGTTTGCATTAGAATTGCAAAAGATTGCATCTATACCTGCACAGGAAAAGCTGAACATCAGGCCTATGCAGCCACTGATTAAAGAATAACGGCGTTCACATATGGGAAATACTTGCTGCGTTATATGTGAAAAAACGTTTGTAGGCGATGAAGAACAAGTTCGGGACTGCCACTTAACAGCAAAATATCGAGGACCAGCGCACAATCTATGTAACCTGAGCGATCAGGATTGCACCATAGTTCGAGTCATATTTCACAAATCATCTGGATATGATGCCCACTTCATTATTAAGGATACAGCTGCATCTTTCCCAGGAAAAGTTGATCTCTTACCAATTAACAAGGAAAGATATATTTGGTTCACCAAGTACATGCAAGGCAGCGACATAAAATTCAGATTCATCGATTCCTTCCGTTTTATGGCAGAATCTTTAGATAAGCTATCATCATTGCTGCCGATGGATAAACTAAATACTACAAGATCAGTATGGCAGGGATGGACTGGTAGATAACACTATTAAATGTGAGGTGAATTTGCACAACAATTTCCTAATCAATTAAAAATACTAGAATGCACATTCTGCATTCTTGCATTATTCAATTGACCCAAAACCCATCGCTCAATTAATCAATCACAATAAATGCGATCGATTGATTAATTGCATTTAAGCAAAAACATACGCTAAACAGAATATATGTCACAACCTTAAGAAGTGACTGTAATTGTTTACATGCGTTTGTTTACATTTTTGCAACCAGCAAATAAGCGGTTTAGTTTTAACGTGTTTAATGTACATTAATATTAATTTACAAGTAGCTTTTTATTCACTTGGCATCTGCTGTTTACAGCTGCGCCAACGAACCATCTTACATTTTGACACTACTACCGGGCATCTGCTGTTTACAGCTGCGCCCGACGTCGTAGCGGGGGTCTGCTTTTTACAAAGCTTGTCCTGTCTCATCATTTAGAGTTCAAAATCATTTACTACCACATGGCGACATATATGGATACATACAATTTACATCATTAATTACTACATGGCGACCGTACATATAGATATATACAACATCTATAGTATTACTACATGTCGACCATGATGAAAAGAACCTAATCTTCGGACCGTGATGAAAAGAACCGAATCTTCGGACCGTGATAATTAACCTGTAATCTTCGGAACGTAATAATGAAAATGAAATCTTTGGACCGCGATAGTAACGAAAAATATTTTGACCGTGATAAAGAAGAAAGCAATTTTCGGACCGTGACGATAAGAACCTAGGTAAAGCAAACATCAGACAGAGACGTTAAAAAGGAAATATTCAGTACCTCAGATAACTAGTAACAGCGAATTTATCAGTTCAACCAATACGTCAGTGCCATCGAATAAATCAATTAATCAAGAAGTTTTTCAAGAAGTATCCCATACGTTAGATAACCTGCTTAAGCGCTTTTCGGGAATCGAAAATCACACTTCAATTGGGAAAGGTACTACATCTGAGGAAATGTAGTGTGAAGTGTGAATTTTTCTAGAACTTATTTAAGATTGCCATCTGGTAGATTTTCGGTCAGACTACCTTTTCGATGCAGCCCTTCCATATTAGGAGATCCTTTAGAAACGACCAAAAGGTGGTATTTTAATTTAGAATCCAAGCTATCAAAATCATGCGAAATTAAACAGCATATTGCAAATTCATGGAAGATTACTTGAGATTGGGACATATGCAACCCATTAAAATAAATGAACTCAGTGTCGACCACTAATTTCTCCCTCACCTTTGTGTTCTCCAGCCGGAAAGCACCTCTACAAAGCTAAGAGTAGTTTTAGACTTGTTTACAATTCTACTCCTTTTTCGAAAGTTTCGATATGCGATGACTGCCGACATTTCAAAAATGTACCGCCAGGTAGAGGTACAAGATCCTGATAATCACATGCAATGCATTTTATGACGGAATTCAAAGGACACAGATTTGCAAATATATCGTCTTATGCCTGTAACCTATGGGAATTTATCAGCATCATTCCTAGCAACGCGTTGTCTTAAAAGGCTAGGGGAGGAGGAAGAACCATCATCTGATTTAGGATCACGAATTGTCAAGAATGACTTTTACGTGGACGACATGTTGACCGGCACAGATAGTATCAATGAAGCTATCAGAGCTCGTTATGAAGTAGAAGGATTACTTCAGAGAGGTGGGTTCTTACATGACAAATGGTGTTGTAATGATGATCGAATTCTTAACCACGTACCGGTAGAAAGAAGAGAGAAATTATCCAATATTGGAGAAAACGATGCTGTGAAGACTTTAGGGTTGACTTGGAATCCTACTCAAGACAAGTTTCACTTTACTTTCGCAAATTCAGACAACTGTGTCACATCAAAGAAGCGCAAAATTCTTTCGACGATTGCACGATTGTATGATCCACTTGGATTAACAAACCCAATCATAGTTAAAGCTAAAATTTTCATGCAAAGCCTCTGGAAGCTAAATGTTGATTGGGATGAATCTCTGCCGATTGACCTACAATCACAATGGAAATCATTCATTCATCAGCTCAAGGATATCAATCACATTGGAATAGCAAAACATGTGCTCCCGCAGATTGAATATGAAAATCGTGAGTTTCACGGATTTGCGGATGCCAGCTCTCTCGCTTTTGGAGCGTGCCTGTATATCAGAACAACTGATAAATCAGGTAATATAACAATAAAATTGCTTTTTGCAAAATCAAAGGTTGCCCCTATAAAGACTCAAAGTATTCCAAGATTAGAGCTTTGTGCTGCATTAATGCTATCTGAACTCATGCATCGAGTCATCTCATCTATAGCAATAGATTTTCACAAGTCTTACTATTGGTCGGACTCGACTATTGTCCTTTCATGGATTTCTGCACAAGCCTGCAACTTGAAAACTTTCGTCGGCAGTCGTGTCTAGAAGGTACAAGAGCTAACTCAAGCCCGCAGTTGGAAACATGTGCCCACATCAAAGAACCCGGCAGATATAATTAGCAGAGGACTTTCACCTGGAGAATTACTGAGTTCACACTTATGGTTCAATGGACCTAACTTCTTGACTGCTTCTGAATCTTCATGGCCTCCATAACACATCCTTCCACATCAAGACTTGCCAGAGAAATGTAAGTAAAAGTCGCGTTAATTACTGAAAGGGTTGAAGACCTTGTCACTACTTCAAAATTTCGCAACACCCTTTTGAAACTTCAAGCTGTGTTCGCGTACATATTTCGCTTTTATCATAATGCAAAGCTAAAGTACCCATCCAAAAGAATTTTCGGCCCATTAGGCGTAGATGAATTTGACTTTGCACCTAAAGCTGTCATCAAGATGGTACAAAAAATGGAATTCTCTCCAGACTGCGATGATCTTAGTTCGAAAAAGGAAATTTCCACTAAAAGTTGCTTAAAGACTTTGACTGCATTTGTAGACAAGGAAGGCTTGGTTCGTGTTGGAGCAAGATTAAGGAATTCGGGTTTAGACTACGACTGCATGCATCAAATGGTACTACCTCGCTCACACCCGCTCACAGATGCACTAATCAGTCACTACCATCACAGGCATTTGCTCGCTGGACAACAAATATTGCTATACATTCTTAGAACTCGATTTTGGCCTGTGGGTGGAATGAGCACGGTGAAGAAGGTTTTACATAGGTGCATACGATATTTTTGGACACGCCCAAAATGCATTCAACAATTGATGGGAGACATTCCAACAGAACTCGTTGAACCATCAGCACCATTCGCAACATCTGGCATATACTTTTGTGGTCCATTTTATATAAGACAACTCGTACGAGGAAGATCACCTACAAAGGCATATGCTTCCATATTTATCTGTTTCACGACCAAGGCAGTATATATCGAGCCAGTCTCAGATCTTACCACTGAGGGATTTTTGTCTGCGTTAAAACGGTTTAGCGCCAGAAGAGGTTAGTTTTCAAAGATCTACTCTGATAATGCTACAAATTTTCTAAGCGAAAATAATAAACATTCCTTTTTAGATGTTTATTTTCTTAAGATTATTCATCAGTATCGTTAATCTATTACGGACGTACCCATACATTCTTCCCTTCCTTGTGTCCGTCGCTTTATTTCTTCTGTAAGGCGGTCATCATAATCTATTTGGAGGAACTCCTTCCGGAGCTCTTTGATAAGATCGTACCACGACTTGCATTTACTCTTATCGGCTCTATACCACACCAGAGCACGTCCGGTGAATAAATCTACAGCTGAAGGCAACAATTGAGATTTGGTAATCCCATGAGCCCCGTTTAACTCCTCTATTCTTTCTAGAAATGAGTTAAGAGACTGGCGCCTTGTGCTGCGGAGAACTTCAGAGCCCAGTTATAAATTGGAACACGATGTGTAGCCCGAGGGCTGAAAGATAAATTCCCATCAAGTGGGGTCTCCGCTTCGTCGCTGGATGAATCGTTAAAATTTGGATTTTCCACTTTGGTCTCTAATTCCCCGAAATCAGATACTAGTTGTCCTCTTAATTCGTCTTTTACATTAAACTGCTCCAGATTAGTTGTTACCATTCTCTTCAGCCTGTCTAAGGCCCAATTAATTTTCGTCGTTGTTTTGGCATAACTGCTACTAGTAGTGTTTCCCTCAAATTTGTCTATGGACGTGTTTATCTCCGATATAGTAGCTGTGACAGATGCGTTGTCCGGCTCAAATGTGAAAGAGTACTTCGCAGCCCTTAGCTTTTGCCCTGCATTTCTAATTTAAGTGCCCCTCTTAAACTCTTTCTCATGGCATCAACTGATCCGGCTTCTAAGTCCTTAACGACTAGTTGGTAACTTCTTGATTTAAGCGATTAATATCCATGGCTACTCGGATACTGTGCGGGAAACTCACTAGGCTTTAGACCCAACTTAACCATGGCGAATATCGTACAATGTAACAAATCTCATACGATCGAAAACCCTCGGAGACCGTTACACCTCACTTCGGACTTGAAACCTGAGCTTAAAATCTCCCCCAGTAACCGATCCTACGATCCTGAATTGAGGGGATTTCGAAGAAGGTAAAAGCCCCCTCCCTCTCAATTATACCCAAGGAAAATAAGACGGCAAGGGCCAATTTTTCTTTGCTCTTGTACTTTTTTAAATTTAATTTAAATTATTTTTTATTTTCCATTTTATTATTTTATTCCACTCAAATTGGTACTAAGAGAAAGATTGTAAATCTTGTAGTATGTCTTCCATATACACAAGTATTCTCCTCTATTCTATTCTACTTTGAAAGAGGTAGAAGAACGGCTAAATCACACATTCCTGCCTAGAGAAACTTATCAGGAACTGGTAAACATGTCAACAATTACCAGGCAGTACCCTCTAGGAAATTTCATAGCCTTTACGGTAGGAATATAACAAATGCGAATAACAAGTGCGAATATGCCAAATTACGCACAATTCAGTCAAATCACCCGCAACTCACAAAATATCACACTATTTTCACTGGATTCCTGGCAAAACATTATGTCGTCGAACGCAAATAGTCACGTACAACCGTCACAGTTTGCACAAAAAAACACATCATCATATATCAAACAGGATCCAAGATCTCCTAATAAAAATTTTAATGTACAAAATAAAAATAATTATTTGAATAAAACAAATTGTAGTTTTTCTAACCTATACGCCGATTGCCCGAAGGGAACAAATACACCATACTGTGTGAACTTCAAGATATATAATCGTGACATACGTGACTGCCGAAGATACAATAACAATGCTCAAAGACCACATGACCATAGAATGCCACCGAATGAACACCCTAGGGAGTCACAAAACCACAACAAAAATTCCAGAGTATATAACGGCCGGACAAAATATGAATTTTGTGGTCGTCCTGGACACGTAGTAGATAACTGTCATCAAAAGCTAAACTGGGAAGCACGGAGTCAGGGAAACTACTTACAGTCGACCCAAAACTCCACGGTTCGACTGAAAGTAACCCATTTAATAAAAAAGGGTCCCCTCAGACACGCGATTCCAGTGTCGCTACGGTAAAATGCCCTTTAGACATAGCCCTGATTGGCCAAACTAAATTTGTAATCGACACAGGCGGTGAGGTAAGTATAATAAAAAAAAGGTCACTAAAAGACATCTGCATAATTAACCACAATGAGGCATGTACATTTCAGACCTCATTTTGTACCGGAAAGATGCTGGGACAATGCCAGGGAAACTTCGTTTTTAAAAACAAAATTCCCTGCAAGTTTCAAGTCGTAAAGAACTTGCCTTGCCTTTCCGACGATGGACTTTTAGGAGACGATTTCCTAACGCACAACTGTAACGTTGAGGGCACTAACAAAGCACTGAGGCTTACTCCCACGGAAAATAACCCAGACCAATTTGCTTTCCCACTAGAGTTTGAAACGGACAAGCTACATCCCGAAATAGTCGAAGTAAGAACACTTGCAGAGGAGGTGGAGCCTAAACAGGTAGTACTATCCAACTGCGGTCTCTTCAAGGCTCCTCAAATGAGAAAGGCTGTCTACCAAGCTCCGTAAGAGCCCAAGGAATGCGAAATAAGCTTTCTGGGAAATCAAGAGACTGTCGAAATTAGGCACCAGTTGCGTATCTTAAAGGTACCAATATGCATAGCTGCGCGGTCACAAATTGTTGCCACAGTCCCGTTGAAAACAAAGGAAGAAATGCTCTGTTTATCCCAAGATTTATCCAAACATTGTTAACGCTAACAGCCACCAAGTTGTCATACACAACTAAAATTTACAACTATATCCTATAAGCGACTACGCAATATGTTATTTATATGTGTATTTTACTCACATGTACCTAGGATTAAGCAATATGCTAGTAGGGCTTTCTCACTTGATCAAGGGCTTGTGTCAGGAAAAGAAATATATAGCACGGGAATAACAAAAAAAAACGAAAATTATGCTTTTATCTCTATAATAAACCTGAGGCATCGGCCTGGCCCCTGCTATCTTTATTTTTCTCTTATGCCATATTCTTTTATTTTTGTGTTCTTGTTTTTTTTCAGAATATGTACTACTTGTTGTTTACCACAATTGTGATGCCCCAGGCAGAGTGACGGATGGGAGAATTGCCTTGGGGCCTTGTTCTCAGGTTAGTCCATTAAAATTCGCATTCGTTAATAGGTTGGACCTGATGTCGGCCTAAGAAGTTATGGGGCTAAACGAAACCACATGCCTTGACAGCTTAGCCAGGGAGGCTGGGGCGTTGGGCCCACCTAGGTCAAGGTCAAGACTTCGATAACACCTGAAGTCTTCATTTATGCTCTTTCACTCCCTTGGGCTGCGTCGCATAGATTTTTTCTTTCCTTTATTTTCAGCATTTCGGATTGCATAAACTTCGTTCTTTCACGTTTTTAGGTTACATCACGAAAGCGACCCGATCTTTCGTCCGTCTGTCTGTCCGGGGTCTGCGCAGAGAGCAAGTTCTTTTATATGCTCATCATACAAGCATTGTGGGGATGCTGGTGGCAAGAACCATCGCAAGCCAATTGATCGCTAGCGGCAATACGCAGTGTGGCTATCCACACATATTTCCTAAATGAAATTTGCAGCTGGAGGTATATGTTGCAGCATCTATTTATCTTCATGGCAAGATGGATGTAGGTAGATCTGACGACGAGCGCGCTCTTCGCTATAGAAAGAGATGGTTATATAGTTTCTTTAAACACTGTAGCTGCATCAACCTTAAGGCAGTTATGAAGACAGTAAGTACTAACAAGGACAGATTTGTCAAAAACCGTATCCATATCGACGCAAAGGAACTCAATTTTGTCACCGGCAGAAGAGAAGTTAAGCACAGGTGCTTTGAAAGAATTATGCACGTAGGCAGAAACTCCTCCTCCATTACGACCCACACGACCATTCCGAAAAATACGTTAATTGGTTAAAGGCAGGCTTTGTGAAGAAATATTTTTATTCAGCCAAGTTTTACAGACAAGTATAGCATGAATTTTTGAGCCAGAGACCCAGACACCTGCAACAGACCAACTTTGTTACGGACACTTCTAGCATTGAAATAGGTCACATTTAATCCATTATATCGCGAAGATAGCACATTGACAAGCGCCCTCTTCAAGTCTATTGCTATAACGCCACCGATCATCCAAAATCATACACGCACAGAAACCTGAAAGCTCCACTCAACATAACGCACATAATAGGTACTGTTCAGTAAAAAAGCCTTCTTTACTGGTTGATGGTTTATTAAAAAGTAAAATATGTACACTTTATTATCCTATTTATACAAAATTTAGTCTGGGAAATAAAATTAAGAATTACCAAAAAAGTGCTTAGTTCACAATATACCATATATTGTGAGAATGTAAAATTCTCACAAGAAAGGTGAGTAGCACGAGATAGGTACATACATACAGGTGGTGATAGGTACGTAAGTACATGCCCGTGCAAAAACTGCAGCGTCTGGAGTTCGCATGGTAGAATTTTCCGGTGAAATATGAATTCCCTCAGAATGAATACGATGCGACGTGAGAATTATTTTATGTGATTAGCGCTGGACTAATCACGATGCGACGTGGGAATTATTTTATGCGATTAGCACTGGGATAATCATCCTGCCCCCTTGGGTTGCTGCGCAACACAAAATCTTCATTGTTATCCGGCTGGCTCCGTCTTGCGGGTACTGGAGGTATGGAATAGCAATGTGGGGGCATTTTCCTGGAGCAAACCCCGTGGTTCCATTTGGTAAACATCCAATAGGTGCATCCGATAATAAGAGCTGCTAGAAGCATGTAACTGATGGTGTAATGATGTATGTCGTGATGCGATAGTCCCTGGGGCAATGCTTTCGAGTACAAAGCATCAACACATCTATTTCATGATCGTTGGATTTTAGATGAAGCTCTGAAGAAATGTATGGGTACCCTCTTTTTGCTGAATGCGGGTCTTCATCCAAGGATAGAGTTAAATTTATGCGTGGAATAAATGCTGATATGGTCTTGCTTTGATAACGCCCGTGACCAGTAATCGTCATAGAGGTCTGTTTGATTGAACAATCTGGTCGAAGTTTTAGAATTCCATTTTTCTGTAGAGTCTTAGTTGTTACTGCTGTTCCACATACAATGTTGAATGTGGTTTCACTGTCGAGATGGTAGAGCCAACTGTTTGGAGTATGTAGCTGTATCCAAAGATTTGATCGATTTGAGCTGCGAAGGTGGCAGTTGGAAGAGAGTGTTTGTCTGTGGTTAAGCAGCTCCATTTCGTACTGGCTGACGTTGGCCTTTAGATTGAAAATGGGATGATTCTGGTCACATAGATACTGATCTCCTCTTAAGTGTTGACATTTGTTTAACTCTGCATGAGATAGTGGGTAATATCTCTCCCTGGGAAGACTCACGATGAGATAATCTGATGATGGCTTGATTAATAGGAGTTTGTCTACTTGTTGAATGGGAACAGGTATCATCTTGAATAACTGAAAGTATTCATCCAGGACGAGTGGAATCCGTATGTCAAATAAAATGTATGATTCTCCTATCCTGGTTCCAACTGTCATTAGGTTGTAAAGGAGTAGCACGCCATCCTTGATATTTCCTGGAATAGTTAGAGTTGATGGAATATGGTCCTTTATTAAAGTCAACTGGTCTCGGAGTTGCATCGGGGTAATTAATAATGGGCTGATCTTGTTGTGGTGAATATCTGTTATGACGTCTAATAAAGCATTTTGAGCTCTGTGGTAGTTTTGAAGAACTAGTGTGGTTAGAAGCGATAAGGCACTGAAAGCTTGGATAGCTTGCTGCTCCAGCTGAACGTCATCAACAAACTTACTGAATGCAAGTATATGGTCTTGAATTGCCTTGAATTGTTCTTGAATTGATTCCTCTTGACGTTTCATGATATTGGTTGTAGTTTCTAAAACTGATGTTTGGTTTTTTGCTAGCTGCATTAAGTAACCCTCGTTGCTTCCTGTTTTTTCGATTTCTTCTTCAATGTACTTGGCGTAGGACAAGTCCACGATGCCAAATAGTTTGTTCGCAACGTTACCTATTAAGTCAAGAGGTGACCTTTTATGTGGAACTCGGTCTCGGCCGCCTTGTTTGTGGAGAATTTCATTGGCTTCTTCAATTTGCGTGAGTTGATGTTGAAATTGGGAAAGTATTTCCAAACAGTGGTCTCTTCTGAGTGTTGTTGTATTGCATAACTTGCTTATTTCTCCAATGCATTTTCGGATTCCCGCTAGTTCGCTCCAGTAATTATCTAGATTGTAGTATGCAAGAATGGTCCACTGGCTGTTTATTAGATGTGCATGTCCTAGTGACTCAAAGAATATTCCTGG
>OZ005740.1:132526740-132615857 GCA_963930735.1 Dioctria linearis | reverse complement strand
CAACTGTCATTAGGTTGTAAAGGAGTAGCACGCCATCCTTGATATTTCCTGGAATAGTTAGAGTTGATGGAATATGGTCCTTTATTAAAGTCAACTGGTCTCGGAGTTGCATCGGGGTAATTAATAATGGGCTGATCTTGTTGTGGTGAATATCTGTTATGACGTCTAATAAAGCATTTTGAGCTCTGTGGTAGTTTTGAAGAACTAGTGTGGTTAGAAGCGATAAGGCACTGAAAGCTTGGATAGCTTGCTGCTCCAGCTGAACGTCATCAACAAACTTACTGAATGCAAGTATATGGTCTTGAATTGCCTTGAATTGTTCTTGAATTGATTCCTCTTGACGTTTCATGATATTGGTTGTAGTTTCTAAAACTGATGTTTGGTTTTTTGCTAGCTGCATTAAGTAACCCTCGTTGCTTCCTGTTTTTTCGATTTCTTCTTCAATGTACTTGGCGTAGGACAAGTCCACGATGCCAAATAGTTTGTTCGCAACGTTACCTATTAAGTCAAGAGGTGACCTTTTATGTGGAACTCGGTCTCGGCCGCCTTGTTTGTGGAGAATTTCATTGGCTTCTTCAATTTGCGTGAGTTGATGTTGAAATTGGGAAAGTATTTCCAAACAGTGGTCTCTTCTGAGTGTTGTTGTATTGCATAACTTGCTTATTTCTCCAATGCATTTTCGGATTCCCGCTAGTTCGCTCCAGTAATTATCTAGATTGTAGTATGCAAGAATGGTCCACTGGCTGTTTATTAGATGTGCATGTCCTAGTGACTCAAAGAATATTCCTGGATTACTTGAGAATGGTGTTACTTCGGACGGCTCCCTTAGCGGGCTTCCGAAGGCTGGCATTATAAGTGAGGTTAGCATGAGCAATTTTAAAGCCGCTGATGAGCTAATAGATCTTGCCGTGGGGCTTCTATTCGTCTCTGTAGCGTTAGTGGGATTTTTCTTGAAATTTTCCATAAATGGTGAATTCTTCCAATTAGAATTGATTGGCAAGAACCTTCCTCGCAGCGGGTGATAGGGTCGTTTGTGTTTCATCCTCTTTGCTGGTGGCTCTCCTTCTACGTCCTTGTGGGATGGTCCTGGCGCCTGATTAAAGGTTAGAAAGGATGTTTTCGGTAGCGTTCCCTCGACTGATTTGGAGTCGGTCTTGAGGTTGCTGCCACTGGCATTCCCGTTGAGATCTTCTGGTCTATATTGCTCCTCCGGCAAGGGACAGAGGTTATGAATGGTCCGTTTAAAAATTCCAGAGGGGGTTTTGACACTAACAACTCTAGTAAGTTTGTCGGCGCCGTCGAAAGTTTCTATGACGCGGCCTAGCGACCATTTCAATGGTGGTAAGTTCGCCTTTCTTATCACGACTAAAGTTCCAGGTTTTAGGTTTGGCTTTATACTCCTCTTTTTGTTCCCCGTTTGCAGCTCCTGTAGGTATTCAGCCGACCAGCGCTGCCAAAATGTTTGTTGAATATGTTGAATACGGCAAAATCTTGTTAATTTGTCGATGTTTCTTTCAGCGACATCAGTTTCAGCGCATGCTGTCAAGGGGCTTCCCGTCAAGAAGTGTCCTGGGGTTAGTGCCTCGAGGTCATTGGGATCAGAAGACATGGGTGTTATTGGCCTGGAATTAAGGATGGCCTCTATCTGGACAATTACTGTGTGTAATTCCTCGTATGTCAAATTGGCATTTCCCGTATGGCGAATCAAGTGATTCTTGGCGGATTTCACTGCCGCTTCCCACAGTCCTCCGAAGTGAGGCGATCGTGGTGGTATGGGCTTCCACTCAATGTGATTTTTAATGCATAATTGAGCGAGTGATGACTGTAAATCCTGCGACAGGAGCATGTCCTTTAGTTCCTTTAAATGTGTTCGTGCTCCTAGGAAGTTCGTTACGTTGTCGCAAAAGATAGTAGCACACAGACCTCTCCGGGCAATGAATCTTTTTAGACCGTTAAGGAAAGCTTCGGCACTCAGATCACTGACCAATTCTAAATGGACAGCCTTTGTAGTGAAGCATACAAAGACAGCTATGTACGCCTTTGTAGGTGCCTTTCCTCGTAGTTTGTAATGAATCATGATGGTCCACAAAAGTCGACTCCTGTGGTGTGAAAGGGTCTTGTTGGCGTCACACGTTCCACAGGTAGGTCTGCCATCATTTGATCAACGGGCTTCGGCTTACATCTGAAGCAACGGATACATCTATGGACAGTATGGCGCGCCAACCTTCTAGCGCCTATGACCCAGTATTTCTGCCTCGCGATTGCAGTTAGCGCTTGAGGTGCTACGTGCATATGTTGGTTGTGTAGATAATTGAATAGAAGTTCACTCAGTTTGTGGTCCTTAGGCAAAAGAATCTGGTTCTTGGCCTCTTGGCTGAGTTTTGAATTTTTCAGCCGTCCGCCGACCTTTATGATTCCTGTAGAGGCGTCTACAAACGGCGTTAAATGTTGAATAGAATGGTGAGTATCAAGTGCTTCCCCTTTCTTTAATGATGAGTATTCGTGCTGGAATGCTGTGCGTTGAATATTTTTTATAATTCCGTTCAAGGCAATGTCTAGCTCTGCAATAGATACTTCGCCCATCTTCCTCGATCCCTTGGGAGATTTGCAATTTTGAAAGAATCTGAAACAGTATGCAAAGATTCTCTGTAATTTAAAAAATGAGTTACAATGATTCACAGGTGTGACTAGATCAACATGTTTGACTCGTTCTATGGCTGTGCAGACGGATTTTTTTGGTTTGGCTTCTGGAATATCGTCTGGTATTTTGAAGGCAAATGTGGGCCATTTTTCTTCAGGTTCAGATAGATGCCTTGGACCTTTGAACCACAGAGTTGATTGGCTGAGGGCATCCGGGAACATTCCACGGGAGATTATGTCAGCTGGATTTTGTGTTCCTTCAATGTGTCTCCATTGCTGTGGCTGAGTCAATTGTTGTATTTTTTCAACCCGATGTGCTATGAAGGTACTCCACGTATAAGACGGTGATGAGATCCAGGCGAGTACAATGTAGAGTCAGTATGATACACAATTCTTGAAGGGTTTATTTGCATGCATTGAGATACTCTTTCCACTAATTCTGTCATGAGTAGCGCGGCACATAGTTCCAATCTTGCAAGCGTAGTAGCCTTTACTGGTGCTAGTCGTGACTTGGCGCATAACAGTCTTACTCTGATTTCTCCTTGCGTATTCATTGATCTGAGGTAGCAGCAAGCCCCATAGGCGGACTCACTGGAGTCTGAAAAGGCGTGTAATTGGATGTTGACTGAGTTTGAAAATAGTACGTGTCTTGGAATTTTTATTGCTCGTAATCCTGGTAGACTCTTCTTAAATTCATCCATTTATTTTTGTGAACTGCGGGTAGTTCTTCGTCCCACGAGCATTTGGCCTTCCAGAGGTCTTGTAGAAATAGCTTTCCTAATACAGTTACTGGTCCTATTAACCCAAGAGGATCGAAAATACGGGCTACTTCGGATAACACTGTGCGTTTGGTAAGTCCTTGTGTTTCACCTTCAGTTGCTTGATACTGAAAACTGTCTTCCTTTGGTTGCCAGATTAATCCGAGAGTTTTCGTTACTTCGCCATTGTCAATGAGTAGCATCTTCTCTTTGTGATCTTCTGGTATATTTCGTAAGGTATCTGGGTGGTTGGCACAAAATTTCCATAATTCGAAACCGCCGCCTTTCAGGAGCTCTGTTAGGTCGTTCTTTAATTTGAGCATGCTTTGTTTAGAGTCAGCTCCTGTCAGGATGTCGTCGACATAGGTATTTCCTAAAATCATATTTGCAGCTCCGGGAAATGTATCGTATTCTGCTAAGGCTAATTGATTCAGGCATCTCGTCGCGAGGAATGGAGCGGCGGTTGTTCCGTAAGTTACGGTGTTTAGCTGGTATGTTTGCAGAGGCTTCTCTCTGTCATCTCTCCATAAAATTAGTTGGTACTTTCTGTCGTTTGGGTGGACATTGATCTGCCGATACATTTTGCAGATGTCTGCTGTCATTGCGTACTTGTACATTCTGAATTTTGTTATGATGGTGAAAAGATCTGGCTGAACGGTGGGACCAACCATCAAGATATCATTGAGGGATCTTCCGGATGATGTTTTCGCTGAGGCATCAAATACTACACGGAACTTGGGCTTGTTGGTATCTGCCTTTGCTACACAGTGATGGGGCATGTAGTAATGATCGGTAGGAATGGCTTCCTTTGCTATCGGTTGCATGTGGCCGAGTTCTTGGTATTCTGTCATGAAATCATGATATTGCCTTTTGAGATCGGCATTTCTCTCCAGTTTTCTTTCTAATGCATAGAAGCGCTTTGAAGCAATTTCCAGGGACGACCCCAAAGTAGTTGGTAGCTCACGAAAGGGTAGTTTGACGATATATTGTCCTGACGCGGATCTTTGGAAGGTATTTTGGAAATGCTCCTCACAGAGGAGTTCTTCTCTTGACTTGTACTTGGATGGTGAATCGTGATGCTCCAACTCCCAAAATTGTTGCAACTGTTTGTCCAGTGCTGAAACTGAGGGTTGTGTTGCGATGTGACAACTTTGAGTGCATCCAGCTTGAGTTGGCACCTTTCCTGCAAGAATCCATCCAAAGTGGGTATTTTGAAGCAGTGGCAAGTTGCGTAGTCTTATTTGACCTTCTTGCAAGAGTTGAAAGAATAATTCAGCTCCCAATAACATGTCGATGGCCTGAGGTTTATAGAACGCGGGGTCTGCTAGCTGGATGCTAGTTGGAATATCCCAGTTCGATGCTTTGATGTATTGTGACGGTTAGTGTTCGCTGATAGTTTTTAAGTTAACAGCATTGATGACTGCTGAAAAGCTCTTCACTCTTGAATGTATCGTGAGAGTGGTTTCGTACTTAGCAGTTGTTGCGATTCCACCAACACCACTAATCGGCAGTGAAGTTTTGCTGCGTGGTAGTCCCAGAGCCTGTACGAGTCGTTCGCAGATAAAGTGGAGCTGTGAGCCCGAGTCCAAGAGTACCCTACAGTTGACCGAGACTCCTGAGGCATTAATGACCTTGATTATTGCTGTTGCTAATAGAATCTGCGAGCGTGTTGACGCCTGTAAGCTAGATATTTGTGAGTTTGTTGTCTCAGATGGAGTAGAACGACTAATCTCCTGGAACTGAGAAGTGGAGTCAAGTTGTCTGGTAGCTCCTGAACTGCCTCTGGTCACTTGTTGATAGTTCATTGGTGCTAAGTCTGTGCTCCGACGAACGATGCCTTGTCGTGATTTCGCTTGAATAAGGTTTGTTGGCTTCTCTGATTGACGAGAGTTGTGTATTAATGTGTTATGGCGTTTGCCACATTTCATACAGCCTCTTGATGTGCAATCGTGTACTGTATGGTCTAGCTTTAGGTAATTGGGGCACAATTTGAACTGCCTGATGAGCTGAATCCGATTATCTAATGTTGAATAGAGGAATTTTGGGCACCTAAAATCTCCATGATCTGCCTTGCATACTGCGCACTTCAATGCCTGGGATGATGCCGTCAACGTAGATACCCTCTTGCGTTCTTCCTTCGTCTGGATTACTTCAAGCATCTGAAACCTTGTTTCCATGAATTTGAAGAAATCGTCCATTGTCTGCAATTCGTGCGGTGCTTTAAGTGACTGCTCATATAATCTCCTGGATTCCCTATCGAGCTTCTGAGTGAGTAAATGAAGCAGTATGGGGTTCCACTGCTTGATCTCGATGCCACTGTTCTCCAATGCTAGTAGACATTCCTTGCTAGTGTCATGCAATCTTTTGATTCCCGAGCCTGATTCGGTTGTGAGAGCAGCTTGATATAGTAACTGATTGAGAATTGCTGTTACTATAGCCCTCGGATTGTCATACCTCTCTAAGAGTAACTTCCAAGCTACTGAGTAGTTATCGTCAGTAGCTTGTAAATGTTTTATTAGTCCGCTGGGTTCACCTGTCAGATTTGCCTTCAAGTAGTATAATTTTTCGGCCCCACCCAGAGGCCTGTTGTGAATGAGTTGACTGTACAAGTTTTTGAACTGCCCCCATTTGGTGTAGTTTCCGTCAAAGATTGGAAGTGTTAACTTTGGGAGTTTAATGTTTCCATTTATCGCGGTCACTGATTGTTCGTCAAGCTTTCCTTGTAGCCTTGTTGCTGTTTCTTGGAAATGATCTTCAATCTTCGTATATTCGCGAATATCGTAGGAGTCATCATCAAGTTCTGCCATTATTTGCCCATGTAAGGAGGCTATGGTGTCCCAATATTGATTGATGGACCTCAGTTTTTGTGTGTAGTATGCCCTTGGATGTGGATTTGCATGTTCGCGTTCAATTACCTTGATGATTCGCTCTAGCGCAGCAGTGGTGGCCTTCACCTGTTTTCTCATTTTCAGGCTTCCAGTCAGTGGCACTAATTCGTCCTGGTGCTCGGGCTCGTCTGTATGTGATGATGTGGCTGTCGATACCTCGAGTCGCTCACTCAATCTTTGCAAGAATTCATTGTAGACCTTCTCTACTTGATTAAAGTAGTTTTTCACAAAGTAAGAATGCTCTTTGTTGCAGTCCTCACTTTCAACTATTTCGTCGTGATTCTCGCAAAACTTAGTCCATAAGTCATTGAGCCTTCCTTCACGGCTAATCAGGTACTAAGGTAAACAGCGAAGTGTAAAGAATTAAAAAATTTAAGGTTCGAAGTCTACCCATTTTGTAATATAAAATATATAATGCAAATCAGAATTAAAATAATTTGGAACAAATTAAATAAATTAAAAAAAATTAAAAAATTCTAAATCAATCACAAAAAAAAAATAAAGAAACATTCACATATTATTCCTCTGCATTAATTGCTTCGCCAATCATATCAAACCAAACGTCCAGTGCTGGAGCCACGGGTAGATTATCTGATATAACAAAACTAGAAACATTTCCACGTCGGGTAAATGTAAAGTGTGCGTGATTTTCCCTTACTATTAAATTTAGCTACGTTAAAATTTCGGGACCAGCTATCGGATATAAAATTTGAATTGAGCCCGTTTAACTTAAATTTCTGTATAAGCTCTCTTTGCTCGCAAATAGATAAGAAGTTCAGAATTAACGGCTCGTTTTTACGTTACGTTTCATTGATGACGTGACCCTATGTGATTAATTTTGGTATAAATATAAATAATTTTTGTACAAATACAAAATTCTTTGTTCAAAACTTTCTTTATATTGAATAGACCTAAGCAAGTTTTCAGAATGATTTCCGTAATGTACTAAACACAAAGGCTACAACAAATAATACTATTCTGCTCTCAGAAAAATGAAAGAAATAAAAATGTCAATTGAGTTCCACTTTTTGTTGGACAAAACATTTGCAACTTCTAAAAAAAAACGGTTTCATATACGTAACAGTTTTACGGGTAAACCGGCTTTTTGTATTTTTTCATTTTGTTGTCTGCTTCGCTATCAGTGCGTACGTCATACTCGTTCATCCAGCCGATCCATTTTATCTACAGACCATTTATCAGTTAGCTGGTATTATCACACGTCAATGTTGCAATACAATCAATATTCTGCGTGATTAAAGTGTTATTAAGTAATAAATTTAGAGCTATTAGAGAGAATTTTGAATAATGGTAGGAAATAAATATGGAAAAGAACCTATATATAGAATTCTAAGTGATTATAAAAGTGGATTGTCACAAACAGACATTTGTAAAAGTGCAGTAATTTAAAGTGCACAGTTTGTAGAGTAGTTATAAGTGAAAAGAGACAATCCATAACTACCAAGAGAGGCAATAGAAATATTAAAATAAAAATAAAAGGGATCCTGAAATATCATCCAAACAATTAAAGAACGATCTGAATATAAATGTAACCACTGGAACCATTCGAGGAAGAGCTGTTGAATTCCGAATTAAGGGCTCCCGCCCAGCAAAGAAGTTGTTGATTTCGAAAAAAATCTGAAGACCAGACCACAGAAGTGAAAGATACTAAGAAACTAAGTTTAATTTAAGAGGTACTGATGGTTTGTTCATGTAAGAAGACCTAAAGGTTAAAGATTGAATCCTAAGTATACTAAGAAAAGATATTGTTACGCGCCACAAAGTGATACAAACAACATCTATTGGAAATGGAAACAACTTTAGGTTAGTGACATCCTAGTAAACTGGGTTTGGAGAACGGAATATTCAGGAAGGTTCTAGGATAATTCGTAGAGTATAAATACGGCGCTGCTTACATCCAGGAGGCGAGTATTATTTCAGACAGCGAAGTGAACGAAGTAAACTATTTGGATTGCGATAATTAGAAGTACAGTACTAGCGATAAATGAAGAGTTGATTTGATAATTATTTGTGAATTTGTGAGAGTAAACAGTAAAGTTAAATAAAGAAAGAACTTTTGAATTATATCTGAAATATTGTGTTTTAAATAACGAATTAAGACCACACTCGTAACAACTGGTGTCAGAAGTAAAATAAAATCGTTAAATAAAATGGTGGCATTTGACTTTGAAATTCAAAGAGTGATTAATTTTGTGAAATCGTGTGTAAAAATTCCGAAAGATAATTTTATATTAAACTGTGAATGAATTACAGAAGACGCAAGAATGGGACGCAAGCTAGAGGAGCTTCGCATACAGGAATTGAAAGTGGAGTTGGGGAAGCCGTCATTACAAACGACTGGCCTAAAGAATGTCCTAGTCGAGCGACTTAGACAAGCTTTGATAGAGGAAGAAAAGAATCCTGAGACATTCGTTTTGGAAGAAGAACCTGAAATTGAGGAAGAGCCTGCGATGAACATAGAACAGCTTTTAAGTACTTTAGTGAGCAAAATGGAAGCCCGTTTTGATGAACAAAAGAATTCTCTCCAGGAACAAAAGCATTCTCTCGAGGACCACAAGAAATCTATGGAAACCCGTTTGGACGAACAAAAGAATTCTCTCCAAGAACACAAGAAATCTATAGAAACCCGTTTGGACGAACAAAAGAATTCTCTCCAGGAACACAAGAAATCTATAGAAACCCGTTTGGACGAACAAAACAATTCTATGGAATCCCGTTTAGATGAGCAGAAGAATGCTTTGGATGAACAAAAGAATTCTATGGAATCCCGTTTAGATGAGCAGAAGAATGATTTGGATGAACAAAAGAATTCCATGGAGTCCCGTTTAGATGATCAGAAGAAATCACTGGAAACGCGTTTGGATGAACAAAAGAGTTCTCTGGAGAATTTTCTAGAAAATCGCTTAGAGGAACAAAAGAATTTCCTGAAAAACTCGTTAGACGAACAAAATTTAAAAATTGAAGGAATCGAGCAAGAAGTGGCGGAAGTTCAACAAAAAGTCACCGAACAGCTTGACAACTTTAAATCATATTTGGAGAAGGTGAAGCATCGACAACCACGGCACGAAGGAATTGAAATATCCAATGCAGGCAGAATGAAACCTCCTATATTTGATGGACAAAATTCGTGGCATATTTTGAAGAGACAATTCGAGACTGCTTCCGAAGTAAACGGATGGAATGATGGAGACAAAGCTACAGCTCTGGTATTATCACTTCGAGGTTCTGCATCAGAGCTTTTACAAACTATACCGATAGAAAGGCAACGTGATTATAATTCATTAGTACAGGCGATAGTGTTACGTTATGGAGATGAACACATGCAGCAAGTATATCGCCTACAGCTACGCAACAGGATTCAACAGCATGACGAATCACTACAACAGTGCAGTACGAGTGAGAGAAATTTCGGTGGTGGAATGTACTTGTAGTAGAATGCAGCCATCACGAAGCAATTCTTCACGTGGTATTCTGCGATGTTGGAATTGTAATAGACCAGGACACCTCCAAAGGGACTGCAGAAAATGCCGTCGAACAGAATCACCAGAAGAGGAGGACAGAACAGAATGCCAAAGATTTCGAGCCAGCGAGCAAGCTATTCGGGGAGAGCCTAGAAATCAAATAGCGACTAGTCGCATCAGCTCCCCTGTTCTGCAGTCGGAAAACATGTAAAAACCAACTTCGGCGGCAGAAGTTGGTTGGTAGAGTCAACAGCCCCGAAGTCATCATTCAGATAGCCCAGTTGCAGAGAAATAATAGCAGTCTTGTTATATATGGAAGTGTAGGAAATAATGACTGCGTTGTCACTATCGACACTGGAGCATCGAGATCAATTATTAGAGCGGATCTTGTCAAGAACAAATGGCTTCACAATACCACCAAATATTTACTAAGAACAGCAACTGGAGCCGCAGCACAAGTTTTTGGAGAAATAACTTTGGATATTCAACTAGGTGAACTACTATTTCCCCACAATTTCCTAGTTTCAGACATAATGGATGAATGCATCCTTGGAGTAGACTTTATGACCACATATAAAATAAATTTAGATGTCGGAGAACGAATACTCAAATATGGCAACATAGAAATTCCTATGAGACTACGAGGAGGAACAGATTATCCTGCATAAATAAGGACGATGGTCTGTGAGAATATGACTCTCTCTGTATTCTCGGAGACGCTAGTATGGACAAAGCTTACTGATGACATCGGGACCTGCCGATTCTATCTGGTGAAGCCTAACCCTACAAAAGTAACATCGAGCAACATCGTTGGTAAGACTTTAGTGAAGGCAGAAGGCGCAACATTAATTCCAGTCAGAGTGCTCAACACATCCGAAAATGAGGTACAACTAAAAGAAGGTGCTATAATTGGAAATTGTGAGCCTCTTTATCAGATTGTTAATTTGAAAAATGGTAGTAATATTAAGGAGGCAATAGGTATACCAGTTACCACTCAACAGGTTCAGAAACTTCTTTTATCTAGTGCCTTAAGTGAACAGCAATACAACGAAACCAAAGAGATGATCGATGAATTTTCGGAATTATTTGCAATGAATGAAGATGATTTCGGCAAAACAAATCATGTACAGCATCGGATCAATACTGGAGATTCTAGGCCCATTCGGCACCACGAAGGCTACCATTAGCCAAACAACCAGAAGTTGCAGATATGTTAAATTCCTTGAAAGAACAAGGCATAATTGAGGAACCTAACAGCCCTTGGACATCGCCAGTTGTTTTGGTCTGGAAAAAGGATGGCAGCACACGATTCTGTGTGGCCTACACTCAACTAAATAATGTAACAAGAAAGGATAGCTATCCGTTACCAAGGATTGATGACACATTGGACACCCTTTCCGGAGCGCAATGGTTTTCCACATTGGATTTGAAGAGCGGTTACTGGCAAGTGGAAATACATCCCGAGGACCGAGACAAAACTGCTTTCTCAGTTGGAAGTGGCTTATGGCAATTCAAAGTTATGCCATTTGGATTATGTAATTCTCCAGCCACATTCGAAGGACTCATGGAATGTGTTTTACGAGGATTAACCTGGAAAACATATCTTGTCTACTTAGATGACATAATTGTGATCGGAAGGACATTCGAGGAACTTAAAAACAACTAACGGGACGTACTTCAGAGACTGAGAGATGCGAAACTGAAGCTTAGTACGAATAAATGTGCTCTATTCAAGAATGAAGTAAAATATTTGGGGCATATAGTTTCATCACAAGGAGTAAGAACTGTTCCAGAGAAGATAAGAGCTGTGAAAAATTGGCCTGTTCCAAAGGACAAACATCAATTAAGGAGTTTTCTTGGATTAGCTACCTACCACAGGCGATTCTTAAAAGGTTTTGCAGATATAGCAAGAAGCCTACATCAACTTACAGAAAAAGGAAAGCCGTTCATATGGTCAGTTAAATGTAACAAGAGTTTTGCAAATTTGAAGCAACAGCTCTGTGGAACTCCAGTGCTTCACTATCCAAAGCTGGGAAAAACTTTTATATTGGACACGGATGCCAGCAATGTAGGTATTGGTGCAGCGCTTTCACAGGAAGAGGACGGTCAAGAGGTGCCAGTAGCTTATTTTAGCAAAGCACTCTCAAAATCAGAGAGAAATTATTGTGCCACAAGGAAAGAGCTACTTGCCATAGTAAACTCAACCAAGCATTTCCATAAATATCTCTACGAGCAGAAATTTATCCTCCGCACTGACCATGCAGCGCTTAAATGGCTTTTGCAGTTTAAGAACCCTGAGGGGCAAGTGGCGAGATGGATAGAGCGACTCCAAGCTTATGACTTTGAAATCCAACACCGAAGAGGACGTATCCATGGAAATGCAGACGCCCTTTCACGACGTCCATTCAAAGTTGAATGCAAACATTGCGTTCGGCTGGAAGAAAACGAAACAAAAGCAACAATACAGCTGATGACAGTGGAACCATCGACAGGTTGGAACAACGAGAGCTTGCGAACAGCACAACGGGAAGACCCAAACATAATACCTATTCTTGCTGGGAAAGAAGACATGGAAAGACCACAATGGCAAGATATCTCGGAGAGAGTGAAGAGCTACTGGGCTCGATGGAACTCTCTTCACGTTGAATGTGGTATATTAAAGCGCAAGTGGGAATCAACTAACGGCGAGTCATTTCGAATGCAGATTGTCGTGCCAGCATCCCAGGTCAAAGATGTTCTAGAAGAAATGCACAGTGGATCATCTGGAGGACATTTGGGGGTGAATAAAACAATTTCCAAAATACGTGAAAGGTTTTATTGGTTACATATGCGAGGGGATGTTGAGGAATGGTGCCGCAGATGCACTATCTGTGCTTCTTGCAAAGGACCACCACACAGAAGTAGAGGAGAAATGCATAAGTATAATGTAGGATCTCCATTTGAAAGGATAGCCGTAGACATCGCCGGACCTTTTCCAGAAACGGATAACGGTAACCGTTATATATTAGTTGCTATTGACTATTTCAGTAAATGGCCTGAAGCTTATGCAATCCCTAATCGTAGCGGATCAAGTAGTAATGAATTGGGTCAGTAGATTTGGTGTTCCTCATGAACTTCTGTAGAATGCATTATTTTCAATGAATCGATTGATTGCAATAATTTAGTATACAATTATTGCGGTCAATAGATTCACAACAATTTCGAAATCAATATGCATTACATTGCATAAAAAAGCTAAAAAGAAAAAAATAAGATTTCGACACCAAGTACACTCGGAACTGTGTCAACCAAATTAATAATAAAGAAAACACAAAAAAACACTTGACGTGCATTTGCCGCGGCGATTAATGATTGCGTCACTGACCAAGCATTTTTGTCGTTGCAATAAATATATGTCATCATCAGTTCCAAATGTATGAGGTTATTTATATACGTAAGCATATAGTATGGTAAGCATAGGTTAACATAGGTAAGAACAATGTATAAATAATCCGGGGAATTTTAATAAAGAACATTAGTGATTAATCAGGTGTACTAGCCATACAAGAATAGTCCATGTTTTAATTATTGGAGTGAAAGCTGATAAGCTGCTCCGACTTTCGATAACCGTACTTATCTCGGAGTTAGAGCATTGAATAGCCGCTCCATTGGAGTGAAAGCCACTAGGCTGCTCCCAGGTCAATTTTACCAAATCGTAAAGATTTTATCACATGGCGACCGTGACATCGAATCGACAATCTTCAGGATAAGATTACAAAATTTTCGAAGCAAACGTGACATTGTAGCATCTGTAAAGACCGTATTTTCATAGCATACACGCTACGACGAAATCTTCGAGAAGAACATGAACAGCGAGATCGACAAAATATTCGAAAGAATCTTCAGCAACCTGGAAAAAACAAAACCAAGGGAAAGCAACGTTGACAATTTAACTCACGAGGCTCCAGAATACAAACCTAGTTCAACGAAAATTACAGTACCGGAGAGGAATACAGAGGGTTTAACACTGTACCCAGTGAACGAGAAGCCGACACCATACATCCCAAAAGCAAGGCAGAGCAACGAGAAGCCTCCACCATATAAGGCGGGACCAAAAAAACTTACCATAGAGGAGTATAGAAACAGGAGCACCAGTAAAGCACCAATTAAGAAGCAACCAAAAAGAGGAGGTAAGAGTCACAGAATCGCCCAGGAGTTGAAAAATTACAAAATACTCGCCGGATTAGCTATAACTGAAGAGGAACGAGCAAAATACGACAAATTGATAATGATGTCAAAGAAACAGTTAAACGTGATAAAAAAATTTTAAGTTAAACAGTAGATAAGTTATAGTAGAATATAAATTATAATGTTGCTAAAATATCAATAATTCTATTCAAACAATTTTTTTTTACACGATTTTTTTCTTTTACTCCCAAAACAACAGAGGCAATCCATTTTTTTTCTATTTCCAAATGTTTCATTGTCTTAATTGTAGATTCATATCAGACTCAATAGAAGCTCTGAGTGAGCACTTAGTAATAAACCACGAACAAAGTGTACAACAAAAATCAATACCTACAAGCACAAGAAAAGTAGACTTTAAAAGATTTACAGATAGATTAGTACATAAATGTAGGGAATGCATGTATGTGTCTGATAATATAGACGACCTAATAGAACACGGTAAAATCAATCATTTTTAAAAAAAAAAAAGTATGTAGAATAGATTTAAAAGTTTATACGAACAAGATATAAATTAAATAACAAATGAACAGGGTTTAATTGAAATATGGGTAGTACAAAATCAAAAATTGCCGACAACAACGGCGAAATAGCAATTAACCTAATTATAGAGGATACAGTTTCTATCGAAAATAATCAGATAGTTATAATTTTGTGCATATTGGTTGCAATTAAAATCATTGAATTCGTTTATACACTGTATAAAGACCATAGAAGGGGTTTAAGGAAAAGATACCTCAGTACCCCAGCGAAACTAAAAATCGCAACTGTCTGATAAATGGAAGCACTTATAAAGATAGAAAAGGAAATTGATGCAATATTAACAAACTTTAATAAATCAGTAAACCGTCTGAAAGAGAAAGAGGAACTAACAAATCATCTCCTTGCCAAGGCAACAGAAAACGCACTAATACAATCGGATGTCGATACAATTTTGAAAATAAAAGTCATCTACGAAAGTATTAGAAAGACAGCAAACAAAATCTTGAAGATTATTATAACTCAGAGAAAAACAACGATGGCTTTTGACATAAAAACAGCTACATTGCTCATACAACCCTATGATGGAAAGCAGGATGAAACTGACGCTTCTATCGAGTCTATGGAATTACTAGACGAGCTAACAGCGAATGAGCATAAATCAATTATGATCAAATTCATCAAGGCACGTATAACGGGAAAAGCCAAGTATGTAATATCAGAAGGCACAAATACAGTATTAACAATCAAGGCCAAGTTAAAAGAAAAATTTTCGACAAAATTATCGTCAGATGCCATTCTGGCAAAACTACGATCATGCCAGCAAGGCAGCAAAAAATTCACAGATTTTTCCAACCAAAGAGAAAATTTATCAGGCCAACTAACGAGAGCCTTTATAACAGAGAAAGTAGCAACTGGAGAAGCAGCCGAAAAATTGGCTGAAAAATTTTCAATACAGTCATTTACGAATAATGTTGCAAATACGGAAACAGCAATTATATTAAAGGCCAGCAATCTTGCAACACTTTCAGAAGTAACTGCGAAGGCAATACCAGTGGAAAAACCACAGCTAAGTAATGTCTTACATTATAACACCAACCGATCAAGAAAGTTTCATTATAATAACAACCAAAATAACTATATCAGGAACAGGGATTGTTGGCCCAAACAACAATAGGATAGAAACATGACAAATAATAATAGTCTTGCACAACTACGAAATCAATATAATCACCGTAACAAAAGATATATTAGTAACGTTCCATCAAATAGTAATATACGTTATCAAAACAACACCAGAACAAACAATACCTATAATCAAAGGAGAAATGTAAGCTACTTTCAATCGGGGGAATATCAAGCCGCCCAACCAGAGGAAGAAACAACACGGTTGGGGGCTGCGTCAAGTTCAAGCCAAGCATACATTGCCTAAACCTCTCCTTATCAAATTTTATTAAAGCGTATGTCGACATGTGCGGGTCAGTATGTACCTTGATTGTAGACACAGGGGCAGATATATCCATATTCAAGAGGGGGAAAATTAGTAAAGAACAACCTTACTATTCTAAAAGCACTTGCATTATTCAAGGGGTTACGGATACTAAGAGGCAATCAATTGGGGCAACATACACAAAATTACGTTTCAACGACCAATGCATGGTCGAACACTTATTTCAAATAGTAGAGGATGACTTTCCCCTCGGAGCTGACGCAATTCTAGGACTAGATTTCCTAGCTAAGTTCAAGCCCATTATCGACTATGATACGTGGACCCTTACAATACACACACCCGAAAGCTCAGCAGAGATCCCAATACTAAATGGTCCATCCGAAAACTCTATTATCATACCACCTCGATGCGAAATAATAAGAAAATTCAATGTCAAAAATCAAGAAAGTGCCCAAGATATAGTGATGACTGGTCAAGAAATCCACCCAGGTATATTCATTGCAGGAGCAATAACTTCACAAAACTATCCACTAGTCAAAATCCTAAACACTGCAAATAAAACAACAACACTACAACATTTCGATATAAAAACACAACCACCCTCAAACTTTAACACTATTAATACAGAAACAATAAAATCAAAAAGGACAGAACAAGATATTTCCAAATTAAACCTGAACAGCATTCCAGACTACGCCAAAACTCAATTTGAAAAATTATGTCGAGAATATGAAGACATATTTGCATTAGAAAGCGAACCTCTAACAACCAATAACTTTTACAAACAAAATATAGAAGTAACTGATAATAGAGCAGTGTACACAAAAAACTACCGATTTCCAGAAGCGCACAAAACCGAAATTAGCAGGCAGGTAGACAAAATGCTAGTAGACGGAATAATAGAAAATTCTGTTTCTCATTTTAATTCTCCAATACTACTAGTACCCAAAAAATCCAACAACCAAAGTAAAAAATGACGTTTAATAGTTGATTTCAGGAATTTCCATCTAATTGTGCGATAATTTTCCTGAAAAAAAAGAAATTCTATTAGTGCGTTTGTGATTAAGAACTTGGATTTTCTATATTACCTGTTAAATTTCACATGAAGAGAATTTCCATATAACTGTGCGATGATTTTCCCGAAGAAAAGAAAAGAAATTTTATTAGTTCGTTTGTGATCAAGAATTTGGATTTTCTATATCACCTATTAGATTTGAAATGGAGAGGAATTTCCATATAGTAGTGCGATAATCATCCTGAAAAAAGGAAAGAAATTTTATTAGTGCGTGTGTTATATAGAGTTTGGATTTTTTTTTGTATTGCCTATTATTAAAGCAACGAATTTTTATTTGACATTTTCACATCGTGTGATCGCGTGGTGAACAGTTTTCCTGTAAAGTTAAGGGAACATTAATAACGGTGCTCGCTATTTAATTCGTGAGAAATTTTAGTACCTGAAAGGAGGTTCATATAACATCACGCCGAAGCGGTGTTGTTGTGATCTGTCGACGTACCTTTTTAGTCGTAGTGTTCTAAAGATTATTATGCCAACACACTGCCACTCACCCCATTGTGCCCGCGCTGTTGCGCAGCGAAAGTGTTAATTGTAAGGCCCAAAGTTTGTAAAGATCCGAAAGCACCCAAAAGAGGTGAAAAGGAAATAAAAAAAAGAGGCCAATGTGCCCACATCTCAAATCGTGTCAGTAATTCAAGAAACCGAGGTGAAAAGGGTGCACCCTTCCAGCATGGTTCCGGCTCAGCGTGGGATCCATTACTTCACTACAAGCGGGTAGTCTCCAGATGTCGTATCTAGTTAAGTTAGTTGTCCACCTTCTGTGGACTCTATTGTTCTTTTAGAAATACATAAAAGTATATACATATATTGACAGATTCTATATATAATATATATATTGGTTTTATGCATGCATTTGAATTAAGTTAATTAAGGTAAGCCAGCTATTAGGGCACAGGCTAGACCTAGATTTTGTTTTGCAAATTGTAATACTCCCTACATTCATTTTTTTTTGTATTAAGTGTGAACAACGAGGTGACTTGCGGATGCCAGGCGCATTCATATTAAATTAAAACACCATCGCATTAATGGTCTTTTCTTTCAACTAGAGGCTCTATGTACTCACGCGCTACTATTTGCTATTGTTTGTTCGAGTCACGTGTTGAGATGATCGAGTGAAGGGCTGATGGTTGCTGGTGAGGTCATTGGGGGGAAACTCCTGAATACACACACGTACACTTGGGGGTAAGAATCCTACACTGACTGCAACATCTTAGCCAGGGTGGATGGGGGCGATGGGCCCAATCAGAGTCCAGTCAGGACTCCGCATACGTCAAGAGTCCACGTTGTCTCTCTCTCCCTTCCTCTCAGCGTTGGACTCTCCGGGTGGTTGCACATTTGTACGGCGTTGCTATTACATTTTGTTTTGTTACAGCTCATCGCATCGCTGGTAATATTTAGATTGAATCACTTTCAGCGTTTTTTTTTTTTAGGTTGCACCATGCAGACGAATCGGCAGTACGACGTGAACGGGCAGTTATACATATATACCTGTTTATTTACTCTTTTCTATTTTTTTCGTGTCCGGCTCTCTGTCCGAAGTCCCCACAAGACGAGCAAGCCTCATTCATTCAATTTCTTGTATTCTTTTTATTATCTTTTCTTTTGGTTCTCGCACAGCTTTCAAGCATCAAGGGATGTGGGTGGCGAGAACCGCCCCAAGCCGGCTGACTGCGACGGCGACAATATGCTATGCGGCCACCCACGCGAATCCCGAGATGAGTTTTGTAGCAAGAGGTGTCAGTTGCAGCGCCTATCTGCATTCATTGCAAGATGGTTGTAGGTAGGGCTGACAATGGGCGCACTCTTCGCTACAAATGGCGCCCAATTGGTTTTTTTTTGCACTTCGTCAAGCTTCACTTGGCTAAGGTGCAACTACAAATTTTAGTATTATTTCTGGTCGTTCATTTGTCTGCTTCGCGACAAATGGCGCCCAAATTCGGTTTTTTTTCCTGCAAATTTTTTCTCTTTCAGTTTAAGAATTATTTCTTTAGTTTCATAAACGTTTTTCCAGTTTTATATACATTTGCCTTAGTTATTCAGTACATTCTTCTCAATTTCGATTTTTATTTTGTTTTTTTCTCTTTTCAAATCAGCTCGATATCGCGTATTATTTCAGGTCATTTCAAATGAAAGTCCTTTCGTTAATCTAAACAAGCAACCTTAGCTTACTGGAGCGAGTTGTCCTGCTATGCTGCCAATGGTTTGGTCTACGCAGAGCTACCTTTTTCTCCCGTAAAGTTCGTTGCTTTCGTGGTAGTCCCATTTTAGCTCTCGTTAGATGTGGCTTTGGTGGCTGGCGGGATGGCTCGTGATTTGGCTTCCTTGGTGCAACCACGCAAATCTCCTCTAGTCACATTCAAATAACATATACAATTTTTATTTCTTTTTGAATTTTATAACCTCCATGATGAAGTTCCATCTTCCTCGGTAGGTAGCAGGTTTTGTACGCTAGGCGTACTTTCCGAGACTGAAGCTTCAGCCCGTGAACGCTGGGGAGATGATCACTCATCGACAAAGGCTTTCCACATTTACAGAAGCACGGCCACATCTCAGCCCGTCGTTAAGTTGGTGACCGGCGTGCACCTCGTGACTCTGCAGTATCCTTGGCAATGGGTTTGAGTTGGCCAGCCTTAAATTTTCCATATCGATTGAAAAGCTGGTTCATAGTTTTTATTTCAAATTTTGTTACTGCTCTGTCAGTGGCTGTCGTAAGACATCAGCACTGGTAATGCATGGTGATCGGATGGTCAGTGGACCTGGAACGTTGTATGCGAAGCATGCTGTATGAGCCTCAGCTCCGTTCACAGCTCCTAGTTTCAGGAAGAAGACAGTATTTTATTTTCTGTTTCTTTTGTGTGGCAGTAATTGTAGTAGTCCGTCCATTTGGGACATGATTAGTGATGGTTTGTTTTTATTTTCTCTGGGTATAGTGTTTCAAAACAGCTACTGCTTCTTCCTGAGTACTGGCAGTCACTGAACAGTCGATCATCTGCTCCTGTTTTGGTCCGGCCCACTGCCTCGGTAAATTGATGAGCTAAATTCATCTTTACGACACCGGTCTTTGCTCGGGCATTGGAGTGGGCCAACTTGTCTTAGTTCCTTCTTCGCTAACTAATTCCTTTTTTTTGGGACCAGCTCGGGGGGAGGTTGGACGACGCGGGTTGGAGAGAGAGATTGAGAACGATTTGTTTTGTTGCAGTTCGCAGAATTGGATCGTTGAAATGATGTTATGGGTGTGTGTTCGGTTGGACGGCTGCATGGCCAAACCACCTCCTCCGTATGATTTAGCATTTTGAATATTAGTACGAATAATTTCTAGATCTTCCTCTTTGGATGCACAATAAAGTAATATTTGTGAATTTTCGTTTGAATATATATAGTTATATACGCATAAATTCGGTACGAGTAATTTATAGATCTCCCATTTTAGATCTATTCTAAGGTTTATCCCTTGAATTTTCGTTTGAATTTAAATGGTCATATACGCACAAATTTAGCACGAGTAAATCCTTAGATCTCCTTCTTTCGAACGTATGTATATATGCTTATATATGCAGATAATATACCCGCACAATAGTTGTTACTTCCTTAAATCTACAATAAAATTATTATTTCGAGTTTTCACTAGGCTGAGATAATAATAGAGACGCACAAGTCTTAAATATTCTTTGGTGTCTTACAATAAAGTAGTATTTTTGGAATTTCCTTTCGAACATATATATATATTTATATATATGCGAGTATCATACACGCACCTAGCGTAGGTATTCCTTCGTTAGACTTATAATAAATTTTGAAAAAAAAAGGAAATTTATCATAAATTTTGGACTTCCATCGAACTAACACATTTTTTGTTTAACTTTCTTTTGAGTACATATATATATATATATATATTCTTTTAGGTGTACGAGTATAATACACGCAAATTGCGCATATCTTCCTTCTTTAGATCCATGATAAAAATTACTAGTTTTGAATTTCCTTGGAATTAAGTAAAATATTAATAGACCGCACAGATTCTAAGATCTTTCCCTGTGGTTCATTATCAATTGATCAATTGAATTTTCCGCGAGTTTATACAACCATTACGCACAGTTACTCCACACGCAGAAACTGCAGATATTCCTCCTTGGGGTATCCTAAAGTCCTTACTGTGGGTTTTGTCGGTGAACATATTACGTGCTAGTTCTACAAAGAACTTTGGTTCTTCGCGCAGCTGTCATCCTATATACCTCCAGAGTAAAAGACACCTAATCTCCGAGCGGTTCCCACATACTAGCCAAATATATCTCCCCTAGTTCTGGATATTGGTACTATCCAAATACAAAATTATATTCCAAGTGATCAGTCTCCACGGACCAACTATGGATTTCAACTATCTATCTCCAGACGAGTTGGCGGTCGAGTACAATGGCGCAACATCGATCCATATCACGAAGATGCTCGAGACCAGCTCCTGAAGGCTTTCGAGGCCGAGCAGCTAGATCCTAGCAGAGAAGCGCAAAGATCACATGCGCACAAGAATCCCGCGCGGGAGTTCGACTACATCAGCAGCCGAGTAGAAGCTTTGAGGTACGATCTCACTACGGACCCTATCCGAACGGATGTGGATCGCACTCGCTATCGTAGTCAGATCATCCACGTTGTCCACAGAGCCCGACGGTTGCATAATACGTCTCCGTCGGTGCGCTCCGAAGTTCAAGAACATCTTTCGACATTGGAAGGTCTCCTGAGTTCAGTAGAGAGAGCCCAGCTTCCATCGCAGGATCGGGTGTCCGATGGGGAAGTCGCTTGTGCCCTAGAAATTCCATCCATTAGCGGATCAGTTAGCGAGCTTGGAAGGATGTCCTCAACGGGCGTTATTTCCAAAGCTTCAACTCGCTCAACCTACTCGACGGTAAGTACTCCCAAGCTTAGTACAGTGAGTCCCCGCTTGAGCCCAAGTACACCTGGTCTCAACCTTCCATTTCCAGGTGGGAGGAACACCCAGCAGAATCCTACCAGCAGTCACACTGCGCAGCGGCCGCAGACGGCCTTTCTGGAGGGAAGACCACGCTTTCGTTCATTGAACGATCGCTTAGAGGCCTTACACACGGGATCGCCCACCAAATCATGATCATTTCGAAGCACGACCACCCAGACCACCAGGGTCAGGAGTCTCAGCCCTGAACGTGTCAGCATACCATCGGCAGAGTACGGCCAGAGATCGTGGTAGTTCAACCAATAGTCCTGTCTTTCGATGGAAGTTATATTTCGATGGTACTTCAGGTCTAGATCTGACTGAATTCATTTTTCGAGTGGAGTCACTAGCCTTGCTAGAACAAGTGCCTTATTCCGAGCTTTGCGCCGGCTTCCATTCGCTCGTCACGGGAAAAGCCGCGAATTGGTACTGTCTGTACCTGCGAGACCACCGTTCTCATTCGTGGACGGAACTACGCGCGGCACTTCTTCAGGAGTTCAGGAACCAGGAGACAGACTATAAAATACGTAAACTAGTAGAAGCGCGAACACAAGGTCCTCGAGAATCCTTCAGCGACTACCGCTTGGCGGTTCATGCGCTAGTGTCAAAATGTCCCGCCCGATCCCCAAAGAGGAGCTCGTGGAGATCTTAAGAAAAAATATGAAGCAGGCTTTGCAGGAGGCATTGCCGTTGCATCACACGGAGAACGTTCTCGACCTGAGAGACTTGTGCTGCAAGTTCGAAAAACTTTGGTCCCAGACCAAGCAACAGTCTCGAGAGCCACCACCACGACGATCGGTCCACGAACTATATTCCGATAATCAGTCTCTGTCGGACAACCCGGAAACCGAGACACATGATGTGGTAGCAGCTCTGTAAGCTATGCCACTGAGGGATTATCAACTACCAACCAGACCACAGACCAAGACTTATCTGTTGAAACTGTGCTGCAGAGGGACACGCCCATCACGCCTGCCTGCGACCACGGCGAATATTCTGCTACGTGTGCGGCTCAGCAGATGTTGTTAAAAGCAAGTGCCCACCTTGATCGTCGGGAAACCTGAGACGGAGTCAGAACTCAGTCGGAACTTCGCGTATTCTGACTCCGGCCCAGATTGCAAGGCGTTCCACCAGCGAAGCGGCAACCAACACCGAACCAGAGCGTTTCCGCTAGGACAGTTGCCCGGCATTGATGAGCGTGTCTCGCCCAAAGGCGGGCCAATAGAACCCCATGATTCACCTGATCATAACCGGCTTTCAGTCTTTATTCCAGAACTTACTAAACCAATACAGTCATCTACGACACCAACAACCACACGCGATGTGGGGGTCCAAGCTATCCAGACGCTACCAATGGACGAACCACGGGACTCACAGTCCTGCAGTTGCACATCCTCCGAAAATACACCATCAGATTTCGTCACCGATTCAGACAGCGATTCCAGCCAACAACCATTTTCCCTCATCAGCACAAATGTGTATCCGCCCAGGACCGTATCACGCACCCGTCGCTACCACAGCCTGCGCAGAAAAATAAAGGCTGCCGTCGCTGAAACAAAGCTTCCAGGTAATACAGACCTCCGGCCTTACGCTGATGTCCTCATCCAAGGCCAGCGAATAAGGGGGCTACTAAACCGTGGTGCCAGTGTGAGCGTGCTAGGCTTCGGGGGCGAACAATTTTTGGAAAGGGCAGGGATACGTTTTCATTCCATGCCGTCCTCGATCTCAACTGCAGACGGTCGACAACAACAAGTGTTGGGCCATATCCGCGTATGGGTGAAATATGGCGAAAAGACACGCATGATGCGGCTCCACATCGATCCCACTCTACAACAGTCTTTACACCTGGGGATTGATTTCTGGAGAGCTTTCGGCCTAGCTCCAGTCATGGTTAGCGAGCTATATTCTCTACCCAAGCCTGCACCCATGTGCTCCCAGCAGCATTACCTCTCCGATGAAGAGAACCAGAGCTTGCAGACAGTGGTTGAAACCTTTCCATCTTTCAGCAAACACGGCCTCGGTCGCATGCCTTACGTTTAGCACGAGATAGATGTCGGTGCTGCAAAGCCCATCAAACAACGCTATTACTCCGTATCCCCAGTGCTACAGAAAGCAATGTACGACGAGCTCAACCGTATGATAGCACTCGAAGTTATCGAAGAGAGTCAGTGTGCATGGTCTTCCCCCGTCACTTAAGTGAGAAAACCAAATGGAAAGGTTCAATTATATTTGGACGCTCGCAAGGTAAACTCTGTGACTGTGCCGGACGCATTTCTTCTACCTCTCATTGACGGGCTTTTGAGTCGATTGCAAGAGACTCAGTTCATTTCAGCCATCGATCTGAAAGACGCTTTCTGGAAAATTCCACTGGCAAGATCTTCCCGTGACAAGACAGCGTTCGCCGTTCCAGGGCGGCCGTTGTACCTGTTCACAGTCCTCCCTTTCGGACTATGTAACGCTCCTCAGACGATGTGTAAGATAATGTGTAAGGTCATTCCACACCAATTGCACGACCAGGTATCTGTCTATTTAGAAGACTGCCTGATTTCCTCTTCCACGTTTGATGAACACCTTAAGCTGCTCAGTACAGTCGCCGAACTGTTGCGTAAGGCCGGCTTGACCATTAACGTGGAAAAGAGTAAGTTCTGCATGCGAGTAGTCAGGTACCTTGGTTTTGTAGTTGGAAATGGCTGCATGAGGGCAGACCCAGAGAACGTAACTGCCATTCAGAACTTTCCAAGACCAAACAGCGTCAAGAAAGTCCGAAGTTTTCTGGGAGTCTGCGGCTGGTACCGGCGCTTCATTCCGCAGTTTGCTACGATAGCTTCTCCTCTCACAGACCTGCTGAAAAAAATATTAGGTTCCTGTGGAATGAACAGGCAGAACAAGCATTCACACAGCTGAAGGGATGTCTTACCACTGCGCCGGTACTTGCAAACACAGATTTCTCGCGGCCGTTTTTCATGCAATGTGACGCAAGCACGACGGGAGTGGGCAGCGTGTTATTCCAGCGATCTGCTGACAGAGCTGAACGCCCTATCGCGTTTATGTCGCAAAATTTGAACGCGGCACAAAAGAATTACAGCATTACCGAGCTAGAGTGCTTGGCTGCAGTACTGAGTGTCAGACGCTTCCGGCCATATGTTGAGGGCCTGGAGTTTACGACTATCACCGATCACGCAAGTCTTAAATGGCTCATGGACCAGAGGGATCTATGTGGCAGGCTAGTACGGTGGAGTCTTAAACTCCAAGCCTTCACCTTCAACATCGAATACCGGAAAGGCAAAGGCAAAGAAAACGTGGTGGCTGACGCCCTGTCCCGCTGCTTTGCAGAGGAGTTGGGAAATCCACTTATCTGGAAGGACGTCTGTTCTCCGGCCATTGAATCAGTCGCTCTGGACTCTCGGGCACATCTTGAGACTTCTTATGTCGAGCGAGTTCAGAGAATAATCTCTAATCCAGATGCTTTTAATAACCTCCGAGTCACAGACAGCAAAGTGTACATATCGTTTGTTTCTCCCAAGAACAGCGTGGGAGGGAGTCAAGTCTCATGGAAGCTTTGGGTGCCTGATGAGCTCACCACCAAACTGAGTGAAGAGGAACACTGCTCACCAACATCCGCGCATTTTGGGATTGCCAAAACCCTCGAAAAGCTGCGCCGTCACTACTATTGGCCGGCGATGGGGCTCGACGTACAAAGAATTATGAACCAGTGCGAGGTCTGTAAAACTTGAAGCTTTGCAACTACTCTCTTAGACCTCCTTTAGGAGAGAGGCGTCTCACAGAACTTCCGTGGCAACGCGTGTTTTGCGACTTCCTAGGACCTTACCCACGAAGCAAAAAGGGGAACAAATACATCTTCATCATCCTTGACCACCTAACTAAATTTGTGCTGTTGAAAGCAATGCAAGAAGCCACCTCCGCGAGGGTCGTAAGCTACTTAGAATAAGAAGTATACCACGTATTCGGGGTCCCAGAATTCCTCCATTCCGATAACGGGAGTCAGTTCATCTCCAAACTATTCGTCCAGTCCTTACAGAAGTATGGGGTCGAGCACTGTCTCTCCCCATCCTATTCACCCCAGTCTAACGCGTCCGAGCGAGTCAACCAATCAGTGCGATCCGTCCGTATATTGGAAACGATCACCGGAACTGGGATGAACACCTGAACGAGACAGCGTTCGCTCTCCGAAATGTAGCGCACGATTCCACCAAGTGCTCCCCGTACTTCGCGATGTTTGGAAGACACCCCGTAACACATGGGAACTCCTACAAATCACTGCGAGATCTGACCGCGGACACAGATGGTGCACCTGAACTAATCCCAGTAAATCAAAGAATGCAATCAGTGCGGGAGCAGATCAAAGCACATCTGGCGGATGCGTTCAAAAGATACTCCGCAGGTTACAATCTCCGAACCCGCGTGAGAACCTTTCAACCAGGTCAGATCGTTTTTGTACGAAATCACGTGCAGAGTAGCGCGGTAGGTCGGTTCGCTGCGAAGCTGGCTCCAAAATTCATCAAAGCTACTGTTGTAGAGCGCATAGGCCGCGTTGCGTATCGTCTAAGGAGTGAGAAGGGTCTCCCCATCGGAGTCTATCATGCTCAGGATATCAAGTCTTGACCCGAGCTGGGTCAATCCCGGTAGCCCTAAGACGGCATCCTGCAAGCTTCACTTGTCAACTTCAGGTTATCACAAACCCTCCTACTACTTCCCCAGTGGTGGGTGATAAACCTCTTGCATTGTGCTACTAACCCCTTCTGGGTTAGCCTTCATCTGATGTATTTTATTTTCCTGTCTTTTCTTAAATTTTCTTTCAATTGGTCTGGCGTGCCAAGTAGGGTCGTGTGAGCGTTTGTGGCCTCGAGCCGAATATTACCATACGTGATAAACCGATCGCTGCACCTCTTCCTGGCCAGCTCATTGGGCGAGGCGAGTTAATAGACGAAGTCTACCTGTTGATAGGTCCTCCCTCGTTCAAGACGAGCCAGGATTATTGAAGCAGATGGGACGTTTATTTCTCAACAACCCAGGGTTTGAGGTATGCCCGGCTTGAGACTCTTGTGGGTTGTCCCCACGTTGGGCGCTGCTACGAATGTTTTCATCTATTCCCCCAGCTAGTTCCAGAATTTTGGGTTTTGTTTGGCCTGGCTTGAGACTCTTTTCTCGGTGGGTCGTCCCCACGCTGTAGCGTTCTGCCCTCACGCTACTTTCCGGTTTTCTTTCTGTTTTTTTCTCTCTTCTTTTCACCATAAAAAAAAACCCTTTTTCTTTTCTTTCTTCTCCTTTTTCTTACCCTTTAAATTTTTTTATCGTTATCCATTTTCTTTTATTTTTAAAATTGTTATTTTAATTCCTCGGGTACTTGAAATGGGGTGAAAAGGTACATACTTTCGAGAAGTAGTAGTAGTAGTAGTAGTAGTATGCTACTTCTCCATATTACAAATTCCTGAAAAAAAGAAGAAAAAAATTATCTCCTAGAAGTAGCCCTATGCTAATTCTCCACATTATAAACTCCTGAAAAGGATAGAATATGAATATTTTTATTTCGAGAAGTAGCCCTATGCTACTTCTCCACATAATAAATTTCTGCAAAAGATAAAATATAAACATTTTCGAGAAGTAGCCCTATGCTACTTCTCCATATTATAAAATTCCTGAAACCCTGCAGAATACAAAAAAGAAAAGGAAAAGAAAAAATTTACTCTTCAATGAAAAATTCCGATGTGGGCAGAACACGCATTAATTGGAATTTTGCGCATCAACCCGAGTCACATACACAAAAAAAAAACCTGAAAATGAACAACAATACGAAATATTTTTCAATAGAAACATTCTAATTTGTACCAAAATGCGCACAAGGTACAATTTTTCCGCATCAAACTTACCGCTAGTCACCAACATCGAAGAGTCAAAAACTGTAACTCGCCTAGCTGTAAAACATCGCATGATACCATCATGCAATGTATTGCAGTTGGTCCACAAAAGAGAACTTCCTATAAAATTTCGGTTTGAATGTGCGCCAGCTGTGGCGTGAATTTGGGTAGAAAGAAAAAACGTTCGTCGGTCGGACGGGAGGAAAAGAGAACAGGGCGATGTAGGCAGACTGCGCCGAGTTAGCTGATTCGAAGCTCTGAACGGGTACAGTCAAGAGTTGAGTGCGCAGCTCATTCCGGGAATTACAAGGAAGAAAGAGGAGAAGAAGAATAGCAGTATAAAGGTTTAAAAATGGAAAGGAATTTCCATCTAATTGTGCGATAATTTTCTACTAGTGCGTTTGTGATTAAGAACTTGGATTTTCTATATTACCTATTTGATTTAAAATGAAGAGAATTTCTATATAGTTGTGCGATAATTTTCCTGAAAAAGAAAAGAAATTCTATTAGTGCGTTTGTGATTAAGAACTTGGATTTTCTATATTACCTGTTAAATTTCACATGAAGAGAATTTCCATATAACTGTGCGATGATTTTCCCGAAGAAAAGAAAAGAAATTTTATTAGTTCGTTTGTGATCAAGAATTTGGATTTTCTATATCACCTATTAGATTTGAAATGGAGAGGAATTTCCATATAGTAGTGCGATAATCATCCTGAAAAAAGGAAAGAAATTTTATTAGTGCGTGTGTTATATAGAGTTTGGATTTTTTTTGTATTGCCTATTATTAAAGCAACGAATTTTTATTTGACTTTTTCACATCGTGTGAACGCGTGGTGAACAGTTTTCCTGTAAAGTTAAGGGAACATTAATAACGGTGCTCGCTATTTAATTCGCGAGAAATTTTACTACCTGAAAGGAGGTTCATATAACATCACGCCGAAGCGGTGTTGTTGTGATCTGTCGACGTACCTTTTTAGTCGTAGTGTTCTAAAGATTATTATGCCAACACACTGCCACTCACCTCATTGTGCCAGCGCTGTTGCGTAGCGAAAGTGTTAATTGTAAGGCCCAAAGTTTGTAAAGATCCGGAAGCACCCAAAAGAGGTGAAAAGGAAATAAAAAAAAGAGGCCAATGTGCCCACATCTCAAATCCGTCTCAGTAATTCAAGAAACCGAGGTGAAAAGGGTGCACCCTTCCAGCGTGGTTCCGGCTCAGCGTGGGATCCATTACTTCACTACCAGCGGGTAGTCTCCAGATGTCGTATCTAGTTAAGTTTGTTGTCCACTTTCTGTGGACTCTATTGTTCTTTTAGAAATACATAATATTATATGTATTGACAGATTCTATATATAATATATATATTGGTTTTATGCATGCATTTGAATTAAGTTAATTAAGGTAAGCCAGCTAGTAGGGCACAGGCTAGACCTAGATTTTCTTTTGCAAATTGTAATACTCCCTACATACATTTTTTTTGTATTAAGTGTGAACAACGTGGTGACTTGCGGATGCCAGGCGCATTCATATTAAATTAAAACACCATCACATTAATGGTCTTTTCTTTCAACTAGAGGCTCTATGTACTCACGCGCTACTATTTGCTATTGTTTGTTCGAGTCACGTGTTGAGATGATCGAGTGAAGGGCTGATGGTTGCTGGTGAGGTCATTGGGGGGAAACTCCTGAATACACACACGTACACTTGGGGGTAAGAATCCTACACTGACTGCAACGTCTTAGCCAGGGTGGATGGGGGCGATGGGCCCAATCAGAGTCCAGTCAGGACTCCGCATACATCAAGAGTCCACGTTGTCTCTCTCTCCCTTCCTCTCAGCGTTGGACTCTCCGGGTGGTTGCACATTTGTACGGCGTTGCTATTACATTTTGTTTTGTTACAGCTCATCGCATCGCTGGTAATATTTAGATTGAATCACTTTCAGCGTTTTTTTTTTTTTGGTTGCACCATGAAGACGAATCAGCAGTACGACGTGAACGAGCAGCTATACATATATACCTGTTTATTTACTCTTTTCTTTTTTTTTCCTGTCCGTCGATCTGTCCGAAGTCCCCACAAGACGAGCAAGCCTCATTCATTCAATTTCTTGTATTCTTTTTATTATCTTTTCTTTTGGTTCTCGCACAGCTTTCAAGCATCAAGGGATGTGGGTGGCAAGAACCACCCCAAGCCGAATAACCGCTAGCGGCAATATGCTGTCCGGCCACCCACACTAATTCCGAAATGAGTTTTGCAGCAAGAGGTGTCAGTTGCAGCGCCTATCGGCATTCATTGCAAGATGGTTGTAGGTAAGGCTGACAATGGGCGCGCTCTTCGCTACAGTAGCAACGAATTATTGAAACACATTGCATTTCTTCCTATATTGGTTTAATTGCTTTAAATGTGCGAATACATGTACATTTGATTATACTTTTGATAAAATCAATATAAAAAGTGTCTAAAAATTTTCAATATTCTAAATTTGGAAGCGGCAGATTACTGGGACGCTAAGTATTTGTTCCCATATTGAGTTATCAACTTTATATTTGCTAATACATTTTCATTCGACGTTTCTTTTGATAATCCTTTTGAAATTTAGTATCAACGAATTATTGAAACACAAAGCATTTCTTCCTATATTGGTTTAATGACTTTAAATGAGCGAATACATGTACATTTGATTATACTTTTGATAAAATCAATATAAAAAGTGTCTAAAAATTTTCAATATTCTAAATTTGGAAGCGCCAGATTACTGAGACGCTAAGTATTTATTCCCATATTGAGTTATCAACTTTATATTTGCTAATACATTTTCATTCGACGTTTCTTTTGATAACAATCGACATAAAAGTGCCTGAAATTCCCAATATTTGGCAATTTAGTGGCAACGAATTATTGAAACACAAAGCATTTCTTCCTATATTGGTTTAATGACTTTAAATGTGCGAATACATGTACATTTGATTATACTTTTGATAAAATAAATATAACAAGTGTCTAAAAATTTTTAATATTCTAAATTTGGAAGCGCCAGATTACTGGAACGCGAGGTATTTGTTCCCATATTGGGTTAAAATTTCTATATTTGGCAGAAAACAAGTACAAACTACAAAATATCTTCTAACATTTCTTATACTTACTAACTAACGTCTGCTGTAGTACAAATTAAATGCGAAATTTTCTATGTTTGGCATAAAACAAGTACCAACTTCAAGATACCGTCGAAGATATTCTTATATTTGCTAACTAACGTCTGCTATAGTGCAAATTAAATGCTAAATTTTCTATATTTGGAATGAAACAAGTATGTATAAACTACAAAATATCGTCTAACATTTTGTTATATTTGTTAACTAACTTCCGTTATAGTGCAACTTAAATGCTAAGCTTTCAACATTCGACATCAAACAAGTGCAAACTACAAAATATTTTCCCAAATCCCTATTTTTTTTATTCTGCTAGACAACGGTTGCTACCGTGCAAATTAAGTGCTAAGCTTTATATCTGCTAATCGACGGGTTACAAAGGACAAACGATTTTAGATTGGTTTAACAGTTGCTGCAAGATACTATTTTCTGACCAACGAGCAACGAATTGTAAAACACTTTCTATATTTGTTCAGTAGTGGACTATCAACGATTTATAAAGTACAGGAGATTTCCACCTTGGTCTCATATTGGATAATTAACGAGCTATAAAGGGATAAATAATTTTCTATATTCACGTTAAATTTGCTCATCGATGGTCTACGGAAGACAAAAGGTTTTCTAAGTTTGCTTTGTATTTTGTGATGGACGGTCTACAAAGGACAAATGGTTGCTATATTCCTTAATTAAAAATTATTAAATACCAAATAATCTTCTATATCCGCTTTATATTTGCTCATCGACGGTCTACCGAACACAAAAGGTTTTATAAATTTGCATCGTATCTGCTGATCGACGGTCCGCAGAAGACAAAGGGTTTTCTATCTTTGTTTTTTTTATACAAAGTGGCAAATATCAGCAAAGTTATCTGATTTCCGCTCATCAACCCATTATAAAATACCAAATATTTTCTAGAGTCATCTTACGTCTGCTACCTGGCAATTAATAGAAGCCATACGATCTGCCGAAGTTCTAAGTTTACTCATCAACCATTCAAAGTTTTCATTAACGGGTAGGCAACAGCCCAGCCTTTTGACTTTTGTCATAGATACGTGAAGCGTTTCACACCATCTCTACATAATCTTTCATTTCTACCTTTTAAATAGAAATGAGATATTGACTCAAAATTCCTACTTAAAGGGGGAAGGAAATTTCCGTACTTTGTCTCTGGCCGTGTACTATACACGAAATATTTTGTAAATTCTCCACGTCCGAGTATCAACGACCCAGATTTACGAGTGAGAGCTCCTTACTATCAAATGCCATCTACACCTATGTTCGCATCACCTCGAGCTCCAAAACCACATCAGTTTTCACGCAACGTGAATAACCCAGGTTCATCACAGTCACGGAAAAGGCCACTTACAAACACTGATGTCAGAAAATCGGATACAGATGCACTGGTCCGTAACATCACGTGCAATTTCTGCCAGCGAAAGGGTCACACATACACAGATTGCCTTAAGCGCAAGAACACCCCTTTCTGCTCAAATTGCAAAATCTATAGACATGACGTCCGTGATTGGAGAAAAACACACCAACCACAACAGATTTTTCCTCCACGCCTCTCTAATAGATCTACACTAGAACACCACAATACAAAAGTCCTCAAGTCTTCAATATAAGACTCAAATGCACCTTTTGTGGTCGCCGAGGACACGCAGACGAAGAATGCCGCCAGAAGAAGAAATGGGAAGCCCGGAGTCAGGGAAATGACATGCTGTCGACCCAAAACTCCCCGGCTTGACTTGAAACCCACAACGCAAATCAAAAGAGTCACCTCAAGCGCCCGAATCCGGTGTCCCTACAGTGAAACTTCCACTGCATATAATGCTTAACGGCCATACAAAACTAGTAGTGGACACAGGCGCTGAGGTTAGTATTATTAAGGAAAGAGCAATTAAAGACCTCAAAATAATTAATTCCAATGAGGCATGCACTTTACAGACCCCTTTTGGAACCGGAAAGACATTGGGAAATTGCAAGGGCTACTTCAATTTTAAAAATAAAATTCCCTTCAAGTTTCAGTTGGTACAAAACCTGCCAGGTCTTTCCGATGACGGCCTATTAGGAAACGATTTCCTATCAAACAATTGCAATGTTGAAGGCCCAAATAAAGCACTCAAGTTTCCTTGTACGGAAACAAATCCTGATGAATTTACTGTGCCCTTGTCATGCAAAACGGACAAGCTGTATTCCAGAAAAGCAGTAGAAGTGAGGTCACTTGCAGAAAAGATGGAACCTAAACAGTTTAAGCTATCTACATGCAGTGTCTCCAAGACATCTCAAAAGAGTAATGCTGGCTGCCAGGTTCAACACAAGCCGACGGAATGCGAAAAGAGCTGTCTGGGTGATCAAGAAACCTGCGAAATGAGGCAGCGTCTAGTTACTTTAGAGAAACCAATATGCATACCTGCTAGGTCAAAAATATCACCACAGTCCCGTTGCGAGTGAAGGAAGAAATGCTCTGTCTATCACAACAGATAGGCGATGGAGTCTTCCTGTCCAACAGTTTACTCCCTACTGGGAAAGAAACAGTGCTAGTTGCCATACTCAACATTAACAATTTCCAAGTGGTCATCAACAGTTTATTATTACAACTGCTCCCTATACATGACTACGCCGTCATCCCAATAGGAGAAGACACTGATACACAACACTTTCTCAAGCCGAATAAATCGCAAGCGAGTAACACAAACGTCAGTGAGCTTCCCAAGGCGGAACAGAAGTCAAAAGACTTCCTCCTCAAAAACACCTAGATATAATTTACTAACGAGGCCCAAGAGCCCTATGCAAGACGCGTGCGAGCTCAGTAAGACCCGAGTAGAGGCAAAAATGACTCCACCGTCCAAGAAAATATGTTATAAAAATTTTACATGGCCCCATAGCCAAATTAAAGATGCGAGCGAGCTCCAGAAGCCGACAAGCAAAATGCAGCTGACTCCTCCATCCAATATACCTAGCTGTAAGATAACCACAAGGATAAGAAGCCCAACAACATGTGCGTGTGAGCTCAGTAAGACCTATTCTCAGGCAAAGACGATTCCACCACCCAACAAAGTTAGTGTTAAGAAACAACAGTGGCCCAAGAGCCCCATCACAAGTGCGTGTGAGCTCAGTAAGACCTATTTAAAGGCAAAGTCGACTCCGCCACTCAATGAAATTTGTATTAAGAATAAAAAGTGGCCCTTGAGCCCTGTAAAAGACGCGTGCGAGATCCGTAAGACCTCATTGAAGACAATGTTGGCTCCACCGTCAAATAGTATTAAGAAAACCAATTTTTACGGCCCATGAGCCAAAATACGAATGCGTGCGAGTACTCGGACCAATCAAAAGTACCCATAAAACATGGTACTCCACCATTAAAACTGCAGGGATCCAATTCCCTGCCATCTAGTAATGTAAGTAAAACAGATAGTAAGACACAACTACACAAAAAAGGAAAGAAACGCAAGCTTTTCGGAAAATACAGCTATCTTACAACACGTAAGATACTTATTTCCGGATCAGGAAGACCCCACACATACTCCGCGAGTCAACAGGCTAGACCAAGAGCTCAGCCTAGACCCAAATTTAAATGCGGAAGAAAAAGCTTCGATATCCGAACTCTGTTATGAGTACCATGATATCTTTTACCTTAAAGGTGATAAGCTTACATATACAAACGCCATCACCCATAACATTCCATTAATACAAGATCAGGCACCAATAAACCAAAAGGCCTATCGATTACCAGAAACCCAGAAGCAAGTCATAAACGAGCAATTAAGAGAAATCCTAGACAACGGGATAGTCCAAAATAGCAAAAGCCCTTGGAATTCACCCTTATTAGTAGTCCCCAAAAGGGCGGGACCCGATGGTGAAAAAAGGTAGCGCGTCGTTGTCGATATTCGCAAATTGAACGAAAAGGCAATTGGCGATACTTTACCGCTACCACGAATCGAGGATATTCTTCACCAACTAGGTCACGCCAGGTACTTTACCACTCTCGATTTGGCCAACGGCTATCACCAAGTCTTACTCGACAAAAAAGATCGACATAAGACCGCTTTTCGCAAAAATTACGGGCACTAAGAATGTAAGCGTATGCCATTCGGACTCAAAGGAGCTCCCGCTACACTCCAACGCCTCATGAACTTCGTTCTGACAGGCCTACTAGGCCTCGAATGTTTCGTTTATCTTGACGACATCGTCATTTATGGTAAGAACCTAAATGAGCGCATAATAAACTTCGCAAAGTCTTCAACAAATTGAGAGAAAACAGCCTCAAACTGCAGCCAGAGAATTGCCAGTTCTTGAAACGAGAAGTTGTTTATCTAGGGCACAAATGCTCTAGCGAAGGTGCATTACCAGTCCCCCGCAAAACGGCCTGCGTCCAAACATTCCCTGTTCCTAAAACAGTTAGGCAAGTTCAGTCCTTCTTGGGACTCGCCAATTACTACAGGAAGCTCATTCCGGACTTCTCAAAAATAGTTCGTCCAATTACGAACTTACTCCGCAAGGACGTAAAGTTCACTTGGACCGAGAAATGCCAAGAAGCATTTCAAAGCATTAAAATTGCTCTAATTTCCCCACCACTTTTAATCTATCCAGATTTTTCTAAACCTTTCAATCTTACAACGGACGCCAGCAACGAAGCATTAGGCGCTGTGCGTTCCCAATGAGAAGTGGGAAAAGACCAGCCTATCGCATGTGCAAGCCGAACGCTAAACAAAGCCGAGAGAAACTACTCCACTATTGAAAAGGAGTTATTGGCTATAGTCTGGGCAACTAGAAATTTCCGATGCTACCTCGAAGGCAGGAAATTGACGGTCTATACTGAACACAAGTCTCTCAAAGGAGTCTTTAATGTTAAAGACCCGACTTCCCGTTTGGTGAGATTTCACCACAAATTGTCAGAATTCGATTATAACATCGAATACAAACCAGGGAAGTATAATACCAATGCGGATGCATTAAGCCGCATTCCACAAGTATTAAACGAAGCCCAAGTCCACCACACTATGGACTCTGATGTGGACGAAAATAATTTCCTAAATAAGAAGAAAACAAAGAAACCCGCTCATTGCTTCGCCGTGACCAGAGCTCAAAAACAAAGAGCCCAAGAGGCCTGTACGAGCCCTAGCGCTTAAACACAGACCACGACAGCGGAAGATAAAGAAAATGAACCCCCAGAGGCGGCAAAACAACCCCCTGCTACGCTTGTATAAGAAATAAGTCCAGTCAAGGCAACTGAAATAATCACTAGCCCCAAGGAAGTTCAAACAATCCTAAAGGATTATCACGACTCTCCTTTCGGCGGTCATCAGGGTGTCATTAAGGCTTATAAAAGAATTAGACGCAAGTACTGGTGGAGACACATGCTTAGCGATATAAAAAGGTACATAAAAATGCCCTAAGTGCCAAACAATGAAAGCATCTCCACAACTCAAGATGCCAATGGAAATAACGGACATCGCAGAACAAACTTTCGACAAGGTTTACCTCGATATAGTAGGTCCATTGTATTCGTAGTGGCCATAGGGTGTGCTAAAGGCAGTTTTCTCCCTGTCCTTCGGGTCCATTTTTATCTGATGAAATCCACTGGCTGAGTCGAGTGTGGTAAAATATTTCGACTTCCCAAACTGGTCTAATATATCAGTGATATTAGGCAGTGGGTACGCATCTCTAATAGTAATGTCGTTAATACGACGAAAGTCTACCACTATTCGCCACTTTTTGTTTCCATTCTCATCTGGTTTTTTGGGAACCAGGAGAATTGCAGGGACTATATGAAGATCTGATGATGTCTGACCCAAGCATTTCTTGTGTTTGCCGATTTATTTCCGTTCGGCTTGCCTCAGGAAGTCTATAAGGCTTGGTATAGATGGGCGGTTTGTCTTGGAGTGTCTCGATTTTGTGGGTAATCGCATCTGTATATGAAAGGAAATACCCTTCTATGAAGTAGTGATCGTTGAATTCCCTACAGATATTGCGAACACTCTCAGATTCCTCTGAATTACAGTGATCCAATTTTATAAGGTTTTGCAAGTTAATTATTCTGCCCTTAATTGGATCTCTTTCAGAGTCTGTGGAGATGACCACAAAGTCGTCCAAGTCTTGGTAAACTGGGTTCACCTCGTAAGGTGCCAGATCGGCGTCCTACTCATTTGTGTTGAGGATTAGGACTTTTGCCATACCGTTGACTGGTTCGACTATCGAATTTCCAAGAAATAAACCTGGCCTTATTTCCTTTTTGAAACAGACCGGTTGAATTTGAATAGAAGGAGTTGGAATTTCAATGATAAATTCTGATCGAGCCGGAATTTTAATTTTATTTAATTTATCCGATTCTTTCGGATTTTTAAAAGGAAGGAGACATGATTCCAACTTTTGTGGAATTTGGGAGGAGTTAATCGACGATTCCGACTCGATAGAATTTGAAGGAGATAAAACTTTATTGAAATTCTTTGACTTCTTCGATTTTATCTTGGAATTCACTTTTTGTGAATCTATTGATGAAGGAGATAGAATTTTACTAGATGCAACCTTTTGTGCGGCTGTAGATGGAGATATACTTTCATCATTTTTGGTCTTCATTTCTGATGAAGTATGGGATAGAGATCGATTATTATTGCTTTGTAAAGCAATTGATGGAGAAGAATTTTTATAATTTTTACTACTGGAGAATGTTATTTCCGTATACAGTAAACTTTTAGTATGAGACCTCCTTTCTGGGTCTTCACTTTTCAAATAAACATATGGGTAATTAGTGTGTGAGATCTGTGCTCAGGCTAAACGGGGGTGCCGGTTGTGAAACATAACTCAACTTTAAAAATTCAAATATAAAAATTTTAATTCAATATATTGCTTAGAAACTATTATCACAAATTCAATTTTCTTTACCTACTACTATAATATATACTTCAAATAAAAATTCAACACTTATACTATCCTAAGCTAAATTAATTTCAATAATAAAAGTTCAATAAAATTCACAAAAAAATGCTGTCACAGAAATTGGCTCCCTTCTAAAAGATAGAGAAGAAAATCCACTGTTAATTCAATGAAATAATTAAAAAAAAAATAAAACAAGAAGTTTTTTGCTGTACGTCTAAGCACGGGAGCAATGATGAACTAATTATAATTCGGCAGCATTAAATTTCTGCAACAAGAGTAGCTTCCTGCTTGGATAGAAATAAGTAGGAGTAAATTCCTACTGAGATGTCTGACAGAGATTAATGCAGAAGTAAATTTCTGCAGTAGGAGTAAATTCCTACTTAGGTGTGGGATGGAATTAGCAGAAGTAAATTTCTGCAGTAGGAGTAAATTCCTACTTAGGTGTGGGATGGAATTAGCAGAATTAAATTCCTGCAGTAGGAGTAAATTTCTACTTAGGTGTGGGATGGAATTAGCAGAATTAAATTTCTGCAGTAGGAGTAAATTCCTACTTAGGTGTGGGATGGAATTAGCAAAATTAAATTTCTGCAGTAGGAGTAAATGCCTACTTAGGTGTGGGATGGAAACAAGATTTGGTTTGGATAATTTAGGAAAAATCAGAGTAAATTCTGATGTTTTCAGATCAAATTTTGAATTGGGAATGGGTGATTCTGCTGCAGCTCGTCGCCTTTTATAGCCGCCGCAAACTGCTACGTTTCGGCTTCATGATAGGTTGCCTTTGCAACGCTTGTTCTCAAAGATGTTAAACTTTGATGGCGGCGTCACACAGTGACGTCATTGTGGGACAATTAAAGCTGCACTGAACTCTGACTGCGGGGAAGGCGAGAACATCTGATGTGATGTGTTGACATTTTGACATGTCAATGTAAATAATCGGAGGGAAGTAGGATTTGTTCAAGAAATGGTAAGTTTTTTGGTTAATTATACTTTATCTATTTATTAATAATGATTTTTTAATTGTTTTTTAGACTAAGTGTGCTATAGAAAAGCACGGTTTGCAGTCTTCAGGTTTGTTCCAGACGTGAAGTCGTCTGCAGCTGGGAGTTTGTTATCCCTTTAGATAAGTATTTTTTGTAATAAATTTTGAATAGGTACTTTGTGTTTTCGTTTGTTTTATTCTTTTAGGAACATAATTTGGGAAGGAAGCTGTATCGAGGGATTATATATGTGGACTGAACATAGTGTAATATTCTTCGTAAGGATAAGGTTCATTTGAGTCGTTTATTTCTAAAGAAATATATTTATTTTTGTAATTGATACTAGCATTGTATCGAGATAAAAAGTCATGACCAAGCATGCCATGGTATGATAGAATGGAGTTATTTCCCACAATTTGAAATGGGTGTTCTAGGATGGAGTTATTATGTTCAGCATTTAAGTTTAACTTAGCAAAAATGAGTCCTTCTGTAGAAGTTGACTCTGTAACTAATGTGTTTATATTGCAGACAGCATCTCTGTAGCAGATGCTATCTGGCTTCAATGGATGGAGTTTAATTAAGCTGATCTCTGCTCCAGTATCAATTAAAAATGTACATTTTGGAGCAGAGCAGAAGTCGACAGGCAAGGAAAGCGTTAGTGAATTTTTATTAACTTGGACGGGGATACGGATTAATTTCTTGCTGCCGACTTTTCCGTCGATATTGTCTCGGGATTCCTGTGGACTTGTGCTTTAGTTTGTATGTGCGAGGGATTGCCGAATGAGACCCCCTCTGCATCCAGTTTCCCTGCCTGGATGCCGATGGACTTTTGCTGTCCTTCCTATTTGGAGACGGTGATCTAGCTGAGATATTTGCATTTTCGAGTTCGATTCTCTTGGAATACTGGCTGCCGCCAGTTCCTGCTTTGTGGCTGTCTATCAGCCGTGCTTGTTTGCGGAGCTGTGTTTACTTTTTGGAAATTATTACGATTTCCTTGATTGTCGTTAAATCGGGAATTATTTGCAGCACTTGTCCTGCATTCTTCAATAAAATGGCCCTTCCGATGGCAATATCGACAACTAGGGACCTGTGACGGAGATGTAACACTCTTAAAATCTGGTGGACGTTGTAATTGTGAATGTGTCCTTTGGATGGTGTTAAAATTTTACATAGATCGTTGTATGACTGGGCATTTTGAAGCAGCATGCCCTAGCCTATTACATTTGAAGCAACGTAGGTTGTTATTTTTACTTTGAAAGGAATTTTGATTTACCTTGTTACATGTTTGAAAGTTGGGTTGCTTCTGCTCCATACGTAATGAGTGATCTCGAATATGTGATTTTAGTGCACAGAAGAATTTATCGGAATGTACCTTAGCCAAGGTCTGTAATTGTGGATTGGATAACTCATCTTCCATTGCTCTCACAGCTTGACACTCATTATCTTTTAACAAAGACCGTAGGAGCACCTTGTCCGTTGTATAGGTGTGTGTGTGTGTGTGTGCGAGTTCTAACTTCAAAAGTTTGAGTTGGGATAGATTTTAAGGTAGGCCAATCTTCAATTTGATTGTACATGAAGTTATCGTAGGCCTCTGCGGATAATTTACTCCTTATTAAACTAAGGAGGGAGTGCTTTTCGCTTGGCGTCGTTCCTGTTGCGTATGAATCATCACAGCTTGAAATGAATTTGTGAAGATCTTTGGGATTTCCATTAAAGTTGAGGATTAACGATCTACCTTCAGATAGAAAGACGGTAGATTGGTCTCTAAAGGAGACATTAGGATGATGGTCTGTGAATTTATGTGTATTATTCGATACGTTTTGGATTCGAGAGTCCAATTGCTATTGAAGGGCAATTATCGTGTCTGTGTATGATGTTTCTACCTCGGCGTAAACATCATTTCTGAAAAAGTCATGCTCCAAATCCTTATTCGCTATGCGTTTCCTCAAAATCATCCCAGTATTTTTGCAATAAGGTGATCTTTTGTGTAAGATATGTCTGGGTTGTAGTCGATAATGAATTAAAATTGATCGATTGTATAACTCGCGATATAGACTTTTGCCTGTGATCCTGCAATCTAAACCGTATTTCATTTGACTGTTTGCCTGTATTGTCTTGGGTATCAGCTGCAGTTGTTTTCTGCGAAGTCTTGGGGTGGAATGTAAAAGGGGTTAATTGTGCGTTCTGTGTGAATTGATATGCACTTCAGCCTATCAGACAGATTTGCCTTTATAAGATTGTACCAGTCCTCTGTTTTGTCATATCATGACTGCTTAAAATAATCATGAGTTTCATCAGAATCTTCATGATCTTGAATCAGTATTTCCGTTTTTTCAAATGAAGCCCACAGTTCTTCCTAATTCTGGAGTTCTTCAGAAGTAAAATCTGAAGTCCTTTTGCTTTTATTTGCTCTGTGATAATCGGCCAGAATTTGTCTAATTTCTGAAATTTTTGGGACTTGTGACAAGCAAAGCTCATCGAAAGATTTGGTTTCTTCAGTCATGTTTAATTGATTTATATTTTAATTGGGAATTAATTAATTAGTTATGGAAGAAATGTTAAAAAAAAATTTTGTTTAAGTTTTCCCAACAACAATAAACAGGTAGCAAGTTGGTTATACGTAGATAATTATGTTTAATTAAATTTTGTAAGAGTTGAGAAAAACACAGCGATATGAATGTGAAGAATTGTGGAATTTGTCAACAAGGGAAAAGACAAAAAGAAAATTGTTTTATTTTTATTTGGTAGAAAAAGTCTTATGGTTTTTGGTTTATTTTTATTTCTTGGAGATGAGGGAGAGAAGTTAAAAAAAAATTTAAATAAATTACTGGGAATCTCAATGTATATAAAAAAAAACTGATTGTCACTTGTTTGTTGTAAATATCTCTTATTTAAATCGAAATAAAAATTTTGAAATTATATTTATTAAGAACAAGGAAGGTATAATGATAGGTAGGGGAACTATTGTGGGATTTGTTAGTAGTAAGACGGTTAATTTATTTTAATTGGATGTAGGGGAAGAACGAGAAAAAAAAAGCGTTTTTTAACCAATTTTTTTTGCAAATTATTCTCAATAAAGCAAAAACGTATGCTTATTTATCTCTGTTTTTTATTTATTATTTAGCTAATAAAAAAGATGTAATCAGCAAAAATCGCTCTTTCCAACTTAAAAATCTTTCTCCCGATCGATAGGTATATGAAGCTGTATCGCAGGGGATCGATATTTGATTTTATTTGAAGTCCTCTGACCGGCAAGCTCATGAAGTCTGACCGCAGTGGTCGCTTCTAGGAAGAGTTATTAGCCTATTGTTATTAATTATTGTGACATTCAAAACGTTTTAGCAGATATTTGTTGGTTATGATGGTTCAGAAAAATTGTAATAATATCTAGGTATGTATATATATTTCACTTATATTTGATTTTGAATATCTTTTAATATATATTTTCTGATTGTAATGACCCGAAAAATTTATTTTTCATAATATGTGTTATATAATATTTCATTGATTGCTGATATTGAGTATTCTTTTTTTTATTATAATAATTAGCGAAAATTTGTATACTATGTTTTGTATGAATATAATTGGAGAAAGAGAAAAAAATATATATATCTGTATTTTTCTACCTTGTTTTTATTCCTATTATGCTAGCTTGAAGAAAGTTTCCGCTAGACATGGTGTTGTTGTTGCTGTTAATTAGAGTTGTTATTTTTGTTAATAAGTAGGACGTCCAAGCCGTTGTGGATGTTGTCGTTGCTATGGAATAATGATGATGATGATGATGGTGGTTATACGTCACGCGTTCTGGGTTACCAAACGTCTTATTGAGGCAGGGATGAAGCCTCGCTAAAATTCCCTCGTTGAGCGCTCTGGCGCTTAAACTTATTAATTTCCTCTAAGTACGTATTAAGGTTACCCCGGGTCTTTTTTCTTTATTTTGTATATAATTTTTCCTTTTTAGTTTACTCCACTTATTATTTTTATACGTGTTTATTTTTTCTGTTTTCGTTTATTTATTTAACTTTTAATTAATATGCTTTTCTTTTTCTTTTTTAAAACACTGCGTTTAGGTTGAATGTCACTTTTAACTAAAATATAGTTCGCTCTCAATTAAATTTTAGATTTTTAGTTGCTTAATTTTTTATTTAAATTGGGAAAAAAAATTTTACACTGATTTTAGTACACGGGTAGGAACACCGCTGCCACCAGTTGTTGTATGGGTACACACCGTGCTCTTTCGAGAGTGCGTACGTTAAGGTTGTTTTTTTTTTTCTGTTAGATAAAAACACTACCGTCATTGGTCAAGGGAAATTTATTAATTACTCTCTTCTTTTATGGAATACAATAGTAGGATTAAGTCCATGCATAAACTTTCCCCAAAGCGAACTCAATATCACAACCTTTTATTTAGGTAAACTCTTAGATTTTATTTTAAATCACAATCTTTTATTTTAGTAAACTCCTAGATTTTATTTTAAATCACAATCTTTTATTTCAGTAAACTCTTGGATTTTATTTAAGAATGGATTTTTCACAGAAAACTTCAATATTTAACAATCTTTTTTCCTTCAAATCTCTAATTTTTATTGTTTAGCTGTACTCCGCTAGCGGTTTAAAAACAAACTCCCCGAGGTTTGGGCAAATTGCACCCAGGTATTCATGATATTTTTTAAAAGCTTTTCCTTATCTTTTGCTTTCTCACGACGTTGAAAAATCGTACGTGAGAAAATGCACAAAAGTTTTGATGCAAGCTATATGCATCTATGCAAAACTGTAATCCGATATGCACTTCTGCGCCCGTCTTGAAATATTAATTTTAAGAGGGCGCGAATAATTTTGATAATTATATGTATGTATGTACATACAATAAGATCGAAAAAATAGGTACTGTACGTATGTAGAGTGTACAGACGAAAAAATAGGTAAGCAGACACTGTATGTAGGTAGGTATGCATATCGTGTGAGTGGAATGTGTGTCTGATAATAAAATGCAATTTATGCGAAATTGCATTTTGCTATAATATCGGAATGCATTTCTAAATGCACTTTAAATTTTGATAGAGTTTTTAATGAAATTTAAATTGAAATGTTTTTTCAGGGTCAGTTAATGGTACATCAAAATATCGTATTGGACGATACATTGATGTATCGGTATTATGGTTGTGATGCGGTACCTGAGTCACAACAATTACGAAAATTGGATCTACGAGGGTGGCGAAAATAGTAAAAAAGAAATATACAGACAAATTCGTGTACAAGTTAAAGGGAATGGCCTCAATAAGCAGTTATTGTTAAATAAAAATTAGACTTAATCTGACTATCGAAAGGGTCTTTTTATTTCTCAAGATTCAACATCGGCATACTCTGACATCATGCTATTACAGCGACATACTCTGCCTTAACAAAATTCAACATCTGCATAGTCTGCCATCCCTCTATAATAGCGGCATACTCTGCCTTAGTACAGATATAACAACGGCATACTCTGCTATAGAAGGAACTCTGGCATATTCTGCCATTAAATATCCTTATTACAGCGGCTTCTCAGCCATCCAATAATAAGTACGGCAGCGCTCTGCCTCTTCAACATAACTCTGATACGAGTCATGACGGATAAATAAACATGGACAAATCATGGATAGATTATCGTACGACATCGAAACAATTATATTATTACAGTAGATAGCGGTAACCCTTGTTCACATTTGTACGGATCCCTTTCAACCAAGTTTGTCTGCCACAAGTCATCTAGTGCTTTGTAATCACACGACGTGGTTTAAAAATTTTTCTCGCTGGTTTATGCAGCTCATTTATTACTTGTCTATTAATCATCGTAATTATAAATGAAACTTTTTTACCGATATACACCATCTTTTGGTGTCAAGTCTTTCTTACTTATTAGTGAAGTAAATATGTATATATGTAGTTTTCAATCTTCGCGATTTCATCATTGATATATAGCGTTAAATTTGACACCTCTATATTAATACGTTTTCTTATTACTTCAACACTTATTTTGATTTTCTTTTCAACATAGTCTTTGGTAGTAACATCATCATTTTCAAGGGGTTCACCAAGTCGTTTTATACACATTGAGTTTAGATAGTATAGTCTTCGTTTCTCGTTAAATTGAATCCAATACCCGCTCTCCTTGTTCGCTAGCTGGACTCGTTTAGCAACATTTTATCTGAACCTCATCCTATAAAGGCTGGTGTGGCATAGAGCTCTGTTATTTGCCCATCTATCTATTTAATTTTCATTAATAATCTGCAATCTCTTACTTTCAATTCCATCCGTAGTTTTACCGATGACAATACTCTTGATTTCGATTACTCTTTTGGCACTCTTACGGACTCCAAAAGGAATACTACATCTATCAATCTAAATTTCGTGATTACGATAACGACTTTGATAATACCCTCACTTAAGGCAAAGCGAATCTTTTTGAAACATGATCATAACTTGTTCATCCTGTTTATTTTGATGGAGCACTGATTTACGATACACAATCTAGATGCATTCTTGGCACTAATATTTCCAGCAAGTAAAGCTGGACAGATCATATCTAATGATATCAAAATACTTTGCCATATTGACTCACTCTAGCACCGTGATGATGTTGGATGCCTTTCGCTTCTTTATCACTACATGCATGGTCAATATTCTGACGAAATTTCTAGTCCGAGCAATTGTAGAATTATTCCTGCACGCATTCGCTACAAATCGTGTACATCCTTTTATCCTTCTAATTACGTTCGGCCTTATGGTAAAATTCCGCGATCCTTATTTCTCAAGAACTGTGCGAATGTGGAACAGTCTACCATCTTCTGCCTTTCCTCCGGCATAAAATAGGCTATCCATTAACTGGTTGGAAATCCTTGCTCGGTAATGAAAACACTGGATGCATTTATTGACGACCTAGTTAGCTGTTGCCTTAGCGGATCACCCCAAATCTTTGACTTAAATTGCCTACCAGAATGAGGACAACTTTAATGCAAACTGTTAATATAACCAAAAACGAAAGTATGCTTTCTAAGGAGGAGCAAGAGAAATTTTGCATCAGAAGGAAGGTGTGTGTTCTGCAACGCACGCCTACTCATAAGAGATTGGTCGAGTTATACCTAATCTTCAATCCATGGTAATGCGAAATCATCAAAACGAAATTGTTTGCCGTATAAACGCATAAATGAAGGAAATACGTATGTGTGGTAAGCTGCCTGTCAGTTATAATAAATGTATTTGCTTTCTCCTTTTCATTGCAATATTACTTCAAAGGAAGTATTTAGTCTCAATAATTTATACTATAAGAGTATAGGAAGCTAAAAAATTATGTTACAGTGCAAAGGGACAAGTCTATTAATAAAACTTTTTTTTTTCAAGTTCCAAATTACAGCACTTTTGTTCTAAATTTCCACTACATGTTTCTAAATTATGCTCAATACACATGAGGTATTACTACATCGTTTGTGCTGATTAACTACTACCATAGATGGTATAAGAACTATATGTCGCATAGAGTACCTGAGAAAAGTATTCAAATTTTAAATCGCTGGTCCATTGCGGAATAGACCACAACATGATTCAGAGGTGCTGAAAACAAATGTTCCTTTAACAGCAGTTTTGTATAATATATATGTCGAATACATTTGACGTAACTCAGCATTTCACGAAAAGTCTAGATACTTCATGGAGAGTAGGCAAATAAAATGCTGAGTTACGTCAAATGTCTACGACATATCTATATAGGTATAATATAATTTATAATATATTGGTCGACTCCCTCAACGTGATAGATGCGGGAAAATATGAATCTCTCGACGTATCTGTCATAATATCCCTTCTCATGTTGCTGTACTGATCCAACTAAAGGAATGATGCACAGCACAACATATTCGGTGAGGGGGTTGTGGCGTAAACGTATTCACAGCGATCTTCATTCAACAGAAACTGGCATCGGTCGCTGTGGTGACTGGAGACGAGCATAATCTACGAATAGAGAAGTAAAGGAAACGAACCGCAAAGTTTGTGTACGGGAATGAGCATTTTAATTGTGTGAAATGTATTCAAGCCGTCGGCAAAGGACAGGGCCATAGCCAAACAAATAACATACAGCCCAGTGCCTCGCTCCAATATAAAATAAACAATGCCTCGACCTGATGTGGGTTAGGCCGCAATTTTTTCTTAGAAATTTACTAGAATATTTTTTGCTTATTGCTTGGCTACGCGTCTACGCTCATAACAGCTGTTGTCGGCCTCCAAAAGTACGTTTAAATTCTAAGGAAAAATTTTCCATTAAATCTTTAAGAAAAAATTGCGACCTTCCCTAATGGAAGGCATCATTGATTTTATATTAGAGCTCTCGGCCTCGGCCGATGCATGCAAATTCGAAGGAAGAAATCTTCAGTAAATTTCTAAAAAAAAATTGTGGCCTTTCCTTCATCGGGTCGTGGTAATGGTGATTTTGTATGGAGCGATGCATTGCCGACTTACCCTTTGGGGCACGTCATCAAGTGCCAAGTCGAGGCGTCGTTAATTTTATATTCTAGAAAAGCGTTACATATTTTTGTTCTACGTGTCTAGACATTGTATGTTATTAGTTTGTCAAAGACAGGGCGAATTGTAAATTTCCAGGAAAATTGTTAAGTTCGATAGGAGAACATTTAGTTGTTGCAAAGCAGTCATGCAATACCATTCCAGAAAATTACTCTCAGGGGCAAATGACTTTAATAAAGTTGTTTTTTAAATGAAATCAAATACTATTAACTACAGCAAAATAAAATTTATTTCCAAAAACGTGGCAAGAAAGAAGTAACGTTTACGTCCCTCCCTCCGCACCGAATTTGTTATGCTGTGCTTCCTTTCTTTACTTAAATCAGTACATCGACATGTAAAGCAAAATGATGAAAGTTACGTCGAGTGATTCATATTTTGCCGTATCTACCATGTTTAGGCAGTCGACCAAATGTATACAAAACTGCTGTCAAAGTAACATTTGTTCTCGGTGCCTCAGAAACATGTTGTGGTCTATTCCGGAATGGACCAGCCATTTCAAATCTATATAATTTTTTTACGGTATGCTATACCATATCTAGTTCTTATGCCGTCTATGCTACTACTCATAAGTTCGTTCTCATGCTCATGCGTCAAATGAAGGAAAGCGAAGAGACCTTTTTGCTAGCATGAATTTTCAGACGCAAGTGTGGAAAGCAAACACAAAAGTTCATTTCGTTTTAACGACGTGGTTTTACAATGAATTGTATATTAGGCATAGATAAAACCCTCGAGAATACTTCACAAGCCATCAAACAGACTCCCTCCCTACCCCATGCGAGGCCCAACGTAGTCTTTACATTCTACAATATTTGCAGTGTTCTTATGTAAAAGTGACAAAAGTTTGATTTGTATAGCGCCTCCGCCCTAAACTACTATTTATACAGAAAAATGGCGCTCTGTTGATCTTAAGCTTGCTTTCTTGTCTTCCGAACCGTGATAAAATTTTCATACCTTTCCTAACAAAATTATTTAAAAAAAATTATCTTAACCAAATGACTACGATTCCTCAAACAAAAATTCTCAGCTGAGTAATCATTGTAATGTCGCTGTGCCGTCATGGCATGCCGTGGGCTGATGATAACGAATGTAGCTGCCTACAGATTCTGACTACGGCTGCACATACACACATGCAATTATCACTCAGCTGAGAGGTATTGAGCGTAAAATGGTAAGGTTACTTTATAATCAAAACTATTTTATTATTTTGTTAAGTAAGGTATATAGGAAGTGTAGCCTTTGGGAAGGTAAGGAGCCAATCTGTAAATTAATAAAAGACTATTTTCCTTTATGGATAGTAGTTTAGGCTCTATGGCATAGTATAAACCCAATGTTTACCACTTTTCCATAAGCATCAATATAGAACATTTTAGAAAACGGACTAAGCACGCACACATATAGATTTCTGTTTCATGGCTTGGGAAGTATTCTCGAGGGTTTTGTCACAAATCATATGAAACAGACTCCCTCCCTACCACATGCGAGGCCCAACGTAGCCCTTACATTCTAAAATATTTGCAGTGTTCTTATGTAAAAGTGACAAATGTTTAATTTGAATAGGTCCTCCGCCTTAAACTACTATTTATACAGAAAAATGGTGTTCTGATAATCTTTAGCTTGCTTTCTTAGCTTCCGATCCGTAATAAAATTTTCATACCTTTTCTAACAAAATTATTTAAAAAATTTTATCTTAACCAAATGACTATGGTTTCTCAAACAAAAATTCTCAGCTGAGTTATCATTGTAATGTCGCTGTGCCGTGATGGGATGCCGTGGACTGATGATATTGAATGTAGCTGCCTACAGATTCGGACTCCGGCTGCACATAATCACATGCAATTATCATTCAGCTGAGAGGTATTGAGCGTAAAATGGTAAGGTTACTTTGTAATCAAAACTATTTTATTATTTTGTTAAGTAAGGTATATAGAAAGTGTAGCCTTTGGGAAGGTAAGGAACCAAGCTTTAAATTACTTGAAGACTATTTTCCTGTATGGATAGTAGTTTAGGCTCTATAGCATATATAAAGTCAATGTTTGGCTCTTTTTCATAAGAATCAATATAGAACATTTTCGAAAACGGACTCATAACGCACACACTAAGATCTCTGTTTCATGGCTTGGGAAGTATTCCCGAGGCTTTTGGCATAGAGCTAGCGTTTTGATATAAATCGACGAGCTAGTCTTTCGTGTTTTTTTCTCCTAATTAATTTTATGTGAAAAGGGACGTCTCTGAACAAGGTAAGCGAGTGCATTATCTAATTCGTTAGTGAAAAGTTCATCCGTTAATATGTCTTCTCCACATTTTCTTGCAAATAGAGCGTAAGCAAATATGCGCCGATGCTTTGGAAATTTATTGACATATTTATGATCTCCAATTATATCTATTGAATTATTATGTGCAATCAGAACTATCTTAACCTTACTTCTTTTTTTCCTCTTTTACTTACTTTTACTTACACTGCTATAGTTCTTGCACTTGGAATTGTCATGGAGGCATCTCAGCTTTCAACGAACTTGCATGATGAAAAATCATGGCAGCTGGGGTGATAGTAATTTGATATTATACAGTTTTCAACCTGTCGGAAAAGAAATGCTTGAGAGAAATTAATAAACTTATACCGGGAAAATGATATTTTCTGGGATCATTTGCATTATGTCATTTACCAACACCTTCCTCTTTCTTTCTTTTTTCGTTTCCGTAATTCACAAGACTTTACGTCTCCATGAAATGCTTTAAATGAACTTGCATGCAAGATAATAAAACATCAAACCAACTGCCTGCTGTTGTCAGATTTAAAATCACGATTGCCTTTCCTAGGCTTGCATGCAAGCTGTACTATCTCGTGTAACTCCGGGGTCAGCAAAAGTTCCGGTCCAGAAATCGAAATTGGCTTTAATAAATCGATTATAGGAGCACCTGGTGAGACTATGTCTGCTGGATTCGAAATTGAATTGATATACCTCCATTTATCAATTTCTGGAATTATTTCTTCCAATGGAGCTATACTATTAGCAACGAAGTTATTTCAATTCAGATATGTTGTTGCTTGGCCGCTCGTGCTTCCCTGGTAAGGGGGGAGAAGCGGTCAATCGAAGGATTTTAAATGGAATTTCCACAATTCTCACAGATTTTTTTTTTAGTTATAACTTCTAGATTTTTCACAAGTATTTTTATTAAATTTCAATTCATTGGCTTTCACAATTCTCACAGATTTTTTTTATTATACTTTTGGATTTTTTTTCACAAGTTTTTTTTATTAAAATTCAATTCCTAGGTTATCACAATTCTTACAGATTTTCTTTTATTATCCTTTTGGATTTTTTCACAAGTATTTTTATTAAAATTCAATTCCTAGGTTATCACAATTCTTACAGATTTTCTTTTATTATCCTTTTGGATTTTTTCACAAGTATTTTTATTAACGGCACTTGACTTTCTTCGATCGATGTTTAAAAAAAGACTCCCCGTGGTTTGGGCTTGATAGCCCCAGGTACCCACGATCATTTTTTTTTAAAAGCTTTTTTATCTTATTGTTTTATTGCTTTCTCACGACGTTGAAAAAACGTACGTGAGAAAATGCAAAAAACTTTGGTAGCAATGCATATGCATGACAGCAAAACTGTAATCCGATATGCACTTGTGCGCCCGTCTTGAAATATTAATTTTAAGCGGGCGAGAATAATTGTAACAATTGTATGTATGTATGTACATACAATTAGATTACAAATTGAATAATATACGTATGTGCAGTGTACAGTGTACGTACAAAAAGAGAAAAGAAGAAGACACTGTACGTAGGTAAGTGTGCAGTGCATATCGTGGGAATGAAATGCATGCCTGATAACAAAATGCAATTTATGCTAAATTGCATTTTGTTATGATATGGAAATGCATTTTTAAATGCATTTTAAATTTCAAATGAAATTTTAAATTAAATAACTTTTCATTTTCAGGGTCATTTATGTGATACATCAATATATTGTATAGGGCAATATATTGATGTATTGACCTAATGGTTGTGATTCGGGGCATAGGTACCTGAGTCACAACATCCCTCCCCCCTGGGGAAAAGAAAGTTTTATTCTTTTGAGAAGAAAACTTTCTTTCTAACATATGCAGAATTTCAATACTTACAGGAAATTTTAATATATCATAATCTTATAGCAAAAATTGATAAAAATATGTACATATATTGTTTGTATATTGTTAGTTATACTAGTTAATTACTACGTATAGGAAAAGAAGAGAAGAAGGAATACCTCGTTATAGAAGGAGTTGTGCTAACAATAATATATGTTGCATATTTTACATATAATTCTTTGTAAATTTATGTCTTATATGGTAATTCTTATTATTCCCCTTTTTTTTTTATCTATATATATATATATTACGAGTATCGGAGGAAGATTTGAGAAAGGGAAAAAAAACAATAAAACTTGAAGGGAATGTATCGGGCATCAACTTGCTGACGGTTCTATGTTGATTTGATTAGGATTGTATATGGGGAGAGAGAAAGGAAAAAAAAAATCGTTTAATTGTTGTGATAAGAAAGATTCGTTCACCGTTGTTCGTGTGAGTAGGTTTAAGAGAAATGTATTCATTTTACTGTGCTGTGGGGATTCGTTTGATGATTTCTTTTTTGTTTTTTTTTTTTGTTTATATATATATAAGAATTGTTTACGGTGCAAATTTCGCGATATAATTTAATTATCAAAGTTTGGAGTGCGGTCACTCGCAAGATGTTTTTCGCCGTGTACGTTTCGCGTCGGCCCTACGAAGCCCCACAGGATTACGTTGTGGTGATCTCCGGGATATACGTTGACTCAATTTGGGCTCGCTGGAGGGGGCCCATTCGGTGGAATTTTGTCTGCCCGGGAAGGGATACTATTCCGATTTGGGGGGCAGAACCCCGCGCGGGCCAGTATTATTCCGTGGACTTTTCGCTGTGGCCCGACTATAATATGTCGTTTGCAGCTTTAGGTGAGTTTTTGTGGCCCATCATTTGCCTTGTTAGTATAATAATCTTTCCTTTTTTTTTTTTTTTATTTTGCAGGAGCTAATATCGTGCTGGTTGGGCGGTCTATCTACTTCCCCGCCCCGAGTGCCGTGGATAGCCATACTCCATTGATAGGCCCGGACGCTGAGTAACCGCAATTTTTCTTTTCTTTTTTATTATATATACATATATATACTTATCATGAGTTAGTGTTTTTAACTATTTTTTTTCCTCCCTATTTTTGTATTGCTAATACTTGTCCTTCTACGGATTGAACACTAAAAAAAAAAATAAAATATTTTTATAAATAAAAAGAATCAATAAAAAAAAAGGAAGTGGATTTTTGGAGATATAAAATTGATGTTGTTTTTATTGTTTTTGCCCTTTTTCCTCATAGCTAGTTGCCTTTGTATTGTTTATATTTATTATTATTTTTTTTTGTTTTTCTTTTATTCTTTGGTTTTAGTATCTATAATTCGATAGGAGTTACCTATCATATGGGTATTTGTAGCTAAACTAAAATTTATAGCTGAGCTGGGATAAAAAGGTATGAATAATGCTAATAAAATAATTACAATTTTTTTTTTTTTTTTTTTTTTATAACTATTATGTTTATCTTATTTACTTATTACTTTTTAATATTTAGTAGGTACACTAATATGTACGGTTGTTATTTACTTATTTATTTAAAAAGAAAATGTTGGTGCTAATGTATAGTAAGTTCTTTTTTTTTGTTATTATTTATAATACCTTATTATTTGATATGTTTAAAGCTTTTAAGCTATTAAAAATGAGGTGAATAATATTAAATTTGTAATTATACATAAATGTTTGGTAGTTTTACAGCTACTTGCATTTACCTTATTTATTTATTTATTTTATTTATATAAATCTTTTTTTTTACTATTATTAGTTATGTTTTTTTTTTTTTTATACAAAACTAGATGTATATACATGTGAGATATTATTAATCTATTGTTGGAATGAGGGTGCGTATTATTGAGGACTATAAAAAAAATGGGAAAAGGAGGTTACTGTTGTTCGTTTCTTGTTTCTGTCAAAGTTTTCTAATGCTTGTTTTTCTTGGAAGTAGATCCCTGTGCTTGAATTCATTGGATTTATCTCGATTCTGAAAACATGAGTCCATTGGATACGTACAAATATAGTGTATATATTTAAAATAGTTATATTATAACATTAATTGGAGAAAATTTCTCCAGTTTTCCTGTTGGGAGCAGGAGTTATCTTAAATCTTATCTCTCTAGGTGCAGGCGTAGGAATACCTTCCAGTTCTTGTTCTGGGAGTGTATTTTGAGATTCACGGGTTTTTCGTTTGTATTTAATATACAGATAGGCGCCAATAAAAGTGATGATTAAAGCCACTGTTAAATATGACAGTGCATAATGGTGGATATGATGGCTATTTATGGGATTAAGAGGAATTTTTTCCTGATCATTTTGGAAACGAATGGATTTTAGAAGTTTATCTAGATCCATGCTCTTTGTAATATTTAAGGGATTTCTTTCTGTGGGTGTTTCCACCGCGGAAAACGTCATATTCCACAGTATACTGGAAATGTTAATTGATGGGACGAAGTTTGAATTAAATTTGGATATTTTTGCATTATGTCCGTGCAAGATGAATTCTTTGCTTCGTACATAACAACCGGGATGGATATACATTGTTCCTGTTCCATGCAGGGTTTGTGAATTAATGGAATTTTCACAAATTATATCTATATGTAGGGATTCTTTTAGGGAGAAAAGCCAAGCGTTTTGCTGCGATAATTGCGTCCAATAATGATTTTGTTCTAATTTTTGGATTTTGCATTTCGATGTAATTGGTTCCTTTTTAATCAAATTTACTTCACATTGGTTTGCTTTTGTATTTGTGTTTAGGATAGGCGATAAGATCTTACAGTAAAAATGCGTTTGGTCCAACGTTGCGCAATTATGGATATCCTGAAGTGTTAATTCAATATAGTGTTCACGATTGAAGTCTATAAGGATATATTCCTTTAATGGGTTAATGTACACGAAAGATCCGTTGAGGAGTGTAGGTAATGGCATTGCTTTAAAAATTTGATATGGTTCCTTGAAAGGAAGGGGAATTCTGAGCTCTATAATTATTTTATTATTGAAGATATTTGCGGCTATTGTACTTAATTCGTATATCTGTGTAATTATATTTTGTCTGGAATTTATGGGAAGCATCATTGAACTGGGCAATTCCTGCCTGATATTCAATAAAACTTCTTCAATTTTTTTCGGGGATATGAGCGTAGGGTGGAATTTTCCATGCCTTGAATCTGTTAGAAGATCTATTAGCTCTGTTTGGGTATTTTGGTATCTAAATGCCATTAATGAGATTAGTGAGATTAGGGATTCGAGTTCAATGGATATTTTGTTATCTAATGTTCTGTTTTCCATTAAAGAAGAGGCTATCTGAATCGATATCAACTTTTTATGCATAACCAGGAATTCCTTTTCAATTGCGGTTTTAGTTTTGTTGAAAATATTTGCAGTTGCTTCGACTATTGCAGTTTGGCTTTTCATAAGGGAAAGGAGGGAGTTTTGGTTTAAGGTAAGGTTATGGATTTGCTCATCATATAGCCTGGCATCGTCTTCGTCCAATGTGCCAAAAAGAGCTTTAGAGATTGAGACTATTGCATTAAATAGCGCTCTTTGTTTCCTATTTTGTGTTACAAGTAACATATTCCTATATTCTATGTTTGCTATAATAAGATTTATTTGTAGCAACGTACCGTTACAGGTGTGGGCCATTGCTGAATTCCCATTAAGTCTCTGGCAGGTCATCGTTATTTGCTGTGCGATGAACTGGATATTATTGAATTCCGATTTAAAATTCGCCAGGTCGTAATAGGTGACGACTTTCCATTCGTTGGTATAGAAATTGGCTCTGCCAATTTCTTCAAAATAAATGCCTGCACTAGCATTTAGTTGCTTTACTTCTACTCCTGAGCCATAGGCTAAAGGGATGAAGATTAAGAAGACTGCCATTTGTATCATCTTGAAAACCTGGAAGATGATATTGCGTTATTCAATTGGAATAAGTCTTTTTGAAGAGGATGAAGCTTTTTGTATTAGTCCGAAAAAAGTTTTAAGTCATTATTATGGACTCTTCTAATTTTATTATTGACTTTTATAGTGGAATTTTCAGGGGAATTGATTTCCATTATCTCATACGGGCCTGACCATAGTGGGGAGAACTTGTTATCTCGAACTCTGCTCTTGAGTAAGACTTTATCTCCTACTATGAAGGATTTCTGGGCGGAGTTTTTGTCCTATTGCAATTTGGACTTTTCTTTATTGGCCATGGCTATGTCTTTAGCTATTTTGAAGCTGTGTTGTAGACGCGCTTTCAGCTCGTTTGCATAATTATCGTAATTATAGCAAACTGCTGGTGATGATTTCAAATTGTTTGGGATTTCGGCTGGGAATCCGTATAGGAGTTCGCGTGGAGTATAATTAGTACTCGAATGAGGGGTGGTATTGTATACAAACATGGCATATGGGATCCATGTATCCCAGTCTTGTGGATCTTTTGCCACATAAGATCGGGGATATTCAGCTAAAGTTCTGTGGCTCCTCTCCAATGCACCGTTAGTCTGAGGGTGATATGGAGTAGTTTTGAGCCTTTTAATCTTCAGCAGTTTTGACACCTCGGCGAACATGCCACTTATGAGGTTGGAACCTTGATCTGTTAGGATACTTTCTGGAATACCATGTCGACAAACTATTGTTGTCGTGAAGGCTTCCGCTAATGTCTTAGACTCGGTGTCGACTATGGGAATAGCCTCAGAAAATTTTGAAAGGTCATCTTGGAATGTAAGGAGATATTTGTTTCCAGAATGAGAAATTGGGAGAGGTCCTACAACATCTAGGTACACTCTTTCGAACGGTTTGGAGCTTATGCTCGAGATTATCATTGGAATTTTTGGATTTCTGGATACTTTGTTTATTTGACAAAGTTTACATTTCCTTACGTACTTTATTATATCGTCTGACATGCCAGGCCAGTAGAACTGTTTTTTAATTCTTTTGATAGTACGGGAAACGCCTTGATGGCCTCCCGTCGGTAGTGAATGAAAATCCTTTAAGATCTGCTCGATCTCATTGCTGTCGGATAAATATTTAATTGAATCCTGATGGAGTTTGATGTTTATTTGCTGATTAGCGAAGATCTGGGTAAAAGCGTTTTTAATAATTATTAGATTCTGTGGATCTAATATAGGGAAGGAGATATTTATTTGTTTTAACTGATTTGCTTCTGTGTATGAGCAAATCTCAGTTAAAATTTTCTCAAGGTCCAATCTATCTCTTTGTGATCGAAAAGGTAAATTAATTTTTGAAATAATTACTGTTGACTCTTTTCTCTTGAAGAAGTTCAGTTCATTTTCTAAAAGTGGAGATTTATCTGAAAATTTAAGTTTCGAATCCAACACTCTTTCAAGTTCTGTATCTTGCATTGGCAAGATGAAAAATTTAGGATTCGCATTTTTAGTCAGTAGGAGGGGAAAATTAGTCTCAGTTATTGTAACTGCGGAATTGCTCACTTGTGATGGAGCTGGATTTTTATTAATTACACTCGTGTTGGGAGTATTCAAATTCGCCTGAGCTCTGGCTTGATTCCTTGTTACCACATTTACGCTAGTGGTAGGTTCGGCGAACTTTTCGTTGCTTTCTGGAATGGCTCTACTGAGAGCATCTGCATTTGTGTTGAGCTTGCCTGATTTATGGACTATTTTGTAGTCATATTCCTCAAGACGTATTCTCCATCTCATCAGTCTTGAGGAGTGATCCTTCAGATTCATGAGCCATACTAATGGTTTATGGTCAGTTATAATTGTAAACTGTCTGCCATAAACGTATGGTCTGAATTGCTCAACTGCGAAAACTATTGCCAAGAGCTCTTTCTCTATTGTTGAGTAACGAGTCTCTGCACCATTGAGAACTCGACTCACATAGGCGATTGGATGATCTTCTTGATCATCAACTTGTGAAAGTACTGCTCCGATGGCGTAGTCACTGGCATCAGAGGTGACAAAAAATTGCTTGTCGAAGTCGGGATATGATAAAATTGGTGCTGAAATTAATTTGTTGCGTAATTCGCAAAATGCTTCGTCGCAGATTGCGTCAAACTTGAAAGGAGTATCTTTTTTCAAAAGACTTGTAAGAGGTTTCGCAATCTTTGAAAAATTTGGTATAAAGCGGCGATAATAGCCGACAAAACCAAGGAAGGCTTTAATATCTTTTTCCTTCCTGGGTCTGGGGTATGACTGAACTGACTTAATTTTCGCTGGGTCAGGTTTGACTCCATTTTCTGTAATTATGTGCCCTAAATACATAATTTCCTTTCTTAGGAAATGGCACTTGTCTGGTTGGAGTTTCAGATTAAAATTTCGGAGACGGCTAAATACTGCTGTGAGTCTTGTGTTGTGATCTTTTAGATTGTATCCATGAACTACAATATCGTCCATGTATACGAAGCAATATATGCCTTGAAGGCCAGATAAAACATTATTCATGGCTCGTTGAAAGGTTGCAGGGGCGCCTTTTAAACCAAATGGCATGCGATTGTATTCGTAGTGGCCATAGGGTGTGCTAAAGGCGGTTTTCTCCCTGTCCTTCGAGTCCATCTTTATCTGGTGAAATCCACTGGCTAGGTCGAGTGTGGTGAAATATTTCGACTTCCCCAACTGGTCTAATATATCAGTGATATTAGGCAGTGGGTATGCATCGCCAATAGTAATGTCGTTAATACGACGAAAATCTACCACAACTCGCCACTTTTTATTTCCATTCTCATCTGGTTTTTTAGGAACCAGGAGAAGTGGAGAATTCCAGGGACTATGGGAAGGTTTTATAATATCAGACTGCAGCATTTCTTGTATCTGCCGGTTTATTTCAGTTCGGCTTGCCTCAGGAAGTCTATAAGGCTTGGTGTAAATGGGCGGTTTATCTTGGAGGGTCTCGATTTTGTGGGTAATCGCATCTGTATATGAAAGGAAATCCCCTTCTATGAAGAAGAGATCGTTGAATTCCCTACAGATATCGCGAATACTCTCGGACTCTTCTGAATTACAGTGATCCAATTTTATAAGGTTTTGCAGTTTTCTTATTCTGCCCTTAATTGGATCTCTGTTTGAGTCTGTAGAGATGACCACAAAGTCGTCCAAGTCTTGGTATACTGGGTTCACCTCGTAAGGGCCCAGATCGGCGTCCTCCTCATTTGTATTGAGGATTAGGACTTTTGCCATACCATTGACTGGTTCGCCGATCGAGTTTCCAAGAAATAAGCCTGGCCTTATTTCCTTCTTGAAACAGACCGATTCATCTTGAAGAGAAGGAGTTGGAATTTCAATGATGAATTCTGATCGAGCCGGAATTTTAATTTTGTTTAATTTATCCGATTCTTTCTGATGTTTGTTAGGAAGGAGATATGATTCCAACTTTTGTGGAATTATGAAGGAGTTATTCGATGATTCCGACTCGATAGAATTTGAAGAAGTTAAACATTTATTGAGATTCCTTGACTTCTTTTTTGATTTATTACTAGACTTCACATTTTGTGAAGTGCTAGATGATGGAGATAGATTTTTGTTTGATGCAGCCTTTTGTGCGGCTGTAGATGGGGATAGATTGTCGTTATTATTTAGTTCCATTTGGGTTGGAACTACTGATGGTGATATTTTTATTTTGGAATTACCTTTGGGCTTCACTTCCTGTGAAGCATTGGATGGAGATAGATTGTTATTATTTTTTCGCTTCACTTCTTGTGAAGCATTTGATGGAGATTGATTTACATTGCTTTGCGAAACAATTGATGGAGATAAATTTTTATAATTTTGTTTGTTGGAGAATGTTATCTCCGTATACAGTAAACTTTTAGTATGAGACCTCTTTTCTGGGTCTTCGCTTTTCAAATAAACATATGGGTAATTTGAATAGTATTCCTCATACGGATAAAATTCATTTGAATCGTTAGTTTCTAGAGAAATGTATTTATTTTTGTAATTGATACTAGCATTGTATCGAGATAGAAAGTCGTGACCAAGCAGGCCATCGTATGAGAGGATGGAGTTATTTCCCATAATTTGAAATGGGTGTTCTAAGATGGAGATATTTTGCTCAGATTCCAGAGATAATTTTGCGAATATTAGTCCTTCTGTACAAGTGGACTCAGTAAACAATGTATTTATATTACAGACAGCATCTCTGTAGCAGATACTGTCTGGCTTTAATGGATGGGGTTTAATTAAACTGATCTCTGCTCCCGTATCAATTAAAAATGTGAGTTTTGGAGCAGAGCAGATATCGATGGACAAGGAAAGAGTTAGCGAATTTTTATTTATTTGGACAGGGATTTGAATTAATTTCTTTTTGTCTAATTTCCTGTCGATATTGTTTCGGGACTCCTGTGAACTTGTGCCTTTGTTTGTATCTGCGAGAGGTTGCCGAAATTTACCTCCCGCTGCTTCCAGTTTCCCTGCCTGGATGCCGATGAACTTCTATTATTTTTCCTCATTGGAGATGGTGATCTTTTTGCCGAGACGTTTGCGTTGTTGTATCTCGGCGGTGGAGCTCGATTTTCTCGGATTACCGGCTGTTGCCAGTCCCTGTTTTGTGGCTGTCTCTCAGCCGTGTTCGTTCGCGGAGTATCGCTTACCTTTTGAAAATTATTTCGATTTCCTTGGCTGCTATTAAGACGATTATTATTTGCAGCTCTAGTCCTGCATTCCTCGAGTGTATGTCCCATCCGATGACAATATCGACAAGATGGAACCTGTGACGGAGATGTAACCTTATTGTAATCTGTAGGACGTTGTTGTAATTGCGAATTAATTCTTGGAATTGTGTTAAAATTTTGCGTTGAGCGTTGTATGACTGGGCATTTTGAAACAGCATGCCCCAGTCTACCACATTTAAAACAAAGTAGATTTGAATTGCTATTCTGTTGAAAGGGATATTGATTTACCTTGTTATTTGCTTGAAAATTAGGTTGCCTTTGCTCTATACGTGATGAGTGATCTAGAATATTTGACCTTAGTGAAGCGAAGGATTTATCAGGATGAACTTTAGCTAAAGTCTGTAATTGTGGATTGGATAATCCGTCTTCAATTGCCCTTACAGCCTGACTCTCATTATCTTTTAATAATGATTTTAGTAGTACTTTATCCGTTGTGTAAGAGTGCGTTGCCTCATTTAATTTGGATAGTGTTGCATTTAGTCTTTGAAGGAAGTCTTTTACACTTTCCTCTCTACTTTGTCTCGAATTACTTAATTGAGACTGTAAGGTGGATCTAGGAGTTTTAACTTCAAAAGTTTGAGTCAATATCAATTTTAGATCAGGCCACTCTGATATCTCATTGTATCTATATACATCATATGCCTCTGCAGATAATTTACTCCTTATTAAGCTAAGGAGGGAGTGTTTTTCGTTCACCGTCGATGCCGTCGCGTATATATCATCACAACTGGAGATAAATTTGTGGAGATCTTTCGGATTTCCACTGAAATTGGGGATGAGCGATCTAGCTTCTGATAGGAAGGAGGTAGATTGGTCTCTAAAGGAGACATTACTATGATTTTCCCTGAAATTAGTTGTATTATTTGTTAAGTTTTGGGATCTTGAGTCCAAGTGTTCTTGGAGCGCAATTATAGTGTCTGTGTATGATGTTTCTATATCGGCGTAAACATCATTTTTAAAATAGTCATTTTCGAGGTCGTTGGGGCTGGTATATGAAATTAATTCATTGTGCGTTGCCTCGAAATCATCCCAGTATTTGTTCAATGAATTTATCTTTTGTGTCAGATATGTCTGTGTTGTAGTCGATAATGAATTAAAATTGATCGATTGTATAATTCGCGATATTGACTTTTGCTTATGATCCTGCAACCTAAACCTTACTGAATTAGATTGATTATTGTCTGTGTTGTCTTGATTATCAGCTGCAGTTGTTTTTTGTGAAGTTTTTGGAAGTGGAATGTAAAACGGGTTATTTGTGCGCTCTGTATGGAGTGAAATGGATTTTAACCTATCAGACAGAGTTGCCTTGGTAAGGTTATACCAGTCCTCTGTTTTGTCATAACATGACTGTTTATAATAATCATGAGATTCATCGAAATCTTCATGATCTTGAATAAGGGTTTCCGTTTTTTCGAATGAAGCCCACAAGTCTTCCAATCTTTGAAGTTTTTCGGAAGTAAAATCCGAAGTCCTTTTTCCTTTATTAGCTTTGTGATATTCGGCCAAGATTTGTCTAACTTCTGCGGTTCTTTGGACCTGAGACAAGCAAAGCTCGTCGAATGTTTTGTTTTCTTCAGTCATGCTTTTGAATCGTGTACAATATATAATTTTATAAAATTTCGAATGTCCTTGTGTAGCTACGACTTGGTCGATTTGGGGGAGACTATAGAGGATGTGACAAAGTTGTATGCAAGAGAGAGAAAAAAAAACAGCCGAATAGAAAACAGATTGTTAAATTTCTCAACAACAATAGGCAGAGAATTAGTTTGTCATTGCCACCAGATGTTATATGTACATATGGTTACGTGAAAGAAAAAATGTAGACAGTAATGGGTGAGAAATATAGGAAAATAGTAGGAGGATAATTTGATAATTTAAATAAATTACTAGGAATCTCAATATATATATATATAAAAAAAGATTATTATTTGTTTGTTATAAATATCTCTGTGAAAATTGAGAAGAGAAAAAAAAACTGGAAATAAATTTTATTAAGAATAAGGAAAGTATAGTGATATGTAGGGAATTTGTTAATAGGGAAACTTTTAATTAAAATTTTTCTATGTAATCATTTATATAAAAAAAGGAAAAACAGGTAAGGACAACACAACTTCTATAAGAATAACCAACTTCAGAAAGAGAAGGAGAAACAATTTTGATATAACAAAAAAAAAAAAAAATAGCACTAAATACTTGCGTCCACAATTTTTTGTTTAAAGAAAAAAAAAGGGAAATATTTCTAGTAAAAAATAAAATGTTAAAATATTATTTATATGCATAAGATTGTTTTGTTTTCCGATATCCTTTTCTGTATTGTGGATCAGAATGATAAAATAATGAAATTGATTAAAATTGGGAGCGTGTTGGTATATATATATATATGTATCACATAAGATAATAATTTTTTTTTTTTAAAAAAAAGGTTTATCTGTGTTAATTAATGTCCAACTTTCGATATATTGTTAAATGATTGTTCTTCCAATCTACATCTTTCTCCTGACCGATAGGCTCACGAAGTTCTACCGCAGGGGATCGAATATAGATTTTTGTCGAAGTCCTCTGACCAGCAAGCTCACGAAGTCTTGCCGCAGAGGTCGCTTCTAGGAAGAGCGTATCTTAATCGGGGATGTTGTTTTCAATGTAATAGACAAGATAATGCAAATTTATCCAACCAAGAGTTTTATGGAAAGCAGTTGTTTAAATAACTACAACTATTCCTTTCTGGAAGAAAGTTATTTCTTACTAAACTACGGTAAATTGAGGGAGATAAAAGAAAATGTTTAACTTTGTTTTATTTTTGCCGGTAATAAATTTTGTTATGAATATGTCTACTATTATGTATATATATATATTTTCCATTTATATATTTATATCCAGAATTTATTTTTTTACCTTTGGAAATGTGCCCGTATGTTTATAGGTTTTAGTACCATATTTTGCAACTTAATACTATTTCATTAATTCAATTCAATATTATCGGGCCCGTTCAATATGGCCACTGATCTCAATGTTAGAGTTGCAAATGATTTATATTATTAAAAAAAATATGTATATCTTGGTTTTATGACTACCTTAATTCTTATCCGTTTTATAGTTGAAGCTTGTGTCTAATGTTGGTGATAAGTGTGTCTCACGAAGTTGAAGGTGATCTTTTGATTGATTGTATTGGGTATGGTATGTCGGTTGTCCTGGCTGACGTGCCCTTGTAGTCTTCCTTCCTTCTCTATATCTTTGTTGTGGTTGATGTTGGATGTTGTCGAGGATGAAGATGATGAAGATACGTCACGCGTTCTTGGTGATGATTTCTATAAGTCTTCCTTCTTGGAATCGTCTCGTTGAGGCAGGGATGAAGCCTCGCTAAATTCCCTCGTTGGAGCACTAAGGCACTCTAAACTTATATAATATTTCCTCTAAGTACCCTGTATAAAGGGTACCCGGGCTTCTTTTTTTTTCAGGTATTATTTATTATTTTTTCTTTTATATAAAAAAGAATTATTTTTATTTATTTTAGTTTAAATTTCTTTTGCTGCCATCAATTGTAATAGTTAGGGGAATATTTCGATTAAAAATTTCGGTTATTTGAATTAATCAATGTGATTTTTTTTTTTTTTAGCACTGATTTAATTTTTGAGGTAGGTACACCGCTACCAAAATGTTAAAGCGTTCCTTTGTTGTTTTATTATTATTTTGTTGTTTTGTTTGCGTTTATTGTTATTATTTATTTGCACTGATTTTTAAAAAATACCGCTGCCACCAGTTGTTGTTGCTTGGCCGCTCGTGCTTCCCTGGTAAGGGGGGAGAAGCGGTCAATCGAAGGATTTTAAATGGAATTTCCACAATTCTCACAGATTTTTTTTTTAGTTATAACTTCTAGATTTTTCACAAGTATTTTTATTAAATTTCAATTCATTGGCTTTCACAATTCTCACAGATTTTTTTTATTATACTTTTGGATTTTTTTTCACAAGTTTTTTTTATTAAAATTCAATTCCTAGGTTATCACAATTCTTACAGATTTTCTTTTATTATCCTTTTGGATTTTTTCACAAGTATTTTTATTAAAATTCAATTCCTAGGTTATCACAATTCTTACAGATTTTCTTTTATTATCCTTTTGGATTTTTTCACAAGTATTTTTATTAACGGCACTTGACTTTCTTCGATCGATGTTTAAAAAAAGACTCCCCGTGGTTTGGGCTTGATGGCCCCAGGTACCCACGATCATTTTTTTTTTTAAAAGCTTTTTTATCTTATTGTTTTATTGCTTTCTCACGACGTTGAAAAAACGTACGTGAGAAAATGCAAAAAACTTTGGTAGCAATGCATATGCATGACAGCAAAACTGTAATCCGATATGCACTTGTGCGCCCGTCTTGAAATATTAATTTTAAGCGGGCGAGAATAATTGTAACAATTGTATGTATGTATGTACATACAATTAGATTACAAATTGAATAATATACGTATGTGCAGTGTACAGTGTACGTACAAAAAGAGAAAAGAAGAAGACACTGTACGTAGGTAAGTGTGCAGTGCATATCGTGGGAATGAAATGCATGCCTGATAACAAAATGCAATTTATGCTAAATTGCATTTTGTTATGATATGGAAATGCATTTTTAAATGCATTTTAAATTTCAAATGAAATTTTAAATTAAATAACTTTTCATTTTCAGGGTCATTTATGTGATACATCAATATATTGTATAGGGCAATATATTGATGTATTGACCTAATGGTTGTGATTCGGGGCATAGGTACCTGAGTCACAACAGATATGTTAATTTAATTCAGAATATCCGATGAGAAGTGATTTTGAACATTGGCTGAATCTGTTTGAACAGATTAGTTAAAAATACTGCAGCACACAATTCGAGTTTTGGTACTGGCAATGATTTTAAAAGTTTCGCAGAAATCAGTTTTACGGTCTTAACTCCCGCTAATTCGATGCAGCGTCAGTAAAACAGTAACCATTTCCTCTTTCCGAAGCATCAGCAAAGCCAGGTAACTCTACTTTTTGGTGTTGCAATGCCATTAAGTATTTTGGTATTTCAATCTTCCAAACTTCCTCTAGATTCTTACGAAAGCTTAACCATTTTTGAGTAAGATTCAATTGCCCTTGAGCCCACAGTTCTTGATACCTAATTTTTGCCAATCGTCGGCATAATAAAAAAAAAATACTCTAACTCCATTTTAGAATTTTTTTTTGATAATACTGCAAGATTTTCCTCAAAATTTTACTGCAGTTTTATTTAAAAACGCATTACAGATTAGTAGAAATAATTTTGAATTAAAATAAAAACCGTTATTTATAATTTTTATGGATTGACGTGTATTTCGTATTAATTGGAATAGCACGTAATTGAGTTACTGCATTTACAAAGGATAAAAATAAGAGACTTAATTTAATGAAATTAAAATTTATTAAAAACAAGAATTAATAGGAATCAACATTATTCAGTACAAATAGAAAAAAGAAACAAAATAACAAATAAATTCATAGTTTAAAAAATACAATATATAAAAAACTTAATAAAGCAAAAATCAGGTTTTACGATTTTACTTCTCCTTATCGGCAGATCACTCCAATCTTCGGTGAATCCAAAGTTTATATTTTATAGCACCATCTGGACAATACTTTAATGCCCGCAAATCAACTACAGCGCAATCACCTGAACTTTTCCCAGGACAAAATGATGAGAACAATTGAATGCATTGACATTCTTTAAAAAATGTGTGACTTCGTAAGGCTTTGGAATTTTTCTAGCTTCTCTACACACAATAACGTAATCAATTGGAATGCGTAACAATCGTTTGATGCACGAATGAATAGAGTCGACCTGCATTTGTGTGTGGTCCTTCTCTAGATATTTCTGCTCTATTACCAAGTTGAGTGGCATTACAATGCTCAGGAGCAAGTTCGACATTACGGGTTTCCAATTTGGTAACCGCAGCCATCGCGATAAAAAATAAATATTGTGTAACGTCAGAGGTCAATGTTAAATTGTAGCTTCAAAGACCAGACATTTCCGAGGTCAAGGTAACGTCAGAGCTTTAGCCACCAAGACCACGTGTCAAATATCGGTTTCAAAGGACCCTCCAAGACCAGGCACTTTCGGCTTCAATCGTCAAGGGGGCATCAGAAGTCAAGGTTAAAATGTAGCATCCCAGATATCGTGTCAACGTTTATTCCCCCGTTCCCGCTAACACATCGTAGTAAAGGTTCCACGTTCTACCACCTGATAAGGGCCCCGCTGTAGTGGCAAATATAATTCCGGAGTTCCGGTCTTAGTAGGAAGATTGAATAAAAATTATTAAAAATTAAAAAGTATTAACATTTAATCCTTAGTGTATCATTCTATTTCTCCTCTTATAATCTTGTGGTACATAGCTGTAATCTTTATGTTAGAAGTGATCGAAATTTCCTTTGTTTGATGAATCTGTTGCTGAAAGCAACATCTACCTACATTGAATGTTTCAACGTACCTTTATGAGCTCTCTGGGTATACAAATGAGTATATATAATGTTCAGTTAAATAGCCTTTCTAAGGTATACCTCACAATTACTTTGTGTCAATGTTTGGTAGAATTTAGCATTACAATTCGTTCTAGGCATTTAGCAAAACTACTAACTACATTTACATGTATCTGGACCATCCGTTGAATCATCTCCTGACCAAGGGCAACTTATAAAATGCTCACCAAATTTTGACTCGACTTTCTCAATATTTTTAAATAATTTTAAAATTTTATAGCATTTTTGAACTTTTTTTTATTATCATCGAGTAAAATGTTATTATATTCTCTTAAAACCTCCTCAGTATCCATATGAACAGTCTAACATTCGGGAAGACATTAACCACTGAGCTTTGGAATAACTAACCAAATTCTTATTCAATTTTCTTTTCCCTTTTTAGATTTTATATAGAAAATACCAGACTCTCATAAAATTGCCTACTACCTGGTAGGTTTTGGATAGAATATACTGTTACCACTCACTATTATTTTTCGATATTATGGGATATGCTTTCACTTCGAGTAGATTTGAAAAAATGGTTCTCGGATTTATTTTGGAGACACGAACTTTTAAAATGACTTTTTACTTACCCTAAGAAACAAAAATTTATAGCCCGATTTTTATATAGAACATGTGGATTTATATAAGGCTTACACATGAGGAAATTCATAAAATCTTGGATTATATTTGGAACATACTGTTACTGGATTCTTATACAATTTTCTACTGCTTCTTAAAAAGTAAATAAATGTTACCATATTCTTATAAAATTCTATTCCGCTAATAAGATGTTGCATAGAATATACTGTCACCAAATTCTTCTAACCTATCATTTTGTCGCTATCTATTTTCAGATATTATAGAATGTGCTTTCATCTAGAACTGGAATATATAGCTCGGTTTGGTGACATACGAATTTATGTGAGATTTATAAGGAAATCTAGTTACCAGATTCTTGGAACATTTTCTTCTACTTGCAAGATTAAGTATGGAACAAACTGTTACCAGAAATTTTCTTCTTTACTATTTACTCGCAGCTAATTATAATCTCCCATATAACTTGCACTACTCATCATCTAAGTGATTTTTTATTCAACATTGACACTTACACTGTCTACTCTCCCACTTCGATTTTCATTAAATTTATTGATAAGACTTGTTTACTCACCGTATGATACACTTTTATTAATAGTAAGAAAATTATATCACCACACAAATTTTATCAAATTAGATCAAATTAGCACATTCTTATCAGGTTCGTGTGAAATACTTTTATCGATATCGGAGTGGAATCAAGGTCAAATTGCAGCCCCCAAGACGCAACACTTTCGGTTTCTAAAGGTTACCCAAGAGTAGACACTTCCGTTTTCAAAAGTTAAGTTGATGACAGAGTTCAAGGTCAAATTGTTGCCTCCAAGACCACGAGTCAAATATATATAAATGATAGTTTCGAAAATTATTTTTCAGTTGATGTTTCGCTCTTTACTCAGACCGACGCCTGTTTCTTGACAAGCGAAGTACATACTAATTTCAACATGAGCTCTAAGGACACTACAAACCTTCTGTGAAATTCTTTTATTTCACGTGTACGTAGACGCAGTCAAGGCTTTAAACTCTGGCTGTGATTTGATGGGGTGTAAGCGGTACATAAACCACTACACTAGAATAATAATCTAAAAGGTAAATGGTTATAATGTATAATTAAAACGACGATATCGTATTTGAAAACAAACTGACGATTTATTTGACTTGTTCCTCTTCATATTTAAAATTTATTTAAAGTAATTCTTGTTAATCTAGCATTTCCTCACTGTTTTATCACAGCTGACTGCCAATTCCAATAATTGACGTCTACACACAACTGCGTTCGCAAAACACAATTTAATGAAACTTGTCAATTCCAATAATTGACTTTCAAACAATCTATGATTACAAACGAGAATATGCTGTATGCTGGAATAAATATTCTGGTGGAGTGTAGCGGTTAAATAAAAAGAAATTTGTCACTCTATTATTCACTCAATTATTTATTGCAAACTAATAATACTAATGACTAAACAAACATTAATTTTATGAGAAAATTAATTACTTGAACAATTATTTCAATATGTCAAATTTACTTCCTTCAACTTACACGTAAAAGCTTAGAAACTTCACTTGCAATTCACTGATTCACTGTGTTGTTATGTATTTAATAACTAAGGAAATTGAAATGTACAAAAAGGAACTATATTTTACTCGAATTTATCTCTTTCTATTCAATAATAACAAATTAGAAAATTATGCTACGTTACAATTTCATATCTATATATATAAGGTAAAAACAATTTTCCTTTCTATTTCTTAACTAATATATTTACTAATAGCTGAACGTAAATAGTAATTAGAACGCAAGGTAGATCTAGTTTCCAATTATTATGTTGTGTAAAAATGACCTAATGGCATATTTTTTACACGATGAATAATTGTTAGAAATTTCGATTTACTTGAGTGAATTAGTTAAATGGCTGAAAGGAAGAAATTAAGAATAAAAAATTCAATCGTTCTTGTTAAATTCATACATGTGTGTATGACCAACATCTGGCATGCAAACACAATGAAATTTAACCCAAATTGAATATAAATGATTAATTCACAAGGTTACCTTGAATTTAATTGAAATGAAATTTTTTGCTATTAATATTTCAATCAATAAATTCACTTGAAAATTTGTTGCTGTTGTGAATTGCCTTTGAAATTGTTACTGCTTTAATTGTTGAAAAATATACTAAGTTGCTGAAATTTCTATTTCTTTTATCGATGACACTTTGTGAAAAAATTGCAAATTGTGGGAGGAATGCTATTGCATGTGCTCGCACTTTGACAACTTTGAAAATAAGAAGGAAGAATGAGCGAATGAACCCCGTTTTTATAAGAAAATTTGTTCCGATTTCATATCCATAAAGATGAATTATGCAATTTTTAAGCTTAATTTGACTACAATATGTGAATTTGTTGTAGTCATTTGATGCCAAATTACAAATTGCATTTTTTGACATCTTTCCCATAGGAATTCTTTTTAATTTCACGTAATTATGATAAGTTTTCCGAATCTGTGCCATAACTTATCGATACGCCATCTTTTAGTTCAATTTACCAAATTCCTCTCAGAATTCATTTTCGTTCATCTTTATTCGTGTCCCTTTCACACCTTTGTGTCTCTTTCGCACTCATTGGTGTAAAGGTAAATTCGAAAATTCGCGATTATCCCGCAATCCGTGAAAAATTACGCGACGCGAACGCGCCCATTCGATTCTGCGTCTCTTTTTACCCCGGGGTGACATTTCAAACGTCGCGAAAATATGGAGTTTGCCGGTCTATTTATATTCGTGAAATGACACCGCGCGCGAGTTATAATATTGTTGAATTTGTAGTGAATTATGTGTGTTGTGCTAATTGGAAGTAATCAACGTGGGAGTTATACATTAATGCAGGTATTTATACGTTTTTTATTAATCCCTTTTCGTGGTGTTACGTAAAATTACAACTTTTCCTCATACTGTATATACCTGTCAAGGTGAGTTTATTTTACAATTTCTCATCTTAGGTATCTACAAATGTGTTGAAAAGTTATTTTTTTTTGTGTTTTATTACATATATATTTTATGTTTTGAAGTGTTTTCTGCTGAGAAAACATGAAATATATATGTTTAGGCATTGTTATTGTTTGTGTGCCTTATGTGGTGGCTTACCTATCACCATACAAACAGAATGTTGTTGGGGTTTTTGTATGTTTGTTTACAAAAAAAAACTAATTCGTAGATAATTAATTTCTTTATTTTGATTTAGTTCAATTTTTTAATTCATTTTTGTTTATTTCAGGTCGTCGATGGACCTTTGCACCTGTTGACACGCCAGGTGCTGGTAAGATTTTTTTGGTTTATTTTATTTTGATTTTTCTTTTCTGTTTAGGTTGGTCGAACATTCTCCCCCCTATTGAACAGCCAAGTTCAACCGTTTTTTGATTTTTTGTATACCTCTTTGATGGTACTTAAAAAATCGCAGCTTGCCATCAGCAAGTACTCGTAGGCGCACCTGATAACGATCTGGTAAGTTGATTGTTTTTTTCTTTATTTCGACGTTTTTGGAAGTCGTAGAAATTAATTCTTTTTATCGTATTTTTGATAGGAAGTTGTCCACCTTTTCTCATCTCCGTTTCTTTAATAGTCGAAGTGAGCAGGAGACTCTGTAGGTCGGTGATCTGAGCGCCGTTAATCATGATAGGTCCCTGTGTAACTGGTTTCGTTTGTGGAGTATCTCCCTCTACAGCCTTGTAGGGCTTTGCTATCCTGGACAAGTCCTGCTCGCAAGTCGTTGATGTTGTAGCTGGTCTCTCAAGGTTCTGCGTCCTTGATGTGGACGAAGATGCTGTTACTTGAACATCTGGCTCTGAATCTGCCGTAGCTTCCACGATGTCGGACTGTAAGCTGTTGAATTCGCTTAAGTCATATGCAGGAGCGATGAGGGCACTTCCCGGCAATGAAAAATTAAAATTCAGATAGTCATAGATATCTAAAATATCTTGATCGACTGTAAAATCGGACATCTGTAAATAAAATCTAATAAGTAAATGTTTTTTGTTTTAAAGGGACAACACAACATTTAACAAATGTGTTAGTGTTACACATATTTGTTAATTAATTTAACGGTAACCTACAAATTTTGTTGATAGGCCTGACAAGTGTACTTGTCTGTGTTTTGATTCTGACTACACGAACTAGTCCATCAGCTCCTGGGTGGACTTCTTCAATAACACCTAATGGCCAAGTAGTTGGGGCAGCATTATCAACCTTTAATAACACCACATCTCCTTTGCAGATGTTAGGTTCTGGTTGAAACCATTTTGGGCTATTCTGGAGTTGGTTTAAGTAATCCTTAGACCAATGGTTCCAGAACTTTTGTACCATGTGTTGCACACTTTTCCATCGACTGGAGTGTGTTACGTTGTTCATATTAAGATTTGGCTCTGGAATGGCGTTTAGCGCTTGTCCTATTAGAAAGTGTCCAGGAGTCAGAAGAACTTGATCACTTGGATCATTGTTAACTCGGCATAAGGGCTTTGAATTTAAACAGGCTTCTATCTGGGTTAATAGTGTACCATATTCCTCAAATGTGAGGTTCGAGTTGCCGATAGATCTTCGCAGATGGTATTTTATAGATTTGACACCTGATTCCCACAATCCTCCAAAATGAGGAGCTGCTGGTGGATTCACGTGCCATGAAATGGATTTGTCTGCCAAATATTCAGCAGCATTTGGCCATGCTTGCTTGATTGCTTGTTGTAATTCCCTTTCTAAAATTGATTTGCCGCCAACGGAATTGGTGCCACAATCGGAGTAGATTTCCATGCACAAACCTCTTCTGCTTACAAATCATTTCAAAGCTGCAACGAATGCATCTGCTGTCATATTCGATACCAACTAGATGTGTATAGCTTTCGTTGCCATACAAATAAAAATGCAAAAGTACACCTTTTGTAATTTGGCATGTCTCAAATTGGAAGATTTCACAGTCACTGGTCCAGCATAGTCGATTCCAATCCTTGAGAATGCTCTTGTGATATTTACCCTAGCAGGGGGTAAGTTACCCATTAACTGCGTCATAGTTACTTGGCGTTGTTTGAAGCAAGTAATACATTTGTGCAATCGAGTTGTGATGCAACGTATTCCATCCAAAATCCATACAGAGTTACGTGTTGTACTCAAAACTAATGATGTTCTACCATGTAATGTTTCCAAATGTATTTTATCAATATATGTGTCAGTCACATGATGGTCACGAGGTAGTATAATTGGATGCCTTCTATCAAAGGAAATCATTGCGTGATCTAAACGTCCGCCTACTCGGATCAATCCATCTCTGTCGAGCATTGGATTGAGCCGTATAAGTTTACTCTGTTTTGACACTGTCTGTTGTCGTAGTAGATCCTGATATTCCTTTGGAAATGCCGTTTGCTATACTAACTTGAATATAGTCCTTTGTGCTTGGATATACTCACTACTAGTTAGTGCGTTAATCCTCTTATTGTTAGGATTTTAACAATTATGAATGAATCGTTGGATCATTGCTGTGACACGAATGAGACTGGTGAACGAAGAATATTTTGTAAGAATATTGTCTTCTACGTTGATGAGAAGGCTTGTTACAATCGGTGCTTTTTGCTCTAATGTTGTTGATTCAGTGCCTTCGCAATTGTTTGGCCACTTATTTTGAGTTTGCTTTAACCATGTGGGGCCGTACCGCCATGAATCATTGTTACGTAGTTGAGTTGCTGAAGTTCCACGTGAGGCCAAATCAGTGGGGTTGTAGACTGATGCAATGTGTCGCCATTGCTTGAATTTTAATGTTTCCTTTATTTCTACAACACGATTTGCAACACAGGTTTTCCATTTGGATGGATGATCCTTAATCCACTGTAATACGATTTGAGAATCTGTCCATGCTGTTATAGGAATGTCTTGTAACTGCATGCCTTGTATCACAGCCTTAATTAGCCTTGTAAGTAGTAGTTCGCGATTTAATTCTAAGCGTGGAGTCGTTATTGGCTTGAGAGGTGCTACCTTTGTCTTTGCGGTTACCAGATGTGAAGTAATTTCACCGTTGTTGTGTTCTACCCTGAGGTAGATCGCCGCTGCATAAGCCTTAGACGATGCATCACAAAACCCATGAAGTTGCATACGTAGTCCTGTAACATAATGAATCCACCTTGGGATCCGTAATTGCTCTAATGCACTTAAGTGATTTGTAAACTCTGTCCACCATTTCTGGATGTGTTCTGAGACTGGGTCATCCCATGCTGAACATGTAAACCAAAGGCTTTGCATCAAGACCTTAGTTTCTATTATTACAGGAGCTAACCAACCTATCGGATAATATAACGAGGCTATTTGTGATAATATAATCCGTTTTGTCCATACTGAAGGTGAAATAAGTGGTTTGATTACAAAGGTAAAGTAATCTTCCTTAGGAAACCATTTAATTCCTAAGGTTTTGATAGAATCTGTGTCTGAAAATATCAGAGAATTTTTTAATTCTATGTGATCAGACGGAATATCTTGCAATAATTCGCTAGCATTGCTGGCCCATTTTCTCAGGTTGAAGCCAGCTGATGTCGTCATTTGAATTAACTGTTGTTACAGTTCCCTTGCTTTAGACAAATCATCAGCGCCAGATAACAGATCATCTACATAAAAATTATTAAAGACTGCTTCTGCTGCTAAAGGCCACGTATCCCTTTCATCTGTAGCCAGTTGTTGTAGAGTCCTACTGGCTAAATAAGGAGCTGAGGTGGTCCCAAATGTTACGGTGTTGAGTTGATAATCGTGTAATGTACCTGTCATCGGACTCCACCAAACTATTCTTTGGAAAGTTCTATGTTCGGGGTGCATTTCTATCATGCGATACATTTTCTCAATATCTGCATTCATGACAACCCTGAACTTCCTCCAATTGAGTAATGTATTATATAAAGTCGGCTGCAATGTTGGTCCCTTTAACAGATGCTGGTTAAGAGATGTGCCATTTGTCGTCTTGGCAGACGCATCAAACACAACACGTAATTTTTTTGTTGAGCTGTCTTTGAACACAGCATGATGTGGTATGTAATAAGATTGCTCTTGATTACGTGGCGGACTTACTTCCTCCATGTGACCTAATTGGATGTACTCATCTAAACATTTTTCATACTCTTGTTTAAACTCTGGTTTTCTTGAAAATTGTTTTTGAAGATTCTCATACCGTTTAATGGCTTGCTGTCTAGAGTCACCTAATATAGGTGTTGTGTTATTTATGAAAGGCAATTTCACCTGATATCTTCTTGATTCTAAACGAATGCAAGAGTCTTGAAAGATCTGTTGACAGCTTTGTTCTTCCTGGGATAGAATTGGTGTTGTAGATACTTCTGCTGTTTCCCAGAATTGTCTAAGTTGTGTGTCTAGAGCGTCTGTGGTAGCCATGAATGTCTTGACTGTACTTTCATTAACTACTTCCTCGGTTGTTCCGATTAGTATCCAACCAAACATTGTTTTGATTTCTGTTGGACTGCTGTTTGAACCTCGTACAATGCCTTCTTGTACGATTCTAGCGTAAACCTTGGCACCTAATAAAGCGTCTATTTTTCCAGCCTTCCAGTAAGTGGGATCTGCTAGCTCTAAGTTGTCTAAGTGTTGATAGCTTTACTTTGTAATTGGTGTAGTTGGTAAACTATCAGTGTCTTTGTTGATGATCAGGAAGTTTTCTTCTATTGCAGTCTCGTTTGATCCTCAAGATTGTAACTTAAGCTTCGTTTGCTTGTTCACGTTACTCATTGGGCTTTTGTTCAACCCTGTTACAACTACTAATGTTTCCTTACACTTAGCTTGTAACCTATGGGATGCAGATTGTGTTATGAATGAACACTCTGATCCGGGATCAATTAAACATCGCAATATCAGTGGTTTTCCCTTTGCTCCTTGAGCCTTCACCAACGCTGTGGATAGTAATGCCAACGATCGCTCCCTATTCATATAGGTCTGAGTGATTTGTGAGCCTCCAGTGCCTTGTCTGTTGCATGACTTTCCTTGTATGCAATCATTACTATCGCTGTTGTTTTGTTGAACTCGATTTACCTTGTCTTCGCTTTCAACTGATCTAGAATGAAGATTATTTGCATCTCCATCCTTCGTATGTAACCTGTTTGCAGTTACGTCTTGGTGTAACCTGTTTGCAGTTACATCCTCATGAATTGTCATATGATGTCTTTGTTTGCACTTAAGACATCGATGACGACTGGAGCATTCTTTAAGTGAATGTTTTTTAGACAAACAATTATAGCAGTGGCCATTTGACTTGATGAACCACTTGCTACCTTTGATGTCCATTTTCTGATACTTCTTGCAATTTTGAAGAATGTGCTTGTCATTACACGCTGAACATTTCATGTTCACTACATATAATGGCTTTGTTGATTCAACTACATGGTATGTCTTGGTCGTAGTTGGTTTGGATACACTCTTGGCATGACTTGTTCTGGGCGCCAGAGTATCCGTAAGTGCTTCTAATATTTTCAAACGATTGTCTAGGAACGAGCTGAACTTTCTATATCTAGGAAGCTCTTGTGATGCTCCTTGATGTTCTTCCCAAAGTCTCAGCATTATGAAAGGCAGCTTCTGAACTATTAAATAAATAAGTTGAACATCCCATGTTGATATGTCTACTTGTAGGCTCTTTAGTTGTTGTAAGCATTCCTCTGTAGTGTCGATTAAGGCTTTTAAACCAGCTGTAGTCTCGGTGTTTAATTTCGACTGACTTGTCAGTATCTTTAGTTGATGATTGACCAATATCTTTTTGTTTTCGTACCTTGCCTTTAATTTGTTCCAGGCAGGTAAGTAGTCCTCATTTCTTATAGGAGTATGCCGTAGTAGTTTTTCTGCATCTCCTATTAAAGAACCTTTCAAATAATACAGTTTTTGAACGTCTTTCAAACCTGTATTATTGTGTACTACAGCGACGTAAAGATCATGAAACGAGCGCCATCCATCATAATCACCATTATATTTTGGTAATGTGATTTTAGGAAGAATGTTTTGTTGTTGTTCCACACGTGTTTGTTGTGTTAACAAAAGTGTGGAATCTGTCAGCTCTGTTGTAGGATTAATTGCATCATATAATGTACCTATATAATTGCAATAAATTGTCTCTAATATACTAAAGGTGTCATCGGAAATATATTTCAGCGTGCTTTCTTGTGGGGTTGCGAGGATAAATTCGTTGATCAATTGGTCAATTTGCTCATACTCGGGCCATGTTCTCCTTATCTCTGAGAGCTTTGCTTCGTAGAAACCCTTTGATCGGGTCTCTGATATTGCTTGTTTGCCATTCTCGATAGATTTAATCAGGCGATTTCTTATTGCCCGTTCCTTATTTAAAAACCCCTTTACGTCTGTCATTATTGATTGAAATAAAATTCGAGTAAAGAAATGAAAGTAGAGAAAAATTAATCTTATTTCACTACGCTATCTCTGTGTGAACCAATGAACTAATTAATTGAAATTTCTTGCCTATAAACGTAGTCTACAAAATTATGACGTTCTCGCGTATAAACGTAACTCAATAATTAAGTGAGTAGAGCGACTCCTGGATGGAACCACCAAAATGTTTTATCACAGCTGACTGCCAATTCCAATAACTGACGTCTACACACAACTGCGTTCGCAAAACACAATTTAATGAAACTTGTCAATTCCAATAATTGACTTTCAAACAAACTATGATTACAAACGAGAATATGCTGTATGCTGGAATAAATATTCTGGTGGAGTGTAGCGGTTAAATAAAAATAAATTTGTCACTCTATTATTCACTCAATTATTTATTGCAAACTAATAATATTAATGACTAAACAAACATTAATTTTATGAGAAAATTAATTACTTGAACAATTATTTCAATATGTCAAATTTACTTCCTTCAACTTACACGTAAAAGCTTAGAAACTTCACTTGAAATTCACTGATTCACTGTGTTGTTATGTATTTAATAACTAAGGAAATTGAAATATACAAAAAGGAACTATATTTTACTCGAATTTATCTCTTTCGTTACAATTTCATATCTATATATATAAGGAAAAAACAATTTTCCTTTCTATTTCTTAACTAATATATTTACTAATAGCTGAAAGTAAATAGTAATTAGAACTCAAGGTAGATCTAGTTTCCAATTATTATGTTGTGTAAAAGTGACCTAATGGCATATTTTTTACACGATGAATAATTGTTAGAAATTTCGATTTACTTGAGTGAATTAGTTAAATGGCTGAAAGGAAGAAATTAAGAATAGAAAATTCAATCGTTCTTGTTAAATTCATACATGTGTGTATGACCAACATCTGGCATGCAAACACAATGAAATTTAACCCAAATTGAATATAAATGATTAATTCACATGGTTACCTTGAATTTAATTGAAATTTTTTGCTATTAATATTTTAATCAATAAATTTGAAAATTTGTTGCTGTTGTGAATTGCCTTTGAAATTTTTACTGCTTTAATTGTTGAAAAATATACTAAGTTGCTGAAATTTCTATTTCTTTTATCGATGACACTTTGTGAAAAAATTGCAAATTGTGGGAGGAATGCTATTGCATGTGCTCGCACTTTGACAACTTTGAAAATAAGAAGGAAGAATGAGCGAATGAACCCCGTTTTTATAAGAAAATTTGTTCCGATTTCGTATCCATAAAAATGAATTATGCAATTTTTAAGCTTAATTTGACTACAATATGTGAATTTGTTGTAGTCATTTGATGCCAAATTACAAATTGCATTTTTTGACATCTTTCCCATAGGAATTCTTTTTAATTTCACGTAATTATGATAAGTTTTCCGATTCTGTGCCATAACTTATCGATACGCCATCTTTTAGTTCAATTTACCAAATTCCTCTCAGAATTCATTTTCGTTCATCTTTATTCGTGTCCCTTTCACACCTTTGTGTCTCTTTCGCACTCATTGGTGTAAAGGTAAATTCGAAAATTCGCGATTATCCCGCAATCCGTGAAAAATTACGCGACGCGAACGCGCCCATTCGATTCTGCGTCTCTTTTTACCCCGGGGTGACATTTCAAACGTCGCGAAAATATGGAGTTCGCCGGTCTATTTATATTCGTGAAATGACACCGCGCACGAGTTATAATATTGTTGAATTTGTAGTGAATTATGTGTGTTGTGCTAATTGGAAGTAATCAACGTGGGAGTTATACATTAATGCAGGTATTTATACGTTTTTTATTAATCCCTTTTCGTGGTGTAACGTAAAATTACAACTTTTCCTCATACTGTATATACCTGTCAAGGTGAGTTTATTTTACAATTTCTCATCTTAGGTATCTACAAATGTGTTGAAAAGTTAATTTTTTTTTGTGTTTTAATTACATATATATTTTATGTTTTGAAGTGTTTTCTGCTGAGAAAACATGAAATATATATGTTTAGGCATTGTTATTGTTTGTGTGCCTTATGTGGTGGCTTACCTACCACCATACAAACAGAATGTTGTTGGGGTTTTTGTATGTTTGTTTACAAAAAAAAAACTAATTCGTAGATAATTAATTTCTTTATTTTGATTTAGTTCAATTTTTTAATTCATTTTTGTTTATTTCAGGTCGTCGAGGGACCTTTGCACCTGTTGACACGCCAGGTGCTGGTAAGATTTTTTTGGTTTATTTTATTTTGATTTTTCTTTTCTTTTTAGGTTGGTCGAACATTCTCCCCCCTGTTGAACAGCCAAGTTCAACCGTTTTTTGATTTTTTGTATACCCCTTTGATGGTACTTAAAAAATCGCAGCTTGCCATCAGCATGTACTCGTAGGCGCACCTGATAACGATCTGGTAAGTTGATTGTTTTTTCTTTATTTCGACGTTTTTGGATGTCGTAGAAATTAATTCTTTTTATCGTATTTTTTGATAGGAAGTTGTTCACCTTTTCCCGAGTTAGAAATGATTGAAATGAGTTCTAGATTCTCATCTCCGTTTCTTTAATAGTCGAAGTGAGCAGGAGACTCTGTAGGTCGGTGATCTGAGCGCCGTTAATCATGATAGGTCCCTGTGTAACTGGTTTCGTTTGTGGAGTATCTCCCTCTACAGCCTTGTAGGGCTTTGCTATCCTGGACAAGTCCTGCTCGCAAGTCGTTGATGTTGTAGCTGGTCTCTCAAGGTTCTGCGTCCTTGATGTGGACGAAGATGCTGTTACTTGAACATCTGGCTCTGAATCTGCCGTAGCTTCCACGATGTCGGACTATAAGCTGTTGAATTCGCTTAAGTCATATGCAGGAGCGATGAGGGGACTTCCCGGCAATGAAAAATTAAAATTCAGATAGTCATAGATATCTAAAATATCTTGATCGACTGTAAAATCGGACATCTGTAAATAAAATCTAATAAGTAAATGTTTTTTATTTTAGTTTACACATAGTTGTTTTAGTGTTACACATATTTGTTAATTAATTTAACGGTAACCTACAAATTTTGTTGATAGGCCTGACAAGTGTACTTGTCTGTGTTTTGATTCTGACTACACGAACTAGTCCATCAGCTCCTGGGTGGACTTCTTCAATAACACCTAATGGCCAAGTAGTTGGGGCAGCATTATCAACCTTTAATAACACCACATCTCCTTTGCAGATGTTAGGTTCTGGTTGAAACCAGTTTGGTCTATTCTGGAGTTGGTTTAAGTAATCCTAAGACCAATGGTTCCAGAACTTTTGTACCATGTGTTGCACACTTTTCAATCGACTGGAGTGTGTTACGTTGTCCATATTAAGATTTGGCTCTGGAATGGCATATAGCGCTTGTCCTATTAGAAAGTGTCCAGGAGTCAGAACAACTTGATCACTTGGATCATTGTTAACTCGGCATAAGGGCTTTGAATTTAAACAGGCTTCTATCTGGGTTAATAGTGTACCATATTCTTCAAATGTGAGGTTCGAGTTGCCGATAGATCTTCGCAGATGGTATTTTATAGATTTGACACCTGATTCCCACAATCCTCCAAAATAAGGAGCTGCTGGTGGATTCACGTGCCATGAAATGGATTTGTCTGCCAAATATTCAGCAGCATTTGGCCATGCTTGCTTGATTGCTTGTTGTAATTCCCTTTCTAAAATTGATTTGCCGCCAACGAAATTGGTGCCACAATCGGAGTAGATTTCCGTGCACAAACCTCTTCTGCTTACAAATCTTTTCAAAGCTGCAACGAATGCATCTGCTGTCATATTCGATACCAACTAGATGTGTATAGCTTTCGTTGCCATACAAATAAAAATGCAAAAGTACGCCTTTTGTAATTTGGCATGTCTCAAATTGGAATATTTCACAGTCACTGGTCCAGCATAGTCGATTCCTATCCTCGAGAATGCTCTTGTGATATTTACCCTAGCTGGGGGTAAGTTACCCATTAACTGCGTCATAGTTACTTGGTGTTGTTTGAAGCAAGTAATACATTTGTGCAATCGAGTTGTGATACAACGTCTTCCATCCAAAATCCATACAGAGTTACGTGTTGTACTCAAAACTAATGATGTACTACCATGTAATGTTTCCAAATGTATTTTATCAATATATGTGTCAGTCACATGATGGTCACGAGGTAGTATAATTGGATGCCTTCTATCAAAGGAAATCATTGCGTGATCTAAACGTCCGCCTACTCGGATCAATCCATCTCTGTCGAGCATTGGATTGAGCCGTATAAGTTTACTCTGTTTTGATACTGTCTGTTGTCGTAGTAGATCCTGATATTCCTTTGGAAATGCCGTTTGTTGTACTAACTTGAATATAGTCCTTTGTGCTTGGATATACTCACTACTAGTTAGTGCGTTAATTCTTTTATTGTTAGGATTTTTACAATTATGAATGAATCGTTGGATCATTGCTGTGACACGAATGAGACGGGTGAACGAAGAATATTTTGTAAGAATATTGTCTTCTACGTTGATGAGAAGGCTTGTTACAATCGGTGCTTTTTGCTCTAATGTTGTTGATTCAGTGCCTTCGCAATTGTTTGGCCCCTTATTTTGAGTTTGCTTTAACCATATGGGGCCGTACCACTATGAATCATTGTTACGTAGTTGAGTTGCTGAAGTTCCACGTGAGGTTAAATCAGTGGGGTTGTAGACTGATGCAATGTGTCGCCATTGCTTGAATTTTAATGTTTCCTGTATTTCTACAACACGATTTGCAACACAGGTTTTCCATTTGGATGGATGATCCTTAATCCACTGTAATACGATTTGAGAATCTGTCCATGCTGTTATAGGAATGTCTTGTAACTGCATGCCTTGTATCACAGCCTTAATTAGCCTTGTAAGTAGTAGTGCGCCATTTAATTCTAAGCGTGGAATCGTTATTGGCTTGAGAGGTGCTACCTTTGTCTTTGCGGTTACCAGATGTGAAGTAATTTCACCGTTGTTGTGTTCTACCCTGAGGTAGATCGCTGCTGCATAAGCCTTAGACGATGCATCACAAAACCCATGAAGTTGCATACGTAGTCCTGTAACATAATGAATCCACTTTGGGATCCGTAATTGCTCTAATGCACTTAAGTGATTTGTAAACTCTGTCCACCATTTCTGGATGTGTTCTGAGACTGGGTCATCCCATGCTGAACACGTAAACCAAAGGCTTTGCATCAAGATCTTAGCTTCTATTATTACAGGAGCTAACCAACCTATCGGATAATATAACGAGGCTATTTGTGATAAGATAATCCGTTTTGTCCATACTGAAGGTGAAATAAGTGGTTTGATTACAAAGGTAAAGTAATCTTCCTTAGGAAACCATTTAATTCCTAAAGTTTTGATAGAATCTGTGTCTGAAAATATCAGAGAATTTTTTAATTCTATGTGATCAGACGGAATATCTTGCAATAATTCGCTAGCATTGCTGGCCCATTTTCTCAGGTTGAAGCCAGCTGATGTCGTCATTTGAATTAACTGTTGTTGCAGTTCCCTTGCTTTAGACAAATCATCACCGCCAGATAACAGATCATCTACATAAAAATTATTAAAGACTGCTTCTGCTGCTAAAGGCCACGTATCCCTTTCATCTGTAGCCAGTTGTTGTAGAGTCCTAATGGCTAAATAAGGAGCTGAGGTGGTCCCAAATGTTACGGTGTTGAGTTGATAATCGTGTAATGTACCTGTCATCGGACTCCACCAAACTATTCTTTGGAAAGTTCTATGTTCGGGGTGCATTTCTATCATGCGATACATTTTCTCAATATCTGCATTCATGACAACCCTGAACTTCCTCCAATTGAGTAATGTATTATATAAAGTCGGCTGCAATGTTGGTCCCTTTAACAGATGCTGGTTAAGAGATGTGCCATTTGTCGTCTTGGCAGACGCATCAAACACAACACGTAATTTTGTTGTTGAGCTGTCTTTGAACACAGCATGATGTGGTATGTAATAAGATTGCTCTTGATTACGTGGCGGACTTACTTCCTCCATGTGACCTAATTGGATGTACTCATCTAAACATTTTTCATACTCTTGTTTAAACTCTGGTTTTCTTGAAAATTGTTTTTGAAGATTCTCATACCGTTTAATGGCTTGCTGTCTAGAGTCACCTAATATAGGTGTTGTATTATTTATGAAAGGCAATTTCACCTGATATCTTCCTGATTCTAAACGAATGCAAGAGTCTTGAAAGATCTGTTGACAGCTTTGTTCTTCCTGGGATAGAATTGGTGTTGTAGATACTTCTGCTGTTTCCCAGAATTGTCTAAGTTGTGTGTCTAGAGCGTCTGTGGTAGCCATGAATGTCTTGACTGTACTTTCATTAACTACTTCCTCGGTTGTTCCGATTAGTATCCAACCAAACATTGTTTTGATTTCTGTTGGACTGCTGTTTGAACCTCGTACAATGCCTTCTTGTACGATTCTAGCGTAAACCTTGGCACCTAATAAAGCGTCTATTTTTCCAGCCTTCCAGTAAGTGGGATCTGCTAGCTCTAAGTTGTCTAAGTGTTGATAGCTTTACTTTGTAATTGGTGTAGTTGGTAAACTATCAGTGTCTTTGTTGATGATCAGGAAGTTTTCTTCTATTGCTGTCTCGTTTGATCCTCAAGATTGTAACTTAAGCTTCGTTTGCTTGTTCACGTTACTCATTGGGCTTTTGTTCAACCCTGTTACAACTACTAATGTTTCCTTACACTTAGCTTGTAACCTATGGGATGCAGATTGTGTTATGAATGAACACTCTGATCCGGGATCAATTAAACATCGCAATATCAGTGGTTTTCCTTTTGCTCCTTGAGCCTTCACCAACGCTGTGGATAGTAATGCCGACGATCGCTCCCTATTCATATAGGTCTGAGTGATTTGTGAGCCTCCAGTGCCTTGTCTGTTGCATGACTTTCCTTGTATGCAATCATTACTATCGCTGTTGTTTTGTTGAACTCGATTTACCTTGTCTTCGCTTTCAACTGATCTAGAATGAAGATTATTTGCATCTCCATCCTTCGTATGTAACCTGTTTGCAGTTACGTCTTGGTGTAACCTGTTTGCAGTTACATCCTCATGAATTGTCGTATGATGTCTTTATTTGCACTTAAGACATCGATGACGACTAGAGCATTCTTTAAGTGAATGTTTTTTAGACAAACAATTATAGCAGTGGCCATTTGACTTGATGAACCACTTTCTACCTTTGATGCCCATTTTCTGATACTTCTCGCAATTTTGAAGAATGTGCTTGTCATTACACGCTGAACATTTCATGTTCACTACGTATAATGGCTTTGTTGATTCAACTGCATGGTATGTCTTGGTCGTAGTTGGTTTGGATACACTCTTGGCATGACTTGTTCTGGGCGCCAGAGTATCCGTAAGTGCTTCTAATATTTTCAAACGATTGTCTAGGAACGAGCTGAACTGTCTATATCTAGCAAGCTCTTGTGATGCTCCTTGATGTTCTTCCCAAAGACTCAGCATTATGAAGGGCAGTTTCTGAACTATTAAATAAATAAGTTGCACATCCCATGTTGATATGTCTACTTGTAGGCTCTTTAGTTGTTGTAAGCATTCCTCTGTAGTGTCGATTAAGGCTTTTAAACCAGCTGTAGTCTCTGTGTTTAATTTCGACTGACTTGTCAGTATCTTTAGTTGATGATTGACCAATATCTTTTTGTTTTCGTACCTTGCCTTTAATTAGTTCCAGGCAGGTAAGTAGTCCTCATTTGTTATAGGAGTATGCCGTAGTAGTTTTCCTGCATCTCCTATTAAAGAACCTTTCAAATAATACAGTTTTTGAACGTCTTTCAAACCTGTATTATTGTGTACTACAGCGACGTAAAGATCATGAAACGAGCGCCATCCATCATAATCACCAGTATATTTTGGTAATGTGATCTTAGGAAGAATGTTTTGTTGTTGTTCCACACGTGTTTGTTGTGTTAACAAAAGTGTGGAATCTGTCAGCTCTGTTGTAGGATTAATTGCATCATATAATGTACCTATATAATGGCAATAAGTTGTCTCTAATATACTAAAGGTGTCATCGGAAATATATTTCAGCGTGCTTTCTAGTGGGGTTGCGAGGATAAATTCGTTGATCAGTTGGTCAATTTGCTCATACTCGAGCCATGTTCTCCTTATCTCTGAGAGCTTTGCTTCGTAGAAACCCTTTGATCGGGTCTCTGATATTGCTTGTATGCCATTCTCGATAGATTTAATCAGGCGATTTCTTATTGCCCGTTCCTTATTTAAAAACCCCTTTACGTCTGTCATTATTGATTGAAATAAAATTCGAGTAAAGAAATGAAAATAGAGAAAAATTAATCTATTTCACTACGCTATCTCTGTATGAACCAAGGAACTAATTAATTGAAATTTCTTGCCTATAAACGTAGTCTACAAAATTATGACGTTCTCGCGTATAAACGTAACTCAATAATTAAGTGAGTAGAGCGACTCCTGGATGGAACCACCAAAATGTTTTATCACAGCTGACTGCCAATTCCAATAACTGACGTCTACACACAACTGCGTTCGCAAAACACAATTTAATGAAACTTGTCAATTTCAATAATTGACTTTCAAACAAACTATGATTACAAACGAGAATATGCTGTATGCTGGAATAAATATTCTGGTGGAGTGTAGCGGTTAAATAAAAATAAATTTGTCACTCTATTATTCACTCAATTATTTATTGCAAACTAATAATACTAATGACTAAACAAACATTAATTTTATGAGAAAATTAATTACTTGAACAATTATTTCAATATGTCAAATTTACTTCCTTCAACTTACACGTAAAAGCTTAGAAACTTCACTTGCAATTCACTGATTCACTGTGTTGTTATGTATTTAATAACTAAGGAAATTGAAATGTACAAAAAGGAACTATATTTTACTCGAATTTATCTCTTTCTCTTCAATAATAACAAATTAGATAATTATGCCACGTTACAATTTCATATCTATATATATAAGGTAAAAACAATTTTCCTTTCTATTTCTTAACTAATATATTTACTAATAGCTGAACGTAAATAGTAATTAGAACTCAAGGTAGATCTAGTTTCCAATTATTATGTTGTGTAAAAGTGACCTAATGGCATATTTTTTACACGATGAATAATTGTTAGAAATTTCGATTTACTTGAGTGAATTAGTTAAATGGCTGAAAGGAAGATATTAAGAATAAAAAATTCAATCGTTCTTGTTAAATTCATACATGTGTGTATGACCAACACCTGCATGCAAACACAATGAAATTTAACCCAAATTGAATATAAATGATTAATTCACAAGGCTACCTTGAATTTAATTGAAATTTGTTGCTATTAATATTTCAATCAATAAATTCACAAGAAAATTTGTTGCTGTTGTGAATTGCCTTTGAAATTTTTACTGCTTTAATTGTTGAAAAATATACTAAGTTGCTGAAATTTCTATTTCTTTTATCGATGACACTTTGTGAAAAAATTGCAAATTGTGGGAGGAATGCTATTGCATGTGCTCGCACTTTGACAACTTTGAAAATAAGAAGGAAGAATGAGCGAATGAACCCGTTTTTATAAGAAAATTTGTTCCGATTTCATATCCATACAAATAAATTATGCAATTTTTAAGCTTAATTTGACTACAATATGTGAATTTGTTGTAGTCATTTGATGCCAAATTACAAATTGCAATTTTTGACATCTTTCCCATAGGAATTCTTTTTAATTTCACGTAATTATGATAAGTTTTCCGAATCTGTGCCATAACTTATCGATACGCCATCTTTTAGTTCAATTTACCAAATTCCTCTCAGAATTCATTTTCGTTCATCTTTATTCGTGTCCCTTTCACACCTGTGTGTCTCTTTCGCACTCATTGGTGTAAAGGTAAATTCGAAAATTCGCGATTATCCCGCAATCCGTGAAAAATTACGCGACGCGAACGCGCCCATTCGATTCTGCGTCTCTTTTTACCCCGGGGTGACATTTCAAACGTCGCGAAAATATGGAGTTTGCCGTCTATTTATATTCGTGAAACGTCACCGCGCGCGAGTTATAATATTGTTGAACTTGTAGTGAATTATGTGTGTTGTGCTAATTGGAAGTATTCAACGTGGGATTTATACATTAATGCAGGTATTTATACGTTTTTTATTAATCCCTTTTCGTGGTGTAACGTAAAATTACAACTTTTCCTCATACTGTATATACCTGTCAAGGTGAGTTTATTTTACAATTTCTCATCTTAGGTATCTACAAATGTGTTGAAAAGTTATTTTTTTTGTGTTTTATTACATATATATTTTATGTTTTGAAGTGTTTTCTGCTGAGAAAACATGAAATATATATGTTTAGGCATTGTTATTTTTTGTGTGCCTTATGTGGTGGCTTAATTACCACCATACAAACAGAATGTTGTTGGGGTTTTTGTATGTTTGTTTACAAAAAAAAAACTAATTCGTAAATAATTAATTTCTTTATTTTGATTTAGTTCAATTTTTTAATTCATTTTTGTTCATTTCAGGTCGTCGAGGGACCTTTGCACCTGTTGACACGCCAGGTGCTGGTAAGATTTTTTTGGTTAATTTTATTTTGATTTTTCTTTTCTTTTTAGGTTGGTCGTGCTTGAAAATTATGGAATTTGCTGACGGTGAGGAATTGCGCGTTTGTAATTATCGAAGGATTCACATGTGGAGCAATGAACTATGTGCATATCCAACAAATTGATTCAATGGCATGTAATAAGCTGTAACTATGTGCTGACAATAAATTTGTTTGATATGCACGTACAATGACCTTACATTATTTTAATTCTAAGTTTGTTCATTCTCCTCCCCGTTGAACTCTCGTTCAACTTAGTTAGATCTGCAAGACGCGATTTGGACTTCTTGGTTGTGACATCGGTTTGGTCACCCTTGGGTTGCAATACTATGTTCTAGACGTCCATCGGAGACATACTGCAATGACAATGATGAGGCTCAGAGCGAGATAACTTACGCCGATATTGATGAGTCGCATCCGTGTAAGTCTGGTGTGGCAGGACCGATAGGTTTAGCGACTTAAGTTGTTTTTGAAGATCTTTTAATGATTCCACTTCGCATGAATATCGAGGGCTATCAGCTAGCGTTATTGGTCTCTGCTCGGGAGCTATGTTTTCGTAGAACAGCCCGAGCTTCGTATATGAAGTTTTCGAGTTGCTTGAATAAATTTGGTGCCCATGTACGGTAACGTAGTCTTCCTTTATTAAACAATTTGGCTTGATTTTTAGAAGACCGGAGATTCAAGACGATTGGGAAGACGTAACCATCACAGACTACGTTAATTAAGGTTTTGGACCTTAGGGCAAATATCCAGTCATTAGTGTTAGACAATTGTATCCTTATGGTTGTTCTTGTACTTCAGTTAGTTTACATTGTGTTGTGTTGGCTCCTTTATGATATATTGGATGGAGCTGGTGGCAGAGATTGCGTGAATATTCAAGCGCTATGCTTAAGTACAGGTCTTGCTCTTTTAGCGGATAGTATTCATTTCGATGCGGAGTTACTGCCAAGTAAGGAGAATGTGATTCTATTGCGATGAATGAATTGTTGATACAAATAGGTATTGGTATCACTCTAAATAGGTCGAAATTCTCTCCATTTATCAACGGCAGTAATATTTGAAATATGACATGGTCATTAACAATTCCAGCCTTGGCCGTCATTATGTGGCACAATTCTAACACATTCTCTTGATTAATCGGAAGCCGGAAGTTGGTGGCAAATTGTTTCGAATTATCATAATTTCTTACCTTAGCTGTTTACCCGAGAATAACAGCGGGTTTATTTTTCCATGGCGAATGTCTGTAAGTACTTCAATAATTGCTGACTGAAATCTTTGGCGGTTGCTGGAGACGAGTGACATTTGGATTGGCAATGAACTGAATAAATGCTGGATCTTGGTTTGCTGACCTTGTTCGTCTTCATTGTTTATTCTGCCGATTATTGGACGTATTTGAGCATCTAGCGCCTTGAACTTCTGTTCTGTCGTCGCTTGGTTGTGTTTGATGATGTTTATGGTTGAATGGATTACAGATGTTTGGTTTTTCAAGAGCCCTAGGAGATGTTGTTCATTCTCCTGAACCGACTTTATTGTTCTAGACATTTCTTCTGCATATTGGGAATCGAGAGCGCCGAACAATGCGTTCGCTATATAACCGACGACGTTGATTGCCCTCTTTTTTGTCTGTCTAGCAGATGTTGCTGCGATATTAATTCTCAAATTGGTGAACTAATTGTAGGCACGAGCCCTTGTTAGTTATAATCAATTGATTGTACAGGTGTTATAATGCTGTGGTCCCGTTTTTAGTGTGCTGAATGCATCCAATAAGGCTGCAAATCGTAGTATACCAGTATCCACTCAGTTGTTATTAGGTTT